>OY728140.1:1876094-2501459 GCA_963277665.1 Viscum album
AAACACCTCAATAAACATTATTGGATTCATTCTACATCACCCAAGACAACAATACATATTTACATACTTATTAAAATACACTTCAATCAAATTCAATAGGCTCTTCCTACATCACCCGAGAAACAAAGCTATATTAACATGATTATTGGAAACAAATACAACCAACACAATCTAGTGGATTTTTCATGATATTTCCTACATCAAAAAACCATCACATATTTTACAACCATTATATAAATTATATAATGAATCTAATAATAATAGATTCAATATAACGCTCACGATTTTGATATGCTAATTGTATTATCAATGGATTTATTGAATTATCATCTTTATCCACCCAAAATATATTTATATACACCTTATTAATGATCACATGAATGAGATGATGTTTATTAAGGATGTGTTTGGTCCCTTGGTGAGAGTAGGATTCATTTCTCGAATAAATTTCTCCATTATTATCACAATAAATCCCAATTTCACCCTCATAACTATAAATAACCCCATGTTTAATGAGGCACTTCTTAAACCAAATAGCTTCCTTCACAACATCTGATGTAGTAATTTATACTACCTTGGTTGTTGGGTCCACAAAAATGTCATTTTAGATCTCTTTCAATTTTAATATCCATTATTCAAGTAATATATAAAACTATATTGAGATATCATATCATCTTTATCAGTTTAGAAGCTAGAATCAGTGCAACTCCTTATAATGATATCATCTACTCCTATGAAGATCAAGAATATATCCTTAATTATTTTTATGTACATAAAGACGTTATTTAATGAAATATTGTTTCTCTTACAAGATTGGATTGGTATACACTATTTATGATTAATTCACAAACAAAATCATGTTTAGTATAAAACATGGAATACATGATGGATCCAATGGTTGGCACATAAGGAATCATATTCACCATTCTTAAATATTTATAAGAATCTTGAATCTTCCTAATATCCATTCTACAAAATTGTAGTAAATACCCCTAACTATAGTTATCTATACTAAAAAACCTTATAACTTTAATAACATATGTGTTTTTATTTAGTCCGAGGTACCTTTTTGACCCATATCTAAAAATATTCTTACCTATAATATAAGGTGTTTCATACATGTCTTCTAATGAGAATAATTTTCTCAACCACACCTTTATATAATGTAAATTAAATATATTATTTACAACAAGGAGTGTAACATTTATATACAATATTATAAATAAAAGAAACTCCCTAAAAACGATCTGGTATAAAAAGGATAATATGTGTTTTTAAGGAAACTAAACTCTTTTATGGAATTATTGTTGGAAAAATCACTCAAGGTAACTTTTTATTGTTTTTGGTTTGATTGTTTTTGTTTAAAAAGAAGGTTTCCAAGGTTAGTTTTATAGTTATAGAGAAATTTTTTACAATGTATATTAAAAAAAATCAAAGAAAAATGAATGGATTCTATGGAGATGGTACAAACAATTATGTATATAAGGTGGCTTCATTTCCAAGTGTTTGAAAAATATTTGGTGTCTATAATTTAGAGGATGACTCAAGCTTGGAGGAAATTTTATTTCCATGAATGAATCATGAAAATATGGAAAATGTGTGTAATTCATAAAGGTCTAGTTCTTTGAAAATTTTTAGTGATCCATAAAGGTTTGGAGGTTCATGAATGTGTGATGAGAGCGAAGGAATGATGGTAATATATGGAACTATAAGAAAATTTTGGAATAGAAAAATTTCCTTGGGTGTTTCATGAATATTGGGAGCTTCAGAACCAAGCATGAAGAGTCTTGGGAATATGTGGTGGAGATCTTGGAAGCTTCATGAAAGGGATTAAATTTCTCTAAATATGAGTCTACCCCCTTTATTTGAGATTGAAATACCTAATGAAAATCCAAAAGATCTGAATTCATGAAGGTGATTCCTGAAGTAATCTTATTGTGTGAAGTTTTTCATAAGAGAATATTGTTTCCAAAGAAATGAAGATCATAATGGCTATGTGTGCTTCACAAAAGTGTTGAGCTTCGTGAAAGTTGTGAGTATTGTAAAATTGGAGATATTCATGAACTTAGTAAGATTCATTAAAGTAGTGTGATTTGCGAAGATAATGAGCTTCACAAAAGTTATGATCATCAGGAATTTAGTATATTATTGTGAAGAATTGTAATGTTTTATAAAGGTTATAAATAGAGTATTCAAAAAACTAAATCTCATACGAACTAGAAGGGATTGCCTAGTAACTATTTAGAAAAATTTTATTCATCAAGTGGATGAAATAAAAACATAATAATGCACTAGAAGAGGTTTAAAACAAATTGATTCAACTGAAAAAAGATGAATCATATGAAGGAGAAGTAATCACAGTTTAGTTGAGAGTAAAATGATATTTCAATTTTTTATTGGTTGTAAACCAGGAGGGACATTGATTGTGATGTGAACTTTGTAACGACAATATACTTTAGTGGATTTGGTACATAGGCTCATTGAATTTGTATTCTTCTTTACATATCCAATTGTGAGTGAACCAAATAATTTTTTTTCACATGCATGTGTTCATTTTTTCTCATGCATTGATGCGGGAAAGAGAGAGAAGATTTTTTTGTTTAACAACGAAACAAGATAGGAAGATGTAGTAGTTTTAATCTTTCATACCCTGAATCACCCACCCTCTCAGGGTATTTTACCTAGTTAGGATAACAATTTGTATCAAAGTTTAAGTTTAATATTAGTGTTTCTTTTTCAAGGGTTTCAATGGAGGTTTTCAATCATAAATGGATTCTGATCTTCGATGGAAACAATTTCCAATTATGGAAGAATCAGATGCATCAGTACCTATTATCTTTAGGTATTTATGTCTTTAAAACAGTAATTCATGGTATTTTGACTAGTGTGGAAAGTGGTAATTTATCAGAAGAAAATTGATGGTAATATTTTTGGGGAATACATGTATGGTCTTTGAGAAACTATTGAATTTGTATAGATCGTTAAGCACATTTTGAGAAGACTTCCACCTTAGTTCAATTTAAAAGTATCTATACTGGAAGATAAAGATATGAATGAGTTTACAATAGATATATTTCACAATAATCATTTCACATATGATATTTTAAATGAAGATATTGAGTATATGTAAAAATGGAAGTCCAAAGCAGTGGAATTCGAGGCCATGAAGAAGCTCACTATTGAAGATGGCTAGGAAGAAGAAGAGACATATAAGGCCATGGTCATTCCTTTCCTTAAATCTATAAAGAGGGAAAGAAATGTCAAAAGGGGAACTATCACTCTCTTAATTTTTATGTGTAAGGGTTTTAAATCTTGTAACTAGGTTCCCAAAAAAGTATCAAGGTGATGATGAGGATGAAGTTGAATGTCCCATAAAGAAGTCTTCAGCCAATGCAAAAGGTAAGAAATTTTTTTAGAGAAATTTCTTCAAAAAGAAAAATATTGTTTCACAAAAAATGATAAATTAGAAGAATTTCGGATCAAATAGATTTATAACTACAATGATGATGGAAAACTTTTATGGTGCTAGTTGTAGGTATCTCACAGACAAGGGCATAAAGAAACAATGATGATGAAGAATTCGAAGGAAGTGTTGATCTCCATGCCAAATTAAAAACATATATTTAGAAAATAGATATTTAGAGACCCAAAAGAAAGAAAGAAAATAGAGTGGTTTATGATGTCAGACTTTATATGCAGCCATAGAAAGAATAGAATCTCGAGTTAGAGGAAAAATTTTAAAGGTTAAGTCTTCAATGCTAGAGAAATTAAAAAATATCATTGAGTACAATATCAAAGTTTAAGAACATAAAAAACTGATCAATGGTTTGAATACCATAAAAAATATAAAATCAAACATATCAAAGAACTTTAAGAGGTAGTTCCTTACTTGTGAAAAACATTAGAAGACTTGGAGAGACTCTTGACCCATGATATGACATTGGTAAATCAGATTACTCAGGGGAAAAAGGTATTAGTCGAGCATAATGGTCTTGAAAGATAAAACAAATGGTCATATCTTAATGAAAATGCTTTTATAGGGATTGATATAGAAAATAAATATGTGGTGAATTATGTTAGGTTAAAAGAATCCACTCCAAGTTTGTAAATTTATTTGGGTACAAATTCAAATCAGAAAACTCATATAACCCAAGAAAAAATTATTCCTATAATAATGCAAGTAATGAACTTAGTTTCAAGTGTTAATATTATAGAAAGATGGGAAATTCTCAAAATGTATGTTTTATATCCAAAATTTATCCAAGGGAATAAGATCAAAAAAGGTGGACACATAGAGTTCAATTTTTTGGGAATGATTTTGATGGTTGTTGTTTCCAGTTTGGAGGATTCACACACATGGATAGATATTTCTCATCAAAAATGAAAAGGAATGTGCCAAATCAGATTGAGAGTGGTCATATGCATCAGCTCAATGAATCATTAAATGGGTTGAAAACAAAATATCAATTTATAACTCTGGAAGATGAAGTTTGTCCATTATACTCTAAGGAAGATTAAGATTATAAATCCATAATGGTCATGAAGTTACAGGTATGGATAAAAAAGAAAAGATCCAAGAAGGAAGTGGTTATAGAGATTTCCATTAAAGCATCAAATTATGTTGGTGTATGGATTATTGATAGTGGACACACATCCCATATGATGTTAAATAATGATCTTGTTATATGCATAAAATAAGATAAGGAAGGTGTTATAAAATTTAGAAATGATGAAGTCCTAAATATTATTGGCTTGGGAAGAGCCAAATTTGGGGGTTAAGATATGAGACATGATAATGTCTTGGTTGTCTATGGTCTTAGTCACAACTTGTTATGTGTTAGTCAACCGTGTGACTCTGGCCATGCTATAATATTTACCAAGAAATTTTGTATCATCAAGGGAAAATATGGTAATGTTTTTTATAGGGAAAGAACCTGAAGGGGAATATCTTCCTTGTGAGTGGAGAAGAAGATACATGATTTTTATAAAGAGGGGAAGAAAATAGGTTGTGGCATAGATGACTTGTCCATCTATATTAACCATCCCTAGAATATATGGTTACATGTTATGAGGCTCATGATATCCCCAAGATATTACATGACTATACTCACATGTGTAATACTTGTTAACAAGGTAATATTATCAGAAATATGTACAAGTGAAAAGAAAAAATTCAACCAAAGTGATTTAATTAGTGAATGGAGATGTGTGTTGACCTATCTCACTAGGATACATTGAGAGGATGAGGTATTATGTTCTTTTCATTTATAATTTCACCAGGATGGAATGAGTATTTTTCATTTTCTATAATTCCAATGTGTTTAGTTACATAAAACAGTATTTAAGGGAATATGAAAATATTCTTGGATAGAATATTATGATGTTTCATACTGATAATGGTACCAAATTCACAAAAAACCATGTGGAAGATTATCTCAAGAAATAAGGGATAATGAGTCAAGTTTTGGTAATGAGAACTTCTCAATAAAATGGAGTGGTTAAGAGGAGAAATCAGATCGTAAAAAATATGTCTATAATAATTCTTATTTAAATAGACTTACTATAGAAATTAGGGAATAAAGTAGTCTTGACATTGGTCTACATATCAAATAAGTATTTTTTGTGTCTGAAGGAAAAAAAGACTCCATAAAGTCTATGGTATAGAAAGAAGCCAACATTGAAATACTTTTGAATCATGGGAAGTAAGTATTACTTTTCTTAATATGGATAAACACATTAAATTTTAATCTAGTGGATATAAGGGTATATTCATTGATATTCAGGAAAACGAAAATCATATAAATGCTTTAACAAGAGGCTGGGAAAATTAGCCAAAAGAACAATGTCACTATAGTAGAGAATGAATAGAATCTTCAACGAAACAATGAACAATTCCATAATGAAAGTATTGAGGGGGTAAGAAACTCAGGGGGAGTAGAAGTGGAAAATTATATTTCAAAAGAAGATACTGATGATGAGTAGGAGGAAGTCAAATCAATATCTATATGAAATCCTTGAATTGAGTTGACATTGACAGAAAAAACATTATTGGTGATCATTAAGCACTAGTAAAAACATAGAGAATGAAGTATTTACATCATAAATCCTTCCTATATTAGGTAGAGACCAACTATATTGAATATTCAGTTAGATATGCGACCTGGGTTCAGAATATGAATAAATATCTTGACCAAATCGAAAAGAATCAGACATGTGAGATTGTTTCAAGACCGGAGGATAAGAATGTCATCTGAACCAAATTAGTATTATAGAAAAAAATAAATGAATATATATTGTTAATTTAGAGAAAATTAGAACTAGTGTTCAAGGTAAATATCATATTGATGGAAGCTATGTTTATAAGTCATTTTAACCTATTATAAGGCTCAAGACTATTTACCTATTGATGTCTATAATAGTGAAAAGAAAATTAAATTTATTCCCAATAGATGTCAAGTCAGTATTTTTGAAAAGGGTTATTAAAGAAGAAGTGTGTATCAAGAATACATATGATTTTCTCATTGATGAATACGAGAATAGTTTTTTTTGGTTGAGGGAGGAATTATATAGGTTGAAGCAATCATTGAGAACTTAGTATTCAACAATTAATCAGTTTTTTAATAAGCTTAGGTTTCAATATGGTGGAGTTGATTAAAATCTCTATATAAAAAAATGACTATAATAAATGGATGATGGTGATGGTGTGTGACAATGATTTAATATTTAGTGGATTAGATAAATTATAGTGAAATTGTTTTACAAAATTCATGAAAAGTGAGTTTGAAATCTCATTGATTGGTAAAATTAACTTTTCCCTTTGTTTAGAGGTGATGGAAGGAAGGAATGAAACATTTAATTATAAATCAAAATATTATAAAGTGGGTCTAAGAAGATTTGGAAAGGATAATTCCAAGTATATGTCAACTCCAATGGCTACTAGGATGAAACTATCACGAGATGATAAAAAAAGTGGTTAATGTCATAAAATACATGCATAATATTGGTAGTATGTTGTACTTAATTGTGACATGACCTAATATTGATTTTTTCCACATTCCAAGAAGCATTTTATCAATGAAATCCCAAAGAAATACACTTACCTATAGTAAAAAAAAATACTTTGGTATATCAAGGGCATAATGGATTTCGGTTTTATGTACAATGAAAAATCACAGTAAGATTTATTAGGATATAAGTATGAATATTGGGATAGTTTAGTAGATGATAGAAAATCAACATAAAGTGATGAATTCTATCTTGTTGGATTATTTATTTCTTGGATAAGTAAGAAACAAGATTGTATTTCATTGATCATCAAAGAAGATGAAAATATTGTGGCTACTCAAGATTGCACATAGTTGTTATGGATGAAGAAAAAATATGAAGAAGTGGGTGTTAAAGTGAAGTCTCCAATAAAAATTCAATATGATAATTAGAGTGCTATAAATCTTATAAAAAATATAGTACATCACTCATGAATGAAGAACAATTAAATCAAGTATTATTTTATCAATTAGAAGGTGTATCTAGAGCTTGTGAAGTTTGTATATGTGCATATAGAACTATTGGATACTTATATTATAAATAATACATTACCCAAAAAATCATTTGAACATCATCTATTATATCTTGGAGTTTAGTCGAATCCCACAACTTGAAAAAGTGTGGATATTGAGCCCCCTCGGACCAAGCTATGGTGTGTTTTTCATTTATGTGGTGATATATGTTCTTTATAATATTGAAGCCACAAAGGAGTGACCTTCAGTTACATTTACAAAGTAAAAGAAAATATATTCATAAAGATAAGGGGAGAAGTTGATAGGGGGATTAGAAAAGTAGGGGGTGTTTTAAGTCCAATGATTCCATAGATGATCGATCAGTGGTTATAAATCATGATATATGGAATTTTTATGACAATAGTTTATTGGTAAGAGAAATAAGTGGTTCATTGATGACCTTTTAATGATACTCTTGTTTCTTATGCTGATCATGGAGTATGTGGGATTATATTGTGTATTGGGTAAATCATTGATCACTATCTAGAATCGAAATAATAAAAAAATTAAAATGGAATAATCATTTAAGTGGTCTCAAAGATTGAAGAGTTGTAAAGAAACCCAAAGTGGGATTTTTTTGGGAAACAATCCCTCAAGGTAACGTTTTAGTGTTTTTTGGTTGATTGTGTTTATTGATAAAGAAGGTTTCCATGTTCATTTATATAGTTCCATAGAAATTTTTGAAAAGTTATGTTGACAAATATCAAAGATAAAAGAATATATTCTATGGAAATGGTAAAAAATATTGCATATACAAGGTGGTAATGTTTCCTAGTGTTTTCCAATTTGTTATATACAAATCTTAGATGATGAATCAAGCTTCATTAAGATGGATTTCTAGGAAGGTCTCATAATAAAAAGAAAAAAGTCATGGAATTCACAATGATCTGGTACTTTGTGAAGGTCTCGTGCTTCGCAAAGGTTTATTGATTCATGAAGGTCTAGAGGTTTGTGAAAGAGGGATGACCATGAAGAAATAAAAATAATCTACATGACTACGAGAAAATTCATGAATTGGAAAATTTCCAAGGGTGTTTTTTAAAGATATATAGATTCATGAACATGCGTGAAGAGCTTTAGAAAAACGTAACAGTGAGCTTAAAATATTCATTAAATGGAGGAAATGTATATAAATAGGAATCTACCACCCTCCTTTGAGATAACAGGACTTAATGAAAATAAAATGGCTCTGAATTCAGGAAGGTGATTTTCGAAGGGTTTATCTTGAGAGAAGGTTTCCATAAGAGAATCTGGTTCACGAAGAAAGGAAGTTTGCAATGGCTATGCGAGCTTTGAAAAAGTGTTGAAATTCACGAACATTTTTATCTTTGAGAAAGTGTAGAGCCTCTCGAATGTAGTGAGCTTCATGAATGTATTTTGATTCATGAAGGTATTGAGATTCACGAATATTGGGAGCAAAATAATGTAGGATATTATTATTATGAATTGGATAGTTTGATTATGGTTATAAAAAGAATTTTCCCAAAACTAAATGGCATGAAAAACAAAAGGGATTGCCTAGTAAATATATGGTAAATTGGTATTCATCAAGTAGAATACAGTAGAACTTAATGATGCACCAAATGAGGTTTAAAACAGATTATTTCAAGTGAAAAAATAAGAATCATATTAAGGAGATGTAATAACACTTTATTTGAGAGATAAGTTAGCTTTAAAATTGTGATTGGTTGTAAAACAGTAGGGATAATGAGTCTTCTTAGAAACATTCTAACAACAGTGTGCTTTAGTGTATTTGGAACATAGGAACATTTCCTTTTTATTCTCCTTGAACATAACCTAGTCTGGGTGAGTTAAGTAAAATTTCCGTGTCTCATGCATGCTTTCATTTCTTCTCATACATTGCTATGGGAAATAAAGAGAAGAGTGTTTTGTTTAATAACAAAACAAGATCTGAGGGGGAAAGATTTTTAATCTTTAATACCCTGATTCACCCTCCCTCTTATGGTATTTGACCTCATTGGGATAACACTCATCAAACTAGATTTTCAAAATTTTAGAATCTTGTTTTAATCCATTAATGGACCATTTCAACTTGAAACCATAAGAAACTTAATTAGAACATTAAATATATGATTCATTATATACACATAACTAATTAAATTCTTATTTAGGAATGAGGTTATAACATTTATTTTATATTTCTAATAATCAAAATGAGATGCTATAGAAATAAATAACCGAATAGTCTTTATCATCAAAAGTGAAAACATATTCCTTTATAATCAATACCATTAATTTTTTATAACCCTTTAATACTAGATACTATTTATAGTTTTAAACTTAACCATTAAAACTAGTTTTCTTATGAAAAACCTACTTGAACTATGTGAGTTTCACCCCTTCACGAGTATCTGATAAGTTCAAAACTTTGTTAGTGTACATGGATTTCATCTCAAATTTCATGTAATTTAACCATTTATCAGAATTAAAACACAAAATTCCATCTTGGTAGATTATCATTTCATGATCTATAAAATTTAATTCATTATCACTTTCCAAAAAAATTCCACATCTCTTTGGATCCTAATGAATCCTACCAGACCCTTGAGGTTCTTATGTAACTTGATTTAGTACTTCATCCATAATTTTATTATGGAATTGGTTCAACATACATCTCTGGAACACTTCTTGTTTTTTTGGTATTGAACATATCTAAAGTTCAAATTTCCTCCCACAAAATCCTTAAATAATACATTCATTCTCACAAAATATAACATTTTGGTCTGTAAACACTTTTTCTATAGAATAAATAAATAAACAATATCCCATTGTTTCTTTGGGATAAAAAAATAAGAGTCTAACCGAATTAGGGTCATGTTTTTCAAAAAACCAAATGCCATTCATATGCTTTACAACCTCAAATATTCATAATATATATATTTGGGTGTTTAAAACTTCATATCTCATATAGTGTCTTTATGACTAATTTAGATCAAATGATGTTAAGTAGGAATGTATTATTTTCTAGAGAATATCCATAGAATAAAATAAAAAGGTCACACTAACCCCTCATCGATCAAACCATGTCCAAAAAGGTATGATTTATCCTCTTATAAATTCCATTCCTCTCAGGTATTCCAAAATGAGTGTGTTATGAAATAATTCAAAAAATCTCATATGATCATTGAACTCTTGGATTATGTATTCACCAACCCAATCTGATCGAAGAATCTTATTACTTTTTTCTAAGCTAATTCTCTACTCTGTACTAAAACCATTTGATGTTTTAAAATTCCATAAACATGTGTCTCATCAGAAACACATAACTATACCCACTATAGTCATCAGTAATGGTTAAAAAGTACCTATAACCACCACTTTATTAAGTACTCAATAGTCCACATACCTCACAATGTATATTTTCCAATAGTCCCCTAGCCCTTTATCCTTTTTGAATAAAATTATTTTTTCTATTTTTACAAATAAAAAATACTCAAATGTATCAAATGATTCATAAAAAATAATATAAATAATATATATCTATGGATTATTTGAATTTATTTATCATTTATATGTCTATGGAGACAAATCCAAGGGTATGTGGGGTTATAATAAACCTTGATCTTTTTATTCTTAATGTTATAGAAAAGCTTATCCATATATTGAATTTATAAACCATTTACCATATTATTGATGCCATAAAATATTTCATTTAGATATATAGAACAAATATTGTCCTTAATGATGAATAAAAATACCATCTTTTAAAAACAATATACATATATCAAATTTTTGTTTATAAGTAACAAAATAATAGTTTTCTAATTTTAAAACTAATTCTACAGCCAAACATTGATCATAAGTGTCAACATCAAATGAAGTAAATAATAAATATTTATGGAATATGGATCTATATAACCATTATTTAATTATATAAAATTTCTAAGCCTATGTTTACCAATAAAAATGTCTGGCACACACCCATCATCAAATAACCATGATTTATAATTAGTGATATTTATCTCTATAACATTCACATCCATATGCTTAGAATGATTCTACATGAGATCAATTATAAACCTTAGATAAAAATTTAGTAATATGTTATCATTCCCACCAATAAGATACCTCAAAATTATAATCATGATTCCTTTCATAATATACAATAAAGATGTATCTATGGCTGAATATCATGTTTTATACCATTTCATTAAAGACATTTAATGAAATTACTTCCTCTAAAAATGATGACCCCAAAAATTATATCCATTTATTGATCCAAGAACCACATTTAATTATGAATTAATCTGGCCAAGAACATAGATATGTCAAAACATTATTTGGTAGATAACCAATTCAATCTATCATATATGAATCTTGGATATTTTAGTAGAAAACGTTTTATCCCAATCCATCATATAGATTCACTGAAATCTATTTACATAGTATCCTAACCATTTGAATTTCTCAAAAAAGTTTAAACCACATCTTATATTTTATTTTGAAACTTAACAGTTGTGTTCACCTATATTTTTCTTACCTTATACAAGAAAATTCAAGAGAACTTAATAGATAGTGTCACCCTAAAGGAGATATTCCCAAAAATATTTAAACATATCATAGGGTTTGATATAAAAATTTCATAGGGTAAGAAATAAATAATTTATATCATACAAAATGTAGAAAATGAGGTTATTTTATATTTATTGGTTTTGGGAATATTATCTGATATAATATAGAAATGTCATTCAGGCTTCCTTGACCAGTTGTATTATATGACATGGTAGAATCATAGTGCCATCATCCATAAGGTATGATTCAATTTGAACTAATTTTGATCAGTAGAGGCTGTGAAGTGTTAATGAGTTAGGTCTCTTATCTTCTACACATAATCTATCATTTATCATCCATTTTATAAGTTGAAATGAGTCATAGAGTTAGCATAGACATATGTTACAACTTTTTCATGAATTAACATATAATGTAAAATTTAATTAATGTTCACTTGAGGTGTATCCTATTGTGATTTATAAAGGGGTAATCTCCATGAGATAGCATATGTATAATGAAATATTTCCCTACACTTTTCAAATCTCTCATTCTAAAAGCTCTCTTCTCCTACCCCCTTTACAACATGAGGCACTAGCATATAACGAATGGTGGAAGAATCCAACATGTACGATGAGTGATTTAGAAAAACCTATGGATAAATCATGCATAGGTTATTCTAATAGATTCCCTTAAGTGATCTTCATTAATACCATTTAGTCGAAGATCATAGTAATAACTTTATAGTGTAAGGAACACATTCGCAGGTGTCTTCATTTACACTACACATGATTTTGGTTACTTTTCAGATAGATTATTTTGGGGGTTTGAATAAAGATTATTCTACATATATTAAACATTAATAATTACATAGAAACCCTTCAAGGGTATTAAATCCTTACCATGATTTTTGATTTTTAAAATCCTATAAAAAATGATGTTTTTTGATGTTGTATTGCCTATAATATTCTCTATTGTTTAATAATATTAATACATTTTTTCTTCCCTATTGAGTCACGACTTATGATATAGAATATCATATCTAGAGACATAGTAAAAATCCCATCATATTTTTGTTGTTTACAACACAAATCATTAAGATATCATATTTTATAATAGTGTTGTTATATTGTTTAAAAATAGTGCATAACATCACCCCATAGATATCAATGTAAATTGTAAAATATGAATAATATATAAGGGTTTATATGATACTATTACATATGGGTTACCCCATATAAAAGGATTTTACCTTTTAATGATTGTTAATCTTGTGTATGGATTAATCCATACATAAGGGTCAATCCCTTTACATAAAATGTAAAAAACTTTACATATGCTTCTTATTGTAAGTAGTGATAGAATTATTAGTCATAAAATATATCTGATATCACTTAAATTCTCTAATCACCACAACCTATCAATCATAGATTACAAATTACTTGATATAATTGAGTACAATTTGAATAATTTTTCCTTAAATTTAAATTATTAATTGAATTATATAATATATAAATTATTTAAAAAATATAATAAAATATTTTTTTTTGATATTTATTAATTTATAAAAGTGTTTATAAATCAAATAATTTTAATGTGTTTACAGTAAATTAATTAAATATTTATAAGACCTTTATAAATAAATATTACATTATATTAGATATTAATATTCATATATTTTTTTACATGATATGACTTATAGTTTATATATAAAATGATTATATGGAAATTATAAGGGTAATTTATAAAGTATTTTTATAGTAAAAAAATATAAGATATAATATAATTTATGTTTAATTATGAATTATTTATAATTAGTTAAATAGAATTATTGAAATGAAAGGATTTATTTTGGATAGTATTTAGAGAACATCAAAATGAGTTTTGATGATTGATTTGATTGAGGTTAAAAAATTGTTAAGTATCTAATATTTAGATTCTGTAAATAGTTTACAAAATAGAAATCGAAATATATAATGTTTAAATTTTATTTAATGTAAAATTTTCAAAGTGAAATTTCATATAATGAATAATATAAAATAGTTAAAATTAATAAATTAATATAAAGTGTCTATATTCAAAATTATTAAATGTTCATAAAGAGTAGATAATTTGTAAACTGTCTATGATTTATGATTTTTTTCATTTAAGTTTATCTCATGTTTAAATATTTTAAATATTTATTTATTTAAAAGTTATTCTATTGTTTAATATTCATATGAATAAATATTTATATTACAAATTTGTGCATTTTTTAAATTCTTAATTTACTTCTATGAATTATCATACATGCATATAAAGAGTTACATGATAGGTCTTATAATGAATTTAGTTTTCATCTACCTTAAATTTAGTTTGTAATTAAAGTTATTATATTTAATTTAATGTTGAATATAGTATATATATATATATATTTGTTATTAGAGTTTTGAGGAAATTGGTATCTCTCTTGAGTAAATTATCTCTAGGTAGAGGGACTTTGTTTCAAACTTCCCATTTTCATGGAGGCTTATTCCTTGTTCAAGAAAGGTGTGGGTTGAATCTATATGGATATAGTATCAATTATGTGGGTATCAATAATTTAAAATAATTATAAACCTTTAAAGTAATAGTTCATAAACCTTATGCATAATATGTATATTAATATGTTTAAATAAGATTAACTTCTAAATTTGGGCAGGTAACATAAATTGTGTGTTGTGTAATGAGTTACACATCAATATAGTGTGAAAATATTTATTTAGTGGAAGGAATATGATTTTTAACTAAATCATTAGAATATTGAATACATGTATATAGAATAATATTTAATAATATGGTGAGATTATATCCCCTCCAAAACACTAATTATAATATTCCTTCCAAAGGGACACTTATGAAGACCTAGATCATCTAACTAGGCTGGTCAAACTAAATTTGGGTTCTCATGGATCATATTATGTAGGCAAAGTAAGTAATGGGTGATGATAATAGGATTATGTGGATTTTCATTGTTATTTCATAGAGTTACTCTTATCTTAGAGATCCTAATTGGATTATGTTACCAAAGGAACTAATTTGGGTTTATCCAGTTATTGGATTGAATAATGTGTTGTCTGCTCAAATATACAAGAGTGATATATGTTATGAATGTGATTTTCCCAACATAAATAGATATATAATGTGAGAAATTATAAGGATACTCAAGTTATAGTGAAATATGGGTCATATCCCACTAATGTATATAAAGGATTATAAAAGGGGTCATCATTTTAGGGGGAGTACATTTAATAAAATCTTGTATTAAAATATTTTTAAAACATGATACTCATATGATAAAATATTTTACTATTGATAAATGATATAATCATAATTAAAATTATTTTTTAAATCAATACTTATAAATAATAATATTAATTTATGAAACTCCCAAGACTTATAACTTATGAAATGTTCTTAATTATGAGAAATTATATGTCTTAGAGAAATACCTTCTTGAATATACCATATATTAAAGATTATTAACACTTGTAAAAAAAATTATTATGTGAAGTATATAATTATTCACATTAAGTTTCAAAATAATTAGAAGAAAACTGACCCATGTAATGTTAGTATCTACTAATATACTCCATATTATTGGGTGTGTTTTTACTTTGTGAGACTAGAGGTTTCTGATAAGTCTTGTTCTAGACAATAAATTCATCATATTTTCATTGATTAAAATATTATAAAAATAAAACTGAGTTTAATAAAAGTTTAATGTATGTTCTCAAATCATTAAGAATAGAAACACCAGTCTTTTGATGTCTATGTTTTGAAGCATTATTTCACCTGGGTAAAAGTTCAAACAGAATGAAGAAAATTTAGTTGGAAAGATTAAAAATGTTTATTATAATATACAATCAAGGTTATTTAAATATAGAGTTATTATAAAGGAGTTTTGATTATATAATATAGGATTTCCTGGGACACCTGAAGGGTTTTTTGAAACAACATGGACTATCCATATCAAGTAATAAGGTTATATAAATTAATTCATTAGTTTTGAATTTCATGTGATACCAAATATATAATTTACAAATGTTATTGGTATACAAGAGTATAAAATAAAAGGAATAATTAACATTTATTTTAGTTTTCATTTAAGTGATAAAGTAAAGAGTTGTTACATCAAATATTTGAATGAAAAAAATGTATCAAGATTAGATGGATATAAAACATTATGTGTATAGTTATATCAATTATCTTATAGAACAAGAGAAGTGTTTTGTTAACAAATATTTGTTATAAAAAATATGAATTCAGTACTCATGGTTTATGATCCATAAAATTCTATAACATGTTTAAAAATGATACAAGGATGAAAATGTTTCATCTAGGATAAAAGTTTTTTTCAGATGTTTCTTATAATACGACTGAAGATATTCCCATCACCCATTAGTGTAATATTTTAACGAATAAAGTCTTCATTTCATATGAAAAATTTCCAAACACAAAGAATACCATATATGATATATATTCAATAAATTATTTACTAAACATTCTTAATAAAAGGTAATTACTTACACTTTCAAAAACAAAGAAGTTTGTGTATCTTAGAATGATATTATGAAGACAATATAGTGTCTAAGAGTATAGTGGGGGTTTGTTTGTAATTATAGAAATTACAATTTAACAAATAATGGATTATACCAGTCCAAAATAAAATGAAATTCATGTAATATCCCAAATATTTCATGATATGCAACAAAAAATAAAAAATTAATGAGTTTCATTTAGTCAGAATGTGAAAGTGAATATAAATTTATCCTAAAGAAGACTAGGATGTGTTGGTAATTGATAATGTATATAGATACTTTAATTAAAAAATTAATTAATGGAAAATGTTTGATGGAATGGGTTCTAAGAATAATGGTATTATAGTTTGAAATATTTATAAGTAAACTACAAAATTTATTAACATCATAAAATTTAATTCTGTTGAGTTAAGTGGTTTGAATTTCTTTAAGGAGTTGAAAATTAGGAAAATGATTCCAAAGTCTCACCATTATTCAAATTTTCTTACTTCATATATGATACTCAATAAATAGTTTAGTCGGAGGGTTTTATTTGGTGGTCACTTAGAGATTTAAAAAAAATCACATAAAGATATAATGAATTAACAAAACCCCTGAAAGCGTAGTTACCATAAGGATAATAAGTAGTCTATCATATGTGATATGTTTGAAAAAAATATGATATATGTTTTTGTTAAATTATCTTAGAAAGTTTAGGATTATAAATTATACCATGTTATAAACTAATGGATTCTTCACTTAATAATTCATTTTATTGGTGGTATATATTTCTATATTGATTTATATTTTGTGAAGTGTATTGATAATTGGTCTCTCAAATTAAAATTTTGGGTTATCCATGACTGATGTTCTCCATGGAGTATTATAGGACATGATTAAGTATTAAGGTTAGTGTGAGTTATATTCTTGTATCTAGATAAAGAATATTCTTATGAGCCAAAAAACAGGTTTTGTGTGAAATATTTCCTAATAATTATTCCACATGGAGTGTAATACACTATTTATTTTGTATACTGGTGGTGCATGTATCATATTTGGAGTCCCCACAAGCTAATTTTGACTACTAATGTGTTATCGTGGATCATTATTGTAACATGAGGTCCCACCGAACACCTCAACAGGGGGTGAATTAGGTTGACTTATAATTCATTCTTTTCATAAGATCAATAAGATATATTCTTAAAATTTTAAAATACATCTTTAATATACCTCACTAATTAAAAAAATTACAAAAATATATTAAAGTAAAGAAGAATGGATATGATGCTTCCTTATTGGTTAACCTACACTAAGATATATCATAGGAATACATATCAATATTGTGTTGATATATTAATCAATAAATTTTTTACTAGTTGCGATTTCAAAAATTATAATAAGATCCCTAGTAGTTCCGGGTCCCTGACCTCTTCCACTCTTCCACTCACTTCTTCTAAGACGGTTACAAATATTATTTTATATACTTATAGGTTTCTTTTTATTTTATTGAAATTAAGGCCACTTCAAGATCAGTATAAAGAACCAATATACCATTTATCCTCATCTCTAAATAGATGCTATAATGAATTTCAAATGACCCTTATAATTACACTATTAGATATACACTAATCCTTGTGATAACTGTTGAATATTTTATATTCAATTAATCTTTACCCTAGAAAATACTCCCAGTATAACAATTTTTACATTGATATTATTCTTCTATATATTTTATCATCATCACTTCAATAAACAACATGTATCTATGATAATCCAAAAAATATGTTCTTAAAAAACATATCCTCATTTCTAGGATTGATCTTAAATGTAATTTAACACAAAATAAATATTTCCATTTTAATTTAGATATTAAATAAGTCCCATGTTTCTTTATTCCATATTATCTTATCTAAAAACACATAGTTACTCTCCTCCTCTTTTTCTATGCCATGTATTCTCTTTACCCATCAAATTCAGCACAAATTATTATAAAATAACCTAGGAATTTTGAATTAAAAATTAAAAATTAAAATGTAAAATACAATTCCAATTTAATGTCCTTATAATCCAAAAATTTAGTCATCTTTAATCAAATAAACAACATTAAAATATATGGAGAATACTGAAGTACAATATATAACTACTAAGAAATTGAGCAAGCACTAAATTATCAGTTCTGAATATAACCTCTAGATTTTTAAAAGATAATGAGTGTTCCCTTATGAAAATTTATGTATTAAACTCTATTATTGACTAACTATGTAATGATACACTAATTTCCATGTCACAATGATTTTATATATGGGAATATTGCTCAAAAGGACTACCACTATGCTCACCTTCTTATGTTCCTCCTTGACTCTAGAAAATCAAAGTGCAGTATGCCTTTCCTATGATTTGGTTATTTTTTGTTTCTTATTTTATCATCTTTATATGAGACTAGTTAATTATATATTAATTCATCTACAAATCTCAAAATTCACATAATGGACCGCCTATGTTGTGCAAGGATTCTCTTAATACAATATTTCTTATTATATGGTGTGGTACAAGTCTTCTCCTCATTTTAGTAGTCATCATGGTTTTTCTATGTTCAGCAAGGCTAATAAGATTACCATATTGGATCTCTTCATTTCACATAAGGATTTTATAATCCCAAAAGTAACATATACTTTGGTTTGATCTCTATCACCTTCTCCTTTCAAATTTACTTTCATCCACCATAATATTTAAAAATATAATTGAAATGACTGGGATACTATTATAAAATCAATTGGTATTCCACGATACATTCCATTTCAATTATATGGAAACATTATTTACGCTAGCATGGATGACATGGCCAGGGTATATATATATTTTCTAGTATTCCATGAATTCCAAAACTACCACAATATGATCATTATAGAAATTTTTGGATCCATTATGGAAAATCTAAATTCTCCTCAACACAATGAAGGATTTAACATAAAAAATCTCTATATTTCACCTTCTAAAAAAACTACACATATCAACTTCCAAACATTTAGAACATATACCACTTCTAAAACATGACTTCACATACACTTTAATAATCGTTTGGAATTCATCTTCCAAAATATCAAAATCTACCCATCTTCGGGATTTTGAGTACATTACTTATGAAGGGAAAAATAATTCTCACCACCTTTCAATTGATAAAAATACCGTATATTACAACCCATGGCGTCAAAAATCTCCAGCTTTGAATTTTTTTCTATCTATCATTTATCTATTTATAATCATTTTAACTAACCCTCCCCTACATGTGTTATGCCTTTCTCCCCAATAGTCATTCTCCCCATTTGATAATAAAATTAATAGGGTTTTCTATACTGATCTAATCATTTCATCTAATCCATACCCAAGAAAATATTCTTAAACAAATCTCTAGGCCTATGTTATTCAACACTCATTATATGATATAAGATAAATGATTAATTTCTATAATTTTTTTCAATATTTTTTTTATAAAACTTCCCCCATTCTATAAATTACCCATGGATAGGGTCCCCCATATCTTCTTATTCCGATGAAAATATATATTCCTATAATAATAATAATAATTAGATAAGGGATTCATTATATAAGGTATAAGTTTTATCCAAACCTCCTTAGTTTGATAATATTGGAGAAACTCCAAGTTTCAACTTAAATTTTCTAAACAAAATTAGTTAACATCTTATCCTTTTCTATAATAAGGCTTAGAGTATTCTCCCTATTATTCACGTGATATATGTTCCCATTTATTCTCCACTCTAGTCAAATAGAGTTTCAATCTTTTCCTTTGATATTATATCCTTTCTAGTGGAATGTGACTTCCAAACCTGACCACAAAATTATATAAACTCCAAAAATTGTGTCCTAAGATATCAACATAGTTCATATTATTGTTTTTCAATTTGTAACCATTTAAGAGATTATTACCACACCCTTTTATATTTATATATTTATTAATTAAAAACTATATTGTTCCATAAAATTTATCCTTTACATTCTATAATATATTCATATTACCTATGATATGATATGAATTCCCATTTTTAGTAATCTTGGTTACTCTATTATTTGATGTTCTTAGGGAAATTTCCAAAACAAATTCCCTCTCTATATTATTCATTTCCTTCCATGATATTACCAAATGAGTTGAAACTTTTCATTATCTCTTAAGATTTTATTTTGAATAATATGTCAAACCAAATTATTCTTCTTCAAGAAGACAAAACATTTTTTATCCAAATAAGATGAATTTAATTGTATTACATTTATTTTACATTTAATTACATAATAATATTTACCACATATCTTTGAGAAATATATTACTTTATGAAAAAAAATTGGTCAATTAAAAAAGAACCATAAAATGAATTTTTATTCTAATGTAAAGGATATGTCACATCTCTTTGTTTTCAACTTCTAATAGCCTATCCTCTTAAATAACATTCCAAATTCACCATAGTAGGATATAGTGTGTCCAAGAAAACCCAAAAAAATAATAGTTCATCATTGGAAATATCTTTTTTCTATAATTTATCAAAAAATATAAAACTATTGAATATCTCTTTTATTGTTGGTATGTTCTTGATGGTTGAGAAATTTCTCTATTTCTTAACTATCCATTTCTTTTCACATTAGATGAATATATTTTTGATTTAGAAACCCCATAAAAAGACTATTTTTTCCATAATATCATGTCTTTGAGAACAAATCAGTACCTCTAAATTTTTTGTACATCAACCTGCAATTTATTTCAAAAAATCATCTATGAGTTCCATAAACTAAATAATCTTATTTTAAGTATCTATTTTATTATGTAATTCAAGATTATTTCTCAAGGTTATAACTTCCTTCATAAGTTTTTTAATTTATTAACATTCTCCTTAATAAAAATATTAATATCATTAACGATATTTTTATGTTCCTTAATCTTCAATATGTAATTCATATCTACTTAAAATATTACTTGATTATTTATAAATTATTACACTACCATTTTATTATAATTAACTTCTACTTCATGTTCATCAATATAGCCTGAGTATTAATTAAATAATAATTTAATTTTTCTATTATTATTTATCTACAAATAAATATTCTTAAGATATCCTTCCAATTATACATACATATCAACAAATCCATCAGTTTGATCATCTGATTCTGTTATAAATTTAGATTTATCCAAGTTAGAAATCATATAATATTCCATGTCTAAGATTTTATTTATTCCAAAACCATCTAGGGGATCTTACTCAACATATTCATCTTCTTTTCTTACCAAAAAATTTCTCTAAAACTCCTCTACACTAAAAAATTATTTATTGAAGTTCTTTATAGGAGTGAACCTAAGTATTTTTTTGTGTGAATTAAAATTCACTATATTTTCAATTAAAACATTTTGGACACCTATAAGAAATGATTCTAACATATTAAAAACATAAAAAGTTAGGGGAACCATAGATTCATATCATCCTTTCCCTATCATAAATTTTCATACTACAAGTGATAATAAAAAATTACTTATATCTTACTTAGTTTAAACCTCCTAAATCTCTTTCTTATATACTAATCTAGATGAAATTAATTTAAAATAATTCTCTAAATATATTTCAGGCACTACTATTAATTGATATATTCCTAATTATTTTTATAGATAATTAAGAGATATATTACCAAGAATTTTATCATCATGGGATAACACTTTTGGATTTTAAATTTTTGGTAATCTATATGTGATAATAATTAATATTTCAACAGAATTCTTATCATTACAATTTCCAAAGATAACTCTAATAACTTCAATCAGATAGTAGACAAATCCATCCACAATTTATCTTGAACCCATCTTCAGCCCATTAAATATTTTTTTGAACATTCATCTTTTCATAATTTACTTTGTTTTAAGCTTCATTGATTTTAAAAGGATTTTCCCAAATACCTTTATAAATTTTGAAATTATTTACTTAAATGTATATATAATTATTGAACTCTATTGAAAATACATTATGAGACTTTTTTTCGTTATTATATAATTTTCTATCAACTTTTTCCCTTGAACTAGTAGTGGAATCATATATTTAAATTCCTTAAATTTATATTGTAGAAAAATCAAGCCCATTAGATCGTAAATTTGATCTCACTATATTCATTCACACTGTAATGTCTCGGAACCGGGTGCCACTCAATGGGTGCCCCGAACCCGGTTCTCCACGTGACCTCAAGTGAATTTCTCTAAATGTCAGAGGGTTCTGACTAGTAGTGAGGGCCCATGTCTGATAGTGGGGAAACTATGCCCTCATTTGTCAAAGTTTAGCGCAATGGAATGAAATAAACTGTACAACAACTGCGGAAGCAGTAAACCATACACAACTGAAATAAACAACTTCAGTAGATATAAGCAACCAGTATATAAATAATGGTGCAACATGCCTAAAATTCTAAAAAAGCAGCCAGAACATGTTACACGACGATGCATTATAGTACAAGTATAGAAATCAAAACAGAATAAAATAGCCGGTAGCATCACGAGCCTGAGCTCTGTCCCATGATCCCCTAATCCTTGGAAAAAATCATGTACTTGTATAAGGTCCCTTGCCCTTATCTACACCTGAAGAAATGTAATCTGTTTGGGAAGAAAAGCATGACCCAAATAGGGTGTGAGAAATAATTCCCAGTAGGCACCCACCAAAGGCTCGTGCTCAACTGTGTGTAAACATAAAACAAAAGTGTGCAAAAGTAAAATGAAATAAACTAAGCAGTACTAAGAAGTAACCAACTTAAAAGATATATTTCCATTTAATTATTCATTTGACTATTTAATACTAAGGAAACACTACAGTGAATTTCTATATAATAGTCAGTGTCCTCAGACATGCAAACCCTCACCCTCAGTTAATCAGAATCCAACCCGTAGGTAATTACCCTTAGGCGTAACAGAATCTTGCCCTCAGGCATATCAGAATCTCGCCCTCAGGTATACGACGTGTCTCCCTCGGGCACAAAAGTTATGTCCTCAGGCACGAAAGGTTTCCCTTAGGTGAAATAGAATGCTACCCTCAGGCTAATACAGTCACGCCCTCAGGCTATAGTAGAACACTGCCCTCAGGCATAAGTAACTGGAACATTCCCAACATATAAACATGCAATTTACATACAATTACTCTCAAGGAAAAAGTAATGCATAATTTAAACATGGCATACCCTTGGGTTTCCTGGCCAAACGGCTAAACAGAGGAACGCACCCCCGGGGTGGTCCTGGATCCAAGCACTGATCCCAAACAACAATTTTACAATTTTCTTTTATTACCTAAACAATTATAGGTAGTTAAAATAGCCACGAACTCATCCACATGACACCCCAAATATGGGTTTGTTGCTCAAAAACACACAAAACACAAAACAGTTGGAAAATAAACACCAAGGCACCTACCTTATATGCCCCTGAACGGTATACGCGAGCGACGATCCAAAAATCGTCCAAGAACAACGAAGATATGAGGTGAAAGAAAACATCATTAAAACTTAAATAAAATCCTTTAGAATAATAATTGGAAAGAACTGCTTAAGGAGAATGGAGGGCATACCTGCGCGGTTCCAACGAGATCGACGGAAGCAGAATCAGATTCCCGGTTCATGATCGACGGATCTCCTAAGCTCCGGCCATCCCTCCCGAGCTCCCGTCCAGTTCTAAGCCTTCCTTGTGAATAGTGGAGGCTACTGCCCATTTTATGTGAAAAAACAAAGTACACGGAGTGTACTTCCCATTTTTTAATTGATCCCCTAGCAGCTTCCTACCAGCGTGGCACTGTTCACCTGCCGACATGACTACACGGCGTTTCTGAATGAGTACACGGCATGTGCTGTCGCACAGCTGGACACCACCTTACTATTTTCCTACCAACTGACTACACGGTGTGTAAAAGACCACTACACGACGTGTAGTCAGTTCCACACCCTTCATCACCGACATGGCCACACACCCTGTGTACTCATTCCACACGGCCAGAAGGACACGTCCTGTGGAAAAGTACAGGGCGTGTACTTCCAAAATTTTGGGATTTCCCCCATTTTCCTTATTTCTCAAAAATACTTAAGGAAAAGAGAAAATAAGAAACTCATACCTCAAAAATAAGAACCGGGTTCTTACAAACTTCCCCCCTTAAAGAAATTCATCCCTGAATTTCCCTTTCAAGGGTGGCAAAGATAAAGCTCAGAACAACTCTGGACACTGAGCACGTACATCAGTCTCCCACTCCTAGGTTTCATCCTGCACTCGACCATACTGCCATAACACCCATACAAGAGGAAATGACTGGCCTCGGAGAACCTTCATGCTCCTATCAACGATACGAATCAGATGCTCCTCAAATGACACATCAACCTCAAGCTCAACCTCCTCTGGCTGAAAGATGTGAGATGGGTCTGAATGATAGCGGCACAGATGAGATACATGGAAGATGTCGTGCATGGCCTGGTACCTCTGTGGTAACTGCAGCCAATATGGAACCAGCCTGACTCTCTCTAGAATCTCAAATGGCCCCACATACCTCGGTGAGAGTTTACCATGTCTCCTGATCCGTCTGTGTCCCAGCCTCAGCGAAACATGCAAGAAAACCTGATCCCCGACCACAAACTCCAAGGGTCTTCTGTGGCAATCAGCATAAGATTTATGATGAGACTGTGCAGTAGCCATCCACTTTTGAATCAACTAGACCTTCTTAGAAGTCTCCTGCATGAGCTGTAGTCCTAGTAAAGCTGCCTCACCTGCCTCTAACCAGAACAAGGGTGATCAGGATGGCCTACCATATAAAGCCTCGTATGGTGTCATCTCTATAGTTTCCTGAAAACTGTTATTGTAGGAAAACTCGACTAGGGGTATATGCTTCTCCCTAGAGCCCCCAAAGTCTAGGACGCATGCACGAACCATGTCCTCTAACATCTGTATTGTACGCTCTGACTGACCATCTGTCTGAGGGTGGTATGCTGTGCTCAGAAGGACCTATGTACCCAGTTCCCTCTACAAACTCTGCCAGAAATGAGACATAAAACAGGCATCCCTATCTGAAACGATAGAACGAGGGACCCCATGAAGACGTACGATCTCTCGGATATACAACTTCCCGAGCTCGTCAACACCGATGGTCTCCTTGATCGGAAAAAAGTGAGATACATTCGTGACTCTGTCCACAACAACCCACATGGTATCATTGCCTCTAGGTGACCTTGGAAACCCAGTCACGATGTCCATCGCAACATCATCCCATTTCCACTTCGGGATTGGTAACTGTTGTAATAGTCCGGCTGGCCTCTGATGCTCCGTCTTCACATGCTAATAGGTGGAACACCTCGTAACAAAACTAGCTACATATCTCCTAATACCCAGCCACCAGTACTGACGTCTCAAGTAAAAGTACATCTTGGTAACCCCGGGATGAACTTCCCAAGCTGAAGCATGAAACTCCCGCATCATCTCCTCACGTATATCCCCCAGAACCCACACTCGTCCCTGGAAACGCAATACCTCATCATAGCCTATTGCCCAACCAGGAGGATGGTCCTGACTTGCCACCGACTCCCGTAGAACTAGGCCTTCTGAATCAGATAGTTGTCTCATCCTCACTCTATCTACGAGGGTAGAAGTCATAGCTAGAGAAGAAAGATAGGTCTGCCTATAACTATCGTGCACCTCCATATGCATCTCAGAGAACAAGGCCATAAGTTTCCACTCACCACTGGCCTCCTACACTGCCTGTATCTGAGTCCTCCTGCTTAGTGCATTAGCTACTGCATTACCTTTACCAGGTGTATATGCAAGCTCAAAATCAAAGGACTGTAGGTATTCGACCCACCTTCTCTGCCTCAAATTCAAGTCACGATGAGTAAAGATGTACTTGAGACTTTTGCGGTCGGTAAAAACCACAAAATGTTCTCCCAAGAGGTAATGTCTCTAACAGCGCAAGGCATGAACAACTGCAGCCAACTCGAGATCATGCGTCCGGTAATTCCTCTCATGTGGCCTCAACTGCCGAGACCCGTATGCAACAACTTGGTCACCCTACATCAACACTGCTCCCAGCCCAATACCTGATGCATCATAATAAATTGTATAGCTCTTTACCTACTCTGGGAGTATCACGACAGGTGCTGATGTCAACCTTCCTTTCAGGTCCTGAAAGGCTACCTCGCAAGCTTCTAACCAAATGAAATTCACGCCCTTCTTAGTCAGTCCCGTCAATGATGTTGCTAAGCAGGAGAAGACATATATGAAGCATCTGTAGTAACCAGTCAGCCCCAAGAAACTTCGTATCTCAAACATGTTCTTAGGATGCTCCCAGGAAACTACTGCTCTCACCTTCTTTGGGTCTACTTCAACTTCTGCCTCTGAGATGATATGACCCAGGAAGTGAATCTAGTCCATCCAAAAGTGGCACTTTGAGAGCTTAGAATATAGATGATGCTCTCTGAGTGTACTCAATACAATCTCAAGATGGGTGGCATGGTTGTGTCGAGTGTGAGAGTACACCAAGATGTCATCCATGAATACTGCCACAAAATAATCAAGATATGGATTGAACACACGATTCATCAGAGCCATGAAAACTGCGGGCGCGTTTGTGAGTCCGAATGGCATAACCAAGTACTCATATAGACTATACCTACTCCTGAAGGCTGTAAGCGGTATATCTGATGGTCTCACGCGCAGTTGATGATATCCTGACCTTAGGTCAATCTTCGAGAACACTCGTGCTCCACGAAGTTGATCAACAATATCATCTATCCTCGTAAAGGGATATCAGTTCTTAACCGTCAACTGTTTCAGCTTCCGATAATCCACACAGAGTCTGAGGGTACCATCTGCCTTCTTCACCAAAAGGACCAGAGAACCCCAAGGAGAAGTAATGGGTCAGATGAAACCCTTCTCCTGTAACTCCTCTAACTGCCTCTTGAGCTCCTGCAACTCAGGTGTAGCAATCCTATAAGGAGGAGTGGATACTAGTGTTGCTCCTGGCATGAGATCAACAGAGAAATCCACCTCTCGCTCTGGAGGTAGACCTAAAAATTCATCCGAGAAGACATCCATGAAACGATCAACCACTGGAGGGAAATCTATCTGAAAATTCCCCTGACCATCCAGATATGAGCTCACAATCTGGGCTGTGACTCCACCTCGCCCACGATGCTTTGGTCCAGCTCGACTCGCCTGAACATCCCATTAACCCTTGTATAGAAACTCTCCGCCATCTGGTGACGTGAAACTCACCCTACGACGATAGCAGTATATAAAGGCTCGAAAGCGAACCAACCAGTCTATCCCAAGAATGACATCATAAGCTATCATCTCTAAGACACAGAGGTCCCAAAGAATGTGACACCCACCAACCTCAAGGGGGCACTCCTTGCACTAACGCACACCAACCATTCTAGTCCCCAATAGAGTGTCTAGTGTCATGAAATCAGAAGAAAAAGAAGCACGAAGCCCAAGGCTCTCCACAACGGGTAAAGATATGAAACCATGTGTAGAACCCGCATCGAAAAGCACAAAAGATAAGACAGAAGATAAGACAGAAGATACTAGAATAGTACCTCTAACAGTAGAAGGTTCGAGATCCTTCTCTTGCTGGGTCTGCTGCACTGCATATGCCTGCCCAGTGCTGCAACCCTACGATACAGCCTGACTACCCTGAGCTATCCCGCCTTGCTGCCTCTGAGATCCTTGTGTCTGGCTACCATGGCCATGACCACCATCTCTGCCTACATGCCCTGACGTATTCCAGTTTCTTGACTGGTAAGAAGCTACTAGTCCTGCTCCCGCACACGGAGTCTGCATAGAACCTCTCTCACTAGCCACTGGTAGAAACGCCCTGTAAAAGCGCTGCAGATGACCCATCTTACCGCAAGACCGGCACTCCATTGGATCGCGTGGACACTGCAGTCTCTTGTGCCCCTCTTTACTACACTGGTAGCACCTAATTAGGCCACCTGAAGATACTTCTTGACTGGTATTTCTACCTTGAGAGAAATCTATATGTCTCTTCCTCTTTCTAGTAGAGATTGTACCAGTAACTGGTGTTGAAATCCACTGGCCCACACCACTAGCTTCCCGCATGTTCCTCTCTATAATCAGCACCTAGTTCAGAATATCATGTTCTGAAGGAAACCTAAAAACATTCACCAATGCTCGGATGTCATAATAAAGACCATCCTCAAAACCTCTGGCTCTCAACTTCTCACCACCCACCAGTACGGGTGAAAAACGCTGAAGCTCGGTGAAACGAGAAGAATAATCCATCACCGGCATAGCGCCTTGCTACAGATTCATGAACTCTTGAGCTCTATCATACCTTAGTGTCTTTGGGAAAAAGAAGTCATAGAAGACTGCCTGAAAATCTTTCCACGCCATGTCTTTGTGATGCTCTGACTGGGTGGTAACATCCCACCACCTCTTGGAGGAATCACGTAGCATATAAGTTGCGAGCTTGACCCTCTTCCCTGGAGGCGTCTCAAGATGCTCGAAAATAGTCTGCATCGACCCCATCTAAGACTCCACAGCCTGTGGTCCACCATCCCCTGAGAACGTAGGCGGATGCTGCTACTGGAAGATATGAGTCAACTCAGCCATAGATGTGGCAGCCGGCGATGCTCCCTGAAAGGTCTGGATGAACCACATAAAGCCTTCATGGAACTGCGCCTCCACGCCTGTGTCTAGTATAACAAATGGCGCCACATCTGGCTCTGCTGGATGGTCCACTGGTAGCCCATGGCCCACCATTTCTGAAGTATAATCGTTGTCACTCTCCTGGAGAACAACGCACGGTCGTCTCGGTGTGATGACACTAAAAGTTCAAAAACACGCCTTAGATCAATATTTATCAAAGACTGAAAGCGAAGGAACTATAAGGGAACAAGAGGAAGTAGGATTTTCAGGATTTTCAAAACAAGACTACATGGTGTGTATACTAACTACACGACCTGTACCTGACTTCTCTTCCCCTGCTCGGGTCCTTCTACATGGCTAAACCACACAGCTCCCATTGAAAACAAACTACACGACATGTATAATATCTACACGGCATGTATGGTGTAATTTTCCAACTTCCCGTGTTGTTTGTGACACGACCGACTACTCGGCTTGACACTAAACAACATGTTACACCTACACACGGCGTGTACACCACCTCATTTCCCAGCCACATGGTAAGTTCCCCATAGTCTGTCATTGGACAAGACTACATGGCATGTTCTA
Organism: Viscum album; assembly: GCA_963277665.1. Classification (NCBI taxonomy): domain Eukaryota; kingdom Viridiplantae; phylum Streptophyta; class Magnoliopsida; order Santalales; family Viscaceae; genus Viscum; species Viscum album. Next base: position 1,905,956 of record OY728140.1, read on the forward strand.
TAGACACATGGCGTGTCTCTAAAAGGATGAAACTGACCCATGTTGTTAGTCACACGGTCAGGTCCCCAGGTCAGACTATATGGCGTGTTCCATAGTGGACACGGCGTGTATGTCTTAAGGTCTCCTCCGTCCGTGTCGTGAGTTACACAGCAGACTCCGGGTCAACACTACACAGCGTGTACATCCAGTACACTGCGTGTTTTCCCAAGTTCTTCCCTTCCCCGTGTCGCCGCCCACACGGTTTGTGACACGGGAAGAGACTACACAACATGTACTCTGGGTACACGGCGTGTACTTAAAAAGTTTATTTTTATTTCCAAACAGAAGGCCATACACGGTGTGTTTAAAGTAATACACGACATGTATAATGGGTTTTCTGGACAGTATGCCTCAGAAACTTCCCCAGAACCCAGAAATACCAAAAACAACACCTAAGTGTCAAATTCCAACCCATGAGGGCCCATACTTCCCACGAATCAATGTTTGAAATTTTATCTGTGTTATAACAAAAATAAACAGTCAATGATTCATGAAATTCTAGTTAATGAGGGCCCATACTCCCTAAGGACCAAATTTTAGTGTTCATTCTATAAACAGGCTCAAATAAAGTTACCCTATCACACATCAGGTATTTTATCAAAGCAGCTATCACAACAACATGCTTTTCTATCACAAATACTATCACAACAATCTACAATTTCTAATGCACCTATATGGAATGGAACTATGCATAGTATGTGATTTTCCTAGCATGTGCCTAAATGATGCATGAGATGGCACACCCTCATCTCATCGGGTTACAACTAAATTGAACCCATAGATAAAATATAACCAGCACAATCTCAAGTGCGTCACCCAATGGTTAAAACAAATCAACTGTAAAATTTGGTAAATCAGAAAAATTGAAAAAATATGAGGTAGACTAGCTTTTCCATGTACACGGGTTAGCTACGCCCGAGAACAGCTTTTTACCAACTACCATTCCATCCTATCCCTGACTAAGGCTCCAAATAGTAAGTCAAAGAAAAGAAACTCCTCTGATACCACTTTGTAACATCCCAAAACCGGGTGCCACTCAATGGGTGCCCCGAACCCGGTTTGCCACATGACCTCAAGTGCATTTCCCTAAACGCCAGAGGCTACCGACTAGCAGCGAGGGCCCATGTCTGATAGTGGGGAAACTATGCCCCCATTTGTCAAAGTGTAGCGCAGTGGAATGAAATAAAACATACAATAACCGCAGAAGCAGTAAACCATACACAACTGAAATAAACAACTACAGTAGATATATGCAACCAGTATATAAATAATGGTTCAACATGCCTCAAATTCTAATAAAGCAGCCAGAACATGTTACACGATGAAGCGGTACAGTACAAGTACAAAAAGAAAAACAGATTAAAACAGCTGGTAGCATCGTCAGCCTGAGCTCGGTCCCATGCTCCCCTACTCCTCAGAAATAATCATGTACCTGTATAAGGGCCCTTGCCCTTATCTACACCTGCATAAACTTAATCTGTTTGGGCCTAAAAGCATGACCCAAACAGGGTGTGAGAAATAATTCCCAGTAGAAACCCACAAAATGCCTGTGCTCAACTGTGTGTAATCATGCAACAACAGTGTGCAAAAGTAAAATGCAATAAACAAATAAGTACTCAGAAGTAACCATCTTACCAGTTATATTTCCATTTAATTATTCATTTAACCATTTAATATTAAGAAAAAAACACAATGAATTTCTATATAACAGTCAATGTCCTCAAACACGCAAACCCTCACCCTCAGGTAATCAGAATCCAACCCGCATGTAATTTCCCTTAGGAATAACATAATCTCGCCCCCAGGCATTGCCCTCAGGTGTATCAGAATCTCGCCCTCAGGCATACAAAGTGTCACCCTCAGGCACAGAAGTCACGCCCTCAGGCACGAAAGGTTTCCTGCAGGTGAAATAGAACGCTGCCCTCTGGCTAATATAGTAACACCCTTAGGCTATAATAGAACACCGCCCTCAGGAATAAGTAACCGAGCCATGCCCAACATATAAACATGTAATTTACATACAATTCCTCTCAAGGAAAAAGTAATGCATAATTTAAACATGGCATACACTCGGGTATCTTGGCCAAATGGCTAAACAGAGGAATGCACCCCCGGGGTGGTCCGGGATCCAAGCACTGATCCCAAACAACAATTTTACAATTTTATTTAATTACCTATACAATTTTAGGTAGTTAAAATATCCACGTTCTCAGCCACAAGACAACCCAAATATGGGTTCGTTGCTCAAAAACACACAAAATGCACAACAGTTGGAAAACAAAAACACCAAGCCACCTACCTTTTATGCCCCTGAATGGTATATGCGAGCGACGATCCATGAATCGTCCAAGAGCAACGAAGATCTAAGGTGAGAGAAAACCTCATTAAAACTTAAATAAATTATTTTAGAGGAAGAATTGGAAAGAAATGTTTAAGGAGAAGGGAGGGCATACCCGCGCGGTTCCAATGAGATCGACGGAGGCAGAATTGAATTCCTGGTTCTCTATTGACGGATCTCCTAAGCTCCAGCTGTCCCTCCTGAGCCCCCGTCCGGTTCTAAGCCTTCCCTGTGAACAGGGAAGGCTACTGCCCATTTTAAGAAAAAATAACAAAGTAAACAATGTGTATTTCCAATTACACAACATGTACTTACCATTTTTTTAACTGTTCCCCTAGCAGCTTCCTGCTAGGGTGGCACTGTTCACCTACTGACATGACTACATGACATGTCTGAATGAGTACACGGTGTGTTCTATTGCACAGCTAGCCACCGCCTTACTATTCACCTCCCGACTGACTACACAGCGTGTAAAGGACCACTACACAGCATATAGTCGGTTCTACACCCTTCATCACCGGCATGGCCACACACCCTGTATACTCATTCCACACGGCCAGAAGTACACGACGTGTGGAAAAGTACACGGCATGTACTTCTAAAATTTTGGGATTTCCCTGATTTTCCTTATTTCTCAAAAATACACAAGGAAAAGAGAAAAGAATAAACCCGTACCTCAAAAATAAGAACCGGGTTCTTACACACACCTAGAAGTTGAAACCATAAAGTAAGGTCACAATCTTTTCATTCAAAAAACTCCCCATAATGACAACATCTTTTGAAAGATTTTATATGAAAATAACTAGTGGCACTGATACCACTTATTGTACCTTAAATTCACACTGAACACCATTAGAGGATAGTGGTGGATTGGGGTGACTTATAATTCATAATTTTCTTAATAATAATATGATTTTGACTTTTTTTGTAAAAATAATTGAATATATTTCATTGATCACTCATAATAAAAACCATATTTAGTAAAGTAATAAAACATGGACATGATGATTTTTATTTGGTTCACTCACATGGCGTTACATGCAAGCAGTATATATCAACACTTATTTGATATGGAAATTAATCACTAATTTAATGTTTAGCATTAAATAACATTATAGAATTATTACTACTTGTTAAAGGTCCATGACCTCTTCCTATTATACCCTCACTTCTTCTAAGAGGGTTTCAAATACTAGTTTATAGACTTATTTTTAACTTCTAAATTTACTAGAATGAATGTAACATAAATATTAGAATAAGGAACCAATATTATATTAATCCTTACATTCAAATAGATTTTCTGATTTATTCCATGTGCTTATTAAAATTCCATTACCATATATATACAACTCCATGTGAGAAGAGTTGAATCTTTGATCTTAAATTAATCTTCAAACTGTACTAAATAATCTAGGTCAAATATTTCTAGCATTGGAATAATTATATAATATATTCTATCCTCTCCACATCAATGAACACGATGTATCTATGATAACCCACACATATGTTCTTTATAAATATGAATAATAACATTCAATTTCAAATACTTATCTTTAATAAAATTCAACCAAGAAGAAACCCAATCCTTTTAAATTTAGATTTTCAATAAGGCCCATGTTTTTTCCTTCATTATTATTTTCTCTAGGAACATGAAATTTATATAGTCCTCTTTTGGTTTTTTATTACATCTATCTATCAATTATATATTTATGATTATTGTATTTATGTAGAATTTTAATTTCAAAATCAAAATTAGAATCTAAAATCAACCTCTAATATCGTATTTTTCCAATATATAAATTGATTCATGTTTTATAAAATTATCAAAATAGAATTCCATAGTAACTGTTGAAGTTATATTTATGAATTATAAGTTGTAGAGTGAGGTCCAATCTATTAGTTATGAATGAAACATCCAGATTTAAAAGCACCAAAATGTGCTCCCTTCTCAGAATTACTATATTTAAGTCTGCAATCGATTGACCATGGTATGTCACACTTTTTTCCATGTCATAATGATTCTCTAAGTGGAATAACAATTCAAAATTACTATCACTACATTTAATTTCCTATTTTCCTCTTCGACTCCAAAAACCTGATGCACAACACACATTCCTCCATGGAATAATTTTTTTAGTTTTCTATTTTAATTACCATTGTATGAGATCAATTAATTATGTATGAATTTCTCCATTGCTTCCACATAGGCCTCCCCATATTCCAGATGGATTTTGTTAACAAAAAAACCTTCTTCCATGGTGTATTATTAGTCTTATCTTTATTTCAGTATTCACCATGGTTTTTCCTGGATCACCACAACTAACAAGAGACCCATGTTTGGTATCCTCATTTTTTACAAGTATTTTTAATCCCAAAATGACCTCTTTTTCAGTATGTTATCCATCACATTTATAATTTAAATTAATATTCATTAAACATGATCTATAAAAATAAAATAGGAAAACTACATGTATGACATTTTCAAATATCTAGGCCATCCAAAATATTATCTATTTCAATTATTCTTAAACTTTGTCTATCATGGTTGGTATAGCTTGGTTGTTTCATACCAAAATTCATCATGTTTGATATGACTTCAAAAAAATCCTATAATATCTTAACACTTTCCTTTTTTTGATCCACTACAGGTAAGCTAGATTCCCCATTATATAGTGAAGGATTAAAATTATGAAATCACAACACTTCAACTTATGAACCAAGTTTATTTCATGAATTCCAAACAACATCAACATATACCAATTACATAACATGAATTCACATCCAAATTACTAATCTCTTGGAATTATACATATATAAATTTTAACCCTACTCATCTACAAATTTTAATGTGATTTACGTTTTATGGAATAAATCATTCTCACAACCTTCGAATTTAATAAAATCTATTATATTAAAAGAAATGGCTGAAAAAATCATCACATGATCAACATAGCAAATGTAACCAGTTATAAGTTCCTGATTTATCATCAACATAAGAAATATTTAATATAATGAGTATTAATATAATCATGTTCACATAAACATGATGATTTCCATATTTTATAATTTAATCAAGTACACTTTATTGAGATCAAAAAGAGATAGCCAAATGATTCTCTCCTCTTCAATCTATACACCAGACACTAAGACCCTTTTTTAATGAGGGGATTATTTAACACAAAAGGTGTGCTAGAACCTTGTTGATGAAGATGAATAGTCAATAGGTGGATGGGAAGATTCAAACATGGATAGATAATATCATAACCTTCCAACAAGGTAATCAAATCTCTTTATACAGGCTCTCTTCATTCAATAATGGGATTCAATAATCAACTATCAACTCTTGGAAGCTATAATATGATATAATAGTGTATTTCTATTGGGGGATAAGATTATATGAATGCATCAAATGATCATGATATGTTTGTGTAGCTACAAATGAATCATATTAATGATTAATAACTAAATTAAACATAAGATACCTAAGTACATCATACATAAATATTGCATCATTTTATATGAATGTTCAATAGATTTCACAATAATGCATGCTTGAGGACCATAAAGGTTTAGTATATTTAGAGAGTAGATAAAACATATCTTATTTATAGAAAAAGTTTATCATCTCAAACAAATTTCTTTATATGAGGTACCCTTCTAGACTCATCACACTTAAAACCATCCATCAAAACCCAAGGAATGAAAAAATAAGAAACTGTGAGCTCTGATGATTAGTAAGGGTAAACATGAGAGATATCAATCATTAGGGGATAAAATGATCATAAGGGAATTATAACATATTTCACTAAATTTTATCAATGTAAACTATTAATACACAAAAAATATTAGATCATATTCTCCAAAATCAATTCATTTTTATAGGTATGATCAATAAGATATCAAAGATGTAATCACCATTCAAGAATCATTATATTAAAATGTATCATAATAAGAATAAAAAATCATAATATTATAAACATAGAGAAAAAACAAATTTCATTCATAATACTATGGGTATATTTTGAAAGTGGTCATATTCACACCTCAAAATGTGGACAAATCTATTCAAAATAATGTCTACCCATATCTCTATGAGCATACCTAGAACCAATCATACTCACAAATCAATATGTGAAAAATGATATTTTCCGTAATCTCCACACTTATCATCATCATATCATGACATATCAGTATCACTTTACCCATTTCATTGGAGGGATATAACTGAACCAAATATCACATAATCGTAATTCATTCTAATAAATGTCACAAGATCATAAAACGTTCATCACATCAATATATAAATACCTATGGAAAATAAATGGATTTTTAAAAATCTAACCATCAAAATAATAGACTATAAAGATAAATAATAAGGATTATATCATTGGATCATATCCCTATTAAAGAGTAATTAACATCAAGGATGTTATCATTGATGAAAAATTCATACAAAATATATATGGAGTAATTCTTGATGAAAATACCCTTCCATTTTAAAATCACATATTTAAAATCCAAATATTTAAAAAAATTTAAATAAAAATTTTATTTTAAAATAAACATAGAAACATGTTAGAGAAGCTTCAAATCATTGAAAAATTATTAAGGTGGTAAATTTCATTAATGTCGTAATTTTTAGAAAACAAAGATTCTATTCAGACATTCAGAAAAAATTACCCCCTTTAGAAAATTATAAGATGATTCATTTTAATAATTTTTTTAAAAAATAAAATTTCTTTAAAAATTAATTTAAACAATAAGTAAAGAATATGAAAAATAATTCTTGAAAAACATTTTGGAAGACATGGAAATGGAATAAAAAAACAACCAAAAAGGAGAAACATGTTGATTTTTATTAAAAAATATTTCTGAACATTTTTCTGTAGAAAATATAAGAAAATGGTAATAAAACATGAAAATTATGGAAATATAAATTTTTTTAAAAAAATTAAAGGGTTTTATTAGAAAATTATCATATAATTTATTTAATAGAATCTCAAGCATAAACAATCCCAATTAAAATGCGATTGAAACATAAATCTATAATGTCAAGTGTCATATTGCTTCATACATGTTCGAACATCCTATATAATAAATATATATTTATTGCAAATTTATTAAATAAACATACTAATATATATTAATTATATACATATTTAGTAAAATCCATAATATTTATTTATAGAAAAATGATTTTCCTCGCTTATGGAGATGATAGGTTGTACGTACACATGAAAGCTGTTTTAATTTTCTAATAAAAAGAAGGAAAGAAAGAAAAATATTAATTTATCATTAAAAAAGAATAATAATCTCATAAATTTCATATATAAACATTATTTCCATCTTTATAACCATACCTGTAAAATGCTGATGAAAAAAATTACTCCGCTACGTGGAGATAATAAGTCGTACGTACACATGAGGGATGTTTTCATTTTCCATAGGATGGAAAATTGGTAAATAATGGTAATTAAATAATCATAATAACATTTCAATATATTTAAGATATTTAATACATAATTTTATAATCTATTCCATATATTTATAGGGGGTAGTAGAAGAAAGAAAATTGGAAGTACCCGATTAAGAGTTATACCTCCTTATTGAGAAAACTCTTTTGGATTACACATTAAGCCATCAAAGGTAGATATTGTGGAAATAAAAGAAACTCTAGGACATGAGTAAAGAATCCAGGAAGGTATTATGGTAGTGATGTTTTGATATATATGGCTCATGAAGTGTGGATAAGAGAGGATAGGTGGTATCCTTTTATAGGGGAGGTAAAACACACACATGGAATGACTTAAAAGATTAAATAATATATATATATATATATCATAATCATGTAATTTGGTAAAAAGGTTCTCAAAATTAGAATATAATATGTGATAGGGTCTATATACACTCATAAAATCATATTTTAGCAAGTTTTTGATACTTTTTATGCCATATATATCTTTTAGTTAAACCACATTAAACCCATTTTATCCGTAACCACGATAAAATAGATTTTTAACATGATGATTTAATTATATGAAAAGAGGAATTGAAAAACAATTGACACATTAAATCAAAATTGGGAATCCATTTTATCATATTTAATTTCTATTGGTTGTTGAAATTACTTTTAATATAATAATACAAAACACATGAAAAATAGTTTTTAGGAAAATAACCGATTTATGAGTAAAATCATTTAACCTTGAAATAAATTAATAAATTGATTTCCATGAATTTTTGGTAAATTAATAAAAAATTATTATTATTAGTCTTTTTTGGAAGTCAAAAAGAAATTTCATCTTAAAACTATGACATTAAATGTGAAGACACAAAAGTAGATTTTAATTTGAATAAAATAAAACTCATCTTCACAAAAGTCATTATTGGGTTCCCAATTTCAAAATAATAATTTTTAATTTTTTTTAAATTATATTTAATAAATTTTTTCTAAATATACTCCTAAAATAGGATAAATTCATGTGTTAGATATATTTTAATGTTTTACCCCATGGGTTTAACCCAATTTTAACTCTTTTACCGAGGCGACAAAAGTGGACTATGGTTACTATTCCGGTTCACCAAAAATTAGGTTGTATCTATTAAATTATATTAATTATGATGATTAATAATATGGAATACATTTTACCAAATTAAATTCCAATAAGTGGCAAAATATAATTTAAAATCAAACTAGAAAAATGTGACAAAAAGTTGTTTTCAAGAAAGAAAGATTTTCTAAAGTATAAAACGTTTTACACCAAAATCAAGCATTAAATCAATTACAATGAACCTAAATAGATTATTAATAATATAAATGAAATAATTCTACTTTTAATTTATTTTTTAAAAAATAATTAAAATATTTAAATATGTGGAAATAAAACATAATTTTCAATAAAAATCAGTATTTTCATCGTTCACTATAAAATCAACCTCTTCATAAAAATCAAAAAATTTCACCCTAATCTAATTTTTATCTTATAATTTCAAAAAATATACCCTTTTAATCAAATAAAATTTCAAAAAGTGGTGGTAATTAATTATAATAATGTCTCATAAAAAACAGTAAAACTAAAAATGTATTTTTGAAGCATAAAATGATTTTTATAAAAAATGAGTTCTTAATTATAAATTTATATAAATTATATAAAACCATTATATATATTTTTCATAAGGTGTTTATTGATATTCATTTTACTAATTTTAATATATAGGTTATAATGGTCACTATTAAATAATAATATATATATCACATTTTATTTAATCCTAGAGTTGCATGTAATGAAATATATCAATGAAATCAAACACATTTAAAGAGAAATATATCATAAAATATCATGCTTTTATATTCTATCCCTTAATAATTTTTTCTCCCTTGAAATTATATATTTCTTATATTAACAAATAAGGATTCTTCTACCTCATCACATCCTTAGGTTCCCATGTAGTTTCCTCTAATTTATGGTTTCACAAAAACAATTTGACAAGGTGAGTGGTCTTATTTTATATCACTTTCTTCCCATGATCTAGAATCTCTAATGTTTTTTCCTCATAGAAGATTATTATGAAAAATGAACTGATGTCACAATCATGGAGACGGTAAGCCATACGTATACATGAGTACCATTTTCATTTTTCAATGGTCATTATGGAATAAAGGTACGTATAATTTTATCTTTAAATAATGGTAATAATATAATTATTATCATATTTATTATTTAAATATACTTATACAAATCACCCATGTGATGTGGTGATGAAAAACGAATCGCATCACTTTATGGAGGTGATAATTCACACGTACACACGAACAACATTATCATTTTTTTGCACATGGAAAGGTAAGAATGTAAATGAAATATTTTTTTTTAATAATAATAAATATTTAATGAATATAATATATAAAATTTAATTACATTATTATAACCATTCTTGAGATATAGTGATGGAAAATGAGTTACACCAGTTTGTTAGTAGGTAGTCTGTCGGACACACGGATGATGAATTCTTTTAGCATTTTATAGAAAATGAGATGGATATGTGTCATAAAACAAACATAATAAAATATAAGTAAATTTAAGAAAATTTATTTATTATTTAATCATTTTTGAATAATATTTGAAGGAAGTGGTAGAAGAAATAAAACCAAAATGATTGATTAAAAACGGTACAGCTTCATTAGAAATCCTTCATTTCATAATAGATTAATGAAATTAAGGATGGTGTTATTCCTAAGATAAGAGATATATAATGTGTGGAGGGATTATATGAAGGGATATGGGTAGATCTTGGACATAAAAAATATTTCTTAAGTGTGAATAAAAGAGAAGAATATGTACCCTTTTATAAGAGAGGCGAGGGGCACTCTTCGAATTTATCAAAATATGAAATTAATATAAATTAGTTTTCTATTATAAATGGATATAAATGATTTATTTGGTATATAATATGATTTTGGGAAGAAATAAATTTATCCAGTTAATATTATAAATTTTTTTACTATTTTTTAATCCTTAACGTTTTGTTTTAACCATTATTTAACCTCTTTAACTCTTACTGTGACAACATCTGATTTTATCTTTGAAGGTTAATATAGTTACTATAAAAGTATAAAAGACCCATAAATGAATAATTGATGAAATATAAAACATTAACCCAATAAGTTGGGAAAATTTCATATTTTTATGAATTCTATATAATTTAATAAAATATTATCTATTTTAAAATATCGTTAATGTCAATTTAACACTATTCATTATTAACTTAATAGAAATATCATAAAACAAATATTTATAATAACAAACTGTTTTAATATATCAATAATATTCCAAGGAAAACAATAATTTTTTTTATGACATTAATTATCTAAAATTATATTTATTTTATTAATTTTAATATCAATTATTTGATATTTCTATTAATTAAACAATTACTTTATCATCATTTTGTAAGGATTTAATGTAATTATTTATTCCCTAAAAATTATAAATAAATTACCATGATGAATATAAATATTTTAGATTTTAAAATAATATTTATAATTGAACAAATACCCTATATAACCACATATTAAAAATATTTCACTTGTTAAAAACACGAGTATGACAAGTTTTACTTTTCTTTGAATAAAATATCATAAAGGTTATATTCTCATCCAAATGTCCACAAATGGTCACATAACCAGTACTGTAATGATTATGGAATTCAAATACTCATAAAATAAAATTGGTAAAAGTGTTAGGGTCATTTGATAATATTTATAATATTACTTCTTCCCTTAATTACCTGATATACCCTTAACTGTGGTATTAAAAATTAATAAAGTTACTATTTATTTTGGGAAAAAAATAAAAGGAACTATTTAATAAATTATGAAATTATGATTAAAAATATGGAATCCATTTTTCAAAATTAAAAATATAGTATTAGCTAAAATTAATTTAAAATTAATCCAATATAAGGGATGAGAAAACATGTTTTTTAAGTAAAAACATGCAAAAGTTTGAGATGTTTTTATATCCAAATTAAAAATTAAAATGATTACAATGACTTTAATGATATTAAAATATTTATTATTTAACTAATGTTATATTAAAAATAATTTAGAATATAATTTAACATTATAAATTATTTAGATGGAAATCCAGTTTTCAATTAAAATGTAGTATTTTTCACTATTCATCAAAAAATGAAATTTCTCATAAAAATACAAATAAATAAGTAAATAAAATTTTGATATTATAATTTAAAATTTTAATTCTAATTTTTCAAATATAATTTATAAAATTTTCAAACTTTAGTTTTAAAATAACTGTTCCATTAAAAGGCTGGAAAACTGTTGGTTAGAGAAATACAATTTTTACGTGTAAAATTGGATTTATTCATATCTTATACCTATAAACACATTTTATAAACATGTGTAAACATAATATATTTAGTAATATTCACACCCTAAAATATAATGTCTTGGATATGATGGTCTAATTTAAATAATAATATTTCAGTTTTCATTTAAACTCGATGCGACGTATCTTGTACACTATCTAACATAGTGTTTCCTTTTAAAATATCAAGATGTTATAAAGATTGTAAGAAAAATAGAGTATTTAAATATGCTGATCCCAAAAACCTTTTATGTATAGAGAATTAGATCTCAATATATCCTACAGGATTGAATGGTTCTCTTAGACTAACAATCTGCTTAAGGATAATAATTACTATTAAAAGAAAATTCTGAATCCAGAGCTTGCCGAAGAATTATCTAGAACATAAAGATAAACCACATATATCAGTCAGATATAATGTAATTTTGTACACTATATAACCTCACCACTTCCTTAATGTATATTATAACAAGTTTATCAAGAGATAAATCTTCATTAATAGATATAAAGTGTACTATCTTTTTAATGAAATCGTCTAAACAAAAATAACATTATGTCTCTTAGATATTTTGGGGATTTGAGTAAAAAAAATATAGAGTGATGTTTTCCCATTTACATTATGGTATGGGTAATGATTTTAACATCCCCTTATACTTCTATCTCTTAAACTTAACTTGATAACATACTAGGCACGAAGATACATACTCTGAAAAATCCCTTTTAGTGTTATCCCACAAGAAATACTCTTTAACACCTCTATACATCTTTGTACTTTGAGAATGGATTGAGAATTTTGAACTATGTGATTAATACAATAAAAATATACTAAAATATGGTATTTATGGGTCACAAAATCAGTTCCAAAACCTTATAATTTCATAAAAATCTTGGTTGAACTCAATAACATTTCTCACCTTCTTTTACAATTCCACATATTTCCTCTACACCTCTCTAATACTCACATGGATAAGTGGTGGGACATTAATGTGAGATATATAGGATCTTTCCAATTTCCTCAGGATTTCAAGTTATATTTTTTCTTCCAAATCCATTTGTTTTGGATCCCTTTCAATCAACAGCACAAAAAATTAGAATATTCCTTATAAATGAGATTATCAAGTACCTTACTCACTTTTCTAGGTAGTTAATATATTAAGCAGTCATAATATTTAATCAATTTAAACTATACTCTCTAGAACATATTCAAGTATTTTTATGTTTATATATACTTAAATATTTTATGAACCATATATATGTCACACCATTCACTATTAATATAATGCCTCTATATCTTTAATGAAAAATTTACCACTGTCATATTCAAATCACGAGTCAGATAATTTTTCTTAGATATTTTCAATTGGTGCGAGGCATATGATATCCTGATATCATTTTTCATGAAGAAACATCATATTACCTTCTTCAATGTATCAATATAGATCTAAAACCCTTTTCTACTACAAGGTAATGCAAGAATGGATACACTAAACAGCCTTCTTATTAGTTCCTTAAAAAATTTCACATTAAACTTCTAATAGACCTTGACACCCTTTCAAGTTAACTTAGGGAGTGTATTAGATAATCATGAGAAATTATCCACAAATAATTGATAATATTAAATAAAACAAAGAAAAATATTGGTCTCTATCATAACAGTTGGTATGTTCAAATGTTCGATAACTTCCGTCTTTCATGGATCCACTGATATTACTTCTCTAGTGATTTTATAATACAAAAATTAAACTTTTTATATCCAAAATTCAAACCTGGTAAATTCTTTATACAAAGATTCATTTCGGTTTTTATTAAAAAACTAAAGTGATCTCTATGATTTTACTTAATTTTCGAATATATAATAATATCATCTATAGAGACTACTAAAAATTTATTAAGGAAATATCTAAAGACTATATTAATTCAATACACAAAGATAGTGGGGTAATTTGTAAAAAAACGGTATAAATATAAATTCATAGTGTCCACACCTTGTATGAAAGGATTTATTGGGAATGTATTTACATTTGACCATCAATTAATAGTATCCATATTGAAGATTAATATTGGAAAAATATTTATCTCCTTATAATTTATAAAAAAATAATCAATACGTAGTAGAGGACACTTATTCTAGATAATTATTTTGTTAAGTTCTAGATAATCAATGAAAAGGACGTATCAATGAATATTTATTTTAAACAAAAACATCTGGTGCACCTCATGGTGATTTACCAGGGAACATGAATCCATTATCAATATTGTCTTAAAGTTACTTCATTAATTCCCAAAACTCAATTAGGTCCATTCTATAAGGATTCTTTGAAATAAGTGAAGCACAGGGCATGATTTCTATTAAAAACCTAAATTCAATATTTAGAGGAAAACCTAGAACCTATTTTGTAAAGACAAAAAAAATACCATATAATTGGAACATCCTCAATTTTGAGTTTCTCCCAAACCATATTAGATAGAAACCCTTCATGGATAGTAATTAAGTCCCAAAATCTAGATTTAATGTCCATTAGAAGTTTGTATTCATCCCCACACTAAAAAATGATTATAGGTTCAATCAGAATATGAAATGTGACCTCCCTTACATATAAATTGATATGGTCACTATATAAATAAATCCAATCCAATATAAAATTAACATCAAATTTTACTAAGGCTAGAATACCAAAATTTTAATGAAGCATATTCCAACAATCTTCAATCAGAGTGGAATTATAAAATTGAGATGCGACCATCATTATATTAAGATTTTTCATTACTAACTAAAAATATAATTATTTAGGATATGAATAAAAAACTATAGATTATTTTCATGATATATATTAATTCATATAACTAAGATCAATATACTTCAATATTTTAGCATGCCTATCATGACCTTAACTTCATAGTTCTATCTCTATTCCATTACAAAATCAAAAAATGGTTAGTGTGAGCATGAAACATCATGGTGAGAAATCATATAATCATGGAAAATAATTTCTAGGATATCTTATCCATGATTATTTATTTTTGATCAATGTCACCTTAGGTTTATCCTAGTATATCATTGGTCACTATCTATTCATATCCTTCATAATAGTTCATAAGAAAAATGTAATTTAACCCAAGAATATCCCCAAGAAGTTTCAAATGAGACATTCAGTAAGGGAACATTCACCATTAACAAAAATGATGGATAATATATACTAAAATAACTTTTTTCCAAATTATTACCCATATATGCATCTGTTCCAAAACCATGTCCACCTATAGTATTAAAACATAGATGTATTGCTAAAAATCCAAATAATATATATCATACAAAAACATTAAAATTTCATTGCATACATAGACTTATCCTTTGTGTTTTCACTAATGGTTTATACCATTAATCTCTAAACACTAACTAAACCCTTATTTGATACCAATTTAAGAAACACAATCATAACAAACATAATTATTACATCTTATTTTGATGAATATTCAATATGTTTCACAATAATACATGCCCAAGGATCGTAAATGATTAGTGTATTTGGGTAATAGATATATAAACATCTAATTTATGTAAAATATTCATCATATAAAAAATATATATATACAAAGGTACCTTTCTAGACTTATCGCACATAAGAAATTCAATCAAAACATGGGGAAATAAATCCTAAGAATGGGTAAAATTAGATGCCTAGTAAGGGTAAACATTAGAGATATCTATCATTAAAGGATAAGATGATCATAATTGTATGATAACATATTCATGTACATGTTCTCAACATAAAATATTCATACACATAAAATCATAGATTATATGATCCAAAATTAATTTATTTTTAGAAGTATGATCAATAAGAGTGTCAAAGAAGAAATCATCAATAAAGAGTTATAACATAGTAATGTTGCATCATAATTATAAGAAGTTGTAATATTATGAGCATTGATAAAAAAAATATTTCTCCTGGATAATTGTGTGAGTATATCTAGATAATGATCATACTCATGAAACAAAATGTGAACAAAGCTATTCATAATCACGTCCACACATATTCCCCTGATCATAACTAGAAGAAATTAAACTCATGACTCAATATTTAGAAAATTATATTTTCAATCATGTTCACACTTATAATCATCATCTCATAAGATATCAATATCACTTTACCTAGTTCATTATAAGGTCTATGATGGACCCAATCATCGCATAATCATAATTCATTCATATAAATGTCACAAGATCATAAAAAATTCATCAAATCAATATATCATAACCTTTGAAAAAATGTGTTCAAAAACATATAATTATAATAATACTAGAACATTCAAAGAAAGAATAAGGAATATATAATTGAACCACATACCTAGTAAATCATAATTTACATCATGAATGTTTTCATAGATGAAAAATTTATTCAAATGATCTATGGAATAATTCTTGAGAAAAATACCCTTTCATTTTGAAATCTCATATTTTAAATAAAAATATTTTAAAAATATTAAACAATATTTTATTTTAAATTAATAATATAAAATATCAATGGATGCTTCAAAACATTGAGCGATCATGACGGTAGGAATTTTTTTTCATTCTGTAATCGTTAAAAAATAAACATTATGTTCACAACTTTGGTAAAAATTTATTTAAATAAAAAACAAGAAGAAGATTCCTTTTTAAACCATTTTTTAAAAATTAAAATAAGGGAAAAATTAATATAAAACTTTTTTAAAAATAGTAAAAAAAATTCTTGACAAATATTTTCAAAAACAGAAATATAGAAGAAAAGGTTTTTTTAACCAAAAGAGGAGAAATAAGGCTGGCATTCGTTAAAAACATTTTTTTAAAGAATTTTAGATACCAAAGAGAGGAAAATGGCACCAAAACATAAATATTCAAGAAATAAATAGGTCTTAAAAATTTAATGGGTTTACCAGATAAAGATTATATAATTTCTTCCATGGAAATCCAAGCATAAATAATCCCGATTTAAATGGGATTGACACATAAATCCCTTACCTCAAGTGTCACCTTACTTCATACAATTTCTAGCCTCCTATATAACAAATATATAATATATATAAATTTATTCTATATCAATAATAATATATATAATAACTTATATGATTTATTTATAATATATTTCTATATTTTATTAAAAATTCTTTATTAAATTCACGATTTCGTGAGATAAGTGCTTCGTTTTTTATTCATGTTTCAGTTTAGTTGTCTCAGTCCATGTACTTTGATCATGGTTTCATATTATCCATAATTATAATCATTATATAAAAATAATATATATTCATTATATACATATTTATAATCATCAATAGAAGGTATAGATAGAATAATGATTTAAACCATTCATGGCAACGGTAGGTCATACATATGCATAAATATTGTTCTTATTTTCTAACGAAAAGAAGGAAAGAAAAATAAGTGATATTATATAATTAAAAAACAATAATCATATCATAAATTCCATATATAAACATTAGTTACATATTTATAACCATCAAAGTAAAATTGTAATGGAAGAGTAATTACACTACTATGCGGAGACGATAAGTCATATATATGCATGAGCGATGTTTTCATTTTTGATAGGTTATAATGGAGGTGGATAATGGTTATTCAACCATCATAATAAAAAAGTATATTGATGATAAATACACCATTATTTTATATTAGATACCATATATTTATATGATTTAGTGGAAAAAATATAATTTAAAGTACTCGTTTAAGAGTTTCACATTTTCATTGAGAACTCAATTTTCACTGTAATCCTTAAAAGAATGGTATATTGGAAAGAACGAAAGATATATGAAATTTTTATGGAATCTAGGAAGATATTATTTTTTTACTTGGATAATATATAATTATCAGTAAGTGTGGATAAGGGGGGGGGGTATCCTTTTATAGGAGAGGAAATTGACAAACTTAGACTTACTTAAAGATTAAATTATATATATATATATATATCATAATCATGTCAAGTGGAACTAAGGAATAAAATATTATAATATAATATATGATTGGTAAAAAATAAACTTAACCAAAAATATTTGGGAAAGTGGTGGATACATTTTAAGCCTCATCTTCTAGTTAAAATACATTAAACCCATTTTAACCTTAACTGTGATAATTTAACTTTTTATAATGGTAACTTAATTATATGAAAAATGGGCCTTCTAATTTTTTTTGATATTATTATTTTAATTTTTTTAATCCATTTTATCATATTTTACTTATAATGTAATTATAACTTAATTTTAATATAATAACACAAAATGCATGAAACACAGTTTTTAGGAAAATACTCGATTTAAGAGTAAAAATAATTTAACCTTGAAATAAAGTAATAAAAAAATTTACACAATTTTTTTTATTAAATAATAAAAAATATGTTTTTAGTCACTTGATTAAATCCAAAACCCAATGGAATATTCCAACCATTCCATTAGAGGCAAAGCTTGAAAATATTTTTTAATTTGAATAAAATATAACTTATCTTCACAAAAGTAAATATTGGGTTACTAATTTCAAAATAATGATTTAAAATAAAATATTTAACTTCTTAATAACAAATTTGATCAGAAAAACCCATAAAATATGATAATTTCATTTTTTTATAGAGATTTTAATGTTTTACACCGTGGTATTAACTCAATTTTACCTCTTTTATCGAGGAGACAAAAATTTTATATGGATATTATTCATAGTAACCAAAAATTAAGTTGTACATGTTAAATTATATTAATTATGATGATTCAAAATATATAATAAATTTTATCAAATTCAATTCGAAACATTGGTAGAATTTAATTTAAAATTAAACTAGAAAAACATGATGAAAAGTGGTTTTGTAGAAAGAAATATTTTCTTAAGTATAAAATGTTTTTACATAAAAAATGAATTAAATTGATTCTAATGAGCTTATATAAACTATTAGTAATATAACTGAACTAATTTTACATTTAAATTTTATAAAAAATGAAACATTGTAAATTCTTTCAATGAAATGATAGTTTTCAATAAAATCTATATATTTCTCTTTTCACTGTAAAATCGATCTTTTCAGAAAAATCCCAAAATTTCACCATAAGATAATTTTGATATAATTATTTAAAAAATGATATCATTTTTATGAAATAAAATTTCTAAAAGTGGTAAAAATCAATTATGACATTCACTAAAAAACAATAAAAATAGAAAATATATTTTTGAAGCATAAAATGATTTTCCTGAAAATTGAGTACTTATTTATCAATACTTTTACAATATATAAAACCATTATAACTTGTTTTTCATAATGTGGTTCTTCTTGTTCATTCCTCTAATTTTAAGTGATATTTTATGAAGGTTTCATTTAATTTATAATATTTATATTGTGGTTCATTTAAACTCGATGTTGCGTATAAAAAAGTGATGAAATAAATAAAATTTATATAAACAGAAATATATAATAACATATCAAGTTGTTATAGATACTGACAGGAAGATATAATTAAATACATGCACACTATATCGCATATCACTTATCTATCATACACTATGATTGATACTTGTCATATGCTATGCTAGAAGCTTCTATATTCTCATATCATTGGATATGACTTGGGGTATATCATACAATACTATATACCCATTTTACATCATTTATAAAAATATATATTTTATTCTAAAACCCCATAGTAACTTTTTTTAAAACATAATAACTCTTCATGAATCGATCAAGAAATATTCTCGACATGGTTTACCAAATTCCCGCTACTTTCAGCAAACATTTTATCTAGAATTTAATTATTATCCCAAGGCCTTACCATGTATCCCAGTTGCCATTATTAGCGTTAATAAAAAATAAAAAATATTAATTGTCTATATATAAAGAAGTAGAGACCTTTAAAAAAATCAATGATACAAAAGTTAAAAAAATTTATAGTGTGATCTCAATTAAACATACTCATAACTCCATAGAGACACCTCCATGATATCATATATCTTATTCATCCAATATATACCTATATAACCTGTTTATAATGACATCGACTAATCACTAGATGAATCATCCCAAACCCACACTCCCAGTGTTTGATGCTAAAAATACTTTCTTTAAAAACTGGGTTTTGTATAACGTGAGATGAACCTATATTTATTTTATTATATTACCTACAGTAAAAACTAAAACTCATAAATAATATCATGATCTCATGAAAGAAATGATTAGTCTATTTGAGTACTAGTTACGTAGACAACTTATTTTAAAAAACATGTGAACACTTCTTCATAATCAAACCATACTAGACACCTATAAAAATTTCTCATAGGTTATACTCATCTTTATAACCTTAGGAATGAAAAAATTAGAATGGGGTGTGATTGAATGCTTAGTATGGAAAAAAAATCATCAAAATGTAATCAAGGGGTAGATCATAAGTATATAAAAAATTTTACTGGGGAGAAATATCTTATTAAAATAACATGGAACAATAATTTTTATCTATAAGCCATGATAATAAGACATGAAATATCAAATGATAAAATATATGAAATGATATAAGAGTATAAAAACATAAAACAATAAACTTGATTCATTGTGTATAATTATATTCATAAATATATTTCTTATCATGTAAATGAAGCATAACAGTATACCTTGGCACTAACATAGGTGTAGAAATCATAAAATGGAGGAGTAGGAATCTCTACTTGTTTCCCATAATATGGTGGAGCAGGATTCACTAATAGATTCCCAAAAACATAGTACAATAGTAATCACCAACCAATTTCTATAAACATAATGGATCATGATTCACTAATTTATTCCCATAAACACAGTGGAGTAGGCTTCACTACTTGATTCCCATAAAAATTGTGGAGTATAAAACTCTTCCTTATTCTCATAGTGGAGTGAGTATCAATACTTGATTATCATAATCATATAATAATATTTAAATATGTAACCAATGCATTATATGGTTATATAGGACCCTACCCATCAATCATCTATACAAATGTGTGCCACTTGGACATTATAATTAATCACATCCTAAGGAACCCATGGAAAGAAAAATGGGTTTTATAACATCTCCAAATGGTATCACAAAAATTTACCTCAATGATTTAAATGACTAATACACAAAAATAAAAATTCTATAAGAACATTTAGATGGTGTTTTATGAAAAATAATATTTATGGAAATAAAGCCTTTATATATGTAGAGTAATATAATAGTAAAATGGTAAAAGAGTTTTTCAAAAACTATTTAATCATTAGATTAAAATAAGAAGTTATTATTACATTGAAATGAAATTTTTTGAAATGGTGAAGTGAAAACTATTGAAAAATATTTACATTTAAAATGAACATTCAAAAAAGAGCTTTTAAAATGTCATAAAGGTTTCAAAAAGTTGAAGTTATTTTTTTGAAAACATTAACTTTTTAAAATAATATTCTATAACAGGGTTTTGAAAAGAAATAATTGTTATCAAAAATGAATGTTTAGTGGAAGACAAAACAATTTATTTTGAAATAATGGGAAACCTTTTAAATATTTTAAATTGCCTTTTTTGAAAAAACACATCATAAAAAGAGGTAGTAATATTTCCCATAAAAAGTGGTAATGGAAAATATTATGATACCACGAGTAAAGGCATATTTGGATTTCAAATTAGGAAAGGAAGTTTGTTTTGGGAATAAGGAACATGGAAGTGGAGGAAAAACTTCCATTAAATGATAGGTAATTTTTTTTAAAACCTTTCACTTTTAGAGAAATAAATTCATTGGGGAAGTATTCTTGAGTTAAAAACATTATTTCCCCTAGAGATAGAAAAGGGGAAATATATTATGAAATATGAAATAAAATATTTTATCAGACATAGAAGAAATATTCTCACAAAATAACATTTTAACTCAAATAATTTCAATTTTAGTTAACCAAATTCTTTATATATATCATAATTAATAAATAAAAAGACATTTAGAAATGGGATTATATGGTAGAAATGTAAATCCCTAGAAAAGAAATATAAAATACCACATCATACAATCAAAGTGTAGAATATACCAAAAATATTTGAAATAATTCTCAGAATAATAATTACGACAAATTGAATAAGAATTATGTTAACAAAAACCATTAGAGTAATGGAAACATGAGAATAAAAATAAAAAAATAGGGTTACCATGAAATGAACATGAAAATACCAAGAAATGAAAATATTCATTATACATGACTATAGTAGGGAAGTTAATTCAGCATTAAATATTTTGGTTAACAATATCAAATAGGTCTCATTGTTTTTAAAGTGTGACAAGGAAATGCCTACCATAATTCCTGACTTCCACTAAAGAGCTTGAATCTCATTGGGGACTTGGCCTTTCCCTCGGAGGATCCCTTTAAAATTGAGTGATTAGAAAAAATTAACGTTACTAGAAGATAAAGAATGTGAAATAGGATTCTTGGGGAAAGAAATAGGGTATCGGTTAAATATGAAATGTAAATTTGGGATTAGTCTCTATAAGGTGGAGAGAGGCCTCTTTTATAAGTTGTGACAATGAATTTTTTTGAAATATTTCAACTTTATATAAATAGTGTACATGTTTTACAAGTCAAGAAGAATTAAAAATGAACAATTATGGAGTAGTTAATGAGGTAAGGTTGATAATACCTAAACCATGAATTTTCACACATGTTTTAAACATGTTTTTAAGTCATTTACTATTAGAATTTTCATATTTACTATTTTCAGTTTTACCGTGGTTACCAATTTTTACCTAAGTAATTTAATTTTAATATATAAAAATAAGATTAAACATATTAAATAAATTTTAATTACTGATTCCAAATTATAAATCCATTTAATCATATAATATTAATACATTAAAGAAAAATCAATTTTAACATTAGCACATGTTACTCGTAAAACCCTGTTTTTAGAAAAAGTGCCTTATTAAGGTTAAAATTTATGTGCTGGAAAAAATTATTAATATATTTTATTTTTATGATAAATATTTTTCTATCCTAAAATAAATTTAATTTATGTATCTTTAAAATAAATCTTAATCCTAATTTTACCATAAAATGTATAATTAAAAGCAAAACAAAAAATTGTTTTTAAATTGGAATAAAATGTTACATAAATTCTAAAATTTATACATTGGTTTTATAAGTTAAAAATAATATTTTATATTAATTTTTTTACTAATTATAAAAATATTTAATAAATTAAACGATTTCTAAAACATATATTTCATTCTCATACATTGATAAAGTTGTAAAATTTATGATTTTGTAAAAACTATATTTTTAACTATTGAATTAAAAATTTATTTTTTAGAAAAATATCAAACAAATTACTAAAGATAATTTTTATATGTGGAATTAATAAAATTATTTTGATTTTGTAAAATTAAATTTATAAAATTTATAAATATATATTTTAAATGAAAACTATATATATATATTCATAACACTTATCTTATTGAAAGAATGAATGTTTAAAAGTTTAAGTATTTATAATCATATTTTGTATGCATTTTATAATTTATTACAATATTTTGTTTATTTTATAAAGGTTTATTATTATTAAATTTGATTAATAATTAATATATTGTAGCTCATTTTAGTTCAGTTTTTCATTCGAAACAAGCTACTGATAAAATTTTTATTTAGGAAAAATATATTCCCAAATCTTAAGGTGTTACATTATCCCCCATTAAATAGTTTTTATCCTTAATATTTTAATTTTCACTTACTAATAACAATACTTAAGCATGTATAAACATAATCATGACTCAATATATAACTTCTAAGAGATATAAACTTTTCTATCTTAGGGAATACCATGTAACATATCTTTTCCCCCATAATAGGCATATATTATTATTCTAAACCATTTATTTCAAATATGCTTCTATAGATATTTATTTGGTTTTTCTAGATACATTTCCTCCACAACTTAATTTTCAAGATCTTATTTCAAACCAAATATGAAGCCAAAATGGTTATGATAATATGAAATAAAATCAGACTAAATGATCAAATGAATATGAAATCTCAATCCTAAGGTGGATTCTCTAATGAAACCTCCATTTCAAACATTGATACATTTATTTCAACTATGTTAAACTTTGTTTATACTATATCTACCTACATTACATTAAGTTGTGTTCGCTCATTATTTTTAACCCAATCCCATGAAGTAATTAGAAAATAATTCCATTATAATGGCTTGTAAAGAGAATGTGATTAACTAAAGCATATACCTTGAGAGTGTCTATCTAGGTGTGTAGTCATATTACCACTCATAATGCACCAGATTGAAGATTGATTTGATAATAAACTAGCAATGTTCATGGGGATTACCCCTAGTTGCATATATTCCACAACCATATCTACTTAACAGTATCTAGATATGAATTCAATAACTGGGAGAGCCACACAATCTCTACATTACCAAAATTTTATGATATTATCATATACATAGACATATCCCTTAGAATTATATATATATTTTCACTAATGATTTCTTATCCTAATACCCAAAAAATTAAACTAATCCTCAAAAACAACTAATCCCTACATTGATACCAACTGAAGTTCCCAAGTCCCACACTCTCAGGTTTAGTGATAAAAACACTTTCTTTAAACATTGGAGTTGATAAAAAGTGATATGAACCAATATTTATTTTACAAAGTTACCATAATATTAACATTAAAATTCATAACTAATCTATGAATCCCAACAACATAAGGTTTAGGGCCTTTGAGGAGTAGTTACATAGAAAGTAATATAATCTCTATAGAGAAAACATATATAATTGAATTATCATGTAGAAACATGAAATAATAAACATAAGAAAAATAGAATTATCATAGTAATAAATATATGGAATTTCATCAAAATAAAGTATAATAGTAAACTATGAAAAAAATAGTGGATTAGGAATCACTACCCATTTCCCATAACATGGTGGAAAAAGAATCACTACCTGTTTCCCATATTAGACCATTAATTACTACCTGATTACTATAAAAATACTATATTATGATTCACTAAATGATTCCTATAAATATATTAGTGCATTCCTCATTGCCAGATTCCTATAAACATAGTGGATCATTCATCACTTCCTGATTACCATAGTGGAGTGAGCATCAATAATCAATTACCATAATCATCTCATGGGATATATATCATTCAATAATGAATTGGAAAGAGATATAATACCCCACTTATAAATCATACATACATATGTGTTCCACTTTAAAATAATCATTAATAATATCATAAAGAACCCATGAAAAGAAAAAAATGTTTCCCAACATTTACAAATGGTATCATGAAAATTAACCGGAATAATGTAAAAATTTGATACCCAAAATTCAGTTTCCCCATAAGATTATTTCGTAATAATTTTCAAAGGTTTTTTTAGGAAAATAAATTCCATGGAAATATGGCTTAAATAGATAAAGAGGAAAAATATAATGAAATTAATTTTTTTAAAAATTGATTTTAACTTTGGTGCAAAATAATAAGTTATAGTCAAATTGAAAATATAATTTTGAAAAGGAAAATTGAAAAGTTTGTAAAAATATTTACCTTTAGAATGATATTTTAATATTTGATCCTTGAAAAATATATAAAGTTTAGAAAAAAAATGAAGTGAATTTTTTTTGAAAACATTTAATTTTGAAAATAATATTAAATTATCGATATTTGAAATGAAAGAGAGGTTATAAAAAATGAATTCAGAGTAAATGATAAAAATATTATTTTTAATAGATGAGAACCCTTTTAAATATTTTAAAATTCCATTATTGATAACCTATATCATAAAAATAGGTAGTCAAATTTTCCATTGAAAAGAAGTAATGGAAAATAGAAAAATCACATGAGTAAACACATATTTGAATTTAAAAATAAAAAAATTGTTCTTTTTGGAAATAAAAAACATGGAAATAGAAGAAAATATTCCATTAAATGAGTTAATGTTTTTCTTAAAAACATTTCACTTTTTAAAGAATGAAATTCATTGAGAAAAAATCATTGAGTTAAAATCATTATTTTCCCTAGAGGGAGAAAAGATAAAATATCTTATGAAATATGGAATAAAATAATTTATCAAATTTATAAGAATTATGATAAATAAAAAACTTTTTAACTCAATGAAATAAATTTTGATTTAATTAAATCCCTTATGGATATCATATTTACTTAATCAAGAGAACTTTAGAAAGGGGTTTATGTGGTAGAAAATTAAATCCACTGAAAATAAATAGAAAATACCATATAATATAGTCCAAGAGTGTAATATACCTAAAATATATGAAAAAAGTTCAATAATAACAATCATAAATCAATGAATGAAAATTTTGTTAAAAAAACTATTACAGTAATGGCAGCAAAATAACACAATAAATAGAATTTAGTTACCATGAAATGGATGAAATATATTCATTATACTTGAAGGAACTGGGGAATTGAATTCATAATAAAATAAATAATTGTTTGTAGATCAAACATGTCTCATGGGTTTGATAATGAGATATGGAAACCCTTACATTAATTCACGACTTCTACTAAAGTTCCTAAATCTCATTGAGTAATTGGGATTTCCCTTTGAGGTATCCTTGCAAAAGAATGTCTTAATATAAATTCATTTGAATATTAATAAATTAATTGAAAAATGATTCTATGGGAATGAAATAGAGAAATGTTTCAAGATGAAATAATAATTTGGGAGTGGTCTAGAAGGGTTGGTGAGTGACCCTTTTTATAAGTGGTGAGAATAGAATATTTTGTAAATATTTCAAATTAATAAAAAAATCACATTTTTAACATGTCAATAAGAATCCAAATTGGAAAATAATGGTTTTGGGTATGAGATATGGATGATTATCCCTCAACCATTTATTTGACAACGTGTATTAAACCTCGTTTTAAGTTATTTATTCTTCAAATTTTCACTTTATCATTTTTTTACCATGGTAACTAATTTTTACCATACTAGTTGACATTTAATGTCTAGAAATATAATGGAAATTATTACATAATTTTTACCTACTGATTTATTATATTAAATATGTTTTATCTAATAAAATTTATATATGTAAGAAATTTTTTTTAACAATAGCATATGTAACTTGCAAAAAAACATGTTTAGAAAAAGGGTATTTTTTAGCATAAAATGTCTGTATAGGATAAAATTATCAATGTATTATATTTTTATGATATAATTTGGTTTATAATAAAAATATAAAAGTTATTTATTTTTTATATCAATTCAAAACTAAATTTCTCATTTTAAATGTTCAATTAGAAGAAAAAAACAAAAACCATTTTTAAATTTGTATAAAATTTTGTTGATGTTATAAAATATAAAATGGTTTAATGTGTTTAAAATAATATTTTAAAATCCATAGTTTTACTCCATAAATAAATATTTATTCAATTAAATGGTTTTATAAACTTCTAGGTATTTCTCATATATTGAAAAAGACATAAAATTTATAATTTTGGTAAAATGTGTATTCTCACTATTCACATAAAAATGACTAGTTTAGAAAAATATTAAAAAAATCACCATAGGATAATTTTGATAGTTTTAATTCAAAAATTAAGTTCATTTTGTAAAATTAAAATTTCTACATTTTTAAATGTGCCTTTCAAATGAAAAATCAATATATATAAATAAAAAATACTTTTACAAAAAAAAGTCCATTTAAAAATTTTAAGTATTTTTAATCATATTTTTTACTAATTTTATAAATGATTAGAATATTTTCTATTTACTATGGGTTTTATTAATATTAGTTTTTCTTAATAATAAATAGGTTACAACTCATTTTTTTCAGTGTTGCATGTGAAAGGAGTCATCATTACAATGTTTATATATGGGAAACTGTGTTTCAAATATTGGGGTGGTACACAGAACATGGAGCATGTCAATTTATATAGTCTATCACATATATTAATTATTTTTTGATGTAAAATGACCATGTCGATGAATACATCAGAAGTCATTAATCTAGGAGATGATCACATCATATGTTCCTCATCCAAGTAGCTGAGCACATCATTTGTCACTCAACTAATACATTCCCTGAATTTTATATATCTAATTCAATTAAAGGACTAAATGTATTTTATCCTCATAGAAGTGACAAAATACCATCTTGTTTGAGATCAAAATACATACATGATCCGAAACAAACCCAAAAACTCACTGATTAGTTAATCCTCAAGGCATTCATAATAAAGGCATCATAGTATAAGGGTACTCATGTAAGGTATCTAACCAAAAATAAAGTAATGATAATTCATAATAATAATATACCCATATGTATATGAAAATATATGGAATTCCATGGGATACAATTTGGTGGGATATTCCAAATATTAAGTCTCAACTTATTATCTAATGAGTAAATTCTTCATATGTAAATTATAAATTTTTGTATCAAGTAAAAAATTACACTCACTCTAATCATAACATATCATTACAAACCATAATAATCTATGATGATCATTATCATTAACTGACGATCAACAGGGCATGAAACTAGTTATATAAACCCATGAGTCTCTAGTAATATCATGGTTTCCTTCCCAGTACACCATAGGCTATTATCCACCAAGGTCACTTATACAAATAATGATTTTACCCACAGAAAAACACATGTTCCTTAAGTGTACATCTTACTCACTCACTCACAGACCTTGTGAAAATTCATAGGAGGCATCATGTCCTAATCGCTACTCCAGGCCAAGAACACTTAACTGTGGAGTTCTAATCAGGTAGGCTCCCAAAAATAATTGGGTACATTGTTGAAATAGGTAATATATTTTAGTTTTTTAAGTCTCAACTTTACAGCAGTGTTACATTCTCCACCCATTTAAATCACAACAACCTCATCGTGGACCAGAAGCATCATACACCGAAAATGCCTAGGTAATTTAGGCTAGGTATTGTCTATAATAGATTTTTTCATGACCTAACCATCTTTGGGCAGTAAAACTAGTTATATAACTCCATTGGTATAATGTAATACCTTATCTTCCTTCCTATAACACCATTCTATTACCCACTAGGGTACTTATCCGACTAATAACTATCCCCATAGTCCAACACATGTTCATTCAGTGTGCTTTTTCCTCACTCACACACACCCTGGGAAACTTCCCAATAGGTCACCCTTCCAAACAACAACTTCAGGACAAGAACACTTAGGTTTGGATTTGTAATCATGTTGGTACAAAAAATATAATTTTCCACTTTTTTAGCATGGGTGGGGAAGAAGAAATCCCTAGATTAAAGGATAAGGTTAAAGGATAATAAATAAAAAAAGTATAACAATTTAAAAAAATAAAAAATAAAGAAAAGTGAAGTGCTTATATGTGATTGAATGAGAGGCCACATGAGTGGAAATGGAATGGTTCTTTTTTAAACTTCTAAGGTGAGTTGAGAAACCAATGTATTTAGTATGGTTGGACACAAGTGTCATGCACATCATAGAACATTCTATGTAGAATGGATTTACATGCAACATAAGAGATGATACATGAGCTGGATCCCATGAAATATTCTCCATAAACCTTAAACGTACATGTTGTGTACTTTTCTAGGCTCTATAGCTCTTCATATCACCTTTCTGAGGACTCAAATTTAGATGTGTGAGTAGTCGATCCTAAATATTTTTCTATAAATAATGTGATGATATTCTCCTCTTCAGCATTAGAGTTGAGATAAAAGGTAATGAGTGGTTTATTTCACTTTATTCTATATGGGTGAACACATTTATTGGGGTACAACATTTAAAGTGTTCATAGGGTCGAAACTCAACTAGTTTTATCTTGTTATAAGGCATGGTTCCCTCCCATTATTTCTTATCAGAGTTTGATACCACCCATATACTTGGGACGTGGGTCCTCCATATCAGTATGGGGTAGGTATTACCTCAGTACCGATGAGGTGTGGGTCCTCCCCACATTATGAGTTTGATTTGATACATTGAAAAACCATGTATTTTATAAAATTTATTCTAATATTTATTATATAAAGTAACACTTAATACAATCCTAGAAGATGGAGAGACCTAATGTATTTGGGAAATTAGATATAGAACAATAATATAAAACATAGATAAAATTACTTTATTTAAAACCCCATAACAATCTTCTAAAATTCCATCAGTCTTTTAAAACTACATGAGATTACATAGGGACATACATAAGAAATGGGTGATCTATAAAACATAGAAATGTAATAATCGAACCATAACATAAACAATTTCATACATGTTAGTAAAGAGGTTAAAAATGTGACATATAAGTGGTAGGATTCATAAATATGAACATCAAATCATGATATAAGATGATAGCAACAAAGTAATGCAGTAATATAAAAACAACATAAAACATGACTTTATAGGTATAGGTCAAGTCTAGCCATCAATAAATTATAACATATTGTATTTAGGATAACCTCTCATGCACTGTACATGATATCTTATGAGATAAAAACATTACCCAATTCATTGGACATGCTCAGAGAAAAATTTATTATATCATACCATGGGTGATACTTGGGTTCCTATATTTAATTCCTTAGATGAACTCATAGGAAAAGTTATTATATCATATAATGGGTGGTACATGGGTTCCTGCATGGAATGCCTTTGATGGGAACATATGAAAAGTTATTATATCATGCCATGGGTGATACTTGGATTCCAATATTGAATGCCTTGGATGGGATTATAGGACAAGTGGAATTATATCACGCCTGATTTTTATATGGATATTTTATATGACATTCCTATACATGTATTCCTTAGTTTTATACCTTAGTTCCCAAGCCTATATTATATAACATTTCAAATTCTCACAGTTATTATAGCTTAGGCCAAAGAAATTATGGTCGACCAGGTATCCAAGAGGATCATAAGGCTGACATGGTCTCTTTAAATTTTAGTTTAAATTTATTATACTTGCGCACAATTTATTTTATATTCATAGTATGGATAGTGTTGTAAACCATTTATGGCAGCATACTTTGTTTTACTCACACCTTATTCAGGCAAAAATTTGGTATGTGGATAGACTTCATGGATGCAGGTAGGGATAAAGGAAATTACCTAACTATGAACACTTGATTTCTTTACTAGGATAGAGTACATGAGCATAGGACAAAGTTATTTCTCATGATTCTATTGAATATTATATTTTGGAATTTTTGTGTATTTATTTATATCATGTATTGTTGTGTGAGTTCTGGAATGTTCCCGTGATACCCTATTTTCGTACAACATCATGGAATCATCATTTTGTACATGACACTAGTTATTATTTATGTCTGATTATTATAATATGGTTGGTTTATTTCCAATGTTTACCCTTTATTTATTCTAATATTCATCACTTTTATAAAAGGTTTATAATCTCCCCACTGTACCACCGTAGACCCTCACTACTATTTGGAAGACTCTAGCACATGGGGAGGCATACTTGAGTCCATGTGGCCAACCATGTTTGGTTACTTATGAGTGAACTGGGCCTAGGACATCATAGTAATCAATTAGAAACAACTCAATGTCTTACATTGATTGGATAATTATCATTTATCTATTCATGTGATATAAATTGCAGTAAACATCAATGAATATTAAATGGAGAATTATTTTATTATAAAATCACGATACATTTTACAACCACTTCATATAATTTCTTATCTATCTTATTCCAAGAGATATATAACCCTTATGATTTTACTATAATAATGGTATTTTCAGTGTATACACAACATTATCTTCTGTATCCAAAAATTTCTTCTGACATTGACCCTCTAAATAATCTCTCGGATGAGATAGTTATTTCGAATTATGTGTTTGTTAGTTTGGTGAGATTAAGTTTCCAAGTAAAAAAGAAATATCACCACTATTGTCATAATAAATCTTTTTTATTCCCTCGATGCATGTAATAACCCTATGTTTAGATATGAAAATATTAATCCAAACAACATCCTTTATATTTTCTAATATAGTGATGTACCCTGCCTCTATTTTATAGTCTACTGTGACTTTTATGAAACTTTTCCAACTGAAAACTCAACCATATAAGAAAAATATGAAACAAAAATTTGTTCTCATGTATTCTTTGTTATATTGGAAACTAGCATCAGTGTGGACCCTTATAATGATCTCATACTCCCCTCTAAAAATAAAAACATATTATTAGTTCTTCTTAAGTACTAAAGGATATTCTTTATAATAATCCATTAAATCTCACCAAGATTGTATTGGTATCTACTTTTAATGATCAAATAATAAGAGACATCATGTTATATATACAATATGGAATAAGAAATAGATCCTTTGGAGGACACATAAGAAATTATATCCATCAATTATAAATCATAATAATGATCTTAAACATTCATAAGATTAAATCCACACAACATTGGTAAAGATGCATTTTAGAGTTATTATTTCCAAACCACTTTAGTAATTTTCCAATATATGTGTTATAACTATATTCAAGAAACATATTATAATTATCTCTAAATATTTACATACCTATTATGTAGTCTACATTAGTCATGTATTTTATCAAGAAGAATTTTTACTACCACATCTTTATACCATGTAAAGTCAGGACATCATTTATCATAAAAATTATATCATTTATATATATGTATCAAAAACAAAAAATCACTCCCATTAATATAATTTTATACCAAAAATTATCCTGCATTATGAGGATACCAAACTCTTTGATCTCCTCATAAAACTAAATATTCCAACTCTGAGAAACATGATTCAATCCATAAATGGACCAACATAATTTGTAACCCTTAGAAACCTCCTTTGGAACATAAAAATCTTAGTACTATATCATATAAAAATCCTTGAAAAAATTCACATTAATGAAATAGTTTTTGAAAACCATTCGATATATATCATAAAATAATGATCTTCTATAGAAAAAAAATATCTGCATGGACCTTATCATCACAAAAAGGGAAAAATATCTTCTTAGTCAATACTCTGATTTTTTTCTAACCCTTTTCCACTAGGAAATATTTGTATGCTGAAAATCTACCATCCATGTCATGTTTCTTATAAAAAAATTTCACCGTATGGGTATAATCCCTTTAAGTGTATCTACCAAGTTACAAATGTGGTTAGTGTACATTGAGACCATTTTACATTCCATGTATTTTATCCATCCTCTATAATTAGAGTTCTTAATAGACTCTCATTATGTAGTATTTTCACCACAAATGAAAATTATATTATCATCATTTTCTATATTAAATCCATATCTCTTGGGATTTTGAAAAATCTTACAAGAACTTAAAGGATTGTGGGTAACTTGAGTAGGTTCTCCTTACAAAATTATTTTGCAGAACCTAATTAACTTATATCTCATGAACACTTTATATTTATTGTTCTTTAAGTCATCCAAGTTTATATTAAGTCTCACTAGTTACTCAAATTATGTGCTCCTTTTCATGGAAAACACTATGATAGTCCAAAATCACGTTTTTTCAAAAAAGTATTATAAAATTAATATCCAACTATCTATTTGGGATAACTAATAAAGAATAATTTCTTTTATTTATGAACATTTTTACCAAAACAAAAATATAGTACATATGCTTCAGAAACCCAAATCCACATAAAAGACATACTGGTATGTTTCCCATTACAAATATCATTTAGTGAATTTATGAATTCCTTAGATGGATCATGGGTAAGTTGGAATATAGTAGTTTCAAAACCATATCCCCTAAATAAAATAAGAACTCCACACTAACTTATCATTCATTAAACCATGAATAAAATGGTTTGTATTATCCTATTAGACACACCATTCCACTATGGTGTTAGTGAAGGACTGAGTAGTGGAACAATTCTACAAACTCTCAAATGATCATTAAATTTCTAGATTAGGTATTCAATACCCTCATCTGATCAGATAATATTAATCATTTTTATATAGTTGATTCTAGAATTCATTCAAAAACAATTTTATCTTTTTAAAAGTTTCATACTTGTGTCTTATTATAAAAAAATAAACATGTTGATTAAAATCACCAGTAATGGTTATGAAGTATATAATCCCACCAATTTATTGTGTACTAATGGTTCCACAACCATCATTACATATAATATCTAAAAAACAACCTATACTTTAACTGTTCCCACTGAAAGGTGATTTTTTCATATTATATAATAAAAAAGATTCTCATGTATCATGTGATTAATAATATAATGATTCAAACAATACATATCTACTTAGTATTTTAATTTATTTAACATATATATATACATTAGGAAAAAATTACAAAGGTATATGGGATGAGAATCAACCTTGGCATTATTTCTCTAAATATTTTAAAAATGAATATTAATATCATGAATGTATATATTGTTTACCGTATTCCCAATTCCATAAAATATTTCATCTATATATATGCAGAGAGAGAGAAAAACTCATATTATTAATAATTTATTAAAATCAAATTTTTTTCTTAATAATATAAAAAAACTAAATTTCTATTTATAGTAATAACATAAAAATAGTTCTCCAATTACAGAACAAATCCACTAGGTAAAATTAGATCATAAGTGTTGAATTATAGTGTAGTCACTCTTAGTCCATTTAAAACACATAAATCTACTTCACATTATTTTAATTACCTCATATCTATATGTCTATGTTAATGAAAACAACTATGTGATGCACACCTGATATATAATATCCATGAGTTAGAGTTGAGTAAATTAATCTATATAATATTCACATTCATATGCTTATAGTGATTATATTTTGAGATCAATTATTAATTATGGATACCAATATTGAATTATTTAAAAGGACATACCTATAATATCTCATGAAATATCTAACACGATGAAGTCCACAATCGATAATAGAGAAAAATATATAGGTGAGTATCACGATTTATGTATTTTCATAAAGGGCATGGAATTTACTCCCACTAATATCCATTTAGTGAGTGAAGAACCATATTTCATCATGACATATATATGTTTGAGAACCAAAATAATCCCGGACAATATATAGTATAAAATTACTTTCAATCATATCATATATGATTCTTCGTTATCTTAGAGGTAATTATTTATCCAATTCTATCATTTGCTGTAAAATCAACTATATTCCATTGATTGCCCGACCATTAGGGGTTTCAAGATAAGTGTAACCCAAAGAAAATACCAAGAAAAAATATCTTAATCATTTTGGTAAACATATTACTTTCTAGAGTCACCTAAACTAAATTATCAACAAATTTAAAAGTGACACTTTAGTAGGAATCTCATACTTAGTATTCAAGTGTTTTTATTTTTTTAACATCTCATGAATTTAATTTAATCAGATGCATATAAAATTCCTAACAACTTCATCCCATGAATTTTTTATTGTGCCCTATTTTATTCCTTTTTATTGGAATGATTCTAATGATTTAGTTTTAAAATTACTATTCCATCCACCAAATTAATATGTTCACACCATATTAATGTATAAATCTTTAAAAAACCCACCGTTTCTGACACTCCCTAGAAAATAAAATCCAATTGTATTTATACATATCGAAGTGAATCCAATGTATGAGTAACATAAACTTTTCATGTAAAGGAATATAA
Source organism: Viscum album (assembly GCA_963277665.1). Taxonomy (NCBI): domain Eukaryota; kingdom Viridiplantae; phylum Streptophyta; class Magnoliopsida; order Santalales; family Viscaceae; genus Viscum; species Viscum album. The sequence goes on from OY728140.1 coordinate 1,941,884, forward strand.
TTTTATGAAATTTAAAATACTTATATGATTAAACCTAGAGCCAAAAAATATCAAACTCCCACTTTTTTTGAATAAGGAATAAGGCTTGAGGCTAATTGGAAGATTGATGCAAATTCCTTGTACCCATGAATAATTTAACCAATAGAGAATATAATTCATCACAACTTTAATACCTAATATTTATAAACTATATTCAATTAATAACTTAAGATAATAACATTAATTACAAACCATGTTAAAGTAATATTTAAAGTAAATATTATATTATCATAAATAAAATTTAATACAAGACATGGAAATTTATAATAATAAATTTATTACATAAATTAAAGAAAACAGAATATTAATTTTCTATAAATTGTTTACAAAAAATCTTTTTAAAAGGAATAAAATAATAAATAATTTATTTATTTATTTATTTATTTTTAAAATATTACATACTAATATGAACATTTCATATTATATTTAGGCATGAAAATCTCTTATTTACATTACTTAACACTTATATTATATACAAAATTTATAAACTATTAGAAATTATATCCAAGATATTTAATTTTTTCAGGTTTAGATTGTATTTTATTTTATGATAGGTGAAAGGAATTATCTATCCTAATTATTGATAAAGATTGGAAGGAACCATAACTTATATTCAATTTTTACAGTAAATAAAATACTCTTACATATGTGGCATCCCATATTTAAGTGTAACTTTCATTAAAAATATATATATTGGGTTTCCTATATGTAATCGAATTTATCCTATAAGGTTAAAACTCTTATGTGTCAGATGAACGATACATAAGACTGAATCATGAAAAGTTATACAATTTCATATGCTTTATATGCAGCCTATGATATATTCTATGTTGTAACTTTGAATCAATGCACTATTTACACCAAAAAAATCATAGACCAAGATATAACATATTATATGTCATGAGAAAAAAACCATGGTTTTTTTATATATTACCTTGTGATATACAATATTTGTACCCCATGACTAGAAAAACTATAATTATGATATCTTATATCATGAAGCCCTACAATCCAATGAATTATATTTAACCAAGTTATAATTTACATAGTGACATGGACTCAAGAAGATTATGATAAACATGATATTGATACAATAAATAAATTAACATGTTAATTCGTTGATGAACATGGATATAATACACTTATGTGTAATGAAAGATCATTATATGACCAACACAACGAAAGTTACCCATGTACTTGATCTATAGTCAACAAAACCAACAAGTAATATGAATAACATAAATATAATTTGTTCACCTAAAACAAATAAAACTCTATCTTTTAAAAATCTATAGAGTAAACTTTATTATTATCATCTTGTAACAACTAAATGAGTCTCACCTCTATAATAGGTATATATTCCACTAGGATCATCATTCATAATGAGAGTACTCCCAAACAACAAAGGTGTGCTAGAACCTCCTCCATGAAGATGAATGGGGAATATAGAGGAAGATATAGCTTTAGTTACATCCTTATAGTATTTTATATTATTAATAGGGAGATGATATCCCTATATATAGGCTCTATTTTTTTAATAAAGGGTGTTTTACATTGGTTTCTCACTCTTGGAAGTCTTTATACATTACAATAACATATGATCATTTAGTATATGATAATTTAAACACACTAAATGATCATGATAAATTTTTTTATCTATAAATAACACATCTTAATGATTCATAACCAATGGAAACCAATCATGAGATGTTTCCAAATACATGTATATGAAATCATATATAAATTTTATATTATATACTATGATGGATACCAGTTGAATGCTACAATATAAGAAGCTGTATTCCCATATCAATGGTCATGACTCTAGGTATATAATAGAATATGATACACCCATTTTAGTGCATCTCCAACAAATACCTAGTATAAGGGAAATGTGATGATCTGATCCATAAAGGTAAATGACATGTGGAGTATTATTTGACCTATTTAGTCTATACTCAAAGAATATAGAATGCATGAGTTGGATATATGTGATTGACATACTCCATGCCCCATAGTGACTTGATGCCATAGATAAAGGGAACATTTGAGAATGAATGCATTCATATGTTGCAAATGGTGGGAACATGCTTAGAGATACGTGTATTAGATAGTGATAATTCTGAATACATTTTAAGAATGAATAGCATCTATGATTTGGTAGAGACCATTCATTTCTTACATTTTTGGTTCTAATGATTCATAATTTTTGAAAATGATACAAATAACCATGGGGTCACACCTATTTTTCAACTGAATGATTATTGAGTGAGACTCAATGAAATTCTCTAAAAGTGTTTAAATTTAATGAAAAGGTGTTTTAGATAGGAATTCACAAGTTATTTCATATTATTTACATGGTGATAACGATTAATGTTTTCTAAAAAATTTTGGAATAAATCCAAAAAGAGTTTTGGATATGGTTTCATAAGTTATTGTATATGATATAATATAAGATAAAATTAAACAAAATCTATGGTGATTTAGTGAAAGTGAGATATTGAAGGATTTATTCCCTACAGCCTACACATATGATGTGTCTTTGTCCATATCATAGGGTATGATATAAAAATTTCATTTGGTATGACTAAAAGAAACTAAGGGTATGCGATATTTCGTTTTTTTGGGCATATAATCTACTACAAAATAGAGATAATTAATTAGATTCCTTGTCCAGTCATATTATATAACATGGTGGAATCATAATTATATGAATTGTAAGGTATGATTCATTTAAAACTTCTTTAGCTCACCAAATTAAATAAAGTGTTGATGAGTTAACACTCTCATATATTAGACATAAGTTATAATTATTTAGGTATTTCATAAGATGAAATTGATAAGAGATTTGTCTTAGTAATGGTTTATATACTATGAATACATTAACTCATAACATATGAGTTAATATATGTTCACTCAAGGATCATACGTAAAGGATTTATAAATGGGAATTCACTATGATATGGTGAGTGGATCATGTATGTCTTCATAATCCTTGGATTAAAAAATAATTCCTATATCACTCTTCTCCTACCTCCTTTTCAAAACCAAGGTGATTCAAGATATATATTGGTGTTTCATTTTTATCAATATCATTACAATAAATAATTAGGAATTTATTGCATCGTACGATCACAATTAGTATTTAAAATCAAGTCTTATATAATTCATGGATTTTGTATGTTATTTACGTTTCAATGTAAAGGGAATGACTTGGTTGAAGTTCAGAAGTATGAAAGTTCATTGGAAGAGGTTTTTTGTTTATTTAAGTAAAAAGGAAAGAGTTTTTCACTAGTCCATGATATTTCATACCAATTTAGTAGTTAATTGGTTTTTACAGTGTGAGCCGAACTATATCAACCCATTCATATTCATTGGAAAGACATGTGCATAGATGAAAGTTTCCATGAATCAATGTGCTTGTGGAGTTTCATGTAAATTTCAAGACTAGTGGTGATGTGCTAAGGAAATTACATGAAAAACACACCATGAAAATCAGGGCATGTAGAGTATTCTCGGGATTGTGTTTTTCTTATAAATAACATCCTACCCCCTCATTAGCAAATAAAAGAGATTAAGAGGAGGATTAAGGGATCTATCATCACATAAGTGTCACTTGTGTGACTTGTACTTCGGTTAAATATTTGATTGAAGGCAATTGGGTGAATGAGGTTGTGCTAAGATAGTTTCATAAAATGAACTGAATGAATAGGAGTTGGGAGAAATCATCTTTACAATGGGGGATGAAAAAACTATAATTTAGTAAAGGAAATGGGTTAAAGAAGTTGTAAGAAGATATTTTTAAAAGAAATACTTAAGAAAACTCACTTGAATGGATTTTTTTACTAATAATACTTGAATGATAACACCTTGAAAAAATAGAACTAAGCAAAAGACTATACCTGAGAAAAAGGACATTGAAAAAATAGGCATGAGGGAAAGATAGTATTTATGCTCATGGTTATTTAGATTTTTTGGATTTCAAGGGAGCATCATACTCAGACCTTCAAGATAAAAAACACCTAACACATTCTTGGTAATATTTAACCGACCTTCAAGTTGATATATTGAGTAGACATCAATCCAATGTAGTATAAATAAGAGGAGTTTATGAATGAAATTTTAGGGAGGCAGTGATCCAATACATGAATAAACTTTTAAAGGTAGTGATCCAGGAACATATTGACCATGATCAATAATTTTATCCATTAAACTAGTAAAAATTAGTTTATTTTGGTACTCCCCCACATCCTCATGTGTATGGTTCATAGAATAGTCTTTAGTAGTGGATTGAGTAAAAAATAGTGTGAATTACTTTATTTTTACATCTTATTTGTGTTTGATGTGTATGTAACCTCAACTTGTTTAATAAGTTCCCACCAACATGGGAAAAATAATTATTGAGTTAGTAAAAAATTTGGCACCCTAATTTATACCTTCCCTCTAAGGGTGTCTCAGGTTCCAATAAATTGTATCATAGTTGAGGTTACATGCCTTGGTTATATCATTTTAATATTAGTACAGAGAACCCAGTTAATGAAAAACAATTTCTATTATAATGAAATAAGTTATTATATCTTTAGCAACATGATAATATTCCAACTATGGTATCTCATCTTAGAAACTTTCTCTGCTACTATACATGGGTACATGATGTTTATATATTAAAAAATATATGATTAAATTGGATTGAAAGATGCTTGATACCAATTATAAGGTTCATAATTCCTTATCTAGAGCTCTAAATAATTAGAACTATATGAACATGATGTGATTTTATTGTGGCAAGTCAAAGTGGTATAAATTGGTCATCAAATATGAAGTTGAAAACAATTTGAAAAAATGTAGGCTTATATTTCTTTATATTATGTTTAATGATATGAAATTACATCATGATGAAAATAATGATAGTTTATTGAACTAAATTACCAATTTTTTTGGATATACTTGTGAACTTGGTGAATAAATTAATAATATTGATATTTTTTCCATCACTTCAGCTAGGGTGCACATTAGGTGCAATATGGGTCCCTCAAATGGAGTGGTTCACATCCTCAAACTGGTCATGAAACCTCCAATGTGGTTGCCCCACATTTCCTCTTTCAAAAGGTGGGCAACCTCTATCACCAAAGTTATTGGTATTAGGTTCTTGATTGTAATTGGATAATGATATGTCATTTCTTTCTTAAATGGATTCATCCTTAGAGTTCATTTCTTAGTTCAAGACTCCCTGATAGATTTTATACAAGTTCATTAATCTTGTCCCCAGTTCCATATTTAATTGGGCATCGGTTAATCACACAACTTGCTATCCTGACATGGAACTTCCTACGGTCAGATATGATGATGATGTTGGGAATTTTTAGTCATCTATGGATATTTGGTGTATTGGGAATCTATAAATTTTTCCACAATCAAAGTTGAGGGAATCTCATGTATGAGGAATCATTTTTGAAGAACCCAAATTAACCAGTGTCTGTTATATGGAAACTTTTTATAGGGTTATAAGTTATCTACAGATCTTTTCCTCAGGAAACCTTTACATTTCATACGAGGAGACTTACATATATTATGTGTTACAGGAGGCACACAACACTTTTCATTCCAGGAAACTCATTCACTTCATATAATTCTTCCTTGGCTCATCACATTGTGCATATCATTTTTTTTCATATTATGTAGAGATTCTGATGCATCATGAGGGGTCACAGTTTTGAAATTCAATTGAGGTAATTTTTCATATATATCATCTAGAGAAGGTTGTCCCTAATTTGATCATCATGTATGGTTTGATCATAGGATTATATTCATTTGGGTATATGGTCACATGTTAGAAGTCTTTTGGGTATTTTCCCATATAAGGTCATCATGTATTGGGATGAATGTGTTCATAGAAAGGGGTGATCCAAATGGATATGGATAATATTATTTCATGAAAATTGATAGTTTAATGAAAATTAATATTTAAGGAGGCATGGAAATTTTACAAAAAAATTCTTCATGGATATAAGTTTCAAGAAATATCCTAAAAAACTCAGCAATACATAAAAGGGTTTGCATGATGGAATTCATAAAATATTAGAACATGAGGGAAATCAGTTGCATGAATTCAAGGAACTCGTTGTATTTTTATTAATTGGGAGTGTGATGTCTTATCCTAATGTTTCCTCATAAAAATAGTGTCTTTAGGGGGTATTTATTGGCATTAGGGCCCTCAGAGGAAACATTTCATGAAGGATTGTCATCTTCATTAAACATTGAGTTTCATTGAGATATGTTGTATGAAGGATTATCATATTAATGAAATATTTAGTTTCAGGGTGAATTCAATTTCGTTTTTTAAAATTTTTAGTTTCATGAAATTCTATACTTTATTCAATAATCACATTTTTGAGCCATTTTTAGATGTTTAAATTCAAATGACCATAACTATTGATTCATAATTTCATTTGGGATTCATGACTAGTCAAATAGAAGCCTATGAAATGCACTACATTCTTAAACAAAAGTTTTTAGAATTATATCCAATATGGATTAATTTTTCTGCACTAAAATATTGCTTAAAAGATATTATAGTGGTTTCTAACTCTTTATAATACAAAATTATAAACTCCTAAGAGAAATGGATTTCTCCAGGTTGTCTCTAGATAATCGATAAAAAATTTCAGTGGCGTGTGGAATGATATTTATTCAAAAAGGGAAATAAAATCACATAATTCAAGAGATTTAATTTAAATATAAAGAAAAATGGATTCCACTAAAGGAGATTATGATAAATAGGATATGGATAATTAATTCCTTTCTAGAGCGGTCTGAAAATCTATTAAAGAAAAATAATTAATTGATGTCAAGTTGCATTTGGATTGATATCAATTTGTAAACTCCAGAAACATTTATATTAGGGGTCCAAGAATATTTGATGATAAGGAATTTGAATTATAAGTCATGAGAAATCCATGAAGAAGTTTCCCTCTAAAATTAGACTCTAAAATGAGAAGTTTCTCTAGAAATATGTTCTAAATAAAGTGTAATTTATGTAATGAAGATGGTGATAAAAATGATTATGTGGGGTAAAAAGAAATAAAATCCAATTATGATATTGAATATTCCTTGATTACAACTATGACTTAGCCTATGTGAGTTATATTTTCTATTTTATCATATTTTCTTATCTGTTGAGGTGTTCTGGATTAGTTTCAATAAGTTTTGGAAGGCTATACAGTTGGAAATAAAGAAATTTGGCTCATTGTCCCACACCACGTCATTGTGCTCCACATGATGAAAGGCTATATAACTCTATGTGGAGACTATATATGTTGAGTTATGATCATGGGATTCAATCCAAGATTCCAAGATAATACATGGGTCATGTAATGGTATCCTAGTTTGCATAACGATATTCACGTGAAGGTTGTACGAACTTTGCATAAAGGTCAATCATCGAGTGCGAGGGTCTTCATGGAACAATCATTATACAAGGGTTATCATGTTAGGTTACTTTCCAAATATCCCATAATATACTGTTTTTTTAGTTAGTTGTGTGGTGTTGAGTGAACTGCGGTGAGTAATATGGCCAGGGTGACTATTTTAGGGAGTGTTTCGGCCAGGGAGGGTCATCTATGAAAAATGGAGAGACCAACATGTCATATTATTTTGTGTGTTGTATGGGGTTGAGATAAGTGTTGGATATCTATAGGAAGATGGAAATAGTGGGGTACTTTACCCTGGATTGTGGTGGGGAGGTTGTGGTAGCATATTGGGCATCTGAATCTCTATGCACCATGTGGTAGTGCATGTCATGATGCCAATAATTGGGATTTTTTAGATGATCATTTCTACCACTAATTTTTAGGGGGGGTTATTCACTATAATAGAAACCACATGAGATATTTGGGAGGGGGTTATCTAAACACTATTTTAACTAGATTTCTCATTGAAAATACTATCATTTTCTTTGAAATGGATAATTCTGGACAAACCTATTGAAAATATTGATTTTGTTTTTTTTAAGAAATCCTCTAGTGTCTGTGAACTAGAAATGGATATGGGATTTCCATAAATTTTATTAAATTGGATGGGCCCTTGTTAATTTGGACATAGATTATGTTCCATCCAGGGTATATAATATTACATAACCAAGTGACAGATTAGGTTAGAGGAATAAGTGTTCTACTCTAGAGTTGAATCTATTATGGGAATCCCATTTTGATGGAGAATTAATTAGATGAAAGTAATGGTTATATATGGTAGGGTTTGGGTGAATATAATTGTTTTACTTTAACTATATATTTTCTATAAGTTTGTGTACAATATTTGTTTATTATCTTACTCTTAGATGTATATTTATATTTATTATAAGCTAAACTGTTCCTATCCTAGTGGTGTGTTTGGGATGTATCAGGTGTATTTTCTACTAGGATGTGTTCTCACCCTCTATATATGAAAAATATAGTGCATTCAATCATTATTTTTATGATATAGGTAAGGGAAAAGTGCATTATTTCTCTTGTAGTGTACCTTGAAGAAGTGGTGATGGTCTATGGAGTTTGGTGTATGGGGGAATTCTTGGGTTGGAGCACGATGTCACACCACTTATGGAATATTGACACTTTTTTTTGGAGTTTATAGTCTTATTTACTTGTGTTGTGTACCTTTTTATATACATTCAATATGATAAGTTATTTTTATGTTATGAGTTGTATTCTTGTTTCATCCATGCATCATTTTGTGGTTACATATTTATTTTATTTTGGGATTAGGGCGATAAAAATGATAAATCATCCTGAAACGATTATATATACCCTTGTAATTTATGATATACTTTATTGTTCAAGGGATACACCCAAATTTAATGGATTTATGATCCCTCTCAAACAAATGGGTTAGGTTTAGGATGATACAAATTGTATCAGTTTGGTATAGTCCTTTAGTTGGGGTGATAGGCATGGATATAAGATGTGTCAGGACATGAAATATAGAATATAGAAAGTTTATATAAACTCATTATACTAAACATCAAGTTACTAAAGTAGTCTATGTATAATAGTGTTCTTAAAAACCTATAGTTGTCTTTCCAACTCATCGTCATGGGTTTAAATGATGATAATATCATATCATGAATTAAAAATAGACTTCCCACTATGGATGCATCATTTATATGATATTTTTTTATTTTATTTGTTAGGATTAGATATTTTTTTAAACCTATTACTAGATTTGAATGGTTAATATGTAGTTATTTTTTATATGATTATTGGAAAATAAATATAGTCTGATGGATTAGGAACAAGTGAGAGGGGGTGATGAGAATTTGGTTCCATTAAACCCATAAGTAAACCAGTATCTTATTATAAGAACTATAAAATATTTTCTGGTGGTAGAAAAAGAAGCTGAGATAGAGAAAACACGATATAAGGAAAACTCATTAGATTAAAAAAGGAAAACCCCACTAATCTATTATGGTTAATTTTAAGCTAAAGAATCCAAAGAATATATGGGGAGGATTAATTTAATATTCAAATTCCATAGTGTACTAATAGGAATGAAAGTAAATATAGTAGTGTATATTCATGATGCTCTAATGTGAAAACGGGGGGAACTAGAAATTCAATATAAGGTTTTCCAAGTACATACATGGGAAATATTTAAAAATTTGTGTAATAAGAAATTCTACCCTCACACCTTCGACATATTATAGACAACATACTTCTTTTATCTAATGAAGGGATACCTTTTTTTGATGAGTATGAAGCTCGTTTAACAGACCTAGATCACTTTGTATCAGAAGTGGTAGATGTATAATTTATTAATGTCGACATGTTTGAGTTAGTATTATGACTAGATATTTTCTCTAGAGTACTCATGTTCTATATTGAAAATTATATATACTTGCTGAATAAGGCTATGGTGGAATAAAAAGATATTTATGGGAATATTGCTGGAGGTATCACCTATTTTCATCAATACATATATGGTAACTTAAATAGTGGAAATAAGAATAGGAGGGAAATATACTCTTAGGGCAATAAATAACCTAATAACAAATATGCACATTCAATTTCTCTCCCTCTGAGAAGTAATAAAAAATTTGGTTGTTTCCAATGTGGTTCTATGGAAAACATCAACAGGGATTGTACTATACCACTTTGATAGTGTGGTAACTAGGGTCACATGGGGAACTTAAAGCATTTCTATACATATCCAATAAATTCAAATAGTAGTAGGGGCTCTAGTATAACTCATTATTCATATGGTCCACTAAGAATAAATCCTCAGAGTGGACCTAATCCTCAGAATTAGATTAGTCATAGTTATTCCATGAAACCTTTGTATCTCGACCATATCCCTCTCAGTATAGGGGTAGTAATAATACAGGAGGGATTAGATAATAGAATTATGTATGTAAGCATTCCATTATAAATGAAGAACTAGGTCCCTAAATGGTTCAATTTATGATTCTTCTAAATTATATTATAATGAAATTATCGTTTGATACTAGAACCTCCCATACATTTAATGATTCCTATGTGGTGCTACAAATGGGAATACACATGGTGATGCACCTCATATTTTGAGCACCAAGACACTACTTATGTAATAAGAGTACAAGGGATTTAAGTTTTCAGAATGTTCTGTCACCATCAACCCAACCCACATGTCATGGGATTTCATTGTTTTGGATATAATCATTTTTTATATAATAATGTATGTGGTTTAGATGGTGTTGTTCAAAGATTATATTTACTATTATGCTTCGTATATTACCTTCACTTATTTAGATGGAGTGTCACATCTATTTAAAAGGTAATGAATCGTGAATACTTGGAGAGAAGGACCTTTAATACTAGTGGTTGGAAAACATTTCAAACCTTTTGGAAAAAATGACCTTGATGGTAATTAATGAAAAAATAACTAAGGATCTACCTAGAATAGTAGATCTATATCTAGATTTATTCCTAGACAAATTCTCAAGACTAAAACTTGAGAGAGATCTGTAGAGTTTACTATCAATAACGTACCAGGAATGACCCCTATTTTTCTTTATTTATATAGAATAACATTGGTGAAACTTTTGGAGTTAAATAAAAATTGGAAGAATTATAAAGAATGAATTTTATAATACCATGTACATCACCTTGGGCTACACGAGTATTATTCATAATAAAATAAGTTAGTACACTTTGACATTGTTTGATTATCATAAAATGAATTAAGTAATGATCAAAAAAAATATCCTCTTAATTTAATTGATTATTTGTTTAACCAAATGAATGGATCTAAGTGGTTCTATAAAATTTAATTATAGTCATGATATCACCAAATTCAATACAGGAAGGAGGGTATTCAAAACATAGCTATATAAATCCATTATAGCCACCAATAATACTTTTCAATTCCCATTTTTATTACTAACATTCCAGTGGTCTTTATAGAATATCTTCCAAAAATAACACAAATTTTTTGTAGTGTTTATGGACATTATCATGGCGTATTCTCAATCTATAAGTTACCATGAATGGAACATAGAGATTTTTTAGGTATGTTGGGAGATTATTTCCTCTATGAAACATTCTCTATGTGTGATTTATGGATACAAGAAATTCGATTCCAAGGATATTTCATTTATGAGAAATTTGTATCAGTGGTCCATAGACATATAAAGGTTTTCATATCTTGGTATTCACCAAATAATGTTTTTGATATACTAATCTTCCTTGTGTTAATAGGTTATTATTATAAGTTTTTCCAATTTTTCACATGACAAGATTTTCGAAAGACAACATTAACTAGAAAGGGTATTCTATTCATGTGGACAAATAAAATGTCAAGAATCATTTGACGAGTTAAAGGCTGAATTACTTTGATTCCTATCCTAGTTTTTTCAAAATAGAGTGAGGGTTATGTTGTCTACTATGATGAATATTGAACTGGATTGGGATGTTTCCACATTCATGTATACCATGTCATATCCTATAGTTCATTACAATTGCATAAACATGAAAATAACAGTCCAAAAAATGACCTAGAATTATCTAAGGTATTCCATACGTTAAAAAAATAGCATAACTGTCTATTTGGTGAGAATTTTATGGTTTTCATTAATAAAAAATCCAAAAATAACATATTCTAAAAAAATTATTTGAACCCCATGAAATGAGTTTGGATGGAGTACCTCCAAATTTTCAACTTTAAATTGAACTATACATCAGGTTAATAAAATTTGTTGGTTTATGAATTAAGTTTGAATAAGTATGAATAAGTGGACAGTAAATCCATGGATTATTGGTAATTGATGGGGGCCACCACAGATATACACTTGTATTTTATAAAAAATGATTTTGTAGTCCTTTTATCAGTTATGCTTAATTTAGATTTTGTGGAGCTTGTAAAAGAATCTCAATAGACAATCCCTAACTCCCAAATTATTTGGTCAAAAATCAATGGTGGGTAGGTCATTAATGGAAGGATATAAGAAGAAAATGTGGATTAGTTATTTTGATACTGATGGGTAGTTCCTACTTATTTCTTAGAAAAACTACTTTGGTATATTCATTTCTGAAAAAAAGTTGTCCACCAATATATTCAGAAGATGTACAACATGATGAAGGATAACTTTTGGAGGATAGGTATTAAGTGGTTGTTGGTATAGTATGTTCATAAATACCTAAGATATTAGCAAGAAAATAACAAAAACCAATGAGGAACTGGAATATTGAAATGACAACCCATTCAAGAATGTAAATGGTAATACATTTCTATATATTTTTTTACTATCTTACCAAAAACACATCAGAAGCATGATACCATTTGGGAGATTTTTGATAAACTTATGAAGTTGAAAATTTTGATCTTAATCAGGGAAAATTCATTCCTCTATTTAAATCATTATATAGTAGACCATGTTGTTCCCCACATATTAGGGTAGAGACTAAGTAAACCCCACTAATTATACCTTTTCTTTTCCATGAGACAAATTAGAAAATCTGGATGATTGGGAATCAGATGAAAACTTCCCAAATTTGTTAGAAGCCTTATCTAGATCATCTATGTCACCCTTTTATCTTTTAAGGTGGGTGACCATGTTTTTATTTGAGTATCATTAAATTTGGGGAATCTTTACTTTGGTAAGTAGGTAATGCTATCTCCTTGCTATATGGGAATATGTGAAATTCTTGAATTCATTAGTGAAGTTTTATATCAGCTAGATTTACCACTTATTTTTATTATAATTCATAATATTTTATATATATCACAAATAAATAAGTATCTGCTATTTTCTTCTCAAGTGATTTGTATGGTTCAAATGACTGTTGATCCAAATGATTTTTTTATTCAAACATTATTTTGAATTTTAGATATGTAAGATATGATATTATAATATAGATTTATTTCATAGATATTTGTATTATGTTACCATAATGAATAACATAAGAAAACTTTAGAATGTGAGAAACAGATTTGAGATAAATGGACATTGATTTTCTAACACACCACCACCCCTCCTCTTTTGAGGATGTAAACACCGTTGGGGGGAGAATGTGACACCCTTGGTTTGAGGTATATTTTCTATTTTATTAGGGTACTTGTATGTTTTGAGGGGTTTCATATTAGTTTTGGGATGTTTTGGAAGGGTGTGGGGTTGGAAAAGTGGATTTTGTTATTCACTGGACAACACCATATTATGGTGGTAAATGTGGTGGGGGACATTGTTCTCAATGTGGAGAATTATTGTGTTGATTTGTGAGCCTGGTTGTCATTATAAGGTGTCAGGGTAATACCTAGGTCATGTAAAGGTCACCTAGTCCATGTAATATTCCTCTTGTAAATGTCATTTGAGATTTATTTACTGGTTATCCACCATCTAAGAGGGTCTTAATGTCCAGATATTTTCATGAGGGTCCTCATATCAGGGGAATTATGTTAGGGTCATTTCTAGGGATCATGTATGGGTGAGAAATTTGAGATGGCTACGTGGTGTTGAGTGAACCATGAGGAGTGAAATAGACAGTGTGTCCATTTTGGTGGGTGTTTCAACTCGAGAGGGTTACGTATGAGAAATGGGGAGAAGACCACTCAATATTAGTGGGTTTGGTGGCTGGGGATGGGATGTGGATGGGATTTATACATACAGTTGAAAAAAGATGATAAATTTACCAACACTGTGGTGGGGTGGCTGTGGTGGCCAATTAGGTGCCCAAAATTCCATGTACTATGGAATAGTTCTTGTCATGGTGTTGATCACCAGGATTTATCAAATAGTCATTTCTATCACCAATTGGGGGGGTAATGAATTATTATGGAGACCATGAACGGTATTTGTAAGGGATATTATATTTTTTTGTCTTGATTTGTAACATTCCATCCTAGGTGACACTATAACCGGTGCCCCGAGCCGACATACCACATGACCTTGGGCATGACTCCCCATACTATAAAGGCTTCTAGATAGCATTGTGGGTCTAATTAGGTAAAATGGGGAGATGATACTCTCTTATCTGAGTGATACCATAGTTGGAAATAATTCCAAAAAACTTAAAACTATTATAAACAGTGAATGGAACAACATATAAAAAGTTCTTACAACAACCTGAATGAAATATTCTATAATAATGATATGTACACTCTACAGGTCTAATAGTCACACAATAAAAAACTCAAAATATAGAAATAATTGAAAAACCCTGAAAATAGTTTTAAGTCCCCACTTGTTCCTGACATCCCATGCACTGACCAAATAGCCCATGTACAAACTAAAATCTGAGTCCTTACTCTGAACATATACCTAAAAACATGTAGCATATTTTTGGTTACCCAAGTTCCATTGTGTCGTGAGAAGGATGTGATTACAACTCAGTAGGCCACCACCAATGATGTCTGAATCAATAAAAAGTCTATCAATAATGTTTAATGGTGGGTAAGGGATAAATGACTAAATAATGAACATGACCAAGTTTTCTAGTTGAACATTATTTAATTTACCTCATTGTCCCTTAGCTTCTAAAAAACACCTGATCCAATCAAACATAATTTGGTCTATGCCGGTCATCTAAACAATATACCAAATGGTTTAATGTTCAATATACAAGGATCCTCATTCCATGTATCCAACCGAGATTTATAATTCCATGTCCGACCATCCTAACCCGTGATGTGGAATTCCATTTCCATCAACCCAAACCACAATACATAATTCCATGTCAATACCCTTTGATTCAGAAACATCATTTCCTTTCTCCAAAAACTATAGTGAATCAGAGTGCCTGGAGAATCACTCTATCACACCCAAATATAAGGAGTATATTGTCAATCCAACATTGCAATACCATATATATACTAGTGGTTCCTCGAGAATCAATTTATAACATATACCATTAATGATGAACACCATGCCCAATATCTTAACTAGTAAGTTATCAATCAATTCTATATTTATCACATCACTTATAAGAAATTCAATACCCTTAATCATTTATCATTTTCCAAGTTCCAAATGGACAATTAAAATCAAA
The DNA here is from genome assembly GCA_963277665.1 of Viscum album. Lineage (NCBI taxonomy): Eukaryota > Viridiplantae > Streptophyta > Magnoliopsida > Santalales > Viscaceae > Viscum > Viscum album. The sequence goes on from OY728140.1 coordinate 1,957,432, forward strand.
CATGTCTTAATAAGGCCAAACCTCTTTTTCAAAAATTCAAAATCAACCATATCATCCTTCATTCATATAACCCATCAGTTAGATATTTTTCGAAACCGTTTAACACATTAACATGCCAATTATTTAATTTCATAAAATCCCACATAAAACATTTCAAGATGCTTAAAAAAACCAATGATTTCCTTTAAAACATTTCAAAACTACACATTAACAAAGGTTTTTCTCTTTGAACATCAAAACAAATCCAAAGGAAATCCATTACCTTTTAAATCATTTACAAGAATCCACCATGGTATACTCACAAGGGTTAAATAACACACATAGTTCAAATCATCATTTGAAATCTAATAATAACCCCCTTTACAAATCACTTCGAGGTCAAATCCTCATTTTATAACATTATCCACTTTCAAAACATCATTTTACCTTCTTTGACAAGCATAACTAGATCAAAATCCAAAGAACATCATTTAAATCATTTCAAAATCCTCTTTGTAATTTCAATAATCTAGCATATAAAATATTCAAACCATCCCTTTTACCATTTCCATATACCAAATATAATTTCAACCCATTTACTCTTATAAACTCTCTATCTCATCATTGACTGTTTAATTTTACCATTTTCAAGGGATTGGCATAACCCATGGGTAGCCCTATGTCTAATGTCTAATCACCAATGAACCCAATGAGGTTTTTGAAGGGTTTGACACCTCAAATTAATTCCCAATTTAATTTTCTTAGTCAAAGACATAAATACGTAACAAAAAAATTCATTGGTGAAATCAAACACACATTCACAACCTCAAGACTATGGGAAAAATATTATAAACCACGTTCCTTATGCTCATTGACAACCAATATCCCAACCAAGGACCTTGATTCACGATTGAATGAACATTAATGAAAAATATAACAACCTCCAGGAAAATGGGTTCATGGGCTTCAAAAGAAGAGGAGACAACCAGAAAAGCCTATTCAAAAAAATGGAAGGCAACAAAGTCAAAGACATACTCAGAGAATCTATTCGCAAACAATGACACTTTAAACACCTATGAATTTAAGGATAATCATCCAAGGAAGAAGAGGGAGTTTTTGGTTCATACCCTAAGATGATGTGGGACTAATGGGGAAGAATATCAGGGGACAAATATTTAAGATTGGGAGGGAAAATGGTAAATTTTACACTTTTACCGAGGTTCATGGTTTGGCTATAGGGTTTTCCAAACCATGAACCAACTATTTTGTTACCTTTGTCGAAGAGGGATTCTGATGCACTGTCACTTAGAGGAATCCATACAGTTTGAGAAGCAGTGTGGTTCCCATGTGCCTACCTTTGTCCTAGGGGGATCTAAGCCACACGTTTTCCCCAAGCCATCTGTATGGATTTTTCCAACCACTTTCCCCACTTTTTCTATGTCCCAAACCACTAGGGCACCCATGAGGCCTTCCCTACTCCCTATAATTATTCCATTTACCATACTCATTAGAGCTCCATCAATTTTTAAAATTAAAAGTAACACCATCAAACACCGGGACCTACAACCTCCTCACCTTATAAAAGATCGTTCTTGAGATTCACTTTTAAAAATTACTAAATACCAAATGGAAAAGTGTCAAGAAAATGGTCCAACATACCATATTCCATTTCCTAATGTTTTTTTATGAACATGTAAATTTTGTCACAAAACATAGATCAAAATTTTGTTCTTACCACATAAACAATTCACCGTGATTGGAAACACAAGTCAGATGTTTCTAAAATGATGCATCTATCCCAAGATCAACGTAATAAAATTACACACCATATGAAAGATATGGAAAATACGATTGAAATTTCTATAAAATAAAATCATTAAAAAATATGTACACCACTATGTGAGATCTAATTAGGATACCACCAGTCCAATCCTCCCCATAAACTCAAATATCCCAACACACCTAGCAATAACTTTCCATATTTCTGAACTCGATGGTGACCCAAACTGGGAATCACCCAAAGGAACATACGACCATCCAACCATATCCCCTATACTATGTCACTCAACAAATCTGGTATAAATGGTGTCATTGCATATTTGAACACTCATAACACCACCTAATCACAACCTTCATCTCAAGGAACACAATTGGTCAAAACCTGAGTCAACACCCATTGTCAAAAATGAAAAACCAAGATGGATATTACTTAATATCGTCAAACCCATAACACTGATCACATCATCACCCAAGTACTCACTAGAGCTATGGTTCTATTTATAATAGGCCTTAACTTAAGTCCTTCATCTTCTGTTGTTTGTAACTTTTTCCATAAAAAAGGACCACTAGAACCTAAAACTCATGTTTTCCCAATAGACCCTACGTGTTTCCAAAATAACCCCACCCAAACATACAAAAAATAAGAATCCAACATCAACATCCATCCATAACAACAAAACCAAAATAAATGTATGAACATATGACATCTATACAAAAACTAAGGACAACATGGCTTTTACTCAATGCTCAATTACATCCTGGAAACATAATTATAATTTTAAAAAATAAAATATATGTGGCTTACAAATAAACACATTAATTCCATTTACCATTCCATGTCAGACCATCCTCATCCCACTAGTCCCAAAACTGCCCAACTCCCACTGTTGGAGTGTTACCATTTTACATGGCCACAATGACATCATTCATAAATAAATTCCACAATAATACAAGCACCTACCAATGTCCATACCCAAATCCAGATGAGATTCTAGCATAAAACCTCAATTGATAATGAATAGTTGTTATTCTTTACTCGACCCATCAACTTCTCTAACACAAAAACATTAGGTCACTTTTAGATTTACATAGAGCTCAGAGCCTATGTACAACTCAATCCACCACCACATATAATTATTTACAAGAACTCCCCAAAAAACTTAATCTCACTCCTTGATGAGTTCCTATTGTAATTCTATTCCATCTTGAAAAGAAATCCATTTTTAACTCCACCTATCTATAACACTTACACAACATGGTTCACACCCCTATAATCGGTGCACCACTACCCACTATAGGCGTTTCATTATCACCACCTCAATAAATAATCTTCAACCACCATAGATAGTGCTCTACCCATTATTGAACCTTGTAAGTGGGTATGACCATCTTACTCTAACCTGAGTGACCAAATTAAAGGCTAATATTCACCCATTATCAACTTTCACAAATGAATCTCATAGAATTTTTCAACTTGTAAACCACCACAATAACCTCAGTTGAAAACAAATAGTGGTGCACCTCCTTCCACATGACTTAACTTACCATGATCCATGGGTGAAACCTCTAAAAAGTATCTTTATATAATCCAAATAAAAACCTTTTAGTTGGTTTTTCATATATCCAATTTCCTCCCAATGTACTCAGGACTATGTCAATATGTTGGTCATGTTCATATTTATTATGAGAGTACATTAAGATTCCATTCATGAATTTCACCATAATCGATAAATTTCTAATGTATCCTCTCACCACATAGAAACCATAATCCAATCACAATACCATGTATTTCCTATACCCAAGAATCTCATCAATACCATGCCACAACAATTCAAGTTGGATTTCCAACCAAAACTCACCATTTCCTCACGAATCTCTATAAATCAATCTTTCCCAACATTTCCTTTATCACTATTTTCTCTACACCCCTCGATATCTTCCACTAGGACCCTGGTGATCTATAATGAGAAAAAAAATATATAACACTAATCAAAAATCAAACAATCCCACACATAACTAGTGTGATTCAACTAGATTTCACTAAATCGTACATGCACTTACACCAGATACAACTAATCACATATCCCAAAAAGCATCACACATCTCTAGAACATGTCCAATATCTATACCTCATCTGAAACACTGAGGTCACATGATTTATTGTGATCATTCACTGAACCTGACTCTAGATCCCATGAGGCCTAAATCATTAGAACTAGGTCCAAATTCCCATTCAAACAACTATCCACTCTTCCAATACCACCAACCTCATCATACCCAATGAATAATAGATGTTTCCATCCAACAATCCAACCTTTCACATAACCATGACAAACCACATGACCCCCATTACCCCGAGTGTCACCCTTAAATTAGAAGAATCTACCAAGATATAGTAACCCTAGTCTTTTCCATCCATAGTTATCATTGATATGCACATCAAAAATTGGAAACATATCTTAGTAAGGTAGATTAATGATCCTTCCCTTAAAAACCAACCTTACAACCAACCACAAGAAATCAAGCACTTCTATAGAAGGAAACCTGGGATTAACCATGAATTTTACCAAAACACTATGGAACCTACCATGTATCAATTCCAACTCTGAAAGAAACTCCTATTCATCACATTCCAAAGAACATACAACACTAGGCAAACCTCTCTCAAGGTTACCCTCAATTACCAAAAACTATTAGCTCATGACCACAACACAAGTCAATTTTCAAAAACCCCCAGCCTTCCCAATTAGATTTCTAGAAAAACCCTCCTAAGAACACTCCATATGTGCCACTTTCGAAGTCCAAAATTTCCACATGTGCCTCACACACCTAATGGAACTCATAACCCAAGTGAACCATCTCATGGGTCACCCTCCATAGTTAAATGATACCAAATATCTAAACTAGATACACACTAGAAAAGGACACTAGATCTCCATCTAATCCATAAAAATCAGGCCTCAATCATGTTGCTACTTATGGTAAATAGTCATGAACTTGTTCTAAAACACACTACATCTAACACACAAAGAGACCATTTACTCTAGGTCCCACCCCCATATCTACACCACCAAAATTATTGGAACCAAAACCCAAGACACCCATTTAAATTTCCAACACACCACCCACACAATCGCATCCCATGAAGGTTACCAACTCCACAATACATGACAACATCTCACAACTTCAATGTCATAGCCCTACCAAATGCACAGTAATAAAATCCTCTACCTAGTACATCGAAACACATAAATGCATCACTACCCATAACCAAGGGTCTAAAAACTAGGGAACTCTAAATCCCAAATCATCCATACACAGGGCCAGATACATAAAACAAGGGATAGCCATTTCTATTGTATCATGATTTCATGATTTCATATTTATCTTTTAAATACAACTTCTCCAATTTAAATCCCATGGATTTACACATTCCAAAACTTTTTTTATTAACCCTTATTCCAAAAATTTTAGCTTTATTAAATTTCCCTATACATGAAATTGGTTAAAAATACTTTCATTAAAAATTCATTCAGAGGTAAAATATAGATAACATATCAATTCTATATGCATATAATTATGCATAAACCCACACACCCTCTATTTACTGGTGCCCCGATTTGGTGCACCACATTACCTAAGGCGTGCCTCCACGTACGCCAAAGTTTACTGACTAGCCGCACGAGTATAAGAAGGTACAAGGGGACACTATACCAGCTTATCATATTTATAAAATAGGGGAAAATAATACCAAACAAATAAAAACTTGTATAAATAGTGAATGGAACAACATATAACAAGTTCTAAAAACTAACTAAACAAAATATTCAATAATAATTAGATGTAAACTCTATATGATATGAAGTCATACAATAAAAACCTCCAAATACAATAACCAAGAAAACCCTGACACCACCCTGAGTCCCATTCCAATCCTAAAATCCCATGCTCTAACTAATCATTCACTATATAAACTATGAAAAAGTTCCTTCTCTAAACTTTTACATGAAAAAAGGTAGCATCTGTTTGGTTTCAGAACTGTCGTGGTGGTCCGAGAAGGGTGTGAATACAAATTAGTAGGACACCACCAATGATGTATAAAGAAATAACTAGTCTCTCAATAATGCATGCAGATGGTTCAGGGATAAATGAATAAAAAATAAACACAACCATGTTTTATTAATTTTAAATTACTTAATTAACCTCATTTTCATTCGGGTTCCAAGAAGCACCAGAGCTAATCAAACCTAATTCATGACATGTTAGTGGTCTAAACAATATACTAAATGGATATTGGTCGATATAAATAGTACTCAATCGAAGTATCCAACTGGTATTTGGAACTCCATGTCTAACTATCCCAACCCATGATGTGGAACATCATATCCATCATCCCAAACCATGATAAGTAATTCCATATCCATAACCATAGAGTTTGTAGAATCATGTACAAACTCCAAAAACTATGGTGCACTGGGGAACCTAGAGAATCAGTCTTCCCACCCAAATATAGGTAGTGGAGTGCCAATATAACATCCAAAAAATATATATATTCTAGTGATTCCTCAAGGATCAGTCTAACACCTATACCATGGATGAGGAATTCCATGTCCAATATCCCAAACCATTACATTATCAGTCAATTTTATCCTTTTCACATCACTTATCAAAAATTAAATACCCTTAATCATTAATCATTTACCAAGGTCCCAATGTAACATTAAAAATAAACATGTTTCAATAAGTCCCAAACCCTTTTTCCTAATTTCAAAATCAAACATTCAATCCTTCATTCATATAACACATCCATTATATGTTTTTCAAAACCATTTAACAGATGAAAATTCCCCTTCTTTAATTTCATAAAACCCCACTTAAAACATTTCAAGAAGAAAACAACCACTCACTTTATTTATAAATTTTAAAAATACCCTTTAATAAGTGTCTTTCTCTTTTAAAATCAAAACAAGGATAAATTCCAACAATAAACTTCAATTAAATTTAAAATAACTCACCATGGAATTCTCACAAGTTTGAAATGATACACATAGTTCAAATCATTATTTGAAATATAATAATAAACCTGTTTATAAAATAAATTGAGCACAAATCCACTTTTTAAAACATTTTCAACTTTAAAATAATCAATTTACCTTCATTGAACACCATAAAAACATCAAAATACAAATCACAACATTTAAACAATTTCAAAATTCTCCTAGGAATTTCACAAATCTAGAATATAAAAAACATTAATCATGCCACTAACCATGCACAAATGAAAAATATAATTCCAATCCATTTACTCTCATAAATTCTCTACCTCATTGTTTAGAATTTAATTTCACCATTTTCAAGGTATTATCATACCCCATGTATAGCCCTAAGTCTGGTCTCTAATCATCAATAGACCCAATGAGGTCAGTGAAGGGTTCCATAACTCAAATTTATTTATAATTTAATTTTTTATTCAAATACATAAAAATTCACAAAGAAAAACATTTTAAAAATCACATACATTTGAAAAATATCAATACTATGGGAAAAAGATTACTGAACACCTACTACATGCTCTTTGACAACAAATAATCTATCCTTGCCCCATTATTTGAGCTAAAATGACCATAAAACCCAAATTTAATAACCTATTGGATAAATTATTTATGATATTTTGAAGAATATGAGATTACCAATAAATACAATTCTATAAAATGGAAGGAAACAAAGTCAGAGATTTACCCAGAGCATCGATTCACAACCAACGACGCTCCAAATGCCTAAAAATCAAAGGAGAATCATCCAAGGAAGAGGATAGAACTCCTAATTCTAACACTAGGATTCTTTGGTTTAATGGGGGAGAAATTTGGGGAAAAACATTTTAGATGTGGAGGGAAAACAATAAATTATGAACTTTTAATGAGCCTCATGGTTTGGCCACAAAGTTTTACAAAACATTCACCAACCATGAAGTTCCCTATGTTCAAGATTGAGCCTGACTGCATGGTATCTTGGGGGAACCCACATCGTTTTTCAAAAATCATGGTTTCTATGTTCTATTCTTTATCCAAGGGTTATATAGGCTACAATGTTTCCCCTAAACACAATCATGGTTTTTTCAAACTGTGTAGAAACTGTGGTCCCTACACAGAAAGCTCATTTCCCCAATTTTTTGTATATTCATAACCATTGGGAAACCCTTAGGACCTTCTCTAATCTCATGAAATATTCCAGTGACCATCTTAAAATTACTTATACCAAAATCTTATATTAAAATTAAACCCAACAAATATTGGTACCTTACACAATTTCTCCTCATGAAAACATTCATTCTCCTCTCCTTGCTTTCCTTCTCAAACTATATGGTTCCATAGATGGTAAGTGTATTCTCTCCTACATTACTTCATCGAGGAAGTTTAATACTTATACTGTCTAAATGAAATGATTCTTATTTGAAATAGAGAATCCTAGACTAACCAATTAAAAAAATTTGACTTTGGGTATTTTTTTTAAAATAAATCATTTTGTTTTTGTGAATTAGAAACGATTATGAGATTGATTACAATTCATATTACATAGGAAGGGGCCTTGTTGATTTATACTTTTTTTTCATTCCATCTGGGGAATGTTCAGTTACTTCATGATGTGATGGCTTGAGTGTGAGGGATAAGGATTCATTTTTGTGAGTTTAATATATTCTAGAAATCCAATTTTAATAGAGACTGTATCACATATAGGGTATGGTTATATGTGGGAGGGTTTTGGTGCATATCATGGTTTCTTTTAACATTTTTTTTCTATAAATGTGTGCATGTGCTATGGTTATTCCCTTCCTCTTGTATTTATATTTATATTTATATTTATATATATTTGTTATGAGCTAACAATTTACTATCCTAGTTTTTTGTATGAGTTCTTATTGTATATTTCTTACTTATTTTTATACCCACACCCTACATATACACCATGGTGTGTATATAGATGTTGGTTTTCATGATACCGATAAGGGAAATATATATTATTTATCTAGGGGAGCACCTTGAAGTAGCAGTCATTGTCTACGAATTTCGAAGCGTGGAGGAAGACATGGGTCATAGTATATTGTTGTACTACCTATGGAACTTTTACAGTTTATTATTATATTTTATTGGATTATTGACTAGTGTGTTATGCACTTCCATATAAATTTACATTGATTGGTTTGTTTATGTTATGAGTTTTTTTCATGTTTCTCCAATTCATAATTTTGTGGTTATATATTATTGTTGTTATTATGGGTTCAGTGATATAAAAAGAATAAATCATATCTTAATTATTACATACACCCTTGGATTTTATTTCCATACTTAGGAATTTGGGGGATGCACCTAAGTTTAATGTAATTCTAGTCCAACCCAAGTCAATGGGTTGTGGTTAGGATGTTACATCAATTTTTGAATAAGGAGGCTCTATAAAGGAAGATATCAAAGAATCATACGGAATTTTCGATCTCAAAGTTGATTATGTAGGGGCTCTTGAGAACTCTATACATAAAATAAGAATAAACAATTTAATGTATTGTGGATGTAATGGTCTATGTATACAGATCCACATGAAGATGATATTGACCATATACAAGAAGAGATATATTTTTATCTACATTCATGAAATCTTTGGATAATATATTGAATTCAAACTAAAGATTTAAGAGTAGGAAAATGTTATTGATGACATTAATGATAACGTTGGTGAGAGATCTATGAAGTTTGATGCTCATGAAGAGGAATTTCTAACCCTCATGTGTAAGTTTAAAGCTTAAACAAAGTCATGAAACCCAATGAAAAATATATGATTTGTAAATTTCTTAGATATGAAACTATTATAAATATTCAAAAAAGTTTCTATGGGTTTTGAGAAAATTATAAATGATGAAAGACCCATGTTCATGGTGAAAAATGGTGTTGTTTGTGATGTTCAGACATCAATATTTGGAATTTTAACAAATTATAAAAAATAAAATAAGAATATGGTTGATTTTGGAATCAAAACTATAACACAATAATCATGAACTATTAGTGCACCTAACAAAGGAAAATTATGGTATAGAAATAATAATCTATATTAATGGTTTATTTAATAATTTAAAAGCTATATGAATTCTAAGGACAAGAGTATATATGAAGGAAGAAATGTATTTCCTCTCATTAATATTCCATTATGTGGCTATCTTGTCCATACTATGTCTTATTGTGAAGAAGTGAGAAGCTATTTGAATGGAGAAGCACCCAATAGTCTACAAAAGAGAATCATACTATATCCTTAATCCCATATAATAAATTCTTTATATGTATTTTTTTTGTACTCACTTTGGAAATAAATTCCTTGATTGTAGTAAAAGAGAATGTATAAATAATAAATATATAAGTTAGATAAATATGAATAAAAGCACATCATGAAATTTCCCAATGAAAAATAGATACCCCAATTGGAAGAATAAGAAGATTTTCATTATACTATGTGTGATAATGGAAAATTTGGGAGGCCATCATATACTTCAATTGAACCAGGAATCTCATAAAAGGAAAATAAGATGCGATAGAAGGATAACCGTGTATAAATCACTCTAAAATATATAAAAAATGATACTTGGATCCAATATAATGGGTGCTCATCCCCATGATAGGAAATAAAAATCTCCTAAAATATGTGAAGGGAATGGTTTATGGAATAATGTCATTCAACAATGATGGATCCATGAAGATTAAAGTTAGCGATAATAACCAATTAGCTAGATATAAACTAAAGAAATAAAAATTGATTTATGAATATTGATTTGATATAACCTATTTAGTTCGATTCATCTCTATAAATATGTACTAGTGGTCATGTTTAATCAGAAGGTATACTTCATCAAAGAAAATACATGGAATCCACTTCTTAATGGATGGAGTAAAAATAGTAATCTATATCAGGTGGATAGAAATGAGAATACATGTATCCTAATAATTTAATATGAGAACAACTTATTGAATTAAAGTCTTGGAAATATTCACTAATTGTACATAGTGAAATTATCAAAGATAAAAGATAATTTTTATATTCCATGTTTGAAGTATGATCATTAAAAAACATGTGAAACTTTTATGTGTGAGAATATGCTATAAAATCTATAACAGTAAAAGAATAAAAGGGAAAAAATAACTAATCATATCCACATTGAAGGATATGGTCTAATGAATCAACATATAACATATGGACAGAGGTACTTTATTCCATTTATTGATGATTATATAAGAACTAATTATGTTATAATAATTACGAGAAAATGTAAAGTCATGGAATGCATGAACATGTATTGAAGGAGAGTAAAAAATGATATTGAATCTATAATAAAATTCATTTGATATGGAAATAAAAAAATTCATGCTCATTGAATTTGAATTCTACCTCGATAAGAACAACATCAAGTACATATTATCCTATGTAAGAAGTTCACAAAATAACGGAATTGTTGAATGATGAAATCAGTAGGTGGATAATATGACTAAAAAAGTGCTTATTGAGATTGTAATCTCTTTCCTTTAGTATAAGGAAGTAATATAAGTTACAGTTTTCAAAAAACCTAGTGATTATAAGACTAAAGGAGGAGATAAAATCCTATGATATGTTTCATAGAATGAATACCTCATTAAAAAAAATTGTCATTCAAAATAAGATACCACATTTTTTTAAATAAGGATATCAAGGAAAGAATAATGATGAAACTAGTGATGCGGTGTTTCATGGAAACTCAAAGAATATTAAGGATTACAAATTCTTAATCAAAATAATGAACACATGTTTTAGAGAGTAATAATGTCTATGTCATTGAAGAAAAATATGGAACAAATTCTAGAAGTTCAAATTTTGATAAATTTTGTGATGAAGATGAGGAAATTGAAACAACTACCATGGTTGAATAAATTCCCCTATTGATAAAGAATATGATGTTGAATCAAAAGAGGAGATCATTGGTAAAGAGATTATATCGACTCCTAATTAGAAAAAGATGAGAATATATATTTATCCATCTAATATATTTTGAGACATAACTTCTCTAATGCAGACCTGAAGGGTGATGAGCTTATAGATTACTACACTATTATTGATGGTGGAATCAGGTCCATTTAAAGAAGTGGTAAAAGATGAATCATGGGATAAATAATAGAATATTTGAATAAAATTAATAAAAATAAGGCTTGGGAACTTGTTTATAATCCTTAAAATCAATATTCTATTGGAATGAAGTGGATCCTAAAGGATAAAATTTATGGCATGGAAGTTTGATCCCAAATGAGGCTCTTTTTAGTATGTAAAGTCTATGTGTATAATGAATGTGTAGATATTGAATAAACATTTTCAAAAGTGGATCCACTAGAGTAAATATTACTTTTTATAGTGATGGTGATTTTAAGAGGCTTCAATACTTATCATATGGATGTTAAAAATATATTCATGAATGGTGTCCTCCTAATGAAGGTTCATATTGAAAACTCATGGACTTCTTGATCAAACATGTTGAAAATAAAGTGTAATATTTATATAAGTCCTTATATAGTCTAAATAAGGAACCAAAATCATGTTATGATTGACTAGAATCATATTTAAATAATTTATAATTCAAAATGGGTGGTGTTTATCACAACCTTTATGTGAATATATATAAGGAATAACAATTCATGGTGCTATTTTATATAAAAAACACAATTTTTGGTGGTGATATGAAAAAATATTTGGATCAGTTTTCAAATGTCATTAGGATAGAATTTAAAAATTCTCTGATTGGTGTGAACAATTAATTTATGGGTATGCAAGTAATTTAGAAAGAGTTATATAACTTTATCTTTTAAAATAATCATGCTAGAGAACTACTGATGAAATTAAATATGAATTATTTTTTAACCAATTCCCAATCCTATTAAGATTATAATCAATTTTGGAAAATAGAAGGACCAGAAATATTTAGATCCTACCTTGTATAAGATAATAATCATTATTATACAATATTTAACTACAACCTGACTAGATATTATGTTCATAAAATGTCTTGCAACCTATTTTTAGAGTAACTCAAAGAGGGAGCATCTTTAAGTAGATAAAAGAATCATGATAAATATCCAAGGTAATCTTAACTTTGTCTTGATCTTTGATGTATTAATGGATCTTGAGTTTACAACATTTTGTATTCAATCTAATCTAGTGATATGGTGGATGAAAAGTCCCCAAGCGATGGAAAATTCATTATTGGAAACAAATTTATAGGATAGTTTAATAAGAAGTAGGAAAGAACTTTTCTACTCACAACATAAGTATAATAAATTAAAATAATGATGTAATGAATTCATATTTAATTGATTAATTGATATAGCCTATAGTAATATTTCATGATAATAAGATTGAAACGTATCTCACAAAGAATCCCATTCATCACTCTTATACCAATCATATTGAAACCTCATATGACATTATCAAAAAAAATTCCCAGAAAGGAGTGATCAAGATGTATTATGTTGGAACTAATGAGAATGTAGAAAATATAATGGATAAACTAATAGAAAATTTGACATTAGAAAAACATCAGTTGAACATCAGGGTTCAACCATGCCCTCAACTTGTAAAGGTTTGGGATATTACCTGTCTTTCCATAAATTTAATTATTTTGAGATATTTGTGATGTGTTATAGGAAAAAGTGGGAATAATATTCATTAGGTATAATGTGTTGAAAATAACTCATCTATATGAGCTTCAAGAAAATAGTTCTTTCTTTTTGGGGGTTTTATCAAAGGGATTGAAATACTGGTGAAATTCAGTGGAAGATAGAGTAAAAACATAAAATATAAATGGGGGAATTAGTTTGTTTTACAACAAGTGATTATTTTTCAAAAAATGATTTTAGTGCTATAATTATCTCATCATGTGGTAGTCCATGTTATGAATTTCATGGGGAATTATGTAATGAGGAGTTTCATAAGGTGTGTGATGATCTTTTGAACTCTTGTTTTCCACACCTATAAATTTTTTCATAGACAAAGAGTGATAAATGAGTTTTTTGTTGTTGTAATATTGAAGCTATGGATAATGTGTGTAGAATTGAATTTCACTTTTGATCAGCAATAATCCTAAAGGGGGAGAATGTTGGAACTAAGGCAATCTGAGCTAGAGATTGTAGTTGTGTTTCTTTTAAATCAAGTTACAATGAATATGGAGGTAGTTCTTGTGTCATATGTGCAAAAATGGTATTGAAAAAAGTCTAATAGAATATAATTATTCTGAAATATGATAAGGTTTCAAAAAAATAATTATAAATTTTTGGTAGTTCGGATGTTTGATATTCTTCAAAAAAAATGTTTAATTTGATGCAACAGTGGGAGTTTTATGCAAGTAAAAGTGATTTCACACTAGTATGGATGTTTCATGCTAGTGAAGGCATCACTCATACTCAGTATGAACATTCAAATTAATCAACCAAACACACAAGTGGGTGTATATTGTGTGAATATAAAATTATAGTGGAGTTTTTCTATAATTTTGAGAGTGTATTTTCCACACTAGTGGAATTGTATGAATGACACACCATGAATGTTGGATCATGAATTGTTTCAGAAGGATGGGGTCTTTCTTATAAATATAATATTATCCTCTGATTATTAAGTAATGAATATTAACTATAGTGTTATGGGATCTCTCTTCCCATAATTTTCACTTAAGTGAAATATACTTGAGATAAATATCCAAGTGAAGGTACATACATAGCAGGGGTTTTGTAAGGATAGTTGTGAGAACTAATCTAAATAAAACAACATGGGCCAACTCACAGCAGTGAAGAGGGTTGCAAGAAATAACCTAAAGTAATGGACTTGGGTGATGGAATTATCATGAATTGAGTTTCCTGAGAAATACTTGAGTTAACACACCTCAAAATAGTGATTTTCATGAACAATACATATTGTATAACACTTGGGTGAATCAAAAATGAGTCATTGAACATACCTAAGTGAAAGGATTTTTTGAAAATACCTGATTGAATTATTTTATTTTTTTTGTGGTTATTTAGATTTCTTGAATTTCATTGAAGTAAATTACTCAGGAAATCATGATTCAATAAATCCATACATTCCTAATAACATTGAAGAAAGGTTCTAGACTATAAACTAAGGATAAATCCATTGGAGGTAGTTAATAGAGGAGGAGTTGATTGATGTAATACTAGGTAGGAAGTGTTCTAATCCTGGAATCAAATTTTTAAGGAATTTTTTCTTTGATGGGGTTACCATGAAAAAAAAATTTATCCACAAACTATTGAAAATTGGTTGTTGTTGGTACACTAGAACATCGCTGGGTGAATTATCCTTAGACTACACCTTAGTAGTGATCCTAGTTAAAATTAATGTTCCTTTATTTATTTATACCTTTGTTTTTTATGGATGTACAACTAACCTCAAACGGTTTAACATGTTCCTACGAACATGGAAAAAATATATAATGAATCAAATGTAAAAATTTTCTTCTTGATTCTGCAGGCCCCTCTCAAGGTGTATCGGGTTTCAACATTACTTTACACCACAAGGCACTAGATATATATAGAGGGTGGAATAATCCTACTCATATGATGAGTTATTCAGAATGACCACATGATACATCACAAATAGGGGAGTTTTATGGATTCCTTTCTATGATCTTTATAAATCTCATTTAGTCGATGATCACAACTGTACCACTACAATGTAAGGAACACATTAATAAATTTATTTATTTATAGTATACATAATTTCAGTTTCTTATATGGTATATCATAGATTTGGGTTTCTTTACTACTTATGATACATTAATTAGTCATTCATAATTCATTAGGAACCTCTCACAAACGTACTGAATGATTGAGATCTTGATAAATTTTTTATTTGTAAGGAATAGCATCCTTAGTATTTGAGAGATTTTCTTTTAAATTATCACCATTTTAAAATAAATCATATGCATATTAAATCAATAACCATTTTATCATATGTAAAATTTACTATCTAATGTTTTATTCATATATGCATGAATGACTCAAACAATTTAGTTTTGAAATATTTATTCTATCCACCAAATTTATATTTTCAAACCATAATAACGTGTAACTCTTTATACAACTCATAGTTTGTGTTATTTACTAAAAATAGAAGATACAATTATTTACACATATCAAAATTCATACTATAAGGCATATTAAACTATTTTCATTTAATATTTTACAATTATGAAATTAAAAATCTTTTCAAGGGTAATCTTGGATCCACAGATAATCATCACCCACTTTTTTAGATAAGGAATAAGCCTCTAGGATTGTGATAAGTATATCTCAATCTTATGTACCCAATGATACATTATTCAAGAAATATTTAAATTCTATCATAAAACAAACACCTAATATATATAAACTATATTGCACCTCAATTTTCATGATAATAACCACATATCAAACAAAATTCATGGTATATGAAAATTAAATATTATGTTGGTGTACATGGTATGAAATAAAAATTTTATAAGACGAAATTTATCACATAAATTTAAGAAAAAATAATATTCAAATTATACAATCATTATATATGTATATATATGAATATTTAAAGGAAATTTATGAATAAATAAAAATTAAAAATATTTAGAAAACATGAGATATAAAATTGAATATTTCATTTATAATTCAAGAATAAAAATATTTCATTTATAATTCCTAAAACTTATTTTTATAAATATTTTTTAAAAAATCATATTTTTCACAATTTGTTTCATTTTTAGCCTATATAATAGTTTACGATTGATAAAGGGACTATATATCATATGTTATTACATATTTTATTATGATAAGTGTTATCATGGGTTTCTAATTATATTCATAGATATATCCTATATTTTTATTATGGTCTAATTCTCCATTTTGAAAACCCAAGGATTCAAGCAACAAGATGAAATATAATATATCATGGATTATGTTGTAGTGTAGTATCACAGGATTCAATGAACCATATGTTATGATTCACCCAACAATACCCTTATGAAATCCCATATCATAGACATTGATACAATAATCCAATAGCTAACACATAGCCATGTAACATCATACCATGTGACATCTCAATAAGATATATATGTTTTTTAAAAAATTAGTTGAAAAACATGTTGATTCAAAGATCTGTGTGGCTCTAATACCACTTATGGGGTAGATACACCTTCCCTCATATGCACACATCTAACATTAAATCCATATGAAACTATAAAAGAACTCCATTTTCCCAAATCTTGAGATATGAAACACATTTCATCAATGATTATGATCCTATGTAGAGAGCCACACTCTGTCACTATTTATACATGTTTTTTACTAATAATAAATTAACTCATTATTCTTTACTCAGATACCAATTATGGGTTTTATGAGATAATATCATGTCTATAATAGTGTAAGAAACAAATTTAAATCCTAATATATCATCACCAGATCAAAATGAAATGATGAACACAAATAAATTTTATTAGAATCATTATAATCCATGCCAAAGTTTTTTAGTGTGTTTTGTTGTCTCCAATCCATTTATAGTATGGTCAAGAAGTTATTATGGTAAGGAATATGTTTATAGTAAATGGATGACTAGATAGGGTTAAAGAAAATGGTGTCATTTTCCATTTTTCCCAAATTTTCGGGTGAAAATTCCAAATGGATGTATTAAGTTTTCGTGAAGTTTCATGAACATTTAAAGGCAGTGGAATAGTTTCTAAAAATTAGACACCCTGCTCATAAAGTAAGAACATAACTCACATAATGTGTTCATGAAAAATGATTTCATGATTGCACCATGTGACCATAAAGGAAGTATACAATAGCTAGACTACAATGAAGGGATTGTGTTTGGGAGTTCGTAATTGTGAAAACTTTACATAGTTGGAAGGTGGTGATTCTAAGTATCCTGAAAATTTGGATCATTCATAAAGTAGAATTCCATTGAATGTTACATGGAGTGGTTTTCACTAATGGTATTATTATAATGTCATTCTGAAAAAGTTTTGTAGTGGGGGGGGGGGGGTTATTCAAACCATTAAATAGTGATGAAAAACATAATGAGAAATCATGGATAGTAAAAAGATAATCCTCAAAGTCATAATCATTCATGGAGAAAGATTGTAATAATTTATTCTTGAAGCACAGTCGAATGAATTCAATTCATAAAAGAGGAACCATGTAAGAACTATGCAGTAAGTATTTCATTGAGGAGGTGTGTGTAGAAGGAAAACCACATAATATGTTCATGGAGGGATTCCAAAAAAGTAATTTCATGATGGAATCATGTAGAAGGATATAGGTGGAATCATATTAAGGAGGTACACAGAGGAGTTGTTGAATGTGTGTTTTTCGAGGTTAATATGCAATGAACAGTTTTCCACATAGGACCTTCATGAATGGCAGTTTTTTATAACAAATTATTATATAGTCTTTTTTCTAGGGGATTTTCTATAGATTGGGGAGTATATTGGAGCATTAAATATAGTATGTCATGTTTTAAATAAAACAATCATTATATGAAAATGTGTAAGTGACCTTTAATTCATTTAACTGATGGAAGACGTTATCCAAAGTAGTGGGAAATGGGGAGTTGAAAGATCTGATCTGAGGGATGTAGTACATGATTCCATGAAATATTTTAAAGGAAATGATTCTAACATGGATTTAACATGGGAAAAAATTATATTCCAAAAATATTATTGAATCATAGTGGATTATATTATAACTGACACATTCTTGGTGTATACTCCTTCGATTATCCCTCTGTAATCAACCAAGTGAAAAATTGTTTTGGCTAGTATTTTAATTTCAACAATTTTGATTTTTGTGGATGTGTGATTAAGTATGAAAATTTTAATTGGTTTATACAAACATAGGGAAATGATCATATGTATTGAATGAAAAATTGATATTTTGATTCACCTCTCCCCTCTTATTTTTTGTTGAGTTAAAAAAATTAGTATCATAGTAGAGGTTGTAGGAATTTTTTTTTCATTAAAAGCTCAGTATAGAGATAAAAGTTAATGCTATATGGGTTCCCTTATTTTATAGAAAAAAAATAAATATGAAATTATAGGATGAGATCCCACCTACAATATTTTGGTTTAGAATTGTTCTCTACTAATATGCATAGGATATATGTTAGTAATAAATAATAACTACCAATGACTGAATATGACATATTGATTTTAGATACTAAGGTCAAAGCTTAAAATGATGTATCATGGGCTCTATAAAATCATATATATATATATATATATATATTTGTATATATATATGAATGTTATGGGCTACATGAGTTCCAATTCTATGGGTTTCAAATTGTCCAACATTGTTTTGAGGTGATGATAAGGTGAAGGATGCAAAGCTTAAATTGCTACATAATAAGTTTAATGCTCAAAAGATGAACCCTGATGAAAATAATGATAGTTTATTTCAATAAATCAATTTATTTTTTGGAGAGACTAAAGGATTGGATGAATAAATTAGTAATATTCACATTTCAATGGGGTTTTAGTGGTGGATGATACCTTTGTATAATCTGATGGTATCAGATCTTGAAGAAGGAGATCTAGTAAAGTTATCTATTGATGATCTATTAAGAGTCTTGGTAACATAGGAAATGATAGTTAATCCAAAACTAACATAAAGTAATTAAAATAACTATATTTATTATAAATTTATGGAGAAACATGGAATCTCTAAAATTGATGATGGCTAAGAGGATATGTATGATGAATTTCTCTATCTTGTGGCATAAAAATTAAAGATAGGAAAGTTTAGATTTGAATTAAATTTTTATTTAGTGTATTTTAGATGTGTTAATGTTGGAGAAATTATAGAAATGTTTCAAACTAAATATGAAGATGATAGAGATAAATAATAACTTGTGCATAATTTATTGAGGAGATTCCCTCCTAACAAGGACTTTAAATTAGGAAGCTCATTTGGAAAGAAATTTAAAAGGAAGATCATGGTGTGAAAATAATTTGATGAAAATGAAGAACATATATAATATTTAGAGACAAATTTTAAATATGATAAAAAAGATTCTATTATGGCTACTTTTTAGAAGAAGAACCTAAAAAATGAATAATAAAATCATCCTGAAGGTGTAGTTGATCTCAAGGTTGAACATGAGTTATATTTTGATGAGAATGACCAAAAAAAAGAAAAGTTGAAAGATTAATGGATTTCTCATAGAATTATATAAATATGTGGATAATCCTTAAGAATAGAATGATCAACTACAAGAAGATTCAGATAATCATTTTTCGATATTGGGGAATTTAGAAGAAGTTATGATTTCATTCTAATCATTGATGAAAAAACTAAATTGGTCAATAATATTAATGAAATATTTCAAGAGAGATCTAAGAAGGATGATTCCTTGAATGATGAGTTTGATTTATTAATAAAAAAATGAATCATAAAAGAAATAAATTTATTTAAATAATAATATACAATTTTAGAGGTTTAGAGATATGAAATTAATAGAAAGGGTCAAACAAGGCTCTGAAGGTTCCAATAATATTCTGAATGAAATATTATTCCAAATTTCTAGAAAAAGTGGGATCAATTGTGATACTGAGACATTGAAAGATACAATAATGATAGATCTAAAAAATATAAATCATACAGTTTGTGATTTTGGAATCAAACCAAAGACACTAGAAGTATGAATAATGATCACCATGATGAAAGGAAATTAGAGGGAAAAAATTAATCCAAAATCATAAAATACTTTTCAATAACCGAGTTGATATATTAAGGCGAATGATATGTGAGGTAATTAAGGAATTTTTTTTCCTTTCATAAAGTGTTAATTATGAGGATTTCATAACAATAGAATATCATATTGTGATGAGGTAAGGAGTTATATGAATGGAGAAACACCCAGAAGTCAATAAAGGATAATGAGTCCATATCCTTTATCAAATAGATGAAATAATATCTATGGATTTTTTATTATTCAATATTTTGGTACAATTCCATTGACTATAGGAATAGATGAAGTAGAAATGATAACTATAGATCCTAGAAAAAAATGAATATAGGTCAATGTTTCTCATAGGTTTTGGGGGATAAAGAAACACCCATGAAATAAGAACTAAATGGTATGATGAGAAATGGAAGGTTATCATTTTTATCTTACAAAAGATATTTCACAGTTAAATTATTTCTTGTTTGGTTCATCATTCTAGTTTTGTCAAAAATACATGACTAGATAACCATATAGGTTGATTTTAGTTGGGGTCCAATGTATTTTTACAATCATTAATGTCAGGCCTAACATTTGTTTATCCCTAGAAGAAACTCCCAATAGCTCCCACATCCATAACTGGGTATGAGCCAAATTTACAAAGGCAAGTGGCCCTTTGGATTTTTTGACCCAACTACACTTAGAAGCTCAAATGGTTTAGAGGATGGGAGGTTGGGGTCATCACAACCTTTTGTCGGGAATTTTTTCTTACTCCAGGACTCTCTTATAGATTTTATAAATGTCCAAGAATATCTTATGAATCCAGTTACATGACCAGTTACCCCAACAAAATGATCATAGGCTATTTCGCTTTATATGAAAAGAGAAGGGGTCTTTT
Organism: Viscum album; assembly: GCA_963277665.1. NCBI lineage: Eukaryota > Viridiplantae > Streptophyta > Magnoliopsida > Santalales > Viscaceae > Viscum > Viscum album. The sequence continues at coordinate 1,978,850 of OY728140.1, forward strand.
TAGTGAATCCATTGGTATGTATCTCATGTTCTTCATGAATTTCCATTTGGTGGGTAGCTTCTTATATGTTGAAGGTGTATCACCAGGCACTCCAGAGTTTATTTCTATCTAGGGAGGTGGTTAATATATAAAGGATCAGATGGATCCATTACAAGTAATCCTACATATCCTATTGTATAATAGGTATCAAAACACACATTTTTTATTAAACCTATATATTTTAACATCATAGATAAATGAAATATATGAGGACATTGAGGGCCCTGATATTTGAGATCAAACCTTAAGGAGGTATCCTACATATCTTAGTTATAGTAGGAATCATAGTTATTGTATTTCAGTGATTTCTCCACCTGTTTATGGATGAGGAATGATTATCATCACATGGGAGAGATTCATTCCTGATGGTCATAATGTTTGAGACATGGTGGGACTTACACCAAAGTGGGTAACCATTAGAGTTTTGGCTATAGGAAGGTGTCCTATGTGTCCTGGTTATGGAACAAATTAGAGTCATCGTAGTTTAGTGGGTTGGGGATTACACACTGAAGTTTCCCTTGTATCGATAGACTCTTAGGATGTGAATGAAATGATCATTAAAACTCCCTATGACCATGTGAGTTTTTATTGATGTTACATATAAGGGATAACAAATAATCAGTCTCACTGCTTATAGATGCATGGATTTATCATTGGGAAAACCTTTTGGTGGTTTGATATGGAACAAGATCCTTAGAAAGGTGTCCTATTTTTCTTGGTTATAGCAGGAATTAGTGTCATATTAGTTCAATTAATCTCGGTCTTACGCACTAGTATTTACCCTTATGGATGCTAGACAAGGTTAATAAGTCTTGATATTCCTATGTGACATGGCATACTTGTCATCCTGGCATGTGTTGATTGTCTAGTTGGTATGACTTGATTTTCTGCTTGACATGTCATAGGATGTCTACCTATCATTTACAAAGAAAATCATGTGATCTTGTTGACTTTCCTAAAGGACATCACATAATATGGATGTTATTTCGGAAGGTCTTCACATGACCTAGTGTTAATTTTATGGAGGAAATCATAAGACCTAACTGGTTAATCCTGGAATTTGTCACATGATATCTGCAAACATTCTTGGAGGGAATATCATGATCCATCTAACTTTCCCTGGTGTCATTGTCAATGCTGGTAGGCATGCTTGGAGGGTGTCACATGAACTAGATGACTTGCCCTGCTGTCATTGTGAAAGTTGGATAACACGCTTGGAGGGTGTCACATGATCCTACTTTCTTTCCTTTGTGTCATTATGAAATATGGTTTACACACTTGGAGGGTGTTGTGAGAGTCAGCGTGGCATGTATGGTGGTTGATTCATGTCCTAGTTGACTTTTTTGGGTGTTATCTTGAAAGTAGAATGACATGTACAGAGGACATCACAAGAACTATCTGGTTTTTTCAGAGGACATCATGAGTTCTGGGTGGCTTGTCTAGAGGATGTCATGAGAGCCAGATGACATACTTGGGTGTTATCTCAATACTCAACTGACATGTACTGGTGTCATCATATGATTTGGGAGACATATTTGAGAGACATCTTAAGTCTAAATGGTGATCCCATAGGGTTTCATGAGACTTGGGTGGAATTTCTCTTAGGGAACAATGTGACTTTCTCTGACATATCTAGGGGAGTTCACATGATCCAAATAGTATACCAAAGGAACATCACGCGATCTAGGAGACACGTCTTGGTTCTTTCGTGTGACCTGGGTGGTTTACATGAAGTGCATAGGGATCGGTTTCTATATTCTTCACATAAGTATCTCATATTTGTAGTCTTATCTCTAGCCTTTTATAGTATATACCTTAGTTTTTTTTCAGTATTAGATTTTTTAGGCCTTATGTCCCTAATCAAGTATGTAGGAAGTATTTCGAATAACCCACCTAAAGTTATTCATGTGATCTATGAGCGATCACGTGAATTTCCTATACATGGTGTATGATCTTCTTAGGCAGTTCCTTGAATTTTACCTACTGGAAAACCTTTCTAATTGTGAGATCATATACTCTAATAAATCAAAGATAATTATTAAGTTCATCAGTGTGAGGTTATAATGATTCATTTTTGGATGCTGGGGTGGGGTATTTATAGGCCTCACTACCCTGATTATTCACTGCATTTCATGGTGTGTATCATAAAAATTCACACTAGAGTTAGTGGAGGGATTTGATTTCATAAGTTTCATGAGATACTACTATAGGTCATTCCGGGGGCATCACATGATTTTCAAGGACCATGAGAATATCCTGTCAATGTCCCATTTATTGGATTATACCCAATTAACATGCTATTTCCAAATCATGTCAGCATACCGAGGGAATTTCTCATTGTCCGGATGATATGGACAAGGGCCTTCGCAAGACTAGGGATCCCATTTAAAGGCCTTCACGTGATCTTAGGAAACTTTTATGGGAACTTTTGTGAGACAAGGATGGCTTAACAAGGGATTTTGTGAGCTCAGTCCATCATGAAGAAGGTATTTTGTGAGGTCTTGTAGAGCACATGAGAACATCGCATGAAATTTATTACCACAAGAGGATCCCACATTTTCTTTTTTATTTTCTTATTTTATTTGTCAAAGGATCAAGGAAATTGTGAGCTTGAATGATTTTTTTTTGACAAAAATACCTTTACCAACTGGTGATAGTTTGTATGACCAAAAAAGGTTCACTTGGTTATGCACACACATTTCATGGAAAAACCCTTCTGTATACATTTTGTAGCTAAAGGGGGAGCATATAACTTCTTAGATAGATCTGAATCCCTTTGTGTGGTGAGAGTGACATGCTAACAGGCTCTCGCTTGGCATAGTGGATAGGTCTCCATCAGCTTGCGATGTCTCATGAACTATATGGTGGTGTCTTGATTTTTTATACCACAATAGGGCCCCTCTATTTCCACCTTTTATTTAATTGTTTATTTTACAAGTTCCTAGGGTCATGTGATTTTGATTGAGTGTCGGGGAAAATCATTCTCCCCATCAATGAAGTGTTGTGTGACCAATAAAAGGTCTTATGGTGATGTGTGATCATTTTCATGGACAAACCCTTATACTTGTTTTTAGAGGCTAAGGGGGAGTGAGAGACCACCTGGACATGTCTAAAGACCATCATGTGATAGGGGTGACATTCCCACAGGCTCTTGAACAACCAAGAAGTCATTTTATTAAGGATTATGTGGTGTCTCACGATCTGAATGGTTGTGTCACACGAGTTTTACAACCGTTATAGGCTCTATCATTTCAGATATTTTCTCCATATTTTTCAAGGATTTTTGGATGGCTTATTAGGCAGCTACCACTTAACTATTCGTGTGACCTGGGGGTGCTCATCTGGTAGCCACCACATGATCACTGATTGTCTAGGGTACCTTATCAAGGGAAGAAGGACTTCTCAAAGGGGTTCGGTGGGATCTATTGCAAGTTAAGTGCTGCACAAAAGGTATCACGATCAAGTGTCTCTTGGAGGTGTATGTGATCTATGAGTTCTGACAATCTTTTATTCCTTTATTTTGAAGGGAAAATAATACCTATTTTTATGTATTTATTCCCTTGTGAATTTTAGAATTCCCATTTGGCATACATCAAAATATGAACCCCTTTGGAGCGATTCCCATGGGGATAAGGGATCACTTAAAAGGAAAGTAAATTCCTTCCCAAGGCTTTGGCACTGTCTCCAATCAGAATCTTTGGGCGACACTTGGTCTGTTATGTGATGTTTGGTATTCTAAAAAATTCCCTATAAACAGGGGAGCATAGAGGTGTTAATTCACCAATTACCCCACTTCTCATAGCTATTTCATCCAGCCTCCATCTCATAATCCTTTCACAAGACCCTTCTCTAAGAACTGGTCATGAGATCCGTTCGTGATACCTTCCTGTGAGAACTGTGTCACAAGATCTATTTTTTTTTTCAGGAAATTATTTGAATGAACCATGAACTAAATTTTATTAATTTTTTAAATTTAGGTCATAGAGATACATATATTCCTTTGAAGTTTTCTTGGGATATTCTAGCTCAATAGAGTGGTACTTTTTAACTATTTTTAATCTCATGTGATTATGTAAATTTCACGTGATCACTAGTATTCTGATGGAGAACACGATTGCATGATGTTCTAGGGGTTAATGTGGTCCATGAGATCTTCATGAAATATGAGATTCGAGAGTCCTTTATGTGATCCAGAATGCTCTGCTGACTCATATTCAGAGGGTGAGGGATCATTTGTTTCTAGTGGCATGGTTCATGAATACCTTCCTTTTTTTCTGGGCTGACCAGGTAGTTGCACCCTCGCAAGGCATTCATGCGAGACAATAGGGAATGGATTTCCACTTGAGGGTTCTGAGAAACCTCAATGCCTCTAGTAGTATTTTTGGAGGACGTTTCCATGGGTATCAGCTGAATATATTTCCTTTGTTGGGATGTGAACGAAATATTGGTTCTGACCACACCTATACTGTCCCCTGTATCCTCTGTTCCTATGCATGTAGCCTCATGTTCCCTATTTTGGTGTGGAGAACTCATAATTAGATGCATATTCATCATTAGAGAAGGGTTCTGGAAAGTGTATCATATTGACATAAAACATATGATCACTTAATCTAATGAGGGTTCCATTTTGTGGGGTAGTTCCCATGTTCCAGATGTTTTAAGGATTAAATATGCAAGAGTCAGAGCATGTGTTAAAGTAGAATATGAATCTTCCTCTTCTATCTCTTCGTATATTATCTGGTTTCATCCACCTTTAAGAGAAATATCTGATGTCACCTTCTTGGCTGGTTCAACTATTGTGGGTTTGTGCACCTGTGCTCTTAGGGTGGCGTGATCTCGGTTAACATTTTTCTAAGTCATCGAGTTCTGGAAGTTTTGTCCATACCTGGCCAAAACTTTCTTTCAATCACCATATTCTTCTAACTAGGAAATGGATATACAGGCCACCTGGTCTGAAGTGTTATCTAACACCACCTATCTGGAATCAACTATGCCTTGATGGACACAATTTAGGAAAAACCAGTCATGGATATTATGACCCAGCCTTTTATGGAAAGAGCATTTGGGATGGTTAGTGAGTTTGACTTTATAAGGATTCCTAGGATCTTGTATCATGAGTAGGTTAGTTTACATGACTATAATAAAATAAATGGGGACTAGTTCATTTCACAAGGAGTAGGCTTTATTCACTCGTTCCCCAAATCTTGGGTGACCCTGGTTTCTTTTTTCTTCTGGCCAATGTTGATTTTGTGGTTGTTACTTCTAGTTAGAAGCTGCTAGAAGGTTTGAGACCTTCTTAGGTTATTGAATGGGAACTACTATTGGTTATAGTGTAATAGAAGAAAATTATTCCTTACCGATCCTTTTCCACTATACTGAAGGCATGAGTTGAGATTTATCTCGGGTTCGATAAATGGAATCTTCCAAATGTTGTTCCTTTTTTTGTGAACTCATGGAACCCACTTGGATACTTCATTGATATCATAGGTGTCTACAACTCATCCTAGATACTTTCATCACATACTTCCAACAATTGTTCCTATAAGAGAGAGATGTTGAGAAAATAGATTAAACCCTTATATATTTCTAATAAATTATACAGCGTCTCATTTTTTCATCACTTTCAGTTTGTTAACTGATTTTTTTTAATTTTCCTTAGTGTGAAATAAAACTGGTAAAGGAATTGATGAAGAATGTTTCCCATCCTGCAACAGATCCTTCTGGAAGTCTACTATTGAAAACAAAGGTTGGCCCTATCAGATTATGTAAAAAACACCTTAACTTGGTCTTCCCCATCTGATCTTGAGGGACCATCATTGGACCACATCAGGATACAAAGTGAGTGAGATTCTATTCAGGATCTCCTAAAATGTAAAAGGTAGAGAATGGAGGATTGATAAAATTAGGTGTCGGAAAGGTATCATCCACCAATTCAAGATATGGATTCTTCTCATACTGTACAGGTGTGAACCATCCCTCTATGGATTCTATTCAAACAATTTGGGACTCGATGCCATTGGGAAATTATTGAGGCACTTCTATTTGAGCCGCTTTTCATCTATAGGGAGTGGGTGAGGCATAATGAGGTGGCCATGTTTTCATCTCTCACTGGTTCTCAATTCATGAGATGACTAAATGATTACCCTGGAAAGGGAGAGACTATCACCATAATGGATGGAATTCTTGATAATGGTTGAGTTTTTTATTTATTTAGACCACCTGCATGGGTACAAAGATGATATGACCCTCATATGCCACTTTTTCAAGTGGATAATATATTTATGAATTTATGGGAGAGGGGTATTTTCCTCAATATAAAGATGATACCCTATGGTAATGTGTCCCAGGGGAAACTCCTCATTTATTTGTCTAAGATTTCGAATCTCATTCTCATATTTTATCATTCATTCCTCCATGGAAGGAACTTCTATTATTTAGGGTGATGATTGGGATGTAGCCACACCTTTACCTTTATCTTTGGTAGTGTTCTACCATATAGGTGAAAAATTGATTTTCATAGGTTCCATGTTTTAGATCCTCCTCTAATTTTAGGTGCATTCACCCTCAACCTGTGCATCCAAATCACCCTACTCTCAGGGTAAATTTTCAATTTTGTGTCCCTATAAATCTTCTGCTTGATCCAAATTTTCTTTTAGTTGATGGTGAAAACATTCATAGAGGTGTATCAGGTAATGGTTGTTTTCCAATTACTTTAAATGAAATAGGATGATCCTTCACTTCATGTAATTGGGTCATTTGTCTGACCCATGGCCATGTCGGGGAATTTTAACTCTATGGACCCAGTAGAGTTTGATTTCCCTCACCATATACTCCTCCTATATTTTCCTGTGAGTAATGAACTTGAGAGATTTTATAGTTATTATTTCTAAATGGGCCATGAATATAAGAGGTTTTTCATAAGGTTGGAGGAATTCATGGGATACTGATCATCGATTTTTACATCCCAACCTGGAGAAGATAGATTGTCTCTGTGGTGATGATGAAAATAGCCCAACCCAATAGGATAGGGGTTATATCGAGCAACATTTAGTATTTATTGAACCTATTGTTTAGGATATGATGCTTCCAATTGAGTTTTCGATGATTCCTAGGATGGAAATTGAGATATAATTTCCCCCATCCTAGTAGGCTTGTATTGATCTAGAATCACTGTTGATTTACCTAGGACCCTCTCAGGGGATGATGAACATGGTGATGGTGATTGAGATATAAATTCCCCTATCCTCGTGGGTTGGAATTGATATGGAATCACTGTTTATTTCCCTATGACCCTCTAGGGGGATAATGAACATGATGATAGTTATTGAGATATAAATTCCCACAGCCTAGTGGGATAGGTTTTTTTCATCTACAGCTAACATATCCCTAATCCCCTTGAAAAATAAAGATCTGAGGGGTGGAGTTGGTGGTAAATATTCCCTCAACCTAGTGGGAGAGATTCTCTCCTAGACGACTACTATGGAAGCTACAATAGTGACCTGTTTAATGTGGTGTTGTTGTTCTCCTATAGGTACTAGGTGCAATGGAAGCCAATGTTGAGATTCAATTTCTATAGGATGCCACTAGGTTGATTAAAACCTTGTATTTTGTGTTTGAAATTCACTCTCATTGATTCAAGGGACCTATATCAAATAATTTTTTGCTATCCTCTTCCTATGTTCTTTATGTCTTGGAATCATTGAAGCATGATCGTTTTTTTGTTGTGGCCAACTTGCCAGAGCATTATCCAGACCCTTTATTTCTCTAGAGACTATAACATTACAGGATATCATATCTGAGGTGTTATACTATTTTAGGGGTGCAGTGAAGTGTAATGCTTCAAAATTTCCCCATACATGAATATGTATACATGAAATGGATTAAACTATTAATTGCTAAATAGATTTTATGAAATGGAGGTAAGAATGTTATTGATTTTCACTATGATTTTCTGGTTTTGGATCATGATCCATGAAGATAGTTTATATATATAGCTAACAAAAAAATTATATTGATGTTCTGAAGTTGAACCTTATATCCTAGATAAGGGAGGTGTCTAGACTTTATTCAATGATGATCTACCCACACATTTTGGTGTATATAAGACATGCACTACTTTTCTTGCTCATATGGGATATCATAATCGAGAGTGGAAAGAGGTTAAAACATGATGGGGAGGTTGTTTATAGATAACTATATGCATATATCAATGTTGTATTCCTCTACATTAGACTTACATACCTCCATCTAATTAGACTATATAAGGTTCTTCTTGGGGTCACCTTCTAATCGAAGTGGAGTGTTGATGGATGTTTATGGGGAACTATATACAGTTGACCTCTATGTTTTGAGGACCTCTCTATACAAAGGGGTCAATGTTTTGAACACATATGTACACAGAGTTGTCTAGGAAACGACATGATTTCTTTGTCCCTGGGAGATATCTCCATGGGGAGGTTAACCACAATAGATGTTAGGAGTAGAGTCCCTGTGATCCATCTCCACACTACCATGGGGAGGACTATCATGGTAATGATTGTCTTCTACTTTGGTTGAAGAGTTGATATACCCTTGGTGTTCTGAGAATGTTACTAAAGAAACCTCAAGGATACTCGCATCGAGAATATTATGTATATGAGTGGCATTCTAAATTGTGGCTAGAATATGCTGACTTTCCTTCTAGAATCATACAGGGATATGAGCTTGTTGTATGATGGTTGTTGGACCTTGATTATAACGATATGGTTTTGTGGGATTATGATCCCACCATTGAAAAGCATTTAGAATATTCCAATGAGATTATTCATTATTGATAGGAATACGATCCTATCCTAAGGCTTGTTCCATTCTCACTTGGTGAGCCTCGATCAAAATGGGGATATGAGCCCAATTTCTTCCTAATTTTGTAAACTAGAATATGCCGATGAACTTCATGAATGGGGGAGAGATATTCACCTCCCCCCATACCTGCTGCAGGAATATGCCCACATAATTTTTCCAAGTGAGTAGGGATATGAGCATGACTGTTAACTGTTGTTGAATTATGCCAATTGAAATCATCGACAAGAGTGGGGATATGATCCAACTCATGATTATCCATATCCTTCTATGCCTGATGTGTCTTCATTTTTCTCGTTCATTTGTTTTAGAGGTTTAAATGTGTCGGGTGGTACCCTTAGTAGGTAACATTTTGGTATTGGTCATATGGCAATTGATATGAGCCCTACTTTGCGTCCCCCAAACTAGATGGGAGTTGTAGTTGGTTCTTTGATCCACCTTTATCAGATACTGAAGTTGGTACTTGTTGAACTCCAGATATAGTCTTTTGAAGTAGTTGGCTATGGAAACTAGGGTTGTTGGCTTTATTTTATCTTTCCTTGTTTGATGTGAACTCGTTGGTGCTGGCGCTTGTATACCCTTGTAGGCAGCCTCAAAGGTTAGGATTTTACCATGTTGATGGTATTCTGAAACCATTTTATTCGCCACCCTACACTGAATCTGTTTTTTGGGTGAGTTCATTCTAAGGCTCGCAGGGGTTGAGGTTGAAACTGATATTCCAAAATGGTTTCTGGATGAAGACATGTTAGATCAGGGTGTTTTTTACAAGATAAATGTCTATAGTCATGAATAAAATAGGTAAAATGTCACTAATCTACATACCATTTTAGGCATGATATATTCTCAATCAGGTATGCATGGGTAACATAATTTTTCATTTATTTCTTATCCAACCATTCTTCTCATGTGGACTTGTCAAAGTGAGGATGAACTTATTCTATGAGAACCCTGACTATAGAGGACCATCTGTATGATGCATTTCATGGGCTACCAATCATATTTATATTTTAGAGATTTCATGTTGGGTACTATTTTTGTTTGTAGATTATTCAAGAAAAAATAGACAAACACATGATTAACTGATGGTCCTGTTATTTGAGAGATTCACATCGAGTTCACCATTTTGGTTTCTCATAGGTTTTTTACTATAATGAACCACCCATACAACGAGAACTAAATGGTATGATGAGAATTGGGTAGTCTACAATTTTTATCTTACAAATGATATGCCTTAGTTAAATTATTTCTCATCTGATTTTCCATTATTGTTTTTTTAAAAAGATGTGGATGGCCTAACCTGGCGGGTTGATTATAGTGGGGGTTCAATGTATTTGTATCATCATTCAAGTCAGGAAACCCATTTATTTATCCTTGGATGAATCTTCCAACGAATCCCAAATCTATAAATGTTTATATACCTACATTCCAAAGGTAGGTTTTCCTTTGGGTTTTCAGACCCAACGACACTTAGGAGCACACATTGGTTAAGATAATGGGAGGTTAGGTACATCACACTCTTTTGGTGGAAATTTCTTCATACTTCAAGACTCTATTATAGATTTAATATATATTTTAAAATATCTTTGTAATCCCAATATGATATTATTTACCAAAATGATCATATGTCAAGTCCCTTTATATGAAAATTGAGGGGGGTCTTTTTGGTGATGAAATTTGTATGTATCTGAGGTTCCTCATCCATTTCCCTTTGGTGGGTAGTTGCTTATATGTTGAGGCTATATAACTAGGAACTCCAGATTTTGTTGTTATCTAAGTAGGAAGTTCATATTTCAAGAATGGTATTGATTCATTAAGAGGCATCCTATGTATCATATTTTATAACAAGAATCAAAATCCACACAGTTTGTTAAAAATGTTAAATTTATAATCATATGAGAAGGATATATATGGGGGAACCAGGGAACCTAATATTTGAGAATGAACCTCAGGGAGGAATCCTATATATCATAGTTATATCAAGAATCAGAGTTATCATAGTTAAATGATTTCTTAATCCATTGGTGGATGAGGAAAGATTATAATACTGTGGGTGATATTGAGTCCCAATGGTCAGAATGTTAGAGACATGGTGGGACTTATATTGAGGTGGATACCCCTTTAAGATTAGGCCTTAGGAAGGTATCCCAAATCTCCTAGTTATGTAAGTAACTAGAGTCATCTTAGTTCAGTGGGTTGGGGATTACACACTTAAGCATCCTTTATATCTATAAAGGATTATGATACAAATAATATGATAATTACAACTCCCTAATCCCATGTGAGCTATGCTCTGTGTGATAAAAAATGATAGAAAATAATCAATCTCACTAATTATGGACATGGGACTTATGCATTGGGAAAACCCTTTGGAGGTTTGATAAGTATGTTGGTCCTTAAGAATAAATCCTATATATCATAGTTATTTCAGGAATCAGAGTCATCATGGTTAAATTAAATTCAGGATTAGACATTGAGATTTCCCATTTTGGAGGTTGGAAAAGGTTATCAAGTCCTAGGATGCCTTCTTGACCTAGACTACATGTTTTCCTGATATACATTAATTTCTTTCTGGACATTCCTTGATTTTATTTTTCACTTGTTAGAGGATGTATTCCGAACATGTCCAAAGACAATCACATGATCCAGTTTATTTTTTCGTAGGAAATCACATAATGTGGATAACATATTTGATGTCCATTACATGACCATAATTGTTTTATCTGGATGACATCATAAGACCTAGATATTTTATCCTGGAATACATCACATGATCTTGAATGAAAATCTTGGAGTGCTTACATGATCCAGATGACTTTCCTTGGTGTCATCGTGAAAGTTGGCTGACACACTTGGAGGGAAACACATTATCCAGCTGACTTTCCATAGTGTCATCATGAAAGATGGATAACACACTTGGAAGATGTTTTAAGAGTCAGTGCGACATGTATGGATGGTTCTTTATGTCTTGGTTTACTTGTTTAGGTGTCATCATGAAAGCCAAAAGACATGTTCGTAGGACGTCGCAAGATCTGTCTAGTTTGTCTGGAGGATATCACGAGATCAACCTGGATTGTATGGAGGACGTCGTGAGATCCATTTGACATACCCATGTGTTATCGTGAGACTCCACTAAAATGTACTAGTGCCACTATATATTTTGGGAGACATGATTGAGGGAAATTGCAAGGCCAGGATAGAGTGCCCAGTGGGATTTGTGAGACATGGGTGGCATGCCTGGGGGTCTCTGTGTGACTTTCTCTAACATGTCCAGGGGATATCACATGATCCAGATAGTATACCAAAGGAATGTCGTGTGATCTAGGTGATATGTTATGGTGTTGTTTCATGACTTGTGTGGTTCACATGAAGCTCATGAGGATCAATGTATATGCTCTTCACCTCAATCTCTTGTTTTTTTTGTCTTAGTTTCAACTTTTTTTATATGACTTAGATTTGTTTAGTATGTCATTGTTTAAGTCTCAATTGAATGATATGGTATGTAATATGTCCTTCCCATAACCCACTTCATGTCCTTAGTGTGATATATGAGTGATCACATGAAGTGCCTATGCATGTTTCATGATATACTTTGGTGGTTCCCCATATTTCACCAACTTGAAAAATTTTCTGATCATGAGTTCAACCACTCTGAGAAATTTTCTCTAATGTATAAGTGCACTTGTGAGAGGATACAAAGATGTATTTTTTTGATGATAGGTTGGGGTATTTATAGGCCTCTCCACACCAATTATTTTTTGCTTTCTGGGGCACATATCACACAAATCTTGGATAGAGTTGGTGGAGGGATTTAATGTCATGCATTTCCCAAGATCATTTTTATGTCATTCTGGGGGGGGGGGGGTTCTTAGGATTTTTAGCGGTCGTGAGACCAATCTGTAAATAATTCGTTTGTTGGATTATATCCTATTAATGGGTTCTTACCTAATCATGTGGGAATGCCAAGGGACTTTCACATTTAAGGCTGATGTGTCAAAGGACCTTCGTGAGATCGGGGCACCTATTGAAAGGCTTTCATGTGATCTTAAGAGAATTGTATGGGAACATTCACAAAAAAATGATGGATTTACTAGGGGATTTCATGAGATTTTATAGCACAAGAGAGCGTCACATGAAGTTTACAACTGAAATATGTTCCCATCTTTTCTCATTTATTTACTTATTTTATTTTTCAAATACATGGGGATCTTTCAAGATTCCACCAGTTTTGTCGAAGGCAATCACTCTCCCCACCGATGATGATTCAAATGACCAAAAAAGAGACATGTGGTGATGCAAAATCATTTAATGGAAAACCCCTTCTATTTATATCAGAGAGATGAAGGGGGAAATCATGACTACCTAGACATGTCTAAATCCCATTTCATGGTGAGGGTGATATGCCAACGAGCTCTCGCATGGCAAGGTGGACATGTCATCATGGTATTGTGGTGTCTTTTAAACTATATGGTTCATGTCAGATTATGTTAACAACCAAAATAGGATCCCTCCTTTCCACCTTTTACTTTATTATTTTACAATGGCCTGGGGTCTAATGAGTTTTCATGAGTGTTGTTGACGAAAATCTCTCTTTCCATCGGTGATGCATCACATGTACAATAAAACGTATTATGTTGATTCATGATAATTATCATGGAAAAACCCTTCTACTTGTTTTTGGAGCCAAAGGGGTAGTGAGAGATAGCATGGACTTGTGCTATGACCTTCACGTGATGGGGTGACATACCGACAAGCTCTTGTACGACTAAACATACATGTCATCGGGGCTTCTGCATTGTCCCATGAGCTGCATGGGTCTGTCATGGGAGTTTTATGACTGCAAGTGGCTCCTGACATTTGGGTATTTTCTCCCTGTTTTCCAATTAATTTTGGTTGGATTATCAGGATATTTCCTCATATCAATTCTCATGACCTATGGGTTCCCATATTGTGTTCCTTGTGGAGGATTATGAGATATTTGAGTTATGAAGACCATTTATTCTTTTTTTTGTGGGTAAAATAATACCCATTTTTTTGTATTTATTTCTTTTTGAATTTTCCGATGCTCATTTGGATGGTGTCAACAGTCAACCAAATAAGATCCCTTATAAAAATAGATACTCTCTACTAGAAGAATAAGATTATTATTATTTCACCACACAAGTAAATTAGGATGTGTGGTTTAAGAATTAAGTATTTACATGATAAATAATATGGATATTTATGTTGAATTTAATGTCCATAGATAATAATAAAGTGAATATTTCAATGGAAAGTTAAAAATTATTGAAATTAATGAAGAAATTGAATTTCAATAAATTCAATGACAAATTAATAATAAACCATCTGAATAAATGAAAATTATGGTATTAATACAATAAATATCTAGTGAATTATAATTAAAATAAATGTTTGTTGTTAATGATGAATAGAAATAACCTAAAAATTTCCTTAAAAACATTCTTGTGGAAAATATCATTTTCACTATAAAAATATTTTTAAACCTAAAAGTTCACAAAAATACATGAAAATAGTTTTATTTGAAAATAAACTTTTAAAATTATAATGTAATAATTAAAATATTGAGTGGTGATGATGGTTTGAAATTCCATTCATGTCGTGCACATTAAAAAATATATTCTTTTCACGTTTTTGATAAAGTTTAACGCGCCTTGTTTGGAAAATGACAAGAATATTCCTTGAAAAAATTTAAAATTCAAATATGGGAAAAAATTTATATAATAAATTATATAGGTAATGTTAAAAACATTTTTAAAACATTTTTAGAATTCACAGATTTGTATAATAAATGATTTTTGACTCAAGAGAGAAATTATGTGAGATTTTATTAAAAACATTTTCAAAATAATTTTACATACCAAAGAGAGGAATATTGTACTATTACTTGAAAAAAATCATGAATAGAAAATGTAGAATAATATTAAATGGTTTTATTTTAAAATTATTAAATAATTTCCTTCAATGGAAATCCAAGTATAAACAATCCCAATTAAAATGAGTTTGTGAAATAAAACCTCACAAAGACAATAACGTTGAAGTGAGAATTAAACAATGAATAAATTACATGTATAAAATTTAAATCCATATAAAAATTGGAATTAAAACATAAGATATTAAAAATTCTTTACACAAGTAATCTTATAATGTCAAGGATAATGAAGAAGTAATATAACCCAATGTGTAGAGACCCGAAGCTTGACATACATAGATATTACATTACTTTTGCGGAAATACTTAATACATAAAAAAATAGGACACACAAGGACCATAATAGTTTAGTGTCTTTGGAAACTTGGAACGTAATCTTCTAATCATGGTGAAAGATCTTCAACATCTCCCATAAAGATCTTCCACTTTCTGTTTCCTTACTTAAAACCTTTCTTTTAATTCTGGGGGAAAATAAAACATAAAAAGGGTGAGATCAAATGCTCAGTAAGGGTAAGCATGGATAAAATAAAACATACCAAATACATTTGAACTTAAAAACATGAACATCATGTTTAAACATCAAAATCTTGAGCAACGACATAAAACATGGAAGTAGATAATGCATAGATCATAATGGAACATAAATCATGATAAAATAGCATGGGAATAAAACATGTAATTGTGGCATCCATTAATCACATTTAATGATATACATAGTAGCCAAGGAATTTCTGCCAAGACCATCTTAGTGGAAAAATTCCCTTTCTGAATTGAGTTCACTCCTCGTTCCAGTCCTATAATACTGAACCATATTAACTTACTATTCCATCCATGACTATCTCATGAGATATAAATCTTTACCCAATTCATTGGAGGGAGATATAGGTCCCACCCATCTCATAATGAAATCATTCATACTTGTGCCACAAAATAAACATACATCATTCATAAAAACCCAATAAATAAAATGGGTTTCATAAACATCATCCCATAATCACATAATCTATATAAAAAATGGGTATCATTTCATAATAAGAAAATTGAAACCATGTAAATCATAGAGACATTACACTTTAAACATACACATATGAAATAATGTTATCTTATATGAAAAATGGTTTTAATAAAACACTTGAAATGAATTCTTGAGGAAAATATCATTTCTTCTTCGAAATCATTTTATTTTCACAAAATGCCATGCAATTTTAAAAGAATAGGATTTTGTTTAAAATAGTCATGAAAATCTTTTGGAGGAAGATTCATGAAAATAAGGCTTTATAAAACCATAAAAATCCTTTCATTCCGTATAAGTTAAAAAAACATTCCCCTCGTACTTTTGTCGGAAAAGTCAAAAAGTACCTCATAACGTAAACAAAAGAAATATTCATTACATACCATGTAGTAAAAGTCAAAATGGGTAAAAAGGATATTAAACATACATAAAAACACTTTTAGAAAACAAGTACATGGATGGTAACAATAACCCTAGTAAATACTTACGTATAAACAATCTCAGATAAAAACGAGATTGGGAAAGTTATCCTTTACCTTAGGTCTAATATGCTTCGTATGTATCCGAACCACATGTATAATGATTTAAATAATGTCATTGACTTATTACATAATCATATTCATTGTTATTATATCATATATGTTTCACTTATGACTTTATATTACCCGGTCTTTTGTAAATTCCATGGTAAAGAAGCGTTTTGGGTAAAAAAAATCATTTGTCGTTCGTGTTTTAACTTGTAATTATTCATATGATTACTTAGATCATGATTAATTACATCCAGAATGTAAAACATGATTTATATATAATATATATTCAGAATATACATATATATAATATATCTATAAATGGAAAGAAATACACCATTCATGGAGACGGTAGGCCGTACGTACGCATGAACGTTGTTTTCGTTTCCTTATTGAATTGAATGGAATTAAGTGGATGACATACATATATATATATATATACATAAATCCAGTATAATTATTATGTCATATATTTCATGATTACTTATTATATATACTTTATAATCATTCATGAATGATTAATCATTGAGAATGAATCTCATCGCGTCGTGGAGACGGTAGTCCGTACGTACGCACGAGCGATGATATTGTTCCCATAATTATTGAATTGAATTGGATTGGATGATACAATATATCAAAATAAGTATGATGTTATAATAACTATGTATAGTTATTCTTTACACCATTATACCCATCCAAGTAAGGTGGTGTTGGAAAAAAAATTACACCATGGCGTGGAGACGGTATTCCGTACGTACGCACGCGCGGTGATTTCATTTTTCGTAGGATGGATAGATAGTGAAATAGGGTTGTTTAATACTTACAATAAAATATCAGTATATGAGTGATACTGAAGTTATTACTTCATAATGAAACAACTAAAGAAGAAGAAGTGGAAGAAGAAATAAAGTTGAAAGAATCGGTAACGGACATTACCTCTTCTTTGAAGCGCCTCTTTGAGACCTCCTCTTAGGGAACTAAACATGGTCTTTGAAGAAGACCAGGTCCTATAGAATGTTTCTAGGGAAGTAAAGAAGAGAATTTATCAGGGTTTGGCCGAGCTTCAAGGCTCGAAATGGTGTGAGGAAGAGATGGAGGAGGTGCCCTTTTATAAGGGAGGAGAGGGGCGCCTTTGGAAATATAAGAAATATTAGTTTATATTAAATCCCAACCCCACTTAAAAACTTCCAAAATGACTCATATCCAAAACTTAGATGAGATAGGGTTGTAATATCATCAACCAATAAAATTTAGAAAAGTTAGGAATTTATTTTAAACATTATCAACTTGATTTATCCTTATTTAATCAATTTAATTTTATTTGTGGTAATAACATTCTAAATTTTAAATTATAATAAATAATTACTTATTTGTTGTGAATTGTACATAATTGGATACTTTATAACATTTTAGACCATATAAAGTTAAATTTATAATTTAAAAATATTTTTGTGATTTTTATACAATTTTATAATATGTTATTTTTATAAAATAACAATAGTGTCAATTTTGACACTATTCGTTTAAATAAATTATATACAGACGATATGTCCAAACTAAAAGCTTTAATAGATTCATAAAAGGTCATATGTATCTATATAATTAGTGGAGAACATAAAATAGTTCATATAATATTTATTTTATTATTTTTAAAACCATTTATTTGGTTTATCTCTTAATAAAATAATTACTACAACATTTTTGTATAATTATTTAATATACTTATTTGTTGCATAAAAATTAAAAATAAAATCCTATGATGAAGATAAATCTATTAGCTATCATAATAATACTTTTACTAGAATTTTTAATCTTAAAATAACAATATTTAAATTGTTATATTTATTAAATTATGAAGGCGACAACTTTGGCATCATTTAAAATAAAATAATATAAGTGTCATAATCACCTTAACAAGGATCCAAATCGTCAACAATTCGTCCATTGGATGATTAGGGTTTATATATACACTAATAATAAGTTTTCTGCAGATTTTTGGGCCTTTTGATATGTATTAATATTTCAATAAAAACTATATTAATGATTTTTCACTAAATAAATAATTTCTACATCATTAATGTATAAGATAATAAGGTAATTAAATAACTCTTAAAAATTACAAATAAATTACCATGACAAATAAAAACATTTTTTCTTTAAAATGAGTATTTATAACCGAATTTATATTGTCTATAAACTTAAATTAAAAATAATTTAATTATTAAAGTCGAGTGAGACATATTTCACTTTCCTTTAAATAAAATAAACTAAAGGTCTTAATCACCTCCAAGTGAGTTCTAATGGATTCCATTTCAACCCAAATATGACTTAGGACAAATTATAATCATCCAATTGTATTAAGACAAGTATTATGATAATTGTATAATATTATATGTACCCTTAATTACCCAATTTACCTTTTATTATGGTAAATAAAATTTACCATTTTTACTATTCATAAAGCCCAAAAATAAAAAGTAGTATATTAATATAATTTGGACCCACTGATTCCAAATATGGAATCCATTTTTCCAAATTCAATACACAAAAATTTCAGAAATTAAATTAATATTAATCCCGTTGTCGAAAGAAAACGGTTTTTTGTTTAAAACATTGCAAAAGATTGAATTTATTTAACCTACGAATTCAATGTAAAATCAAGGCTAATGACATACATTATATTAAATGGTAAAAATATATTCTATTTATACTTTAAAAACATTAAATATTATAATTTAACCACAAAAGTTATTACGATGAAAAAAGTTTTTTTGAATTAAAACATAGCGTGTTTTTACTATTCATTAAAATATGAAAGTTATTAGAATAATATAAAAAATTTATCCAAGGTAAAATATTATATCCTGATTCCAAATAATAATTTTATTTTGTAAAATTGAACTTATAAACATGTCAAAAATTAGATTTAAAGTGGGTGCGCCATCAAAATGTGGGAAAACTGCATTTTTTGAAAAAATGCTTATTTTACCCGAAAAATTTATTTTGTTCTTATTCCATGTTCTAGAAAATGTGTAAAATGAATAATAATGTCATAAAATTCAAAATTTATTTAATACTATTCATAACGGCTAGTTTATAATAATATTATAATAATTTATCGTTGTTTAGTAAAACCCGGTATTGCATACAACACACGCAATCGAGGAAGGTCACGATTGCGTGTAATTGAAGCCAAGTCAGGGTTGCGTGTTGTGAAAGAATACTATATTATTTTGTATAACAGAATCCAACCATATTTCATTTATACATTGAATATATATATATATATATATACACTCAATGTTGCGTAGAATGACTGTTATAAAACGAACTTGAAATTGTGTGTAACACAATCTAAGAATAGTGTTGCATATATTTCAAGCTAATACAGTGTGGCGTATAGCACAAGATAATCTTGTTGTAGCATAAAACACATGACATCAAATAAATTAAAAAGAATACTTATCATAAAATATCAGGTTGTTACATTCTACCCCCCTTAAAATGAATTTCGCCCTCGAAATTCGTCAAGGTTATAAATGGTTTACTAAATGAAAGTTTCTTTAATAAAAACCCACATCGTAAAAAGGAACACCAAAACTTGGATTTGAAAGCTAAAGTATGAAACGTAACGGTTACCCAAATTAACTCATCACTGGGTTTCCATGTAGGAAAACATAGGTGAAAATATGGATATGGAAGAAAAATCTAACCATCAAGTTATGATGGAGAGTGGTAGAGAACATGGCAATGAAAAATCCATCAATCACAATGCCATAAATTTGTGATAATATAAGGTACCATTTGATTCATCGGATATAAAAGCACTAGGACAACATTTATGGTTTTCAATATCATTTCTCTAAAGTTGAAAATTTTGAATTAGAAGAAATACTTGCTTGATTTTGCTACAATGTCACTGTTGTTCGTGATTTGAACATTTTCCACTTCATCTCTTAAATAAATGAAGTTCGCTTTGTTATTCGTGAAGTGGTAACAGGTCATGTGATAGAATGGTGGGTCATTCCATCTTTTTCAAACAAAAGGATAGAAAAAGTTATCAAATATACATAATTCCATCTATAGTGTGGTTAATCATATACGATTCCAAAAATGAACTTATACTTCATATATCATACCGCTTAATAAAATAAAACTAGTTTCTACTAACCAGGGACTTCCCGTAGGCCAGTGGTATGCGATAAAGGCCAGTCGCACTTTAGTTGTGGGTTCGATTCCCACAACCTTGTCCAACGCGATGGGTTGTCGCCCGTCCTGTAGGTTGTCCTTTTTCTAAAACTACATTACTATAACATCTCATAAATAATATCAAAAAAAGTTCTATCCTTAATACTAACATATGTCCAACATAATCCATTCCAACCTTTAGGCTTATCTAAAATACTTCGGTCCAAGATCATAGTATAAATAAAATGATTACTTGAAATGTCACATAACAATCACGTGAATGCCATCATTTATCCCCAATATATCATAAGATATATCTTGTTGTTCAAATTACAAACATGTGAATCCCTTAATCATGTATTCTCTTGAAGAATGAATACCCATTGAACCTTAGTGAAAACATGAATGTTGTTAAATTTTAACACTTTCCACATACCAAAATCCCAAAAAATTCTATATACTCCAACCATAATATCACTTAGTTCTTATATCAGTCATGAGCTCTTTAATACAATCAAACATCTCATTATCTTCTAATCCCTTCATTATGCACATATCATATACTTTCCAAAAATATCTGAATAACCTTTCATGGTTATCGGTACCATTCATCATACACTTTCATAACATAAGAAAATACAACAGTGTAACAATCCTTAGATGTCTCTTTATTCCAAAGTACCATGAGATTACTTATACAACATTACCCCTGATAAACATGTAATCATTCCACTACCTTCTTAAACCATTGACCGAGCTTCAATAATTATTTCATCTCACATATCATTTGTAGTCTCTTTATCATCATCAACATAAATACTACCCATACGACCATACTGATTCTCTTCATGAGACTTTCCCTTAGGGCATTGGTTTGCATAATGCCCGTATATTCCACATTTAAAACATTTAACCATTGTTGATGTCGTAGCAATACCATTATCCTCATCCATGGTGTTGACTGAACCTTTTCCTTTGCACTTAATGGCTTTATGTCCATCTTTTCCACACCCAAAGCATCTTCCAGTTCCTTTGAAACATTCTCCTTGATGACTCTTCCCAAATGATTTACATAGAGGAAAATTGAACTTTCTTTCCTCTATGATCATCATGAAAGTCCATATTTCTATTATTAGTCGAGTCAGAAAACATACCAAATTTGAGTTTATTGGTCATATTATGAGATTTCTGATTCGACATAATAATGATTTTTGGATTTCCAAATCCCATTTCATTTGGTTTCTCATGAAAAATATCATTCCATTGTCCATCATATCCTCCATTATCGTGAATCATCTTGTTTCCAGCCATTTTCTAAAACCCAAAAAGAATAGTGTGAGAGGTAAAATTCCTAATAAAGGGGGAGTAACTTCAATATATAACATCTTATGTTTAATCTAATATCGTTACCATACTTCTAGGAATATAACCTATACTTAAACTTAACCTTAGGGACATCCCTAGACATACCTTAGAAATATCTCTAGGGATCTCACTAAAGTTCTCGCATCCTAGTTTCCAAAGGTTGACTAAACCTTTCCTCTGATAAAAATTGTAGAGACCCGAAACTTGACGTACATAGATATTACATTACGTTTTCATAAATACTTAATATATAACAAAATCAGACACACAAGGACAGTAATAGTTTAGTGTCTTTGGAAACTTGGAACGTAATCTTCTAATCGTGGTGAAAGATCTTCAACATCTCCCATAAGGATCTTCCGCTTTTTGTTTCCTTACCTAAAACCTTTCTTTTAATCCTGGGGAAAAATAAAACATAAAAATGGTGAGCTCAAATGCTCAGTAAGGGTAATCATGGATAAAATAAAACATACCATATACATTTGAACATAAAAACATGAACATCATGTTTAAACATCAAAATCTTGAACAACGACATAAAACATGGAAGTACATAAGGCATAGATCATAATGGAACATAAATCATGATAAAATAGCATGGGAATAAAACATGTAATTGTGGCATCCATTAAGCACATGTAATGATTTCTATAGTAGCCAAGGCATTGCTGCCAAGACCATCTTAGTGGACAAAGTCCCTTTCTGAATCGAGTTCACTCCTTGTTCCAGTCTTTTAATACTGAACCGGATTAACTTAACGTTCCAGCCATGCCTATCTCACGAGATATAAATCTTTATCCAATGCATTAGAGGGAGATATAGGTCCCACCCATCTCATAATGAAATCATTCTTACTTGTGCCACAAAATAAACATACATCATTCATAAAAACCCAATAAATAAAATGGGTTTCATAAACATCATCCCATAATCACATAATCCATATAAAAGAAATGGGTATCATTTCATAATAAGAAAATTGAAACCATGTAAATCATAGAGACATTACACTTGAAACATACACATATGAAATAATGTTATCTTAGATGAAAAATGGTTTTAATAAAACACTTGAATGAATTTTTGAGGAAAATATCATTTCTTCTTCAAAATCGTTTTCTTTTCACAAAATGACATGCAATTTTAAAGGAATAGGGTTTTATTTAAAATAGTCATGAAAATATTTTGGAGGAAGATTAATGAAAATAAGGTTTTATAAAACCATAAAAATCCTTTCATTCCATATAAGTTAAAAAAACATTCTTCTCGTACTTTTGTCGGAAAAGTCAAAAAGTACCTCGTAACGTAAACAAAAGAAATATTCATTACATACCATGGAGTAAATGTCAAAATGGGTAAAGAGGATATTAAACATACATAAAACACTTTTAGAAAACATGTAAATGGATAATAACAACAACTCCAGTAAATACTTATGTATAAACAATCTCGGATAAAAACGAGATTGGAAAAGTTATCCCTTACCTTAGGTCTAATATGCTTCGTACGTATCAGAACCTCTTGTATAATGATTTAAATAATTTCATTGACTTATTACAGAATCATATTCATTGTTATTATATCATATATGTTTCACTTATGACTTTAGATTACCCGGTCTTTTGTAAATTCCATGTTAAAGCAGCGTTTTGGGTAAAAACATTTCATTTGTCGTTCGTGTTTTAACTTGTAATTAATCATATGATTACTTAGATCATGATTACTTACATCCAGAATGTAATATATGATTTATATATAATATATATTCACAATATACATATATATAATATATCAATAAATGGAAAGAAATACACCGTTCATGGAGACGGTAGGCCGTACGTACGCATGAACGCTGTTTTCGTTTCCTTTTTGAATTGAATGGAATTAAGTGGATGACATACATATATATATATATATATAAATAAATCCAGTATAATTATTATTTCATATATTTCATGATTACTTATTATATATACTTTATAATCATTCATGAATGATTAATCATTGAGAATGAATCTCATCGCATCGTGGAGACGGTAGTCCGTACGTACGCACGAGCGATGATATTGTTCCCATAATTATTGAATTGAATTGGAGTGAATGATACAATATATCAGAATCCTTATGATGTTATAATAACTATGTATAGTTATTCTTTACACCATTATACCCATCCAAGTAAGGTGGTGTTTGAGAAACAATTACACCATGGCGTGGAGACGGTATTCCGTACGTACTCACGCGCGGTGATTTCATTTTTCGTAGGATGAATAGATGGTGAAATAGGGTTGTTTCATACTTATAATAACATATCAGTATATGAGTGATAATTAAGTTATAACTTCATAATGAAACAACTAAATAAGAAGAAGTGGAAGAAGAAATAAAGTTGAAAGAATCGGTAACGGACATTACCTCTTCTTTGAAGCGCCTCTTTGAGACCTCCTCTTAGGGCACTAAACGTGGTCTTTGAAGAAGACCAGGACCTATAGGATGTTTCTAGGGAAGTGGAGAAGATAATTTGGCAGGGTTTGTCCGAGCTTCAAGGCTCAAAATGGTGTGAGGAAGAGAGGGAGGAGGTTCCATTTTATAAGGGAGGAGAGGGGCACCTTTGGAAATATAAGAAATATTAGTTTATATTAAATCCCAACCCCATATAAAAACTTCCAAAATGACTCATATCCGAATATTAGATGAGATAGGGTTGTAATATCATCAACCAATAAAATTTAGACATGTTAGGAATTTATTTTAAACATTATCACCTTGATTTATCCTTATTTAATCAATTTAATTTTATTTGTGGTAGTAACATTCTAAATTTTAAATTATAACAAATAATTACTTATTTGTTGTGAATTTTCCATAATTGGATACTTTATAACATTTTAGACCGTATAAATTTAAATTTATAATTTTAAAATATTTTTGTGATTTTCATAAAATTTTATAATATGTTATTGTTATAAAATTACAATAGTGTCAATTTTGAAACTATTCATTTAAATAAAATATATACAGAAGATATGTTTGAACTATAAGCTTTAATAGATTCATCAAAGTTCATATGTATCTATAAAATTAGTGGAGAACATTAAACAGTTCATATAATATTTATTTTATTATTTTTAAAACCATTTATTTGGTTTATCTCTTAATAAAATAATTACTACAACATTTATGTATAATTATTTAATATAATTATCTGTTGCATAAAAATTAAAAATAAAATCCTCTGATGAAGATAAATCTATTACCTTTCACAATAATACTTTTACTTGAATTTTTAATCTTAAAATAACAATATTTAAATTGTTATATTTATTAAATTATGAAGGCGACAACTTTGGCATCATTTAAAATAAAATAATATAAGTGTCATAATCGCCGTAACAAGGATCCAAATGGTCAACAATTCGGCCAGTGGATGATTAGGGTTTATATATACACTAATAATAAGTTTTGTGCAGATTTTTGGGCCTTTTTATATGTATTAATATTTCAATAAAAACTATATTATTGATTGTTCAGTAAATAAAAAATTTCTGCATCATTAATGTATAAGATAATAAGGTAATTAAATAACTCTTCAAAATTACAAATAAACTACCGTGATAAAGAAAAACATTTTTTATTTCAAATGAGTATTTATAACCAAATTTATATTCTATATAAACTTATATTAAAAATACTTTAATTATTAAAGTTGAGTGAGACATATTTCACTTTCCTTTAAATAAAATAAACTAAAGGTCTTAATCACCTCCAAGTGAGTTCTAATGGATTCCATTTCGACCCAAATATGACTTAGGAAAA
This sequence comes from Viscum album, assembly GCA_963277665.1. Taxonomy (NCBI): domain Eukaryota; kingdom Viridiplantae; phylum Streptophyta; class Magnoliopsida; order Santalales; family Viscaceae; genus Viscum; species Viscum album. The sequence continues at coordinate 2,004,581 of OY728140.1, forward strand.
ATTATAATCATCCAATCATATTAAGACAAGTATTAGGATAATTTTATAATATTATATTTACCCTTAATTACCCAATTTACCTTTTACTATGGTAAATAAAATTTACCGTTGTTACTATTCATAAAGCCCAAAAATAAAGAGTAGTCTATTAATATAATTTGGACCCACTGATTCCAAATATGGAATCAATTTTTCCAAATTCAATACACAGAAGTTGCAGAAATTAAATTAAAATTAATCCCGTTGTCGAAAGAAAATGGGTTTTTGTTTAAAACATTGCAAAAGATTGAATTTATTTAACCTACGAATTCAATGTAAAATCAAGGATAATGACATACATTATATTAAATGGTAAAAATATATTCTATTTATACTTTAAAACCATTCAATATTATAATTTAACCACAAAAGTTATTACGATGAAAAAAGTTGTTTTTAATTAAAATATAGTGTGTTTTTACTATTCATAAAAATATGAAAGTTATCAGAATAATATGAAAAATTTATCCAAGGTAAAATATTATATCTTGATTCCAAATAATAATTTTATTTTGTAAAATTGAACTTATAAACATGTCAAAACAAGATTTAAAGTGGGTGCGCCATCAAAAGGCGGGAAAACTGCATTTTTTGAAAAATACTTATTTTACCCGAAAAATTTATTTTCTTCTTATACCATGTTCTAGAAAATGTGTAAGATGAATAATAATTTCCTAAAATTAAAATTTTAGTTAATACTATTCATAATGGCTAGTTCAAAATAATATTATAATAATATATAGTTGTTTAGTAAAACCCGATATTGCGTACAACACACGCTATCGAGGAAGGTCGTGATTGCCTGTAATGGAAGCCAAGTCAGGGTTGCATGTTGTGAAAGAATCCTATATTATTTCGTATAACAGAATCCAACCATATTTCATTTATACATTTAATATATATATATATACACTAAATGTTGCGTAGAATGACTGTTATAAAACAAACTTGAAATTGTGTGTAACACAATCTAAGAATAGTGTTGCATATACTTCAAGCTAATACAGTGTGGCGTATTGCCCAAGATAATATTTTTGTAGCATAAAACACATGACATCAAATAAATTAAAAAGAATACTTATCATAAAATATCGGGTTGTTACACAATGAAAGGAAATTGAGTTATGAAATTCATTACCTCTTAGTAAATTACAAGACAAATACCATTAGATGTAATAATTCCTATTAAAACTTAAAATACCATGATGTATGATTTATTTCTGATATTACATGAAAATGGGTAGTCTATACACCACTTAAACGGAATTATATGTATAAAATTTCAATATGCTTCAATGAAGAGAAATTGAGACAAAGCCTTTTATCTCAGGCTTCTTTTTTGTTGAATATGATTTAAACTATTGTATAATTGGTTTATAAATGTTATTAATTTATAAAATTACCATATTAAAATTTATAATATCATGTATGATCCTATTATAACATCTTATCACCTATTTATTATTAATCTATCATTAATTTCACTATTTCTGGTGTTAATATCCATGTTTTCATGTGTGTTTTGTTATGAATGTTCTGGTTTTTGGGTATGGGTTATAGATCCATAATTTTATTAATTTTATAAATATAATTTTTTTTCATTAGATACATTTATAGAATCAATATTTAAATTTGAACATGGGGAATGGATCACATCACTTCATGGAGACGGAAGACCGTACGTATGCACAAGCGACGTCATCATTCCCTTCACAGATGAAAGGGTAATGAATTGTATGATATATTACTTTTATAGAATCAATATCATGTAATAAAAATCAAATATATTTATTAAATATATCCTTATTACATTCCATGTAAATCATAACTGAAAAACGAATCACATCACTTTGTGTGGCGGTAGTCCATCGCACACGCGAGCAACATTATCGTATATTTAATGAAATGAAACGAAAGAAGGAATATGTTATATTAAAATTTTAGAAGTATAATAATATAATAAATATTATATTGATGTGTTAAATCTATCACTATATCTATCCTTGGATCGTGGTGATGGAAAACAAATTACATCGATTCATGAGACGGTAGTCCTCCTTACACACAATTGATAGTTTCATTTCCCATTTGTTAGAAGAGGGTATTGATATAGGTTATTCCATTAACATAAGAAAATAATAGTATATGTTATATACTGGTATTATTATATTATCATGATTAAATAATTTTATATGGAGGTTCAAGAAGAAATAAAATGAAAACACTCTTTTAAGAGTGTTACCTATTCTATGGCGAACTTCTTTTGGTTTTCCCCAAAATCCTTCATAGGTTATCTTTATGATCAAACCAAGGATCTATAAATTTGGTAGAGGATTAAGGTAGTTGTTTGGGTAGATATTTTTCAAACCCAACATCTTTGAAATTTTGAATAGGGGAGGATAGGGGGTGGCTTTTATAAGTGGGGGATAGGACACACATGAATTTTTTGAAATGATTCAATTACACCCTTGTTTTTATCCTTCCAAATGACTCAAAAATGGGTCATCAGTGGATGTTATAGGATATAGGGTCAACAAATGGCTAGTAAATGGTTTTTTAAAAAGTTTTTAGATCATATTTACCCTTATCTTTTTAGTTTGACCCTGAGTAAATCTACTTTTAACTTAACTCTGATAATTAATTTTTACTGCTTTTTCATTTCATAATGGTAAAACATTAACTGGACCTAATAAATAATATAAATTATTTTGATTAAAAAAATTTAATCCATTTGTATAAATTAAATTAATATAAGTGTTAAAATACAATTTAAAATTATACCCACCAATGCAATGAAAAGGTAGGAGTTCAATGAGAAAATTCTCAAAAGTAAAGAAGGTTTTAATATCATAATTTCATATGACATTGACTCCAATGACCTAGACTAATTAAATTTTAATATAATTTTTCAAATTATACTTAAAAAATTAAAATTCAATTTAAAATTATTAATTATTTTAAAAAATTATGTTTTAAGTAAAAAATCATATTTTCTTCAATATTAATCGAAAAATGAATCATTTTTGAAAAATACAAAAATACTCTCTCAGATAATTTTAAATTTTTATTTTCAAGAAATAGTTTCATATTAAAATAGAATTTTTTAAAAGTGATAAAAAATAAAATTATGATAAAAAATCATGACTAAACAATCTATTAGAAAATTTAGAGTTTTTTTAAAACTTTTATTTTTCATTTAAATGATTCTAATTTTTTAATCAATAGTTAATCATAATTTTCATAATTTAGTTCCTACTATTCATACCCACCAAATTCGCATCTATTTTATAATGGTACACTATATTAAAATTCATTTAGAGTTGGGTTTTTTGTTCTAAAACCTATCAAAGAGACTAAATTTAAAGAAATATATTATGTCAGTTGTTTAAGATTAATGTTTCATGCCACATATACTATCAAATAAAATTTTTCTTATTTTACAATTTTGGGATTTCATATATGATGCTACAAAATTTTCTCATATTCTACTATTATGATATAAGTGTTTTCTTTTATATCCATTCGGAATAGAATTACATTCTTCTTCTAACCTTCCATTAACGAGTTTATGGATTTTCCATTGACCACATAGGCCTTATGATTAAATTTCTCCACAATTCTTAATTCAAAGAGTTTACACATGCCCAAGATTTTGTTTCATAATTTATCCACATAGAGAACTTCTATTTTATTTAGTTTAATTCAATCCAACAGATAATTTCCACTACCATTTATTTTCAACGAGTCATCCTTTTCAAATAATATTATTCCTTAAGCTATTTAATATTCATTATTTAGAATATTTATTTTTCCATTCATGTGGGATAAGCACCAACTATCTAGAATATAGGTGTTTTAGTTCTTCATTTCATTGAGGTAAATTTATACCAATAAAACCTTCTTGGTCTTCATATTTTACTTTCATGATACACCTCATCAAGATGAGGAACTTCATAGTCTCTCTACATCCTACTTCATGCGTGTGGTGAAGTAATAGTCATCTTATTCTTCTAACAGAGAGTATCTATTTTTATAAGGTATCTTATTTTTTGGACACTTGACACCAGTCAAATGAGCATAAAAAAATTCAAAAAGTAATAAATACCAAAATATGGGTATTATTTTACCACATAAAATGAGGAAAATGTCTCTATAACTCAAAGATCACATAATCTTCCACAAGGAACATGATCGCGAAACCTTCAGAAGCTCACGTGAAAGAGCCATGCGTAGTGCATAACCTACGATAGATCTTTTAGAGACTCATTTGTAATTCCTTATACTTTTGGGAAGGTGTCCCATATAATAATTGATCACATGATGACTTCCATGTAACAACCCAGACATTGGAATAATATTTGTTTCCTAAATTTGTGTGTTATTTTATACTCAACAAACTATTCCTTTAATTAATGAAGTGAGTATTATTAAAATGAGATCGCTAGGTGTCTACTTTTATATGATTATTGGTCAATATGACCATTGGAAACTATAATCTTAATGTTATGATTGTTGTTAATAAATAAAAGTATTCTTGGTTAATTAATATAGTTAGAGGAGTTGATGGCCTCATCTAGTAGACTCGGGTCATACGAAGCCAATTTGTCGATCTTGGGAAGGAGGTTGTGTCACTAGGCTATTCTATGGACTAAGTCCATGTTGAGCTTTAACATGTGAAGCTTGAACAGAATCGCCTACAGGATAAGTTCAAGATGATAGAAATCACCACTCGGGAAATGTTTTCTGAGTCACCCCAAGATTCTATCACCATATCACACCTTACTCTTAGGTCATATGTAGGTGTTATAAGGGGATATGTAATAAGGATATAGTTACTTTGTGTAATCCTTTTCTATAAATAAAATTGTTATTTCTTATTATGGTAAAATTTTTAATTTCAAATGTTAAAATAAATATAGGATGAATTTATATAAGTTCCATATAATTGGTGATTTTTTTTGGAAAAAGGGGATTTCAAAGTAGTATACTTTAAATAATTAATAATGTGAAATGATTTTCAAAAAATGGTCTTCAACTGTTGTGATCAGTAAAAAATTTAGAGTCTAATAAGATCAGTTTATTTTTAGTGAATAATAAAGCATGGATAGTAATATTATCCTTATAAATAGTAATTTGACCAATGTAATAGTAACCTCACATAATAAAGTCTAAATATAATTTAGTTATCTTGAATGGTAATGTGATATAATATCATATGTAAATAAGTGTTTCAGAAATTATTAGTTAAGTATTAGTATTTTTTGGGTATATTGTGTTTTTACATAAAAATTAAATATCTCATAATTATAAAATTATTTTCATAAAATGGAGTTCATTTTTGAATTCAGATCATAGATATTAGATCTGGTTGAATTTAAGAGATTTTTATAAAATGTTTTGTTTTTTCAGTGAATAGTAAAAAAATACAGTTTTGAGTTTCAGTATGTTTAATGACATCATTAGTGATGTAATCATGATGTAATAATTCTGGTCATCTTGAGAAAAGTAATATATGTTATTAGGTTTCCCAAGTGACCAATACCATGGGAAAAGACCATTGGAAAGCCCATGGTTTTTCAAATACCATTGATGATGTGTCCCTTGGAAATTAATAAAACATTCCCTTACTTTTTCTATAAATACGAACCCATTACTTCATTATTTTCAGTCCAAAATACTCCTCAACAAAGATCTAGTATTTTTACCTCCTAAGGAGTCCTCCCACGGTGACCCCATTCCCCCCAAGGTCCCAACCTTTGTGCTTTTGAAGTTACTCTTCAAAGTAAGGGAACCTTTCACCCTCCTCTTTCAACCAACACTTATTATATGTTATGCATTTGAATTTCCATTTTCATATGTTGGAGTATAATATTATGTATCCAACATACTATCCTTTTTATTTTCATATTATGATATACCCTTTTTCTCTCATCAATTCAGTTTCCCAATTTTTAAGTGATGCTGTTAGGATGCTGAATTTTCGTAAAAGAAATCGCATCATCTCTTTTCATTCAAGTTTCCTTTTCATGTGGTATGTCATTTAAATATCCTTACCATGATCTTATTTACATTTTATTCTATCCCTATACTGTATTATGAATTATTTATGAGTGGGTGACCCTTGTCCCATCTCATTTTAATGTTTTCTAAAACCATGTTATATTTCCATTATGTTGTAGAAAGTTCGTCTCAAAATATCTCTCTTTTTCCCAAGAAATTATCTTATTTTATTTATGTGAATACCCAAAACTATTTTAGTTATAGGGGTATTCATCAAGACATAAAAATTGGGCATTTGGTTTTGTATTTTACATACATAAAACCATCATTCCTTTTCCATGGGTTATAAATGACATAACGATCATGTTTTTAAGAACTTTTAAAACATCACAATTTTGAAGTGAATCCCATTTCTTTTACTCACTATGGGTTATTTATGAAATGTATTACTATGATATATGTGGATCACATGAAAATAAAAGCATATTAATGGTGCACCCTAATAGCACTCCAATTCATTGGGTAAATAATTTATTCTCTAGAGATGACAAGTTTTACGATACCTTGGTGAATAACCATGGTAATGTTTATGACACCTTGGGGAAGAACCGTGGTGATATGTTCATGAATGTCTAAATTAAATGTTTTAGCCACAATTTAATGTTATGATTCAAGTTATTATTGATATTTTATTCCTCTTTATCATTCCTTTATGATATCCCTCATTTTCTTTTTGATATCTCTCAAGTTCACATGTAAATTGTTTCACTTGATTTCCTTAGTGGGCCTTCTGCTCACCCTTTCCTTTGACATATGTCTCCAGGTTGTGGGATGCAGTAATTGTACATAGGATGTGAAGGTTCTGGGTGTAGCAGAAGCATGGTTAGAACGACACCCAAAATTTTATTTTTACCAAGATCAATGATTATTCCGAGATCAATATGACGATGAACGCCAGTCTCCACGGGATATAATTAAAGATTTAGATAAAGAAGAAAGAGGCCCAAAACCTTTAGAGATTATCTTGCATATCATGTTTATAATTAATTTAATTAATTTCATAGAGAAAAATAATACCTAGATCTTTTTTATTTTTCTTCATTGATGATGTTGACGGTTCGGAATAACCCTTCCAAATTATCTCACTGCGCTTGTAAGGATCCAAACTAGAATCCCTCTAGTGGTGATCCACACGTGCTCCAATGGCCTCCTATTAACACTGTCTGTTCTCCAGGTGCTAGCATAATGAAGAGAGTGTATTGTGTTGTCCATTCTTAATCTCTTGTTCTTCTTCATTCAAGAAATTCTCTCATTCTTTAGAGGAGAGAGAAGAGGATTCAATAGAGAAATTTTTTGTCTCAACAACTCACAATTCACGAGGCGTGTGGTGTTGTGTCTAGAAAAATAGGCCTACTTGTCTATTTATATACATTGACTTTCAGTTACAATATTTAATTTCATAGAAACAATTAAATATATTCATGAAATTAGAGAAAACCAATGCTCATAATAATAATACCTCATCATTATTCATGGTCGACCAACTTGCTCAAAATGGAATTATAAAATAAAATTCCGCGTCAAAAAATGATAGCAACGTAATTATTATTTTAACTTATGCCATCTAGTTAAATAATTATTTACTATCTTGAAAATAATTATTTTACAACTAGACCAATCTTGGTCCTCTAAAACTCTACTTCCATTTATTGAACAACATAATAAATAAATAAATAATTTATTCTCGTAAATAAATATTTTATTTATAAACTAGTAAATAAATATTTATTAAATTTTCAATAAAATAAATAACTATATTTAATTTAATTTATGCGATCATTTTAACTTGAATAAAATTATTCCATGGTCTTAAGAATAATATTTATTTCATTAATTAAATTCATATAGAATTTAACCGAGACCACCAAAAACACTTAGTGTGTGACCCTCTAGGATTCTTTCTCATTGGCATTAGGCGGGATTTACTAAAGTCCAAGAGTACTGTCTAGAAATAGGTCAAGGCTCCCAATACAAAGAATGTGAAGTCGCAATAATGACATTCGTATATGAATTCTCACTATATAATATAATCCCTTTGTCGCAATATCTCATAAAGTAGGTTTTATGATACTGTCATCAACTTTTATGCTTGATACATCATTCTTTGACTACCTGATATATAGTCATCGTTACACTATGGCTATGGAATTTTATGTGACGTTTATATTTCAATCAAAGGGATGAGATATCAACTTCTATTAATGGAAAGGAAAAATTCTTCCTTGACTTATCCATTAATAACATGCCACTCGTGATGTTCCCAACATACCCTACTTCCCACCAAATATCTTCATAATGGTTTTCATCAGTAAATAAAAGTGTTCAAGTCATGACACATATTAATGATAATATTAAAGTCTATGGATCCTTACACATGCTCACAAATAGAAATATATGATGACACTAAAACATACAGAATTCATACTAGCGGGTTTGTTCTCATAATCTCTTATCTTGGAGATTACCAAGTGTGAAATTCATGAGAGGATGTCTCATCTTCTTACGAGTACTCAAACCTGATGGTCTTCATGCTATGTGTCCCATCATTGTATGTCATCCAACCGCATAACTATTTTTCAGAATATTGTTATAGCATTTCAAGGTTCTCATCATAGCGGGGAACTGCCATGAACTTATCAATGCAACAAATACTCTAGGACATTATTACATCATAGTCATGCAAAACAATGAACAATATGTAATAATAAATTAAATATCCATGTAATAAAAGTAAAACCAATTGGTTCTAAGACACCAACTATTACAAACTCCCACTTAGACTACAGCCAACTGCCTATGACTTTCAGTTCTCTGGACCTCACATGATGATCATGTTTCTGATGAGTCAAGGATTTAGTAAAGGGGTCCGCCACATTTTCGTTCATGGAAATATTGCTCACTAAAACTTCACCTCTCTGATAAAAATCCCTCAAGAGATGATACTTCCTAAGTATGTGCTTTGTCCGCTGATGTGACCTTGGATATTTTGCGAGATCCACCACTGCATTATTATCAGAGTACAATGTGATTAGATCTTTACTGCTAGGTATCACATCCAACTCATGGAAGAAGCTTCACATCCAAACATCTTCTTTAGATTCCTCAGAAGCTACAATATACTCAAACTCTACTATATAATCTTCTACCACACTCTTCTTTGATCTTTTCCAACTCACTGCACATCCATTCAAAGTGAAGATGTATCCCATTTTCAACTTCATGTCATATGGATTAGTCTGGAAACTAGAATCTGCATATCCTCTGATGAAAAGTTCATCATATCCTCCAGAAACCAAGAACACATCCTTAGTACGCCTTATATACTTTAGGATAGTCTTGACTGCCATCCAATAGTGGTCACCTAGGACAACTTTATATCTGCCTACCGCACTCAATGTGTAGGTGACATCCATCCAAGTACATAGAATGACGTACATGACTGACCCAATCACGGATGCATATGGATTCCTTTCCATTATCTTCCGTTCCTCATGTGACTAAGGACACATTTTCTTGGAAAGATGAATGCCATGTGATGCTGGCAACAATCCCCTCTTGTAGTGTTCCATACTGAATCTCTTCAGTATCTTATCAATATATGTACGTTGACTTAGGCCCAACAATCTCTTAGATCAATCATGATAGATATTGATCCCAAGAATATATGCTGCCTCACCCAAGTCATTCATGTAGAATCATTGATTCAACCACTCCCTAACAGAGTGTAAGACTAGTATTTCATTTCCAATAAGTAATATGTCATCAATATATACTATTAGAAAAATGACTACACTCCCACTAAACCGTTTCTAGAAACAAGTCTCACATTAATTATTGATAAAAACCAAAATTTATTATGGCTTCATAAAATTGAATGTTCCCTAACATGGATGCATTATTTAATCCATAAATGGATTTCTGCAACTTACATACCTTATTGGCATCCTTTGGAGTCACAAACCCTTTAGGTTGTGTCATGTAGACATCTCCCTAAAGGTTCCCATTAAGGAATACTGTTTTGAAATGCATTTTCAAAATCTTATATTGATGGTATGCCACAATGGAAAGTAGAATTATGATGTATTTAAGCATTGTAACTGGTGAGAAGTTTTTATCGTAGTCAATTCCTTGATGTTGTTCAAACCCTTTCGCAATCAGTCGTGCTTTATATGTACTGAATTGTACTTCCATGTCTAGTTTATTCTTGATTACCTATTTGAAACCAACATGATTTACATCAACTGGAGGATCTACCAAAATCCAGACATGGTTTTGGTACATGGAATCCATTTCAGAATTCATGGCTTCTTTCCACTTGGCAACGTCTATGCCACTTACTGCTTCCTTGAAGGTTAAAGGATCATTATTATGAACTAATAATGACTCACCATCCTCGAAAAAGAGAAAACAGTACTGTTCCGATTCTCTAAACTATCTTCTACTCCTATGTTGTATGTGTGTCTCTAGAACAGATTCTTCTTCCATGGGGCTTTGTGGAATCCGTTCTTGTACCAACTCTTGTGTATATTGAGCCTCGACTTCCCCAAAGTCTATCTTGATCCCACTATCTCTTTTGGATATGTGATACCTCTTAAATAATATGGCATGTCTTTCCACTATAACATTTTTTTCTAAGGAGTTTTATAGGTAATATCCCCTTGTTTCCTTAGGGTATCCTATAATGGTACACTTTGTGCCTTGGGGTGCGAGTTTTCTACCTGAAGAGGACTTAACAAATGCTTCACTACCCTATACATGTAAATTTGAGAATATGGCTTTTCTTCCACTCCAGAAGTCGTATGGAATACCATTTATCGATTTAGTTGGTACAAGGTTTAGTATATGTGTCGTTTTTTGTAAAGCATACCCCAGAAGGATAATGAAAGACTTGCATGAATCATCATTGATCTCACCATGTCCAACAAGATGCAGTTCATCCTTTTGCTTACACCATTCCATTGATATGTGTAAGGAGGGGTGAGTTGGGATAGGATCCCAAACTATCGTAAGTAATCAATCATATCCTGATTAAGATATTCTCCATCTCAGTCTGAGCGTAGTTTTTTAATCTTCTTACCAAGCTGGTTCTCAACATCATTCTTGTATTCCTTGAACTTATCAAAGGAATCTGACTTCTACCTCATTAGGTAGATATATCCATATCAACTAAAATCATCAGTAAAATTTATGAAGTATGAGTACCCACCCCTTAATTCAACTGGAAATGGTCCACACACATTGGTATGAACCAATTCAATAAGATCTTTAGCCCTTTCCCCTTTCCCACCAAATGGGGCTTTGGTCATTTTGCCTTGTAAACATGCATGACATACACCAAGTGGTTTTAGTTCAAAAGAATCTAAATACCCACCTTGATGTAACTTTGTCAATCATTTCACATTTACATGACCTAGTCAGTGAAGCCAAATTTGGGTGTGGTATGGGTCATAATTATGGTTTATTTTAGTTCCATATTTCATGCTTGTTTAATTCATTAATTATGTGATCATTAAAACACATCCATAATGAAAAACAATTCAAATGACAGAAATAAAATAAAGTGGCATGATCATGAGATTTTCTAATAGTTAGTTTACCTAGTGGTTAATAAATAACCTTGGCCTAGGGGAGAAACACCTTGAACATTTTGTGTTCATGTTTACAGCTTCCACCTATCCACCTATATATCTCCTAGGATTTATTTCATCTCTGCTCCATCTTAAACCGAATCTACTAGATTGGGAGTTCCATTTATTACATATGCCTTTTTTGTAACTCACATGTAGGTGAGAGGTAAAATGGGGTTTTGCATAAAAGAAACCTTGGGCATGCCAGCCCTATATATTAATGAAGAGAAGGCTCACAAGACAAAAAATTTAATTCAAATAAATAAATTAAAAGAAACTATCAACATACAATGGTCTTGTTATAGCTCATGATCATCCATACATTCAATGATATTTACGCATAAATAAAACTTACAATCAATTATTTAATCATTCTTGTTTGAGATAAATCATGATCGAATCAATTAATTATCATCATTAATTAATCAATCCTTTGATCTGAAATCCTTTTTTGAATTTCCTTGAGATTCCCATCCATCATAATTTTTTAAAAATAAATTAATTGAAAATTATCTTTGTACGTAACTTGTACGTTAGAGGTAACTCATATAATTCCTATTCATAACTACCAAATGGGTAGAAATGAACATTATTCAGATGTTAAATTAGACAGATATATACAAAACACCTATCATGTGTTGTGCCTCGGCTTTACACCCACACAATGGTACACATCTCAAGGGTTTAGATAATATAGTAATACATTTTAATAAATCTGCATAATTTGGATGAGTACATGACATGTAGTTCCAACTACATGGTGTATACTATTGTTCACCATTTATCCGAAGTACACACTTGGGGAAACAATGTGTGAGTGTACTTCAGAAATCTTCAGAGTACACGACATGTCTAGTTGGCCACACGCTGTGTAGTTCCTCATTACATTGTCCCCAGCCGAGCTAGCCGTGTACAGGGTACACGGTCCAACCCTAACCCAAAGGGACTACATGCCATGTCTATTTGGGCCACACGATGTGTAATCCGGAAACCACATGCCACCTGTTCTTGGTCAACACACTAAGTCATTTAAGACTTAGAAAGACTCCATCACATGGAATTGTTTGGAATACTGGTCTGAAACATTGAATCTTAAATACACGGTGTGCACTACAGAATACATGCCCTGTGTTCTGGTGTTGTATATCTAGGAAGCTTTGAAACATCCGGATGAGATCCTCTATTTCATTTTTATCAAAATTAAAAGAAAAGATCGTTTCTGTAAGGTGAACGATAAATGAAAGTGGATGAATAGATCTCAAGATTCAGATTTGAGAATGATTAACTTGAATTAAAACAACTAAATTATTAAATGAATAATTTATCAACGAAATATTTAAATAATTATAAACTATGTTGTAACCCCTCTGATATCACTTGAAGGTTTCGGGTGCAGCAGAAGCATGGTTGGGACGACACCCAACTTTGATTTTTACCATGATCAATGATTATTTTGGGATCAATATGATGATGAACGCCAGTCTCCAAAGAATATTATCAAAGATTTAGATAAATAAGAAAGAGGCCCAAAACCTTTTTAGAGGATCTTTCACATCATGTTTATAATTAATTTAATTAATTTTATAAAGAAAAATAATACCTGGATATTTGGTATTTTCATTCATTGATGATGTTGATCATCCCGAATAACCCTTCCAGATTATCTTGTTGCGCTTGTAAGGATCCAAACTAGAATCCCACTAGCAGTTATCCACATGTGCTCTGATAGCCTCCGATCGACACCGCTCATTCTCCGGGTGCTAACGGGGCGAAGTGAGTGTCTTGTGTCGGTCGTTCTTGATTGCATGTTCTTCGGCCCTGAAGAATGTATCTCATTCTTGAGAGGGGAGAGAAGAGGATTTGAGAGAGAGATTGTTTGGCTCAACAAATCTCAATTTACCAGGCATGTAGTGTCATCTCTAGCATAATAGGCCTACTTATCTATTTATATAAATGGAATTTCAGTTACAATATTTAATTGCACAGCAATAATTAAATACATTCATGAAATTAGAGAAAACCCATGCTAATAATAATAATATTGTGTCATTATTCATGGTGCACCAACTTATGTAAAACAGAATTATAAATTAAAATTCCATGTCACAAAATAATAGTAGCTTCCTTATTATTTTAACTTGTCCCAACTAGTTAAATAATTATTTACCGTTTTGAAAATAATTATTTTACTACTGGACCTACCTTGGTCCACTCGAACTCCACTTCCATTTATTGAACACCTGAATAAATAAATAAATAATTTATTCTCTTAAATAAATATGTTATTTACAAACTAGTAAATACATATTTATTAAATGTTCAATAAAAAATAAATATATTTAATTTAATTCATGCGATCATTCTATTATTTTAACTTGTCCCAACTAGTTAAATAATTATTTACCATTTTGAAAATAATTATTTTACTACTGGAACTCACTTGGTCCACTCGAACTCCACTTTCATTTATTGAACACCTGAATAAATAAATAAATAATTTATTCTCTTAAATAAATATTTTATTTACAAACTAGTAAATAAATATTTATTAAATGTTCAATAAAAAATTAATATATTTAATTTAATTCATGCGATCATTTTAACATGAATAAAATTATTCCACGGTCTACAGAATAATAATTATTTCATTAATTAAATTCAAATATAATTTAACCGAGACCACAAAAAACACTTAGGTGTGACCCTATAGGATTATTTCTCATTGGCATTAGGTGGGCTTGAATAATGTCCAAGAGTACTGCCTATAAACGGGTCAAGGCACCCAAGAGAAAGAACGTAAAGTCGCAACAATGTCATCCACTTACAAACTCTCACTATGTAATATAGTCCCTTTTTTTCAATATCTCATCAAGAAGGTTTCATGATAGTGTCATAAAATTTTATGCTTGATACTTCATTTTTTGACTACCTGAAATAAAGTCATCATTATATCATGGCCATGGAATTTCGTGCGATGTTTCTATTCCACTCAAAGGGTTTAGATATCAACTTCCATAAATGGAAGGGACAAATCATTCCTTGACTTATCCATTAATAACATGCCACTCATAATGCACCCAACGTACCCTACTTCCCGCCAACTGTCTGCGTGACAGTTTTCGTCAGTAAATCAAAATGTGCGGGTCGTGACACTTGTTAATGATAATATTAAAGTATAAGGATCATTACACACGCTCGCAGATAGAAATATCAGATGAAACTAAAACATGAAGAATTACTACTAGCGGGTATGTTCTCATAATCTATTATCTTGGAGATTACCAAGTAAAAACTTCATGAGAGGAAGTCTCATCTGCTTACGAGTACTCACACCTGATGGTATGCATGCAATCTGTCCCATCATAGTATTCCATCTTACCACAGAACTATATATAAGATTATTGTTATATCATTTCAAGGTTATCATCATAGTGGGGAATTGCCATGTCCATATCAATACAAAAAATACTCTAGGACATTATTACATTATAGTCATCCAGAACAATGAACAATTCGTAATAATACATTAAATATCCAAGTAATCAAAGTAAAATGAGTTAGTTCTAGGACACCAACTCTTATAGGATGAACTTTTTAGGAAGCGTTTCAAGTGGATTTAAAAGAATTCTTTACGTTTTCATGTTTTATGTTCCTAATTTCAAAGACACTAGTTTTAAAGATCCTTTTTTTGTAAAATGTAATGAAAATTTATGTAATAAAAAGGTTGGATTCCATAGTTAGTATCAAAGGATAGTTTATTTATTTCTAGAAATTAGGCTATGAAAACATTAATAAGAACCCTATTGAAAATTTTAAATATAGGAAAACTTCCTGGTATTTTGGTAAAATATTAAATAAGTGGTTTCTGAACAAATAAATCCCTGTCTGGATATAAATAAAATGGATGTGGCTCTAGTACAGATTTAACTAGAAGTGAAAACTCTGACAAGGAGTTTTGGGCATGACTCAGGGTATCATGGTACATTACAACGGGCCTTGCTGCACTCCTGGTTTGACACTCCTGGGGGATATGTTTGGTTAATCATATGCTTTTTATGAATCATTATGAAGGATTTATAGAGAAATGTAATTGTTTAATAATGATGTTTTAAGACATAAAAATATTTTATAGTTAAAACATTCTTAAAAGAAATAAGTTTCTAACTAAGGTTTTATTCATTTATAAAATGGTGGAAATAGGAGGAACTATGAAAATAGTGACCGCAATGGACCATGCGCTGATGGTCCTCTGATGGAAGCCGGAATGAAAACCTTATTGAGAATGATGAACCAACTGAATCAAGTTATGGGAAATAACTTGAATCAAGATGAGAGACCAATCTCACCGTGAAGGGAAAAACATTATATTGAGTCCTTTATGCGTCAATGACCACCAAACTTCAATGGATCTACCTACCCATTGATTGATGAACAATGGATAATCTCCATCGAGAAGATCTTTTCTGTGCTCCACTGTTTGGAACATGATAAGGTCACCCCGACTATTTACTGCTTAGAGGGAGAAGATGATCAGTGGTGGGAGATTATTAAAAACATGAGGCCAAGATTAGAGGTTGAATCTATGGAGTGGGAAGAGATCATAGGGATATTCTTCAATAAGTATTTCCCTCGTTTGATGAGAACTAAAATGGAGAAGAAGTATCTTGATCCGAAGTAGAAGGAGAACGAATCTGTTAGAAGCTACGAGATCAACTTCACAAGACATTCTTGTTACACCTATAGATTTTTCATGGATCCAAATTGTAGGGTTGATAGATTCTTTGGTGGAATAAGACCTCATTAGTGGAAGAATCTAACCAAACGAGACTTTGATATATATGACGAGATCGTGTTGAGTGAGATGAAAGTCGAAGTGGAGTTTGATGAGAAGCAGGGGTCTCATAAATCCAATGACAAGAATAGATAGATGGATCCAATATTAGAGAGGAGATTTGATCATGGAATAGGAGGTAAGGAAGTTCAACATCCCACATGTAATAAATGTGAGAAGAAGCATTCAGGGAACTTCCTACTCAGGAGCGGGATGTGCTACAAGTGTGGAAGAGATTACCATATCATGTGGAATAGTCATAGTGAGGTGAAGCCTAAACTTCCCAACACTAATAACAACAGGATGATGGTGAAGGACCTAACAGATGTCCAATTCTATAAGTTTGGATAACTTGGTCACTTTTCCAATCACTGTCTAAATCAAAGGGCAGTGGAGGGGAATCACCATCAGCCTCAGCAAAGTCTAAGGGATCAAGGGTATGCTTTTTCTAACACGATAGCTGAATTTGAAGCCCCAAATTATGTAGTATAAGGTACTCTTTGTGTTATCTCAAAGCTATAAATTACATTGTTTGATTCTGGTTCTATGCATTCCTTTAATTCCTCTAAGTTTGCAAAGAATTTAGAATCAGCCCCAAAATTTCTAAAAGTAGTGTTATCAGCCAAGACTTATGGTCAGATTATCCAAGCATCGCCAGTGTTTAGAAACAAAATTATTTACTTTAGTGAGAAAAATCGTATCACAAATCCAGTAGTCATTCCCATGATTGAATTCGACATTGTAGTAGGGATGGACTGGATCTCAAATTATAATGCTAAGATCAAATGAAAAATCTAGGAAATCTCAGTAGTAATGTGTGGAAATCCTACAGTTATCTTCCAAGGAGAGATATCTCAACCTGATCTTTGTCTCGAAGAACCTCCTATATAATTTTTTATGGAGTTGATCAGTGAAGAAGAAGAAGGAAATGAGAGTATAAGGATATAAAATTTCACCATTGTCCAGGAATACCTTGACGTATTTTCTAAGGAGTTACCTGGACCTCCCCCAGAAAGAGAGGTAGATTTCTCCATTGAACTCATACCTGGATCTCATATAATATCAAAGACCCTATATATGATGGAAAATGTGGAGATGGAGGAATTAAAGAAGCAACTCCAAGATATTTTGGAGAAGAGGTTTATTTGACCGAGTGTGTCTCCTTGGGGAGCACCTATTCTATTTCTGAAGAAGAAGGATGGATCGATGTGGCTATGCATTAATTATAGAGAGTTGAACGAGATCAGAGTAAAGAAAAAATACCCCCTTACAAGAATTGATGACTTATTTGACCAACTACATGGGGATCAATTCTTCTCTAATATTGATCTGTGATCTGGTTATCATCAATTGAGGGTAAATAAAGAAGATATTCCAAAAACATCCTTCCAATCAAGATAAGAGAATTATGAGTTTGTTGTTATGCACTTCTTACTGACTAATGCACCTATTATTTTTATTGATTTGATGAATATATCCATTAAAAACTAACTTGATAACATTGTGGTAGTTTTTTATTGATGATATTCTGAAATATTTCAAAAGTCAATGAGGATCTTGAGGATTATATAAGGGTTATTTGGAAAACTCTACAAAAGGAGAGACTTTTTCAAAAGTTTGGAAAATTTGAATTTTTGTTACAACAAGTTTCTTTTTTAGGGAACATTGTAACCAATGAAGTAATCACAGTTGACCCTACAAAGACAAAGGTTGTAAAGGAGTGGCCTCATCCTACAACAATAACCCAGATTCGTATTTTCCGTGGATTAGTGGGATATTATAGGAGGTTTGTGAAAAAAAATCATGAATTTCTAATCCATTAACCATGTTAACTCGAAAAGGGGTCAAGTTCATCTGGATAAAGGAGTGTGAGAAAGGTTTTCAAGAGTTGAAGAAGAGATTTGTTACTTCACCTGTGATAACTCTTCCCTCAAGTGGAGAAGGATTCATTATTTTTAGTGATGCATCTCTGAAAGGGATGGGGTGCATCCTCAGGAAAAATGACAAAGTCATTGCTTATGCATATTGATAGTTGAAGACTTAGGAGCAAAACTATCCAATGCATGATCTAGAGATGGTTGTGGTTATTTTTGATCTAAAGATATAAATGAAATATCTTTATGGGGATAGATGTGATATATACTCAGATCATCAAAGCATGAAGTATATTTTCACAGAAAAGGAATTGAACACGAGATAGGGGAGATGGTTGGAACTTCTTAAAGACAATGATTGTTCAATTCATTATCATCTTGAAAGAGAAACCAAAGTTGCTGATGCATTAAGTAGGAAAGACATAATTATTCTTTCCATGACGAGGATTCAAAGAGATCCTTTGATCAATGACCTAGTAAAGATGGACATGGTAATTATAATGGAAGGTACATCATCAAACCTAAACCAAATGATTTCCCAACCATCATTACCAGTGAAGATCAAGAAAAATCAGAAAGAAGATCATTTGTTACAGAAGAAGTTTGAGTTTGTGAAGGATGTGAAGTTTCCTGAGTTAAATATTGATCAAGAAGGTGTACTGATATTTCATACAAGGCTATGTGATCCATCTATTCTGAAAATAAAGAAGAAGCTGATGGATGAAGATCATAACAATAATTTATCTCTATATCTTGGAAGTACAAAAATGTATAGAGACCTTCGTGGTCATTATTGGTGGGATAAAATGAAAAGGGAGAGTGCTGATTACACTACAAGGTGCCTAGTATATCAGCAAGTGAAGGTAGTGCGAAAAATTCCTATAAAGGGTTATTGAAACCACCACCCATACCAGCATGGAAGTGGGACAATATCACTATGTACTTTGTCACTAGTCTCCCGAGTACTTCCAAAGGAAACAATGCGATATGGGTTGTTGTGCACTATCTCACTAAGAATTTCCATTTTATATCTATTCGGGAAGTCTTATCACTTGATCAACCTGCCATGATTTACGTGAAAGAAGTGGTAAGGCTTCATGGAATTCCATTCTCTATTGTATTTGATCGTGATCCAAGGGTCACATCAAAATTCTGTGGAAGTCTTCAATATGCTCTGAGTAGCAAATTGAATTTCAGTATGGCCTATCACCCCAAAACTGATGGAAAATCTGAAATAACTATTAAAGCACTCAAGGACATGTTGAGAAAATACTCAGGGGAATTTCATGTTGGATGGGATCAACATATCCCATTAGTTGAGTTCTCTTAACACAACAACTTCCACTCGAGCATTCAAATGGAACCATAGGAAGCTCTATATGGGAAGAGATTTAGAACCCATATTTTTTTAGATGAAGCTGGTGAGAGAAAGATTCTTGGTCCTATAATTATGAAAGATATTATAGAAAAAGTCCATGCCATCTAGGAACACATTAAGGCTACTCAGAGTCATAAAAAGATCTATTCTAACAATTGTTGAAGGGACTTTGAGAATGATGTTAGTGAAAAATTATTTCTTCAAATTTCACCTTGGAAGAGATTCATGAGGTTGGGGAAGAAAGGGAAGCTCATCCCTAGGAACATTAGACCCTATGAAATACTTGATCACATAGGATGAGTATCCTATCGTCTTGCACTTCCTCCAAATCTAGCACAAGTTCATGATATATTCCACGCATCCCTCTCATGGAAGTACATACATGACCCTTCACATGTAGTAAACTCAAAGGTGGTACAATTGGAACATGACCTCTCTTATAAGGAGAATCCGGTGGAGATCTTGGATCATAGGGAGAAGGTTCTATGCAAAAAAATACTACCCACCTTGTTAAAGTGTTATGGAGGAACCAGAAATGTGAAGAAGCCACATGGGAACCAAAGAAGTCTATGAGGTAGAGGTACCCACACCTTCTCTCTTCTGAGGGTACAAGATAAAATTTTGGGGACAAAATTTCTTAAGGGGGGATGAATGTAATGACCTGAACTTTTGAATAATATTTGTTTCCTAAATTTGTATGTTATTTTATACTCAACAAAACTGTATGCATTAATTAATGAAGTGAGTATAATTAAAATTAGACCATTGGGTTTCGAATTTTATATGACTATTGGTCAATATGACCATTAGAAACTATAATCTTAATGTTATTATAATTGTTTATAAATACAAGTGATCTTGGTTAATTAATATAGAAAGAGGACTTGATGGCCTTCTCCAGTAGACTCAGGCCATACGAAGCCCATCTGTCAGAGCTAGGGAAGGAGGTTGCGTCACTAGGCTTTCCTCTAGACCAAGCCCAAGTAGAGCTTCAACATGTGAATCTTGAACGGAATCGCCTATGGGATAAGTTTAAGCTGATAGAAATCACCACCCAGGAAATGTTGTCAGATCCGCCCTTAGATTCTATCACCATATCAAACATTACTCTTATGACCCATGTTGGTGTTATGAGGGTCTATGTAACAAGGCCTTAGTAAATTTTTGAATTTCAAATGTTAAAATAAATATAGGAGGAATTTATAGAAGTTCCATATTATTTTTGATTTTTTTGGAAAAAGGTTATTTTAAAATATTTTTGTATACTTTAAATAATTAATAATGTGAAATTATTTTAAAAAATGGCCTTCTACTATTGTTATTAGTAATAAATATAGATTCTAATAATATCAACATAATTTTTAGTGAATAGTAAAGTATGAATAGTAATATTACCCTTATGAAAAGTAATGTGGCCAATGGAATAATAACCTCACTTAAAAAAGTATAAATATAATTTAAGCATCTTGAATGGTATTGTGATATAATATCATATGTAAATAATTGTTTTAGAACTTATTAGTTAAGTATTAGTATTTTTTCATGTGAATAGTGTTTTTACATAAAAATTAAATATCTCATAATTAGAAACTTATTTTCCTCAAAATGGAGTTCATTTTTAAATTTAGAGTATCTATATTAGGTTAGGGTGAATATATGATATTTTTATAAAATGTTTTGTTTTTCGGTGAATTGTAAAAAATTATAGTTTTGAGTTTCAGTATGTTTAATGACATCATTAGTGATGTAATCATGATGTAATAATTCTATTAGACTTTTGAATAGTAATATATGTTATTAGGTGTCCCAAGTGGCCAATACCATAGGAAAATACCATGGGCAAGCCCATGGTTTCGCAAATACTGCTAATGAGGTGTCCCTTGGAAATTAATAAAATATTCCACCACATTTGATATAAATACCAACCCATTCCTTAATTAATTTCATTCCAAAATCCCCCTCAATGAAGATCTAGTCTTTTTACATCCTAAGGGTTCTTCCCAAGGTTCCCTCAAGCCTCACAAGGTCCGAACCTTCGAGCTATTGAAATTACTCTTCAAGGTAATGGATCATTTCACCCTCCTCTTTTAGTCAACACTTCTTATATGTTATGTCTTAGAATTTATATTTTCATAGGTTGGTGTATTATACTATGTATCCCTATTTCTACCATTTTGATTCCCATATGATGATATACCCTTTTTTCTCTCCTCAATTCAGTTTCTGAATTTTTTAGTGACGACGTAAGGCTGCCGAATTTTTGTAAAAGAAATTGCATCTTCTCTTTTCTTTCAAGTTTCCTTTTCATGTGGTATGTTATTAAAATATCCATACCATGATCTTATTTACATTTTATTCTGTCTCTATAATGAATTATGAGTTATTTATTTTTGGGTTACCCTTTTCCCCTCTCTTTTTAAAGTTTTCTAAAACCATGTTATGTAGGCGTTATGCTGTAGAAATTTCATCTCAAAATCTCACTCTTTTTCTCAAGAAATCAAATTATTTTATTTATGTGAATACCCAAACCTATTTTATTTATGGGGGTATTAATCAAGACATAAAAAAGGTTTTTTTTTGGACATGAAATACATAAAACCATCATTCCTTTTCCATGGGTTATAAATGAAATAATGATCATGTTTTTAAGCACTTTTAAAATGTCAAGATTTTGAAGTGAAACCCATTTCTTTTACTCACAATGTGTTTTTTATGAAATGTATTACTATTATCTATATGGATTAAATGAAAATAAAGAAATATTAATGTTCTTCCTAGATATCTCTCCAATTCATTGGGTAATGAATTTATTCTCTAGAGATGACATGTTATAGGATACCTTGGTGAATAACCATTGTAGTTTTTATGACACCTTGGGGATGAACTTTGGTGATATGTTAATGAATGACTAAATTAAATTTTGTATCCACATTTTAATGTTATGATTCAAATTATTATTTCTATTTTATTCCTATTTATCATTCCTTTATGATATCCCTCATGTTCTTTTTGATATCGCTCAAGTTTACCTGTAAACTGTTGCACTAGATTTTGTTATTGGGCCTTCTGCTCACCCTTTCTATTGATGTATGTCTCCAAGTTATGAGAAGTATTAATTTTACATAGGATTAACTTTTCAATAATCATTTAAAGGTTATTTAAAATAATGTTTTACATTTTCATGTTTTATGTTTCTAATTTCCAAGACACTAGACTTTAAAGATCATCTTTTTGTAAAATGTAATGAAAAGTTATGTAATAAAAAGGTGGGATGCCAAATACCAGATGATAACCCCCGGTTATGAGAATTGATAGGCGGTAGGTGCCTGATAACCCATCAAAAAATAATTGGAAAATGGGGAGAAAATATCCAAAAGTTAGGAGCCACTTGTAGTCATAAAACTCGCACAATGGACCCATGTAGCTCATGAGACACCACAAAATCCCCAATGACATGTTTTTTTGGTCATACAAGAGCCCATTGGAAAGTCACCACATCATGCAAAGGGCTTCCAAAAATTCCACGTGATCTTGTGCTCCCCCTTTGGCTCCAAAAAAGAGAAGAATGTTTTGTCGATGATAATTAACACACATCACCATAAGACCTTTTATTGACCAAGTGATGTGTGATAAATGGAAAGAACAATTATCGTCAGAAACACTCATGAAAACTCCTGAGACCCCAAGCCCTTGTAAAATAAAAAAGGAAATAAAAATGGGTAAAGGATGGACACTCTTTCGGTTGTAAACATAATGTGACATGAACCATATAGTTTAAAAGTCACAAAAATCTTATGTTGACATGTCTACCTTGCCATCCAAGAGCCCATTGAAATGTCACCCCAACCATGAAAAGGGATTCAGACATTTCCAGGTGGTCATGCGTTCCCCCTTCGTCTCTATAAATAAAAAAAGGGTTTTCCCTGAAATTATTTCACATCACCACATGACCCTTTTTTGGTCATGTGACCCATCAGTGGTGGGGAGTGTGATTGTATTTGACAACACTGGTGGAATCTTGCAAGATTCCCAAGCTTTTGAAAAATAAAATAAGTAAATAAATGTGAAAATGTGGGAGCATCTTGTGGTTGTAAATATCTTGTGACACGCTCATGTGCTATGCCAGACCTTGAAAAAGCCTGTTTTTCAGGAAGGCCTAGTCTCATGAGATCTCTATGGAAATCCATCCTTTTCTTGTGAAAGGTCCCAGACAAGTCACCTAAGATCACATGAAGTCCTTTCAATAGGCACCCTAATCTCACAAAGGTCCAACATCAAGAAATGGATCTTTGGATCCCTGCACAAGCATACTTAGACATTAGATTATATTTCTCAGAGTGGTTGAACTCATGTTCAGAAACGTTTTCAAGAATGTAAAATCTAGGGAACCACCAAAGAAAATCATGAAACATGCATAAGAACTTCATGTGATCACTCATAGATCACACTAAGGAATTAAATTGGGTTATGTGAAGGAAATATTTCATACTAGATTAGTTAAGTGAGACATAAACAAGCTAATACTAAAAAAAATCTAAGGTATATTGAAAAAGGCTGGAACTATGACCAACAAGATGTGAGGATAAATTGAAGAACATATAACCTGATCCTCATACGCTTCATGTGTACCACCCGGGTCACATAATAACACCATAACATATCACCTAAATCGTGTAAAATTCCATTGGAATACTATTTGAATCATGTGATATCCTCTGGACATGTCAGAGAAAGTCACATGGTGACCCTCATGCATGCCACCCAAGTGTCAAGAATCCCATTGACCTCTCCATACAAACCTTGTGATGTCCCTCTGTCATGTCACCCAAATCATATAGGGGAACTAGTACATTGAATCTGAGTCTCGTGATAGTACCCATGTATGTCAAATGGCTCCCACGACGTCCTCCAGACAAGCCAGCTAGATCTCTAGACACACTAGCTAGATCCTGCATCCTCCTACGGAAATGTCAATCAGTTTTCACGATGACTTCTGAAAATGTAAACCAAGATATGAAACACCCTCCAGTCAAATCACAATGACTCTTGTAACACCCTCCAAGTGTGTCATCTGGATTTTTCGATGGCACTATGGCAAGTCAGCTGGATCATGTGATGCCCACCAAGCGTGTCAGCCAGCTTTCACAATGACACCAGGGAACGTCATCTAGATCATGTAATCACTCCATGAATTTCATTCTAGATCATGTGATGTATTCTAGGATAACCCAGCCTGGTCTTGTGATGTAATCTAGATAAAACAACCTTGGTCATGTAATAGTCATCAGACATGCCATCCACATTATGTGATGTCAATTGAAAAAATATACTAGATCATACTATTGTCTTTGGACACATAAGGAATACATCCTCTTACATATCAACCATAAATTCAATTCATGTCAAAAAAATAATTACCATATATCAGGAAAACATGTATTCATGTTCAAGTCGGCATCCCAGAACATGATAACCTTGTCCAACCTCCAAAAGTGGAAATATCAGTGTGTAAGCCCAAATTTAATTTGACTATGATGAATCTAATTCATGTAATAACCCAGATATGTTGGATGTCTTCCTAAGGGCCGATATCAATATAAAACTTCCAAAGGGTTGTCTCAGTGTATAAGTCCTACATCCATAAACAGTGAGAAAAAATATTTTCTATCCTATTTTATCACACAGAGCATAGCTCACGTGGGATTAGGGTGTTTTAATGATTATATCATTTTCACCATAAGCCTGTATAGATATAAGGGAATCTTAAGTGTGTAATCCTTGACCAACTGAAATATGAAAACACTGGTTTCTTCCATAACTAGGATATGTAGTATTCCTTCCTAAGGCCTAATATCAAATGGGTATCCTCTTCGATTTAAGTCCCACCATGTCTCTAATATTATGACCATTGGGAATCAATCTATTTTATTGGATAATGATCCTTCTCAATCCACCAATGGATTGAGAAATCATTGAACTATGATAAATCTGATTCTTGATATAACAAGGATATGTAGGATGCCTTCTTGAGGTTCATGATAAAATATTAGCTTCCTCAATGCCCCATATATGTTCTTCTCATATGATGATAAATTTCACAAGTTTAATGAACTATGTGGATTTTGATTCATGTTATAAATATGATATATAGGACACCTCATAATGGCCCAATCCCATTCTTTAAATATTAACTTCATCCCTGGATAAAAAAAATCTGGAATGCATAATTATACAACTTCAACATGTAAGCAAACACCCACAAAATGGAAACAAATGATGAACCTCAAATACATATAGATTTCTTCACCAACAAGACACACCTCACTTTCCATATAAAGAGACTTAATGTATCATTGTATTATTACGGTAATAGGCATCATATTTGGATTAGGAAGATATTTTAAAACGTATATTAAATCTATAGGAGAGTCTCGAAGTAGGAAGAAATTCCTACCAAAAGAGTGTAATGAGCCCGAACTCCCATTATCTTGACCAATAACTATGAGAAAATGGCTATTTGTGAGGGGTTTTTTGTAATGGGAAGATTACCCATCACAAATAACCATTATTTGTGATGGCACTTACCGCCCATCAAAAAAGGTTTGGCGTGAACTACATGCCAAACAGCGGGTAATGTTATTTGTGACAGGTTCCTATTCCCATAAAAAATAGACGACAAAGGATTTTAGTTTTTACAATGGGATTCTTTCTCCATCGCAAATACGTTGTCAGTAGGTACTATTTACAATAGGGACCATCGCAAATAACCGACATCATTTTTTAGTATTTTCAATGGGATTCTTGCCTCGTCGCAAATACATTGTCAGCAGGTAATATTTGCGACCGGGCCCATTAAAAATAAGTTTTAAATGGCCCAATGTAATTAATGCGGGTAGAGGTATTTGAGATGGTAGCCCATCGCAAATTCCCATATCACAACTAATTTGACCTATATATATCCCCATCTGTTTTTCCCCTCATTTAACTCTTTACTCAACTTCTCTCTCTATCTCTACTGAAAAATTTTCTTCTAAAATTTTTCATAGTTTAAACATTTAAATCATACCATTATCTAGGACTTTAATACTCTATAAGCTTCATTTTCAAGGTAGTTATCTTTTTTATTGTTAAGTCAATTTCTTTTATTTTCAATTATTTATATTTTTTTTATTAGATGTAAATTAATTAAATTAGTATTGAATATTTGGTTTTCAGTATTTATTTTTATGAATTGTTATATCTAAGTGTCAATGAGAAATATATTATAATAAATTATAATAATTTTAAATAATTTTTTATATTTAGTAATAACTAGTATTAAGTAGTAATAACTACTAATAAATTTTATTAATATGTAATTATTAAAAATAATTAGTAATAATTATAAATAATTTGTAATAATTAAATGTAATTTGTAATAATTAGAAATAATTTTTTATAATGTTTTATAATTTGTAATAATTAGAAATAATTTTTAATAATTTTTAACAATTCTGAATAATTTTTAATAATTTTTATTAATTTTGAATAATTTTTTTATAAGTGTTAAGGCTCAAATACCTCTTTATTGAAAAAGAACGAGTACATAAACTGAATGAATAAACCAAACCAAAAAGGCCTACAACAAAACAAATAGCACATGTTCATTAACCCACACAAGGGTGTGTGTTCATACTATGCAGAATGATTCAACCACCTCTACCATGAGGGTTTGTTCCCCTCCTCCAAGTATTGACTTGTGTCCATGGGCCACCACCATCATTTGAGAGCTCAACAAAAATATCTATCTTCATGGATTCAGCCCCATATGGATCATCACTCTTTTTCTCATCATCTTCACTGCTAGAAAAAGAATATAAATAAATTGAATTGTGAGTATTTATTTTATTGTTACCCTTACTAGACAAAGGTTTATAAGAGACACTTGTTGTCATATGTGTTTTGTCTTCATCAACCCCTATTGTTAGCTCTTCAGTAAGACGACGTGAGTTCATGTCCTATGCATGAGAGGCCACATTTGGACCTGTATTATTCCCATCCAAATGAGAAAAAAACTGCATATCATTACCAGGTCTGGAAATTAGAATCTTCATTTCATTATTAGCATGTCTCTAGATTCTTTGATTTCATAACTTGCCGTAGGCGCAACCTGGCGATAGATCTGGCATGGCTTCTGGCTGCGGTTCTGGTGTGGCATGGCATCGCTTCTGGTGTTCTTGGGGGGGGGGGATTTTAATTTTTGGTTTTGGATTTAGTTGATTCTATATCTTCTCAAAGATTTAGTTCGGTGAGTTTCTTTTTTCATTTTGATGTCTCGAATGTTAGGAATCTTGTGGTTTCTACAGATATGTGGGTATTCGGCATTGAGGTCACCCATTTGGATCTATCCCTCCATGTTGTCCCTCTCACTACATGTGGCTTGGTCATCTTGGACTTCGGTGTGGGCACATCCGTGGTTTTTTTTTCTAAGTGGATCCATGCCCAGAGAGGTATTTCTGGTTCAGGGCGGCCCATATCCCCTCATCGGTGGTGTTCACTTGATGTGGTGTTGGGACATCCAATCCTAGGTAATGATGGATCAACTATGCTTTCCTTGGATCGTCTTCTGGTTTCCTCTAAACTATGATGGTGTTGGGAATCCCACAGAGTGCGGCATATTTTTCTGGGATGTCTTTGATTAAGGGAAAAATGGGTCGTGTGAAGGATTTTGGTATATTTTTGTCATGGTTTTTTCTTTTAGGACTCAGGGTTCACTATTTTATGGTCTGAAAACTAGTTCTTCTATAAGGGGATGCTCCAGATGAGGTTCAAAACTGCATGTTTTCTCCTGGTCATCACAATCTAGATTTGGATTTTTTAGAGGGTATGGCATTTCCATCGATACTAGGCCTGTGCATTCATGCATAAGACATCTATCCAAATATTGTTGAGAAGGTGGAAGCTGGTCAAATTGTTTTTGATACTGGGTAGTGGCTCTTCTTTGTAGTCTATAGGTTTCTGTTTTGTCCTTGAACATTAGAACATGGAGGAATGCTTGTTTTCATTCTTTGATGTCATGTTGGGTTCCCCCTGAGCCCTTTAGAGGGTGTTTATGCTAATAAAAAATTAATTTCCAGTCAGTCAGTAGGGGTATCACCAGCAATAGCATTTAGATTGCTTTTTAATGAATCAATCTTCAAGAAAGGTGCAGAAGAGGATGTAGATTCACATATCAAGTCTAGAAATCAATGATGACCATTGGTTGTCGCTAGCCTGGTTCTTCATCATCTTTTTTTAATCCATTTAACTTTAGACCTCTTTGAAATTACTGCATCCTTCTAATCTTTACCATTTCTACTTTTTGGATTAACCATAATCTTCTCCTTCCAGCAGCTATGATCAACTTCCATCTGGATAGATCATTCTTTAATCTCTTGACTATCATATGATTCTCCCTTATTCTCATCCTTTATGCCTTTGGATAACATATGTTTAAAAGAAACTCCATTAAAACCATCATTGTAAGTAGTGACCATTTGATTGTTATCAACATTATCAGCCCAAGATAAATGTGTTTTATCGTTCATTTTAACAGGGGAAGGAAAAATAGAAACTACATGGGCAATGACTTCATCCTTGAGGAAAGGGATTTTGAGCGCAGGCTAACAAGAAGTTTCAGTATAACTAGATATATTGTCTTAAATCGTTTCTAGAGAAGTATTAAAAATAGATATAAAGACATCATTTTTTCAATAGGAGTTATTTAATGAAGCTTCCTTCGACAGTGCTATTGATCATGGCCCTTGTTCTGAAAATTCAAGCAAACTATATCTTTTCTGTAGTTCTCAATTGAATGTCCTATAATTTGACAGCGAGTACAAAATGGTTGTGTTTCAAAATTCTATCTGAAGACTTATCTCATACTATGGTGTAGATAAGATCACCTTGTCTATTAGTGTGGAACTAAGATCGAACTCTACTAATATGCATGCAAAGTGACCATAACTAAAAGTTTTAGTGGCATAATCCATCTTTATAGGGACCCCAATCGCAGATGCTATGTCATACAGAATCTCAACATGCCATAAAACATAGTTTAAACATTGTATTTTTATCCATACCTATACATATGTGTCTCAGAAATCATTCAATTTGAAATCTAGCTTCTAGTCATGCAGTCACAGTGTTCTGAGCCTTAGGATAACGGAGCCAATGATCCATGCACACCTAAAACTTCCACCAAGGGAAGAAGATACCCCCACTAATGCTTTTCAAAAGGAAGAAAGTACTCCTACAAGTCTAGAAAGGTGAAAACACTCAAATTGAGTTGCAACATTTAGAAGAAAATTGAAGGAATTCAAGTTTTCATGTTTTTTAAGTTGCCCCGCATACCATCACCGGGAAAGGTATACAGAGCAGCATGACTGTGAAACGCCAGGTATGTGGAACAATCTTCGAAACAACGTCTCATGAGGTTATGGATAGCGAGCAAGGCAGACCATGAACCGAGTTGCCGATGGCTTCATACGCGTGAGGACTTTCCACATATCGTGTCGCAAACACATCAGTTCATGGATGAAGCAAACCAGCAAGGTTCCACAAAACATTATCACGAACCGAAGCCTTTACAAACCCTAGTTGACCGAGTCTTCTACGGGTCAGGATATTACTTCAATGGGCCTTCTCAAATGGTATCGCGTGCCAAATAAATATGATTGATCCGATAATCTATAAAAATATCACATTATAAGTAAAAAAATAAGACACAGAAGAAGTTGGACAAAGAGAAGGAAGGATGATGAATGCTTGAGGGAGACATAGAGGTTGTACTCTGGCTTCTGTCTTGTTCCATCGTCAAATCTCATACCAAAAACCACTCACTCCATAGGTACTGCCAGATACAAACCATAAAATGGGGGAATTGAATAATAATAATAGAACTGTGAACCTAACTAGTGAATCGTGAACCAAAGGCTTATCGTGGATGTACTCCCCACGAACGATGATCCCTCAGACACCCCTTCAATATGGTTCTTTGCATATCACACTGCTACAAAGACTAAACCCAACACTGTGTACTGCATAATACACAGAGGGAACCCAAAGCGGTGTGATGGGACATGTACCACTATGGTACGTGGTTGTCTATACCCATCCCACGTACCGTAGTGGTACACGGACGTCCCCTCTGACTGTATACCATTATGGTATGTGGAGCCTCCCCCATATCGAATAGGAAACTGGTACATGGAATGGGGTGTTCTCAGGTATTTTTTTCAACTGGTTCCAACCACATCCCTCCACTAGCGTCTAATCCTCCATGATCCCTCCATTAACCACTCCTCTAGCATCAGGCCAAAGCCTCCTCCAATGCCACCAGACCCGTATGATCAGACCATCGGGTGCATCAGCACGCCCCATTGAGTCTACATACCCATGGTAAGCAGAGTCACGAAGGATATCCCCACAATGGTGCGGGCTTCGGGAATGCTTGTGAGTCTACATTCCCAAAGAAACCTGGATCCAACCCTTGGGATACCAATGTGAACCTCCTTGTTCTCAGAACTAAGGGTGATCACTCACTTTTACATTCAATTAGGAACAATGATCAGTCGAAGGAGTTATGTTCACTCCCATATTTTGATGAGGATGAAACTCCTCCCCTTCTTAGAATTTTTTTTGGGGACCTCCCACTGAGGTATGTCCCCAATCTTCTAGGGTTGGGCCGTGTGACCTTCAATGTCATTCCACATTGAAGGTTGCATTTCACCACACACTCACCCATGGTTTCCCCAACAACTTCTATCTTTGGATCTCCCTCCCCCAACAACAGGGGAAGAGGCATGTGTATTGTTGAATCTTTCAAATCCTCTTGTTTCTCACATTGATCATGACTCACGTGAGATTAGATGTTTGTGAGGATTTCAACATCCACACATTCTGAACTATGCGAACTCTGATTCCTGAACAAATGAGGATATGTAGGATGACTACTAGAAGATCTGAGCTCAAAAGGGTGACCATCAAAAAGGGTCCATCCAACCATGTCCCCTAAAATGGGCAGCTCCCACATGTAATACCCACACAATCTGAAACACGTGGGTTCTCTCTCCCACGTATATGTTGGCGGCCCTCCTTATGGGCCTAATCCCCACATCTAGCCACCTTCTATACCCCCTATATGACGAAAAACTCCATAGAGGCTTATTACATGGATCAAGTCAGCATCACCTCTGTAGCATCGAATATATGCATGCCTACGAAAATCCTAAAAACCAAGGGTAGAGTATGGACACACTCTTCGGGAATGATCCAAGGATTCACGAACAAATTAACATGATATAAATCTATAAGAGAGTCCCAATGCTGACAATAATTATCCCTCAGAAGGGTGCGGTGAGCTTGACCTCCCATCCTCTCGACCACTGGATTCCTTAAGTGTCGTTGGTTGAATCATCAGTCAACAAGTGCCTACCTATGGAAATCATGTCCACGAATCATGGATACAATGTCCATTGGGAATTCTTGGATCCACAAATAAACCTGTTGGAGACCATCTAAGGAAGTTATATCTGAGAAGGACTTATTGCGCAAGTGCTTTACCCCCACGCAATTGCTCGCTGGGACCAACAGTTCTCGCATGGTTAATTAAACATTCTTTAATGGATAATGAAGATTGAACGGGTCGAAAAAAAAGAATGGTGAATTTGATGAGAACCCGTCCCTATAGAAAAATGGGTGGGTGACCATCCTCGTCATGACATTTCTGGACTACCTAGAAACGTGCCACCTTGGAGGTGGAACAAAAATGGTGAACCCAACATTAATCCTTAACCAAGGTGATGGTTCTACCCTAATGATAACAGACACAAAAAGATATTAAATGCCAGACCATTTTGTCTACCCCAGTACGCGCAAAATGCGCCACCTCGTTGGTGGAACAAAAATGGTGGACCCGACGTGAATCCTTAACCATGGTGGCGGTCTTACCCCACTCAGGCCCCTTCACCCCGTAGCAAAAGAAAAGTGGAAGAGGGATAAGATGAATCTCCAAATATTCATATGTTTAAAGGAATGCTAATTTGACGATCTTTTGTGGTCTGTATGTCATATATGTATATTGAAGGTTCCCACAGAGAGACCTTCGATCCAAATGGCATCCCAACATCCCATGCAGACACGCATATCAGCAATACTGCAGGCAGTTGGGGCCCTAATGAAGAGCAGGACCCCCTTGCCTACCCATCATCTTCTACACTGTTTATCCAACACCGTGATCAAGGAGTACCACCAAAATGGTACTATACCCACATTGGAGGCCGCAAGACAAGCCCTCCAGTCTGCAAAGGTCCTTCAGCCACCTCTTCAGCCTTTGCTGGTACCCCAGCACAAGGCATCCCCGGTGGTCATCTCAAACCATTTCGGGAGCCTATCCCTGAAACATGACAATGAGTACCACCATTATCATAGGGGGCAGATGAAGTCGATGTTGACAGCTTCATCTCAACTACACAGGGGTCCTACTCACGGCCCCCCGCTAGAGAGCATCACCACAGACACTAGATGACCTGGCCTCCTCCCAACGAGGACGACCTTATGTCAAGGACACCTGCCAAAGTCCAGGAGACCATGGGCCCTCGGAATGCCCACCACGGGAGAAGAATATACAACTAGGAACATGATACCACCCCGGTTTGTGAGGAGCGGCTCCGCCATACAAACATGGAAGTATCCAACGTGCAGACATACGATTCTTCCCCCTCCACTCAAGCCGACCATAGAAGTAGGGTGGCATAATATTAGCACATGCACGCCCCTACTAATGCTCACCAGTCCTGCAGTTCAGACAGAGCGGTAAACTACATGAATATGAAAATATCTGTCGATGCACAACAAGCCCATCAACCAAATAGGATGGCACTTAGCTACACTCAGGCACAAACACATGTTGATGTGTTTTAAGACTTCTATATAAATAGGGCAGTGGCAGGCTATACATAGGCAGAAATACCTACTGATGCATATCAATCCCGCCATCTAAATAGGGTGGAAACCAAATACAAGAAAAGTCAAATTCCTACGGATGCATACAAATACCGTGAGAAAAATACAATAGAAAGAGAGAATATGAAAATATCCACTCGTTAATATGAATACCACTAGTCAAATATGGTGGCGACCAGATAAGAAAACTAGCGATAGACTCATTCCTCTATCCTGGCACCAGAGAACTACCAGTATCTACTGGTAACTCATGGAGGACTAGAGCGGGCACCAACTCTTGCTCTGACATCATATTGGGCCTTCATACTTATTCTAACAAAAGGTGTATCTCAACACATCCTAAAAATGATGGTAGATCAGACATCGATTATAGAACATATCCTCCAAACATTCCTAGATATCATTGCATTAGGGACAAAGGTATGAAATCGGGCCCACGATCCAGTTTCCTCGAATGGAATGACTCACTCGTAAAATGAGTTAGTTACTCCGTAGTAGTTATGCATCCCTGCTCTAGTCCAAGATGGTCGAAAGAAATAATCCGCGATATATAGACAACCACATCAGGAAAAAAATACCCATTTCTACTGGGGGATGCATGTCCAATGTGCTGGCCACTCTAGGGGAGGCATATATGTCTGCCAAAACTCAAGATTCTCTTTGGCATATCCTAAAGACATCATGGGACCCAACGAGACTGGGAATCATATATGAAGGCCATTACCGATATAAGATGGCCTCGATTACCCATAAGAGAGTGCCCAAGAATGAAAGGTTCCAAAGGCAACTGGGCAATGAAGAGCACATACATGATCTTGCTCTGCTAGAATATGATTTTATTGATGCCCTTGAACATATATCAACTATAGATCAAGACCCTATCATTCCATTACCATATTATGGAAGGGGAATTTGTAGTTACGAAGGTCCTCCCTGCAATATCGCTACCAACAGCTCTGAAGGTCCTCCAAAGAGCACCCACGGGGGCTCACTCGGAGGGCCATGAATGATCAATCATGAGATCCTATCTCCTGATGTGCATTGGGGTATCCCTCCCCTCTACCTAAATATTGGAAAACAAGAAGGTCCTCCCATTACTGTCGTCCACCTTATTGGTCCTCCCCATGGTATATGCTGCATATATGCTTCTCCCTGTAATCAGACATCAAGTCAAGATGGTAGTCCAAGCCATGATGGCAGCCATTTCGATGGACCTCCCTGCAATTCCAGTTGCTATGAAGGCCCTCCCCATGGTAACATCAGGCAACAAGAATTTCCTACCCTCATTGCAGTATATCCTGAAGGCCCTCTCCAAAATGTACATTGCATAAATTCTCCCTATAGCCAGGTATCAAGTAATGATGGTAGTCCTATCTATGATGAAAGTCATTGTGAAGGCCCTACTTGCAACGAAAGTTGTTGTGAAGGTCCTCTCCTCAGTGAAATCAAGCAGCAAGAAGGTCCTCCCCTTACTACAACCCTACCTGAAGGTCCTCCCTAAGGTATAAACTGTAAAGAAAATTCTTGCAGTTGGGCATAAAGCTACAATTGTATCCCTCACCATTGCATAACTACTTGCGAAGGTCCTCCTCAAAATCAAAATTCATGCTGACAAGAAGGTCATCCCCTTGCCGGATCAAATATGAGAAATCCCTCTTATGCTGAGGTTCTCAGAAAGGAGTCAGACACATCGGGAACTCCATCTATAATGAGTGATATTCTTTCTTAACCAGAGGATGGCCTAGGGCCTTTCTCATCTTCTGAGCCACCCACGCGCCATCTGCAAATCAATAAGGCTCCCACCATCCTGGTAGCTTGGAATGTAATTATTAAGAAGCATCCGAGCTAGGCATATCAAGTAGAATAGCCTCCAGAAGAAATACAACATGATATGTTTCTGGTGAGAAGAAAACTAGCTAGGGATAATATATCAGTGATGTATTGGCCCACAACCACTTCTCACTTTGACATACTGATAGAGTTGTCTGGGGAATTCATGAATGAAATATTCCACAACATATGGATGACTCTTTGTAAGCTAAAGTAAAAATTCCTACCCTATTAAGGGTAAAAAAACCATGTCATCATGATAGGGGAGCGTTGTAGTCTAATTGACTTGGAAGCCCTCCCATCCGCAAGGCAGCCACAATCAGAAAGGCGAAAGAAAGACCTCAAACTAGATTTCCTCTACGCATTGCGTAAGTTTTATCACCTCATTGGAAACACCCCATCTGGAGTTCACATTCAGAGATGGGGAGAACATGGAGCTCTACACATCACCCCACATCATGTCTAGCAGGCCCCATTGGAAATGACATTATGTAATGTCATCACCCAAAGGTATCAATCAAATGAACTTCCTACACAGAAATGACGGGATACTCAACATAAACCTTCCTGAAGTAAGTCTCAAAGTGAAAGGTCCAAAGAGATCAAGCCATTGAAAAGCTTCTGAGTCAGGAAACCAGGAACATCTAGCAGGATTCCGCTTAGGGGAAGCCAACTATAGAGTAGTGCTCATGTCATCAAAAGACCATAGACTCTATGCAGGCTCAATGCCAAACTTGCCTTACACCTGCGTCGGAGTACATGAAATTGAAAAGGTGGAAATATTAGCAGCTACCAGTGCAATAGGCGAACAACCCTAGCCCATAGGGTTGGGGGAACTTTTAAATCAAAATTCCCCCATAAGACCAAAAAATCCAGTCCATAACACATCAATGGAAAAATGGGAACAACCCCAGCCCCTAGGGCTGGGGGAATTTTAACCTCAAATACCCACACATTGTACTTATATCTTCTACCATCTAACAAGAACAGTGGATATAGGAGTTTCCCACTCCACCCCTTGTCGTGGTTTACACCCTCCGAGACAAAGGTGCATTACAGGGTCAGACCAAGGATCCCTTCAGGTCAATATTCGCCAAGAAACCCGAAGAAGACCACAAAATGGAGGGAGAAAGTCCAATAAAGGGTGCATGAAGCCTTCCTACAATTCAGCATCGGGAACACCACCCCTGATGCGGTATGAGTGAGTGAACATAGTACACATCAACCCCACGGATCTCATAGGAAATGACATAGGGGAGAGGAAATGTAGGAAGATGGTTCCCTCCTAGAGGCATCCTATACTGAGCCTGATAGAGTACATACCCATAACTAGAGAGATATCATAAACATGTGAACCCCTTCAACTAACCCATAATTACATCCCCCTAGAAACCCCAACAAGGAGAAGAAAAAAATCCAAGATCATCTATGACCTGCCTCCTCATCCACCTGAGAGTGCATCCCTCACCCTTTAGGAAGGTTTCTCCAAGAAGGAGGAAGAAATGAAAGAGCTCAAGAGAATTAATGTCAAGATACGTTGAAAGAGCTACCTTGCCAGATGTGTTCCCCTCGTGGAGCGTTAGTAGGTGCTCTTAGAAGAGGTGCCCAAGCCACATGAACTCATCCCGGTAAATGAATCCAATATCGGAGGACCATTCAACCCACCCCTAGAAGGACATCAATACTTCCCCCAACTGTGAAGGCAGCCAGAATATATCCAAGTAAACCCACAAATGATACCCTCGGCTGGGTATCAACCTCAAATTCCAGCAGCACTGGCATGCCCGGTCTTGGCCACTTCTGCCCCAGCTCAAGCCCAAATACAACATGATATGCATCAAGGGATCTTGAACACTTTCGCTCACCTAACAGATCGAATGGAAGCCAAAGAGGGGTGGCATGCTCCGATAAAACCAGAGTGAAAAACCTTCCCCGAGTGGGTGAGCAATATTCTGCCACCACCAAACTTCAGGAACCCCGTATTCCCAATATTCAATGGCCCGGGGGACCTGAAACAACATTTAATACTCTATGTCTCTTACTGTGACCCCATTATAGGAACTATAGATCAACAAGAATCCGTAAAACTCAAGTGCTTTGTACGAACCCTACAGGGCTCGGCTTTCGTATGATATACTAGTCTGCCATCCAATTCAATAACATGCTGCGAGGATCTCCGACAAAAATTTCTATTCCAGTTTAGTTTGACATTACCTAAGATAATGGTTAATGACCTAATGAACTTCATGCAGCAAGAGAATGAAAGAGTCTCAGACTTCATTGCCAGATGGAAGGGCCAGAACTTTTCCCTGAACCGACCACTCCCCCAGGATGAGATACTCGCCATGTGAACTGATAACCTTCAGGATGAATTGTGAACACCACTCATCCTGGTGAAGTAAACAAGTGGGTTTAGTGACTAATATTTCATCTCCCAATGGATAGAAGACTCCTTGAAGCAGACCAACCTTAAGTCCCGAATGGCCCCATTATCACCGGGGAAAGGAATGGGACAAGCTGAAGTAGATTTTGTAATGCTTAACCCACCCCAACACCAGCTCCCGTCATGAGTGTAAAGACCCATATTTTTACAAGGAATTTTTCCCCCTTAAATTCTTTGGGAGTTGTTAAAAAATGGTTTAAGTGTTAAGTGAATAAAGTTGTGTCACAAATTTATTTTTCTATGTGGTTTAGCTTCCATGTGAGGGAATATCCTAACTCCCTTATTAGGATATTAGTGAGGTGGGGCCCGCATGAGCCCCACCACCTTCAAATTCCCTAACTCCCCATTAAACCCCCTCTTGAATTTAATTTGTAACTCTCCCCTCTCCCCTCTTTAATTTTTCCAATACACATAATCAATTAAGTGAGATAAGAGTTTGAATTTTTTGAATTCATGGCATGAGTTAATAAAATAAGGATAAACCTTATTTTATTTTGGTTAGTTGTTGTGTGAGAATAATTGAGGAGAGAGCTCTTATGTGTTTTCCTAAAGAACTTCAACTTCTTCGCGTAGAATGCCAAGACTTCGACGAAGAACTCTTTCACCGCAAGGAGAGATCGATGTGTCGTATCTTCTCCTCTCCGCAACCGGTGTGTGAAGCCTTTCCCGAAGACCAAAGACACTCCCTCTTTTGATATTCTTCCCACGTCAACAGAAGGGAGATGCCGCTCCTCCTCGGACGATCTCCGTCAACATATACGGAGCATCACCTCGCGACACCGTTTCCTGCGACGATCATCGTTCGACAACTTCTTCGAGGTAGGGGTTAAGTTCAAATATAATCAATTAAATTTGCGCTTTGTTTATCGATGAGATTACTCATTCTTAGGATATCTGTTATCAAGATAACCAGAGGAGTTCGGACCACACTAACATGGCCAAACCTCCTCCCCTTTTTGTTGTTGAATTTCTTCGTGGTTTGGAACGGGGATGGCATGGTGTCATAGCACCGCATGGGAACAGAAGAACCACGGCCGGAGAGGGCCACTGCGCCGTTGCGCCGTGCCGGTGGAGCCAAAGGAAGCCACGACTGGGGCGGAGGGGCGCGGCGCCATCACACTACGCCGGAGCGCCATGGAGGGCCGCGACCTAAGGCCACAACAGTGCAGAGGAGGGCGGCCGGATCCACCGACTGCTAGTGCTTCAGGAGGCAGGACTAGCTGGTCCTGCACGGCACAACCGGACATTATGGCCGGAAGATCCGAAAAGTCTGGGGGATGTAACCCCTGGTGGCTGGAAAAGGACGGGGCCCTCCACGTGGGGGCCGCCATTTCAAAAACAAGGCGGCAACCCCCCCCCCCCCTTCCGCATCCGCTCAGCGCGTGGCGCCCGCACCGGGCCGAACCGGCCGCGCTGGGCCGGGCCGCCCGTGCTGGGCCGGACCGCACCGGCAGGGTCGGGTCACGCCATCCGGGCCAGACCCAGACTCGGGTCGGGTCGACCTAGTTCGGGCCGACCTAGGGGGTATTGGGCCTAGTCGGACTGGGCCCAAACCGCCTATTTCCGTACAGATCCGTTCAAACGCCCATTACTTAGGCTATGGACCTATGATCGATGCATCGTCAGTTGTGTAGCGATCCTTGGATCGAGATGGTCATTTCGGTATATTAAACTCAAGGTTTTGGAGAACTTTGGGTATGTCCGGGTTGGTTTGAACACGAAACCAACCGAGCCCTCGGAGCAGAAACGCTTATAACTTGAGCTCCGGACGTCCGATTGACGTGCCGTCGACTTTTTTGGATTCCTCTTAGTGAGAAGGATCTTGTGGCTTACTTCTCTTGAGGTTTATATGCAACTGGAGTACGGTCATGTTGGTTTTAGCTTAAAAACCAACTGGGCCCCTAGGATGAAAAAGCCAATAACTCTCAGACCGGGTGTCCGATTGACGCGTTGTCTGTCGCGTTGAGTTCCTATTGATGAGAAGGAACTTTGGGATACATAAACTCCGGACTACGTGTCAGTTGATGTATCGACCCCCTTCGCTCGTGGAGTGGACCCTCCCAGAATTGAGCATGCTGTGTGCAGGAACCCTAGAGCTGGCTGCGACTGTGACGATGATGACGACTGTACTGGGATCCTCCGTGGGTTCGGCAGTGATGATGACCGTACTGGAATTCTCCGTGGGTTCGACGGCGATGACTACTATTCTTGTATCATATGTGTGTCTGGTAGTACATGACTACTATTCTTGTATCCTATGTGGGTCCGGCAGTACCTGACTACTGTTCTTGTATCCTATGTGGGTCTGACAGTATTTGACTCTGTACTTGTATCCTACGTGGGTCTGGCTGAGTACATGGTCTTGTATCCTTTGTGGGTCCGACATCTTAGTTGGTCTTGTATCCTATGTGGGTCCGACAGCTTAGATGAATCAGTTGATACATCTGATCATCTCTTTCACCTTACGAAGTGTATACCTGTGTGAGCTGAGTCTTGAATTTCAATCATTATCTTCGATGTGATTGACTTGATATCCTGTGTGGATTTAGTTATGCTTTCCTGTGTGGATTGGGTTGTGAATTCCTATGTGTAATGGATTATGTTATCCTGTGTGGACTGAGTTGTACTTGGGCTCGTGTGATGGAGTCGAGCAGGAATTGATGACTTAGGTATATGTATGGGCATATACCTAAGTAGAGTTGGTTGTTACATCATGTTTGTATCTTTATTTTGTGGTTTATCCTTTGTGGATTCTGGGAGACCTTTGGGGGTCCCAGTTTCCCTGCTGAGTAGCGTATACTGACCCCTGTGTGGGCTATGCCCACACTACGTTGTGTTGGATGCAGACGACGGACGGCGCGGATCGAGGTGGGAGCTCGTGGAGCTAGACGATACATGGAGGTGGATCACTGGACGAGACGTACACGGAGCGGACAGCTGGAGCCGAGGAGAAGAGGAGACTATATGTACCCACCCTTCAGGTGGGGGTTTCCAGAGG
This sequence comes from Viscum album, assembly GCA_963277665.1. Classification (NCBI taxonomy): domain Eukaryota; kingdom Viridiplantae; phylum Streptophyta; class Magnoliopsida; order Santalales; family Viscaceae; genus Viscum; species Viscum album. The sequence goes on from OY728140.1 coordinate 2,045,644, forward strand.
ATGGCTCAGACTCTCTGCATTACTTTTCAGTTGTTGTACTTTCATTTTAGTTGTACTTTACTTTCAGTTGGGTTTGTATTCTGGCCCATCTACTTTCCAGTACTTACTTTGGTACTTAGTTTACTTAGTGTTTACTTTAGCTTGCATACTCTGTGGTGTTTGTTTTCTTTATAAAGGCAATGACTTCCCTTTTATGGGATTTTCTCCTTTGGTGCTAGTCACCAGCCCCTGGCCTATGGAAGGCGGGCTTGGGGTTGTCACAGCACAGGCCCCGATGACGGGTTGTAACATATTGGTATCAGAGGAGTTCGGTTCTACTATAGAACTCAGGACTCTGATCGTTCTTCTATGTGAAGCAATAGTGTTACGGGTATTGAGTATGGTTATCAGTCCAAGGAGTCCAGTGTTGGTGTGGCGACCGACGTATCCATACACCAGTACCCTGACATCTGATTTCTGACTCAGTGCACAAAAACATTGATTGCTTGTGTGTTTCAAAAAATTTTCTTTGTGATTACTTTGTTTCAGCTCACCAGGTATATTGTATTGACTGTGGTGCACCTGTTTCATTTCAGGATGGGCCCACGATGGCAGCCAGCTAGGGTTTCGAACTTTGTGCGAGATGAAATCCCACTGAGTGACGAGGCCTCGGTGAAGGGCCCTATTACAGTAGAGGCACCAGCGGTACCTCTAACTGTCGAGCCACCGATGCCACCAGCCCCAGCCGCTGAGAGTGCACGTCACCTTAGTGCACTGCACGAGTTTCAGCATTAGAGACCACCCAGGTTCCACGGAGATATGGACCCTCAGACAGCCAAGGATTGGCTAGAGGCTGTTGTACGATTTTTCAGGTAAGTAAGGACACCAACTGACCTCATGGTGATCCTTGCAGCGAGTCTCCTGCACGCGGCAGCAGGTAGATGGTGGATCCTGATGCTCCAGGTGCACAACGAGGCATCACTTATTTGGATGGACTTCAAGAGTCTCTTCCGCTCTGAGTTCGTTCCAGCCACCCTCTGTGCGGTGTGCATTTAGGAGTTACTATAGCTGCGGCAGGGCAGCATGACGGTAGCCCAGTACTCGGTGAGATTTACCGATCTCATGCGCTATTCAACAAACATGGTACGAGACCCATTATTTCGGGCCCGGACCTTCGAGCAGGGACTGAGGCTTGAGATCAGGGCATCAATGATCTCCCTTAGCATTCTGACACAGGTAGGAGTACTGGAGCGATCCCTTCTTGTGGAGATCTTTCATGCTGAGCCTACACCAGCAACGAGACCTACCGTGGGGTGGTATGTAGTGGAGTCTTCTGCAGCTGGTAGTCGATGGATGTCACAGGGGTCCAAGAAGACCAGATCATCAGGCGAACAACCTCAGGATACTGGCTCAGGGGTGTGGGGCACTCGGCGTAGAGCCAGCCTTACGCGGAGCAGAAATAGCTATACATTCGGCGGGCAGAGTCACATGGCTCTTAACTACCCGAACCACCATGCATAGGATCATCATACGGTTGAGGGACCACCTAGGCAGAGGAAGAGGTTCGACCGTTTCTATCCTTAGGGAGCATAAGGACGAGACAGAGGAGCTGGCTGAGCAGCAGGTGGTGGGAGATGCTTTGAGGCTCTACCACCACCACCACCTGGAGGTCCACCCCGACCACAGGGAGCTGGCGGGCAGAGGCAGGCTTAGATTTGGGAAACGGAGGCCTACCACCATGGCGCACCTGAGATGATTCGAGGTACTATCTGTGTCTACTCCACCCTTGCTGCAGTTCTTATAGACATAGGAGCGAGTCATTCTTTCATTGCCACTGCCCTTGGTCAGTGCTCGGAGATTCTGACAGAGTCGTTGGCTCGATCCTTACGGCTAGAGACTCCTACGAGAGCAGACTCGATGATTAAAAACTAGTGCCGGTAGTGTGAGCTTACTCTAGGAGTCGAGATCTTCGACTTGGATCTTTTTGTAGCGGCGTCAAGGCCTTACGACGTTATCTTGGGCATGGATTGGTTATCTACGGTCCATGCCCAGATTGACTGTATTAGGCGCAATGTGTGGTGTGTCCGCACCGATGGGAGAAGGTTCACCTTCACCAGTGAGAAGGGAGCCTTTGCAGAACAGGATGGACTCACGTAGAGGATAGGATATCCGATCACTCATTGGTTGGCTAGCCTCATCCTAGGAGTAGTCGACGTGCGGAGTCCGAGTTTCCCTATTGTGGTGGATCAGTATGCAGACGTTTTTCTTGACAACGTTCCAGGACTACCTCCTCACAGAGAGGTAGACTTATATATGGACCTGTACCCTGGGAAATCCCCGATATCTACTACATCATGTCAGATGGCTCTCACTGAGGTTCGAGAGCTACGGGTATAGCTGGAGGACTTACAGGGCAAGTGATTCATTCGACCCAGCGTTTCACCCTGGGCTTCCCCGATTTTGTTTGCCAGGAAGGCGGACGGGAGCTTGCGACTGTGTGTCAATTACCATCACCTGAATCAGGTGACCGTAAAGAACAAGTATCCACTTTCGAGGATTGACAACCTCTTGGATCAGCTCAAGGGAGTATTGTGGTTTTCGAAGATAGACCTCAGGTCAGGCTATCATCGGCTCAGTGTTCGGGATGAGGATGTGTAGAAGACGAATTTCAGGTGTCGGTATGGCCACTATGAGTTCTTGGTTATTCCTTTCAGCATAACCAACTCTCCAGCAGTGTTCATGAGTCTCATGAATAGGATCTTCTATCCTTATCTCAATGGATTTTTCATAGTCTTCATCGACGACATATTGATATACTCGACTACTGAGGAGGAGCACACCTTCCACTTGCGGTTTGTACTAGACACACTCCGAGAGTACCAGCATTATGGTAAGCTCTCAAAGTGTCAGTTCTAGATACGTTAGGTCCACTTCTTGGGACACGTCATCTCTGAGGTGGGATTTCCGGTGGATCCTACGAAGATCGAGGTAGTGCTAGCTTGGGATCCACCGAGGAGCGTGACAGAGGTGTGGAGTTTCCTAGGTTTGGATGGGTACTACTGGATATTTGTACCAGACTTCTCTAGAGTTGCAGCACTGCTTACAACTTTGACGAAGAAGGGGAAACCCCTCGTGTGGTCCGACAGTTGTCAGCCAAGCTTCTAGGAGCTGAGACAAAGATTGACCAGTGCACCCATCTTGAGGCTACTGGAGGAGGGAGTAGGGTACGTAGTCTACTGCGATGCATCAGAGACCGGACACAGGTGTGTCCTGATGCAGGAGCAGGCAGTGATCGCCTATGGATCACGATAGTTGAGATAGCATGAGAAGAACTACACTACCCATGACCTGTAGTTAGCAGCAGTGGTCTTCACTCTGAAGATGTGGCGGCACTATCTGATGGGAGAGCGCTTTATAGTCTACTCTGACCACCAGAGTCTCAGGTACATCTTCTCATAGAAGGACCTGAACCTGAGATAGCAGCGATGGCTCGAGTTCCTCCAGGACTATGACATTGAGATAGTCTATAATCCTATAATGGGGAACGTAGTAGCTGATTCTCTCAGCAGGAGGATGGGCATTCAACTACTTGGAGAGGCAACAGAGCAGCTAGCTACTTTGCAGATATCCTTTGCGAATAGAGATGGTGCAGCCTTTCTTCAGTCACTCACAGTCACTCCTCCACTTCTTCAGCGGGTCAGAGAGGCACAACGTGAGGATGTTGACTGTGAGATGAGATGTGCATAGATATCCTTGGGATAGGCACCTGATGGATTCTCTTTAGGAAGAGAGAACATCATACTTTTCAGAGGACGTACCATGGTACCAGCTGCTTTGCAGGAGGAGATGCTGAGAGAGTTTCACACTTCCCCATTAGCGGTACATCCAGGAGTGGCGAAGATGTACCAGGATCTCAGACGACAGCACTAGTGGCTGGGTATGAAGATGGTTGAAGTAGAGTTTGTTTCATGATGGCTCACCAGCCAGTAGGTGAAGGCGGAGCACTAGGTACCAGCAGGCTTTGTACAGCCCTTGGAGGTCCCGGAGTGAAAGTGGGATGGGATATCTATGGATTTTGTGAATGTACATCCATGTACTTCCAGAGTACACAACTCCATTTGGGTGATCATCGACCGACTCAACAGGTTGGCCCACTTCTTACCCATCAGAGAGCAGGGCTTAGTGGAGATCCTGGGGTGTCACTACGTGTAGGAGATCGTACAACTTCATGGTGTTCCATCGTCTATCGTCTCAGATTGAGATGATCGTTTTACTTCCCGGCTATGAAAGGGGTTGTATGAGGCTTTCGGGACACAGCTACGTCTGAGCACCACCTCTCACCCTCAGAAAGATGGTCAGATGGAGAGGACCATTCAGAATCTTGAGGACATGCTTCGTGCATGTGTCCTCGACACTGGTCGCATCTGGGAGGATCACTTACCCTTGGTGGAGTTTGCGTACAACAACAGATACCACTCCACCATCGGTATGGCACCATATGAGGCATTGTATGGTCGACCTTGCAGATCACCTCTGTGCTGGACAGACCCTGGGGAGTCAGCACTTGTGGGACCAGAGATGGTCCATGCCACGACAGAGAAGGTCCAGGTCATCCAGGAGCAGATGATGACAGCTCAGAGCTGATAGAAGTCTTATGCTGACAGGAGGCGGATAACACTAGAGTTCGAGGATAGCGACCACATTTTCTTACGGGTCTCAGCTTGACATGGATTATGGATATTTTGCTGGGGTAGAAAGTTATCTCCATGCTTCATCAGACCATTCCAGGTTCTCAGCAGGATAGGCGAGGTGGCATATCGCCTAACACTACCACCTAAGTTGCACCGGGTGCACGACATCTTCCACGTATCTCAGCTGATGATATACGTGCACGACCCGATGCATATCATCGACCCTGGGGAGTTGGACATTGATGGAGGGGCTACTTTTGTGGAGGTCCCGGTGGAGATAGAGGATCGACAGGAGAGGGTCCTATGTGGATGGTCGATTCCTCTAGTGCTAATCAGGTGGTAGCACGTGAATCTTCAGGAGAGCACATGGGAGCGGGAGGCTCAAATACGTGCTCAGTACCCTCTTTTGTTTCCCTAGTTTTTGATGTAGCTTTACAGGGACATAAATCCCTGAGGTGGGAGTAATGTAAAGACCCATAGTTTTACAAGGAATTTTTTTCTTAAATTTGTTGGGAGTTGTTAAAAAATGTTTTAAGAGTTAAGTGAATAAAGTTGTGTCACGACTTTATTTTTCTATGTGGTTTAACTTCCATGTGAGGGAATATCCTAACTCCCTTGTTAAGATATTAGTGAGGTGGGGGCCACACGAGCCCCACCCCCTTCAAATACCCTAACTCCCCATTAAACCCCCTCTTGCATTTAATTTGTAACTCTCCCCTCTCCCCACTTTAATTATGCCAATAAACTTAATCAATTAAGTGAGATAAGAGTTTGAATTTTTGAATTCATGGCATGAGTTAATAAAATATGGATGAACCTTATTTTATCTTGGTTGGTTGTTGTGTGAGAATAATTGAGGAGAGAGCTCTTGTGTGTTTTCCTGAAGAACTTCATCTTCTTCGTGAAGAACGCCAAGACTTCGACGAAGAACGCCATCACCGCAAGGAGAGATCGATGTGCCATCTCTTCTCCTCTCCGCAGCCGGTGTGTGATGCCTTTCCCGAAGAACGATGATGTTCCCTATTTCGATCTTCTTCCCACGTCAAAGGAAGGGATACATCGCTCCTCCTGAGACATTCTACGTGAACATATACGGAGCTTCACCTCGTGATGTCGTTTCCCGCGACGATCATCGTTCAAAAAATTCTTCTAGGTAGGGGTTAAGTTCATATTTAATCAATTAAATTTCTGCTCTATTTGTCGATGAGATTACTCGTTCTTGGGCAGCCAATTATCAAGATAATGGGAGGAAGTCGGACAACACGAACACGACCGAACCTCCTCCCCTTTTTGTTGTTGAATTTCTTCGTGGCTTGAAATGGGGATGGCGCGGTGTCGTAACACCGCACGGGAACAAAAGAACCGCGGCTGGAGTGGGCTGCGACGAATGAGCGCTGCACCGTCACACCACACCGGTGGAGCCTAACGAAGCTGCGGCTGGGGCGGGCCGTGGCGGAGGAACACGACGCCGTCGCGCCTCGCCGATTGGACAAGGGCTGCGGCCCAAGGCCGCGGCGGTGCAGAGGAGGGCGCTCGGATCCGCCGGATCTACCGGTCGCCGGTGCTTCAGAAGGCGGGACCAGCTAGTCCTGCGCGGCCCAACCGGCCATTATGGCCAACCGGATCCAAGAAGTCCTGGGGTTGTAACCCCCGACGGCTGGAAAAGGGCAGGCCCCTCCACGTGGGTCTCAATGTTTCAAAAACAAGGGGGGAAGCGCCCCCCCCCCCCCCCCCTTCATCTTCTGCTCAGCGCGCGGTGCCTACACCAGGCCGGACCGCCCACGCCGGGCTGGGCCGCCCGCGCCGGGCCGGGCCGGCCCGCACCAGCTGGGCCAGGTCGTGCCATTCGGGTCGGACCGCGCCATTCGGGTTGGGCCGCACCCAACCGGGTTGGGTTGACCCAGTTTGGGCCCACCCAGGGGGTATTGGGCCGGGTCGGACTGGGCCCAAACCCCCTATTTCCGGACAGATCCATTCAAACGCCCATAACTTGGGCTACGGACCTCCGATCAATGCACCGTCAGTTGCGTAGCGATCCTTGGATCGATACGATCATTTTGGTATTTTACAATCAAGGTTATAGAGAAATTTGTGTATGGCTGGGTTGGTTTGAACAAGAAACCAACCGGGCCCTCGGAGCGAAAACACTTATAAATTGAGCTCCGGACGTCCGATTGACGTGTCGTCGACTATGTTAGATTCCTCCTAGAGATACAGTTCTTTTGGCTTACTCCTCTTGAGGTTTGGATGTAGATGGAGTATGGTCGGGTTGGTTTTAGCTTAAAAACCAACCGGGCCCTGGGACGAAAAAGCCAATAACTCTCAGACCGGGCGTCCGATTGACGCGTCATCTGTCGGTTGAGTTCATATTGATGAGACGGAACTTTGGGATACATCAAATCCGGACTACGTGTCAGTTGATGTATCAACCCCCTTGGCTCATGGAATGGACTCTCTCAGAATCGAGCATGCTGTTTGCGGGAACCCTAGAGCTGGCTACGACTGTGACGACGATGACGACTGTACTGGGATCCTCCGTGGGTTTGACAGCGACAACATCCGTACTAGAATCTTCTGTGGGTTCGACGGTGATGACTACTGTTCTTGTATCCTATGTGGGTCCAGAAGTACATGACTACTATTTTTGTATCGTATGTGGGTCTGACAGTACCTGACTACTGTTCTTGTATCCAATGTGGGTCTGGCCGTATTTGACTCTGTACTTGTATCCTACGTGGGTCCGGCAGAGTAGCTGGTCTTGTATCTTTTGTGGGTTTGACAACTTAGCTGGTCTTCTATCCTATGTGGGTCTGACAGCATAGATGAATCAGTGGCTACGTCTGATCATCTCTATCACCTTACGAAGTGTATACCTGTGTGAGCTGAGTCTTGACTTTCAATCATTATCTTCGATGTGATTGAATTGATATCCTGTGTTGATTGGGTCATGCTTTCCTGTGTGGATTGGGTTGTGAATTACTATGTGGAATGGATTATGTTTCTCTGTGTGGAATGGGTTGTACATGGGCTCGTGTGCTGGAGCTGAGCTGGAATTGATGACTTCGGTATATGTATGGGAATATACCTATGTTGATTTGGTTGTTACTTTGTGTTTGTATCTTTCCTTTTTGGTTTATCCTTCTTGGATTCTGGGAGACCTTCGGGGGTGTCGGGGTCCCTACTGAGTAGCGTATACTCACCCCTGCATGGGATTTACTGCACTACGTTGTGTTAGATGCAGATGGCGGATGACGCTGATCGAGGTGGGAGTTCGTGGAGCTGGACGATACCTAGAGGTGGATCACTGGACGAGATGTAAATGGAGTGGACAACTAGAGCTGAGGAGCAGAAGAGACTATATGTACCCACCCTTCAGGTGGGGTTTCCATAGGACGGCTCGGACTCGCTGCTTTACTTTTTAGTTATTGTACTTTCATTTCAGTTGTACTTTACTTTCAGTTGGGTTTGTATTCTGGCTCATTTAATTTCCAGCACTTACTTTTGTACTCAGTTTACTTAGTGTTTACTTCAGCTTGCGTACTCTGTGGTGTTTGTTTTCTTTATAAAGGAAATGACTTCCCTTTTACGGGATTTTCGCCTTTGGTGCTAGTCGCCAGCCCCTGGCCTATGGAAGGCGGGCTTGGGGTAGTCACAGCACGGGCCCCGAGGATGGGTCGTGACAGCGAGGCCCCCACCAAAACATACGAGACCCCCTGGATGCCAACAAGCACCCCCACCTCGACAAGATAAGTGATGTGGTGCCAAAATAAATCAGTTCTAAGAATGAATAAATAATGTTTACTTGTTCCAAGATGACTAGGTCCATGGCTACTTCATAGTTGTCATGAATTTCAATATGCTCTAGCTACCATAGCCAAAGTGAGCCGAAGAATTGGGTCCTGAAAACAATCCAAATTATTTTCCATATCACTGGATACTAGGACACACCATCCAAGAATTCTTTGTTTTCAAGGATCTCCTACAAAAGATGGTGGATTCTGGGAAAGTTAAATTGACCCCACCGCCAGCACAAATGGCGTGTGTTTCCACCTTAGACTAAAGAGAGAAATATGAATGGAAAACAGTCGCCAGTAAGAATGAGAAATAATTTCACAGTTGGATGAACTGGAAGACCGTCAAATGAGTCCTTGGAATCCTCCAAGCATAGTTAAAATAACCGACTATTCCCCAAAAATCATCGGATACAACACAACCATCCTCCTCATCCCTGTGGACCTCCAAAGGCCAGAAGGGAAGATATAAAGAGAAAGAAGATGAGATGATACCAAATCTAAAGTCATTTTTAATGCTTCCGGATTTCATGCCAACAGAATTGGTGCAATAGGCACAACCCCACCAAATAATACAATGGGTACCGCCCCACCATACGACACCATCAGAAAAGGATAGTCAAACAAGAACATTGTTGGATCAAGAACTGATCTTTGGCTACATTAATGTCATTCACTTGATGTAACCCTTATCATATGAAGACTATGGCCATGAACCTGAGTTCACCGTTTCCAACTAAAGTGTCGGAGGAAGAGGCCGTAGATGTCGGGGGTTTCCCAGAAGGAATGATCAGGGCATAAGCCAAATTCATGGCTATGCCACAAGTCAACCCGTTAACATCACAGAAACTCATGGAAGGACCCTCTGACAGACAAAACAAGAATCAGAATGCTCCTTCACCCCTATGAGAAGAAATACAAGCCGAGTTATCATGGAATATCCATCAGGGGAAGAAAAAAACCCAAACCACAAAAAGTATATAGGTAGACCAATTTAGCCAAATGTGGAACGGACTACAACACCACCGACTCCTATCATAGGTGCCAAACCATCCACTCCCAAAGCTCAAACCCCTAAAGTGTCTATCAAAGAGAAACTTGAGCTGAGAAGCACTGACCTTTAGAGAAGAAGTTTGATATTTTAAATTAGTTGGCTTCAGTACCAACAAATCTATAAATCCTAGATGCGTTGAGCCTATCCACAGATCCTAGGGAGGTACTCATTGAAGCCTTACTAATTCCCCAGTAGTTCAAGGCTGAAATAGCAGTAGTCGATGTCTACTAGATAGATACTTGTCCCGAAGAATATCACACTATCATCTCCTTCACGAATAGGGACAAAGACACCATAATGTAGGGGCACATTAAACCCTTATATGTGTTTGGAAAGATAAATGGAATTAATGTTCAGAAGATATTCATCGAAAATATCTCTAGAGGTAAACACCTCCCACTGCGAATGCTTAGTCAACTAAGAAATGATGTGCACATCTTGAAACCCTGAACTACAACTCTACTGTGATAGGAAAAAAGTGCGAAGAAATTGTTTTGATGAATAAAGCTTAAAAATTGGCTCAGAGACCTCATATCAGATTCCGAGTTCCTAATGGAGCGGCAAAGTACGACCTTCAATATTTTGTTAGAGAGGCCATGACTGCACCATCATGTTGCAATTCCATCATCATACCATCAGTGCATCAAATATTATACCAGTGGGAGAAAAAAGACATTGCATGATGATAAATCCCCATTTGAGTCCTATGAGTCACATTATATCAATGCAGGGTTCTATGAATTGGAAGAAAAACATCTTTCAGCCGATGAAATCTATTGGATAAATGCCCCGAATGGATTGGAGATGGCTCCCACTGACCCCCTCTAGCTTCTTGGGGAAGAGTATGTGCTACCCATCAACCAAGTTGAATGCATTAGTACAAGTCTGGATGTAGACTCAGTTGTCTGCATGGTCTCTGTTATGACCACCAAGTCCAAGGGCATGGAAAAGTGAGTTGGCTACCATATTTTAATAAAAATCCCCATCAATGATGCTCTCGACCCATCCTCGGGACATCAAACTTCCTTTGCCTCACACACTATGGAAAAAGATGATTTCTCTCCCAACATTGGTGAGTTTGTCTGAAAAATAATTTCTCCATCAGAAGAGGAAGATGATGAAGATGAAGAAGAATAAGAAAAATATGAAGAAGACCTCAAAGATGCCCCTCTGGCATTTGAAGAAGGCATCTCCACCACCACCGATGAACATAAGAAGATAAATCTGGGCATCCAAAACAACCCACGACCCACTCTGATCAGTGCATCCATGCCTGTTGAGGAAAAGGAGGCATAAAACTCCTTCCTAAAGAATAATCAAGATGTCTTTTCTTGGAATTAAACAGATATTCCATGCCTCAATCCCGAGGTCTCCACTCATCATCTGGGCTTACCAAAAGATCATTGGGGCTATAAAAAGGCATCCATAAGGTCCCACCCAAGATATGCTACCAAAATAGAGGTTGAAGTTGAAAAGATGATCAAATCCAACTTCATATGGGAGGTTTAATATCTGATCTGGTTGAAAAACATATTCCCTATCAAAAATAATAATGGATAGGTTAGAATCTACATTGATTTTAGATACCTTAATCGGTCTTTCCCAAAAGACGACTTCCCAATCCCAATCATAGAATTGTTGATCGATGCAACAACCAGATATAAAGCCCTATATTTCTTGAATGGCTATTCTAGATACAATCAAATATGAATGGCCCAAGGAGATGAAGAAGATACTGATTTTAGGTCCCCTTAGAGATTGTTCTGTTATAAGGTGATTCCTTTTGGTCTAAAGAATATTGGCACCACATATCAGCATTCCATGTATCACATATTCATTCCCTTCTTGAGAAAATTCATGAAGTGTTTGTAGATGATCTAGTGATTAAATCATGACAATGCTCAAACCACCTAGATTCTCTTGAAACTGTCTTTAACAAATTTCAGCAACATAGTTTAAAGATTAATCCCTTAAATTTCACCTTTGGTGTTACCTCGGGAAAATTCCTCAGCTTCATCATATGCCATCGTGACATCAAAGTCGACCCTGAGAATACAAAATCCATTCTTGGAATGTCCCCACCTCGCAACCTAACCTATTTGAGAGATCTCCAAGGGCACCTCACCTACATTTGATGCTTCATATCCAAACTGGTAGGTAAATTTTTACCTTGAACCATGCTCATGAAGAAAGGAGTTACGTATTAGTGGGATAATGATTGTCAAAAAGAGTTCAACAATATCAAATGATATATCCTAATCCTATCGATGTTGATGCCTCTAGTTGAGGGGAGACCACTCATTTTATATGTAACTGCCCTTAAATGGTCAATAGGCCCCATCCTCTTCCAGAAGAATGATACCAACAGCGAGAATAACCTCTACTACCTTAGATGGACAATAATAGAAGCTGAAACTCTGTATTTAAAATTTTAAAAGAGTTGTCTGGCCCTAAAATTCCCAGTTCAGAATCTCAGGAATTACCTATAGCACCATGAGGTCCAACTGGTCTCCCGCTGTGACCAACTGAAATATATCCTCAACCATACCATGCTGAATGGGTGCCTATCACGATGGGAGGTCATCCTAAAATAGTTTGGCATATGGTATGTTACCCATATGGCCATAAAAGGTATAGATTTAGTAGACTTCCTGGACATGAACCCCTCGAAATAAATAATATAGTTGGATGCTAAACTTCTGGATGATGAAATGTTTTCCATTCATGAAAACTCCCAGACCTGGGAAATGTACTCTGATGGTGCTTCCCAAATCCCGATGGGGAAAAGGATGGAGGATCCCAAGCTCAACAAAGTAGGTAAGGAGTTTTACTCATATCCACTAAAAATGCCATCTTTCCTTACTCTTTCTTACTTTCAGAAGGGTGCACAAAACATAAAGTGAAATATCAGGCCCCCATTATAGGCCTGGAATTGGAACTTCAGGTGCAAGCCAAACACCTGAAAATAAAGGGTGATTCAGCGCTAGTCATCAAACAAGTAAATGGTGACTACGCCATCAATAAATAAGTATCGATCTCCTTAATGAACCATGTATGAGCACTAATTTCATAATTCCCATTAGAACAAATGTTGACCTATGTCCCCCGGTCAAAAAACGCTCATGACGATGCTTTGGAAAATTCAGCCCCAACCTTGGCCGATCCAAACTGGGATGAAATAGTCATTAACATTTCTCACTGCTGGACGGTCTTTCCATTCATCCAAAACAATACGGAGGAAATCTATGAAATTAGCCCAATCTCTGAACCTTATGGTCATACCACCAGTTAGATAACGCCCATTGAAAATTACCTTGAGAATGGGGAACTCCCACCAAATAGGGCTGAAAGGGAACAAGTACGAAGATAGGTAGTCAACATTGTCTTGTATAATGGGGTAAACAAAGAAAAGGTCCTCTACAAATGAGGTCTTGATAGAGTCCTTATCAGGTGCATTTATGGAGAAGAAACTGTTTCCATCATGAAAGAAGTGCACGCTAGAGCTTGTGGGGAACACTAATCAGCAACCAAGCTCTCTCATAAAATTTGTAGGCTTGGGGATTATTGACCCACTATAATACAGGATTGTGCCATATTCACCTAGAAGTTTCATTCCTGTCAAGTTCATGCTAATTTCATACACCTCCACCTAGAGTTACTTCAAACAGCTAAGTACTCCTGGACATTTGTTGTCTGGGGGATAGATGTTGTGGGACCATATCCTCCTACTACAACCAGACAGTTCAAATTCATACTCACAGCAACCAACTTCTTATCCAAATGGGATGAAGCCATACCACTTAAGGATGTAGGGGCAAAAACATCGTTAGATTTGTGAAGACCAACATAATTACAAAATTTGGTGTCCCTCATACTATCCTGACAGACAAAGGCTCCATCTTCTTCTCTGCTGAGTTGGAAAAGTTGTACCAGGAGTATAAAATCAAAGCCAACCATTCATCCTGCTACCAGGTGGCGACCAATTGTAAAATAGAGGCTTTTAATGAGAATCTGTCCCACATACTCCAAAATATGGTTGATAAGGATATGAAATTTTAGACAGACAAGCTCCTTCATGCTTTGTGAGCTTATTGGACCACGACTTGCACTGCCACCCAAGCAACCCCGTACTCACTAGTATATGAGGAAGAGACAATGTTTCCTATATAAATTCATGTGCCATCACTTTGTGTGGCCATTTGAGACTGACTATTTATAGATGATAAATTTCAGAGAGGTTTTTATGAATTGGAGCATCTTGATGAGAAAAGGATGAACACTCTGCACCATTTGTAAATCTACCAAAATCGGATTTCACGAGCCTTCAATAAAAAGGTTCACCATCGATCTTTCCTCGAATGAGAAATAGTGTTAGTCCACAGAACCCCGATGATACTTGGGAAGAAGCTCTCAAATCATTATCCCATGTGGGAAGGACCATATGTCACACATAGGGTCTATTCCAATAGAGAATACACCCTGATATCAATGGAAATATAGCTCATCATGGCTCCTACAAATTCAATGTTCTTGAAAAAATACTTTGCATAACAGAAGTTCCAATGCCATAGTCTGAGCTCTATGACCCTAAACAATAAGTTATAATACACCAAATGTCATTATATAAACTCTAAGACCTTAAAATATGAGTCATCATCCTAGCCACATAATGTTAAAATGTATGGTATTAGTCCATGAAACATGATAGTAAACTGAAATTGCATGGTCCAAACTCTAAGACCTTAAACTATGAGTCATCGTACTTTCCCCGTGACAATATACTATAAAGAAATCATCCCTGAAACATGACAATAAACTATGACTCAGGTCCTCTCCATAGGATTTTAAACTAAATGACACAAAATGTCTTAATCGCATGATAATAAACTGCATGATCTCTTACATAACTACATATGAATTGATTTCTGAACTCACAAGATACATAGTGAAGCTTTGATATTTGATCCTGGCATATCCCCCACCATCAAAAAAATACCTCCATAATGCCCCCTCTCTACCCATATTCATAAGGGAATCCCTCATCACTCATTATTTATCACATCGAGTATAACTCCCATGAGCTTAGGGTTAGTGGTAGAGATTCTCTTATGAAATCCAACTATAGACTAACATGATTGACCTAGAAACTATGATGGATAAAATGGAAATGTCCCTACCCCTAGACCAAACCAAATCAGAAAAGGGTATGTACATAACTATGTATGGTTTTATTCTTTCCCTTGTGAGATATGTAGCGATGCCTCAATCTTCGATCATGGCCTAGACCTACTAGGAATGAAAAAGAAAATGACCCCATCACATCTTATACCTCCTAACACCTATAAAAAAAACCTATGTTCACTCTTTATTTCTCACACTAAGTATAACTCACATGATATTAGTATTAGTGGTGAGGATTCTCATAGGAAAATAAATCATAGGGGAATATGGTAGGCCTGACACCCATATCAAGTGAAACCAAAATTCCCTCAAATATCTCTACACATCGAGCAAAATTTTTTAGGGAGAATCGAGAACTACGCATGGCTTGATTCCATCCCTTATAGAATACGTAGTGATGCCTAGATTTCTCATCTCATCCCAACCACCAGCAAAACAAAATTACATTTCCCCCATACATTGGTCAGACTTGTACAGGGAGTCCATGAAAGGTCCTATCACATGACAAAAAACTACGAAATTATTCAAGAGTGATGTGTGGCCAAGTCCCCGGTATTATGAGATTCCACACATGCCTATGAGTCATGAGAAGTCAAAAGATCATGCTTCCCTCTATACATATGAGTCATTACTATGTGGAAGCTCTAATTAGTTCAAATTTAATCATGATTCAGGTATTCTCACGTTCCCAGGCACATCTTTCCCATTTTTCAAAGTCCATACTCCGAGAAAACATGGATCCCCATAATCATTCAAGGCCATATGAGATGGAAGGCCGGTGTCCTGTGGTCACCTTCGATTGACTATGCACATCATTCCCTGGTGTCTCTACATATATTTACCACAAAAAGGCCACTGATCAAAGGAAATTTTGTCCCCAGGAGAGTCCTCTTCTATCTCGGTACGCCTAATGGCTTCCAAGCCCCATGTCATCCCTCCTGATTCAAGTTTCCCTTGGGATTATGGTTTACAACTTCCTTCATCACTCATGTCTAAGGAATGCCAGAACACCCTGATTACTATTAACCTAAAACTATTAAATATATTTAGGAAAATATTATCTTCCTCACTACATGATTCTAAAATGCATAGTTTCACATCCTCCTTGCACGATGCTAAACTACAAGGCCAAAAACATCCTCACTGGATGTTGTTAAACTGAAAGGCCAAAATAGTCCTATTTTTATGGTGTTAAATTACATAACAATGGTTTAATCCCAAAAGAGACCTCTAATATTGATTTTTCTATTCCTAATAAGTCACAAAGAATCCTCGTAATCCCTTATTTCTCACACTGAGCATAGATCATGTGAGCTTAGGGATTTCAGTGATAGATCCACAATGGCATTACGGAAAATAAGTATAGGAATTTGTCCTAGTAGCATGACCCTAAAAGGCGTGTCAAAATTCCATCCCATGGGAGGAACCCTAGGTCCTGGCCATACGATGTTAAATAACCATGTATCGCAAAGATGGATCGAATGCCTCACCTTGCGTACGAGTCTGATCTACATAAGGGACACCCGATTATATAAGTAAATCGTAGCCCAAATGTCCCCAATATGTCAAGATACACTCCTGAAATATTTTAAACTCCATGCTCTAGGTGATCTTGAATCTACATAACCCTACAAGGCCACCTGGGATGGAAGGCCAGTATCCTACGGACACCTTTAGTTGACCATACACATCATGCCCCGGAGGCTCTACATATGTTTCCCAAAAAAATTGTCATCAATAAATGGAATGTTCATCCCTAGGAGAGTCCTATCCCATATCAGTATTCCCTATGGCTTCCAAGAATCATTCCATACCTCCTGATTCAAGGGCCCTCAAAGTCATGGTTTATGTTTTCCTCCTTACACACATCCTGGATATATCGGAACATACGGGCCCGATTCATCTATGGTCTATTTTTTGGTTTCTAAAGATATCCCATCCATATGCATGAAGTTGATATGCATGAAAAAGAAGAGTTACCCAACCTGTTTCTTGGTTTCCTTGAAGAAGATTAGTTAAAATTGCTCCTTTTATGCTCAGGTGCACCCCTCGTCGAACGTCACACACCTTATTCAAAAAGTTCCCAATCTCCATAATCCTCAATAGCCATCAGATATGGCAGGCCAGTTTCCTGAGAACACATTTGATTGACTATGCGCATCATGCCCCGGAGGCTCTATATATGTTGACCACATAAAAATGGCTGTCAATCAAAGGCAAATGTTCCACTTAGAGAGTCTTTTCCAGCTTCTGTATGTTCAAATGACATTCATGTCTTGTCACACCCTTATATTTGGAAAACTCCAGGATGAGGGATTATGTAACTCTTTCTTTTCAAGTGCCCCTCACATAAAAAAAGTCTCTTAACTAAACTTACCATTCACCAGCTATCCCTCACGCAAGTGAGAAATGTGCGGGAACTTTTTCCCTCTCAAAGCTGATATAAATTTTCCTAATGTCTTCAGACAACAATACTCAGGACAACCACCCATTGGGGTTCCCAACATCAAAATAAATTCAAAATGTTAAAAATACGACCATTCCATCGATAAAGGAAGGCCAATGTACTGCGGGAACCTTTAATTGACTATGAACATCATGCCCCAGTGGATCTTCATATGTCCCGCACAAAAAGTAGTCATAGATCAAAGGAAAATTTGTCCCTCGGAGAGTCCTTTCCTGCTTTTGTATTCCTAAAGTGGATCCCGAGCCACATACATGTCCAAAATCCACAAATTAAGGGTCAATAAAAATCCCTAATCCATGTATGAAGGATGTTAGAACATTCCTGGCTCAGGGTCCCAAGTCAGGGCCCTACCACATTAAGTCTGCTCAAAGCTGTTAGAAATAAAACATCAGTAATAAGTTTTATTGTCAGGGATATGAACTGTCAGTGAAATAGAATCCATACTTTCTAGATAACAAAATCTGAAAAGGGAACCTCTAGGAAAAAGTAAAGTATCGTTTTGTTGAAAAAAGGTAAAACATTGAACCATCAGAAAAGGCGTTAAGCTTGTAAGGGTGAAACCCCGCAAAGGGAAGCCTAAAGAAAAGGCCAAGTTACACCTACTAAAAACGTACCAAGTAGGATTAGGGAAAAATAGGGTAATATAAAAAAATATACACAAAATTTCATGGGGTTTTCCAATAAACCCCATAAATAGTTGAACTATGCTCACTGAGTCCCACGACTCAGGAAATAATTAGAGCCCAATTCAATTATTCTAGTTTACATATTTCAATTCATGGTTTGAAATTAATTCCTGATTGAAATGATGTTTATATAGTAGGAAAAAAGAAATGAAGCAGAGTTCAAAGGAAAATTCATTCCATCATATTCCAAAAATAATATAGTGGGAATTCACAACCTAGAGCCACTCCTTGTGAGCAAGATAGGACCTTTACAGGTGACATTTAGTAGAGTTTTAAAGTTGCATCAACGATTGGTGAGACTCACCAACATCTGGGTGAAGCTTCAATAAATTTTCATTCTTAACCTCCACACTTGCTCACAGTACCTCGTATTCCCTCATGTCTTGGAGGCCGATGATCTCCCCCTCCTGTATTTTCCATCTCCCCTCCTCAATGGAGGCTATAGCCTAGGCCCGCTCTTGTTAGAGCTGCTCCAGCTTTTGGATTTATTGCTCCACTTCCTAGTCAAGTTTTCATATTAAAGACTCTTGCTTCATGAGTTCGTTTTTCCACTTTTAAACCGTTCCAACATGAGTGGCAGCTTTATAAATGATAATTTGTCATGTTGCAGCCAGATGAGATGTTGAATCTGCCATGGAAAGTCAAGATTCAGGTGCACCAGTTGCTTCTCAAGCAACAACAACCTGTCTTACTATATTTTAAAATCCATGATGGTTGAATCCACTAATTCCCATGACCAAAAACTGGTGGTGTGGCTTTGGAAACTTCACTGGAATCTCATCAAATGAAGTCTGGGAGATTAATATCCAAATGTTCCTCCATACCTTTTGCCGAGAGGGATGAAGATCAATAAGGATTTATTGATCAGTCTCAAAATCACTTCCTGATGATGAAATATAGTTAGGAATGAATGTCACCAGAGAGGGACTTGACTCATCAGCTATAACATGACTTGACCCTACAACAACCTCGTCTCTATTAATGGTAATAGATGACAAGGTAGGGGAATAATCTGCTATATCTAAGGATTATGGTTATGATTTGGGAGATGGAGGGGAGACAAATCCAATACCTCCCACCACTGTAGTGGTACCTCTATCTAAAACAGGTGATGTTGTATCTTCAATCATCAGTGGCACTCCGTGGATATGTGGAAAGACTAAAGACCAAGAGCCATGCCCGACCAAAAAAATTGTCCTCAAGGCGGTCCTCAAAAAATTGTCAGTTAATATAAGGCATTTAGGGATGGTAATCCTAGATAAAGATATTAGTCTTGGAATCCTAGGGTCATAAATCATGACACTCGCATAACTAGAAAAAGGGAATGATAGCCTACTCCAAATTTTCTGGGGATGAAACATCATCCCCCTGACTATGAATTCACTAAAGCCACGATGTGCATATGAAAAAGTAGTCTCTGGAGTGACTCCATTTGCAGGGGAAAAAGCCTCTTGATCGAGATTGATTGGATCGTCAATATTCAAATCCCTTCCAAGGTCCATCCAGGCCTAAGGCTCGTCATTGGACTCAACCCCTACCATAAGGACTACCCTATCACTCTCCATGAGAGCTAGCTCAGCACAGTCAAGTGAGCCTGAAACTTCTGGATGTCTTTCTATTGTTGGGGTAGAGATTGTTTGAGCAGAAGCAGTAGATCCCCAGTCTCTTCAAATGGCCCTACTTCCCTATTTCAATCATTCGTGACAGATGGTGACCCTTCCTATACCCTAAAAGGGAAAGGTGTTATAGATTCCTGAGTGGTCATCGTCAGGTCACCAATAGGCCTTGTGTAAAGGTACATGAATTTAATAGTATGTTGACCAGATAATAGTAATTGGTTCAACCACTAGGTAAATAGAAAATTACTTGTGATCCCCTGTCGAATACGCTTGGTTAACTAAGAGGCTTGCTTGCGTTTCTTTGACGGTTGGGGGGATGGCTCCAGAATAAGATCACCAAGAAGAGATGGTGGAGGAAACACCTAGGAAGGTTCTACGATAACCGCTTCTATATGTTCTTGAGCTCTGGAGGATCCCACTATAGTACCCCCTACCGTCGAGGGGGCGTACTCCCCAGCCACATTACTGCCGGGAGAATAAGTCAAGGAAAAAGCCGTTTCCCATGATTCAGAAGGTCCCTAGAGAGTAAAAAGGAAAGGGAGAAATTGTCAGTATATTTTCAACAAATTAATTTAAGTCTAAAGGTTGAAGATAATACCTCTCCAGTGGGTCATGGAAATACCTCTATCAACACCATGCGATCCGAACAATAATGCCTGTCCGTAGGAGTGTGAAGACACCTATCAATTTCAATCAAGTAAGTTGCCACCTCATTGGGTTCTTCATCATCTGAAATATAGGTAAGATCAATGGCTCCCAAAAAACCCATAATATCAAAGTTTTCCCTCTAAATAATCCTCTATATTTCTTAATCTAAAGCGCTCTCCCTCAATTCTTCCCAAAATATCCTAGCCTCTGTAAATGCGGCCGTAATTGGGATGGATAGCACTGGATGGATGGTATAGGGGAGTAGAGTAGGTTTCGACAACCGCAAAAGTTTCCCAGGTGTCCCTGCAAACTCAGGATCTGAAGAAGATGAATGTTTATGGGATGATGGGGGAAAGTAATAAACTTTCTCCATGGTAGCCACAGTAGGCAAGCCAATGATGTTGTCGTACTTATCAATAGTTTCTGGTCGCGGTATGGCAAGTACTCGATGTGAGTACATACGGTGGAAACTTTGAGAGTGAATGAGTGTCTCAAGGTCGTTAAGATAGAAACTCACCCTATTTGGATCCTCATCAAAAGAAATGTTAGACAGTGCTAAAACATATCTAATTCTATTAAGGGTCACTTCCCTAGTCTGAAGGAGCTTACATAAATCATGGGGGGACTAATTACGGGAAGATGAATAGCCATTCAAAAGACCCCATTGCTTCTAGGCCACTAGAAAATCTTCCTCAAAAGGAATGGATGATAGATTCCTAGTAATAGCTCTAGTAGCTTGTTCGGCCGCCCGTGAATTCATAACCCCATCTTTCATAACTTTTCATGGGGGAAACGAACAGACTGTTGGAGTACTTTTCCTGATCGAGAGTGTTTAGCCACTCTTTTTTTCTTCCCCTTTCCTTTCAACTTTGATGCCTTAGAAGTTGTCACAATAGGAAACAGGTCAGCTAATTGGCCATCAGAATATGACTTAATCCAAGCATCAGTATAATTATTGGTAAGGAAGGGCACAGAATCCATAGAATCTAGATGTCTGGCCGAGATCTAAGTATCCTCCCAGGTGATCATTATCCATAATTTGAGTGCTATCATCAGATGTTTCTCCTAAAGAACACTGTTGAGAGAAGGGGGACACAACTTCTAAATGCAATTTAATTTTCAACTAAATATGAAGGGTGCATGTCCCTTGCAAATAAGTTCCCCTCCAATATGGGCAACCAAGATGCCTTATCATAGAGAAAGTAAGTAACCTCGGTTGATAAAGTCTTCAGATGCATTGTTTGTAATAGTACCGTTAGGGGAATCATAAGGGTGGTAAGAGAAAAATTTGGGAACATTGAGACAAGCTGTTAAGTCCTGCTCATTTTTTTGGTCTACTCCTCTTGCTTATCTTGTAAAGCCCAAGCTGCTGGCATGACCCCTCTGGTGCTTTGAAGGTATGGTGAGAGGGTAGAATGTGGAATTGGTATGGAATTGATGGTGGGATAACCCCCTATGTGGGATCTAATTCAGCCCAAAAGAATTTGAGAAGGAAGAACCATCTGGTAGGGTGACCCCCCTTCATTGATTCGGCCTAGTAGGTGGTATATCTTGGCTAGCATTGGGATATCCAAATTGATGCATTTTCCAATGGCTAGCTGAGCATCCATGATAATGGTTGAGGTTCTTACACCCCCTGATTATCACACAAGTAGGAGCCATTCGGTCAAGAACATGGCCAAGAAATCCACGAGTCGAAATAACCGATCGATATAAGGGATGATACCCCATCCCCATTTCTAAAAATCCCTTTATTCTAGCATGAGCTAGTAAGTACCCACTCGCCTCCGGGTGGCTTTGATGGGACAAGCCCTGGGTCTCCACGAATCGGTCTTGAGACCAATATGCTTAGAAAAAGAACCAAACCAGTCATTAGAAGTGCCTTCGCTTGGATGATGTGTTTCCTGGCCAAAGGGGGGTTCTATCCTTGTCATCATAAACAGCAGAGGGAGTAAGAAATTCATTGTACATGTACCCAATGATAGGGACTCTCCAAATCAGTCGGATGTCCCAAAAGATGATGCCAACCTTCTTATTGGTAAAATGGAAAGTGTTGGTATCTAGAATACACTGGCTTAAGAGTTGTGAAATAAGGGTAGTAAGACAATTGGCTGTATGTCTGAGAAACCCAAACGACCTTGTACAGTCCCATAATCTATATCTTGGCTTGGAATTCTTCACAAATCTGGAGAACCCAAAAGGTTCACCCCCAGTCAAAGCCAATTGATCCTCCAGGCTGAAGGTCCCATCGATATGACCAACCATGTTGCTCATTCGCTATAGCCTTCCTCGTGATGCTATGATAATAGTGGGTCGTCTGATCAGGCCTCTGATGCACCCCCTCTTGGGTTCAAGGAGCGTAGTGTAGAAAAGGCCTGGAGGTAGTATCTCTCTGAAGGTTCCCCCCCTTCGAAGAGATCAAAGCCTTCAGAATAGAAGTATCGATTATCCAGGCGGTGTGATGATCAATCGAGTTTGGCATCAAAATCGTTGTGTTAGACAAAAGGCCAAACCCATAAGAGGGAAGCCTGTCTGAGACTTGGTACTCCAGTTGACCCACTAGGAGCATATTCAAAAGTGATTGGTGAAATGGAACGATCAGAATTTTTTCGTCAACCATAGCTGCCATGTCCTTTGATATTTTTTTAGTAGCAGAAAGAGGCGAAACAATAGTAGCCTTAGAAGAAGAAGCGATATCAGCAACACCATGTGAATCAGCCATTGTATCCTGAATGGAATATCTATAAGACGATCAAAAGTTAGTCCAATAAAAAAATTGTTGGATAGAGGCTATGGAAGAATGGTTAAAAGGGTCAAAATATGTCCACATGAGGTTCCACGTACGGATTCAGGAAACGGTATGCAGTATCCACATCCCGCAAATTGCATGATTCATGGAATCAACCCCGCCTACAGCTACGGTACATGGCCGCATTCCACCATGTACAACCATGGTACGTAAACCATCCGTGAGGCATTGGATCATAGATCATTTTCTAGCGAAAAGAAAGGTTCACAGAAAAAGGATACTATAAACCTAGTCCTTGATTAAGTTCGTATTTTAGAATGGTGGATAAAAGTTTTTTTTTCTGTTTTTTAATATTCTTAAAAGCCCGGTTCACCATTCCAAGTGCGGTATGCAGACAAACTAGCTGCATAGCATCCTCCAAAGTAGAATCCGGATTTTAAGAATTGGAATTCCACAAAACTGTTCATGAAATCAAAGACATGGTACGCGGATGGAAAATGGAAATGAGATTAGTTCATGTAATATAAAAAGATGTTTGTGAACGAGACCTTCACAAGGAGCACGGTACGCAGGACTAGGGAAAGCCAGGGAAATCGAGATCACATTTATATATGAGAAATGGTAAAAGAAAAATGAAATGGGACCCCATATAGAGGTGTGGTTCCCTCCTAACGGGTCCATATGTTCTACCAAGAACCATTTCAGTTCAGGATCGCTTCTACATCAGAATAGTCCCCTTTTTGTTCCGAACGGGTCCTATTCTGATGGGGGGAATTTGTAGTGTCCTAAAAATTCCACCAAGGGAAGAAGATACCCCCAAGAATGCTTTTTAGAAGAAAGAAAGTGCTCTTACAAGTCTAGAAAGGTGAAAAGACTCAAATTGAGTTGAAATATTTAGAATAAAATTGAAGGAATTCAAGTTATCAACATTTTTTAAGTTACTCGCATACCATCACCGGGAAAGGTATGCATAGCAGCTTGACCATGAACCTACAGGTACGCAGAACAATCCATGAACCTCTAGCCTGCGAGGTGATGGCCAGTGAGCAAGGCAGACCACGAATTGAGTCACTGACAAATTCATACACGTGAGGACTGTCTGTGTGCCATGCCGTGAACTCATTAGTTCACGGACAATGCGAACCAGTAGGGTTTCATGAACCATTATCGCTAACAGAATCCTCTACAAGGCTTGGTTGTCCAAGTCTTCTACAGGTCAATATATTGCTTCAATGGGCCTCCAAAAATTGTTCTAGGTGCCCAATAAATATGATTCCTCTGATTCTATATAAAATTAACATAGTATAAGTAAAAAAAGGAGACATAGAAGGTGACAGACAGAGAGAATGACAGACGACTAAATCTTTATGGAGACTTAGAGGTTGTACCCTTGCTTCTACCTTGTTCCATCAACGAAGCCTGAACCAGAAATCGCTCCCTTTGTAGGTACAGTCTGCCATGAACCATAAAATGGGGGAATTGAATAACAATAATAGAGATGCGAACCTAACTAGTGAACTGCGAACTAAAGGCTTCTCGCAAATGAACTCCCCACGAACGATGATCCCCCAGACCCCCTTCAATATGGTGCTTCACGTAGCGTACCGCTACATGGACTAAACCTGGTGTCGCGTACTACCTCAGTACGTAGATGGAACCCAAAGTGGTGTGGTGGGATGCATACTAGTATGGTACGCGGTTGTTTATACCCATCCCCGCATACCACAGCAGTACACAGACATCCCCTCTGTCCGCATACCATTATGGTATGTTGAGCCTCCCCCTTCCCGCATAAGAAACCAGTACACGGAATGGGTTTCTTTCAGGTATTGTTTCCATGGGTTCCAACCTCACCCCTCGACTACCATCTAATTTTCAATGATCCCTCCACTAACCATTCCTCTGGAAATAGGATAAAGCCTCCTCCAAAGCAACCGGACCCACAATGTCAAACCATCAGGTGCTTCTGTGCGCCCCATTGAGTCTACATACCAACGATAAGTGGAGTCACGAATGCTCTCTCCACAACAGTGCGGGATTCGGGAATTCTTATGAGGCTATATTCCCATGGTAACCCGGAGCCCAACCTTGGGATGCCGATGTGAACCTCCTCGTTCCTGAGACTAAGGGTGATCACTCGCTTTTTCATTCAATGAGAAATATTGATCAGTCGAAGGAGTTATTTTCACTTACACCTTTTGACGATGACGAAACTCTTCCCCTTATTAGAACGTGTTTTTTGGCCCTCCCACTGAGGTAAGTTCCCAATAATCTAGGGCTGGGCCGCGTGACCTTCAATGTCATTCCACATTAAAGGGTTTGTTGCACCGCGCCTTCACTCATGGTCTCCCTGGACTCTTCCACCATGGGCTCTCCCTCCCCCACCAACATGGGAGGAGGCATGTGCATTGTTGAATCTTTCACATCCTTTTGTTTCTCGCACTGAGCATGACTCACGTAGGCTTAGAGGTTTGTGAGGATTACAACATCTACACATTCTGAACTACGAGAACTCTGATTCATGACCAAATCAAGATATGTAGGATGCCTACTAGAAGGCCTGAGCTCAAAAGGGTGCCCATCCAAAAGGGTCCATCCAATTATGTCCCCTCAAATGGGAAGCTCCCATGCGTAAGCCCCACACAATCCGAACTACGTGGGTTTTGATTCCTCTCCTAAGGATACGTCGGAATCCCTCCTTACAGGGCCGATCCCAACATCAAGTCACCTTCTGTCCCCCTCGATGATGAAAAACCTCAGAGCACCTTATTACATGGCTCAAGTCAACATCACCATTGTAGAATCAAATATATTTGCCTAAGATGATCCTACAAACCAAGGGTAGCCCGTGGACACACTCTTCGGGAATGAACCAAGGATTCATGAATATATGAACATAACTTAAATCTATAATAGAGTCCTAGAACAGGCAACAATCCTCCCCCATAAGGGTGCGGTGAGCCTGACCTCCCATCCTCTCAACCAATGGAGTCCTTAAGTGTCGTTGGATGAATTTTCGGTCAACGAGTGCTTGCCTTGTGAAAGCTTGTCCATGATTCATGGATACTAGGGCCGTTGGGTGTTCTTGGCTACACGAACAAACCCATTGGAGACTATCCAAGGAAGTTATATCCGAGAAGGACAGATTGTGCAAGTGCTCGACCCCCACACAATTGCCCGTTGGGACCAACAGTTATCGAATGGTTAATTCAACCTTCTTTAAAGGATAATGACTCAGAACGGGTTGAAACAAAAAGAATGGTGAATTCGACAAGAACCCGTCTCTATTGAGAAAGGGACGGGTGCCAATCGTCATCGTGCCATTTCCACTCTGCCCGAAAATGCACCACCTCATCTGAGCGAGACACATTTGAAGTCTACAAATCCCCAAATTTTGGCTAAATGTGAGAAAATATCAACATGCTTCCAATGTCTCATACTTCTCAATAAAGAAATTCGACAGATTATCGAATGTTTGCACATATCTATATGCACCGAGATCACATCATCTGAGGCTGAAACGTGTGAAGTCGTCCCTTTTTTGATGATTCGATGTAGAGCTCGATTCGCCAATGGGATGAAGGAACATCCTGAGAAACCAGAAAAACAGGAGAGATTTTTCAGAACCTCTTTGTCGTGACCCTTTATTTTCTCAATAGCAGACGATCGTAGCCAAATTGTGTAGTGAATCGAATCGAACGAGTGCAGGTTCATGCCTCTCGGGTGATTTAGGGCATCGAGATCTAAAGTAATATTTGGATTGAAAGCGATTCAACCACTATTGTTCATGCCATCATGAATGATGTGGCACATCTTGCCTGGCCACTTACTACTCGTTGGATGCACTGCCTATCTTTGCTTCGGGAGATCAACCATATTGTCACTCATTTTTTTCATGAAGCCAATATGGTTGCTGATGGTCTCACCAACAAGGGGGTTAACCAGGATATTATTTTGCAGGATGATTTTCCTTGTGATTTGCTTCCCTTTTATGGTAAAGATTGTAATAAGATTCTGTCTTTCAGACTCATGTAACCTTCTTTTTCATTTTCAATAAATTGGGTCTTGGTCTTTGACTAAGGCACTAACTTCTTTAAAAAAATTTAATAAATTGTAATAATCAATAATAATTAGTAATAATTAGGATTAGTTAGTAATAAATTTTAATAATTAGAAACAAATAGTAATAAATAGTAATAAATAGTAATAAATAGTAATAAATAGCAATAAAAAGTAATAAATAGTAACAATTAGTAATAATTAGTAATAAATAGTAATAAATAGTAATAAACAATAATAAACATTAATAAAGAGTAATAGTTAGTAATAATTAGTAATAATTAGTAATAATTAGTAAGAATTAGTAATAATTAGTAATAATTAGTAATAATTAGTAATAGTTAGTAATAATTAGTAATAATTAGTATTAATTAGGATTAGTTAGTAATAAATTGCAATAATTAATAATAATTAGTATTAATTAGGATTAATTAGTAATAAATTTTAATAATTAATAATAACTAGTAATAATTAGGATTAATTAGTAATAAATATTAATAATTAGAATTAAATTTTAATAATTAGAAATAAATAGTAATAAATAGTAATAAATAGTAATAAATAGTAATAAAAAAATAGAAAAAAATACTTTTAAATAGTAATAATTAGTAATAATTAGTAATAATTAGTAATAATTAGTAATAAATAGTAATAAATAGTAATTAATAGAAATAAATAGTATTAAATAGGAATAATTAGGAATAATTAGTAATAATTAGTAATAATTAGTAATAATTAGTAATAATTATAAATACTTTCTAATATTTAGTAATAGTTAGTAATAATTAGGATTAGTTAGTAATAATTAGGATTAGTTAGTAACAATTAGAATCAGTTAGTAATAATTAGGATTAGTTAGTAATAATTAGGATTAGTTAGTAATAATTTGGATTAGTTAGTAATAATTAGGATTAGTTTGTAATAATTAGGATTAGTTAGGAATAACTAGGATTACTTAGGAATAATTAAGAAATAATTAGAAATTATTTGTAATAAATAGTAATAATTTGTAATAAATAGTAATAATTAGTAATAATTAGTAATAATTAGTAATAAATAATAATAATTAGTAATAATTAGTAATAATTAGTATTAATTAGTAATAATTAGAAATAAATAGTATTAATTAGTAATAATTATTAATTAATAATTAGTCATCAATAATTAGAAATAGTTAGGAATAATTAGGAATAAGTATGAATAATTAGCAACAACTAGGAATAATTAACAACTAGGAATAATTAGCAACAACTATGAATAATTAGAAAAATTAGGATTAATTCATAATAATTAGAGATAATCAAGAATAATTAGAAATAATTAGGAATAATTAGGATTAATTATCAATAATTCATAATAAATCATTATAAATTTGAGTAGATTTATAAACTGGCTCAACTTCCAATGGATTGGTGGCATTTCTTTTTGAATGATGCCTAACTGTTTTCAACATTTTACACTAAAATCAATATGAAACATCTTCTTGGACATACTCCAAAGCATATTTTTTATAGTGATTTTAGTCGGAGAAATTTTCCAGGTGGGGAGCCGTCGGACAAAAGAGGCTCTTTTGCCCGATGCCTCATCCCCTTGCAACTTTCTACGATTGAAATCCCTATGAATAGACTACTCCGACTTATGAATATATATTTTTGTATGCATGAGATCATGGAGATCACTTCCATAGTTCTTTTATTATATGTGCTGATGCATACGAAAATGGATATTCATACATCGAAGTAGACTATTCATTGTGCTTTTAGTCGGAGAAAGTTACAAGGGGATGAGCCGTTGGGGAAAAGAGTTGCCACCAATCCATTGGAAATTATGCCACCAGTAATTAAGAATAATTTTTTAAAATATCTAAAATTAATAATAATTAGTGGTAATTAGTATACATTTTTATTAATGAGTGTCGATTAGTATAAAAGCTTAGAAATAGTTTGAATAACTTTACAATAATTGAAATTATAATAAATTGCTTGAAAATATAATTTAATTGACTTCTATTTTTGGATAGTGTTTATCTTATATCTAATTAAAAAAATTACTAATTATTTCATATTTTTAGAAAAATATGGAACCGGGAAGTCAACAACAGTCATTATTAGATGATTATTCTTGGATAAGTCAACACAGGAATCCATACGGTTCTTGTTTAAATCATGTATATATTGAGGGTGTTCAATCTTTCCTGTCATTTGCATCATTGGGACCAATTTTTTTCCAGAAGGGACACTTAAGTGTCCTTGAAACAAATGTGCTCTTAGGACGTATGACACATTTGATAACGTTGGATCTCATTTATTGCATTTTGGTTTTCAAATAGATTATATTGTTCGATATCAACATGGTGAATGCATTTCTAGAGAAGATATTAATAATTTGGTTCCACATCCAATGAGGTTTCAATGTTTAGTATATGATGTGGAATGTCTGTATGTTCAACAAACTGAAACACAATATGACATTGACTTAACTCTTGAGTTGAAACCATCTCATTTATATGAGTTTTTGAGGTCCACTGAGGATGCCTTATATCCCGGTAGCAGGAAATGCAAGTTTGAAGTATTTTCTAAATTTATGGCCATTAAATCAGATAATAGAATGTCAAATATCTATTTTGATCAGATATTATCTTTGTTAAAAACACTATTACTTGAAGGAAATGTGTTGCCAGTATATTTTTATTAGAGAAAGAGGCTGGTTCATAATCTTGGTCTTAGTTATCACAAGATTCATGCATGTTCAAATGACTAAAACTTATATTATGGTGAAAATGAGTTGTTGGATAGTTTTCCTACATGTGAAAAATCAAGGTATAAAGATGCTCAACCAGGGAAGTATGGATTTGTTACTATAAAACAATTGAGATATTTCCCACTCATACCTTGATTGCAATATTTATTTATGTCTCAAAACACAGAATCATTGATGTCATGGAACAAAACCAATATTTCAACCAATAAAAGATTAAATCATCCCTTCTATGGTGATTCATGGAAACATTTTGAACATGTGCATCAGTCATTTTCTTTTGAAGCCCGAGACGTGTGATTGGGTTTCTCTACTAATGGTTTCTATCCATTTGGTTCTTACGGTAGTTAATATTCATGTTGGAATGTCATTATAACTCTATATAATTTAACTACATGGATGTTGATGAAGGATCCATATATATTTTGACCTTATAAATTCCAGTTCATCTAAAAAATAATATCAATGTTTATTTGAAACCATTTATTGATGATTTTAATTCACTGTGGAGTAATGGTGTCATTACATGAGATGTTTCTGTGAAACAAAACTTCCTACTGAGAGATGCATTGATGTGCACAATTAGGACTTCCCAGCAAATGGAATGTTATCTACCTAGAGTACACATGGTCTAAAATCATTTCCGTACTGTATGAAAGACAAAAAAGCATTTATGATCGTCAATGGAAAAAACCTTTTTTTTCGACTATCATTGCTGATTTCTTCCAACCGATCATCCTTTTCAAAGAAACAAATATCATTTCAGAAAAGGAACAGTTGAAAAATATGGGCCTCTATGAATTATTTCAGGTGCAAAGTTGAAATAAATTGTCTCACTACAAAAAAGTGTCTTTTACCAACAAAAAAATAGTGACACATAATATATTTGTTGGAAAAAATGATTAATTCCAACAGATATTGAGTTTTTTCAGTATTAATTTTAACTAACTACATTTTGTTTCACTAACAGGTATATTATTTAGTATAAACTGTCCAATACCAACATATCTTTTACCAATAGTTAAATCTTTTATTTTTTTTCATATTAATACCGACATTTTTCTACTAACACATGAATATATTTTTAATACCTATTATTACCAACAAATATTTTACCATTAGAAGGTTTGTTCTAATCAATTATTTTCTAAAAAATATTTCACAAATAATTGAATATAAATATATATATTTATGTATGTATATATGTGTACCAACAAATGACTTTTTAAAAATATTTACAAAAAAATTGAGACAAATAAAAAACAAGCCATTAAAAAATATTACCATTTATAATGAATTTAAAATATATTTTCAATAACAATAAAAATACATAAAAACATAAAATAGGGGCTTAAACCTAGTGAGTCTCCTGAACATGCTCCCACGCCTTCCCTAACAGCACCTCCAAGCATTCTGCCTCCCATGCCACCCCTCCCTGCGTTGCGCTTCTCGGCCACTGTCTCCCTGCGTTCTGCCTCCCCCGCCACCACCTCCCTGTGTTCCGCCTCCCAAGCCACTGCCTCCCTGCATTCCGCCTCCCGGCCACCGCCTCCCTGCGTTCCACCTCCCTGGCCACCGCCTCCCTGCCTTCCACCTCCAGGCCACCACCTCCCTACGTTCCACCTCCCTTTCCACTGCCTCCCTGTATTCCGCCTCCCCTTCCACCGCCTCCCTATATTCCACATCCCACCTCCCAGTCACCGCCATCCCCAATCATCCATCACCGTCATTTATTTACGTTCTTTCTCCCATGATGATCAACACCACCCCAGATATCTTAACAGATTCTGTGGATTCAATTCTCAATCAATCACACAGATTAGAAGCAATGTAAAATATTGGAGTGCACGAAGATATTCTTTGGTGGACGGTTCAAATCATCAAACCCCTCGATTGTTTTTATTGTATGACATTGTATTTTTCTGTGCATAGAATCTTATTTATATATTGGCATTGGGTGATTTCCCTTCCTCTATTATTTCTTTCTTCAACTCCATCCATCACCAATTATTACATCAATAACTTGATTAGAGGAAGGGGTGCAATCGTCCAGCTTCATTTCATCAGCATGGAGCATCATTCACTTGATGAAAAAATCCAAGGTTCACCTTTATTTATCTTTAATCGACACTGTAATGGTTTGGTTAACAATATGTGGATTCTAAATCCCTATATATGAGGACTTCAAATCATATTCTTGATATTATCTATATGGAGGTTTGTCCTACTGAATGAAACTTTATTGAATAGTCTGAATTCGAATGAAATTTGGTTTTATCATCATTATTGGGGTGTAGTATTGATTCATGCTTATTCTTCTTATTCAACCATTCAATATAGGGGTTTCCTAAAGAATAGGGAGGATGAATTTTCCTGGTCATCAATAATTGTGGTGGATAATCTCTTCATGGGTTTATTTTTATATATGTGGGAAGCCTTAATAGTTCCAGAAAATATATATCCCATACATTCTAATACATATGAGAATAAGGTTATTTTATTACCGTGGAATCTTGATTTCCTAATTTTAGATCATCCCTGAATGTTTTTTTCTATAAAATCACATGTGATGTTGAGTACTTAAGGTGAGTAAGTGAACCTTCCAATGGTTGAGGCCTATTTGGAGCATTCACTTTAATTAAATAATTTCATGATAGGTGATTAGGCAGGACTCATATTATATTCAAATGAGGGAATTACGGGGTATTTCTATTAAAACTATGTTTCACATATGCATTCTCCCATATAGAAACACTTTGTGCATGCCTTTCATTACTGGGTGTTTCATTTTCATTACATGATGTATCAATATCTACTGTAGGTTCAGGTTTCATTGGTGTTTTCACATGATTTCATTAATCTAGATGGATTTTCATTAATCTAGATGGATTTTTATATTGGTTTCTCGGTGTTATGAATTATTACACACTCTAAAAATGACCTAGAGTTTTCTCCTTGTGCCTGCTAATATTATTGGGTGGTGCCTATTCACAAACACTTAAAAACACATGTATGCACAAAAATTCATATAAAATATTTTTGATAATCCTCTTATGCCACTCGGCTAAATTGATGGTTGTCCTGCTCTGATCCGTCTGCATTGATTCATGTTCGATGGGTCTCATTTTTTGTTCATGGTCTATTCCCCAGAAGGAAGCCACTATAAATCCTTCCAGAGAGGCCATTTTTTTCTATATTCGAGATCAGAGGAGGCACATCTTCTGCTATCAGGTATTATTTATAGATGCTACTAAACCTAGGTAGAGGAGGTCTCTTGCTAGAGACTCTCGCATTAGCTGTGTGTGTTTTTTTGACTCAACTGAAATTTTTATAGGTTCATCGTTGCTTCGTATGATGCTCAATGTTTAGTTCAAGCCATTAAATGCTAGGTGGTCGACAGAATGTCAATGATAAGTCATCAACATACCTCTCTTCACTTCATCC
This sequence comes from Viscum album, assembly GCA_963277665.1. Lineage (NCBI taxonomy): Eukaryota > Viridiplantae > Streptophyta > Magnoliopsida > Santalales > Viscaceae > Viscum > Viscum album. Next base: position 2,078,769 of record OY728140.1, read on the forward strand.
TCACCCTACACTCCATGTCTGTCAACATTCTAATCCCCAACACACTTCAAATTACACTGGAACCATGATTCCATCCCGAATTCTAAAGCCGCTTCAAGACCACTTTATCCAAATCCAAACCCAAAAAAAACCCACCTCCACTACAACCATTTCATCCCTAAAATCTATAAGGCCTTCCCATATAAATCTATCCCCTGGTAAGCCTGTACATCCCCAAATAACTCTATTAAAAACAAATCCTGCCACTTATATTATAGAGAAAACACTCATTCCTATATTAAAAATGAAGCATACCACTTATATTATAGACCAAACACTCCTACCACTATTCTTGCCTTAATTACAGCCAATAAGCCCATGACCAACCAATAATAATATCCATGACCCCAACATTAGCTCTTAACTAGGTTGCCCAACAACCAGCCCATCCCATCACTTTCAATAGCCCCTATTCCACTCTAAGTCAGCCCACCATTCCACTTCAACTAGGCCCACTAAAAATCCATATTCCATCCCTAAAGCTCTCATTAACAATTAAACAGTGTAGTTTCACACAACTCAATAATATGGATAGAAAAAAATAGATTATAGATATTGGTCATGTGATTTGGTGGATTTATGCTAGGTCATTGCTTGAAGATCCTCAAGAGAGGGCCACATACACACATAGGGACCCAAATTATTCTCTCTTTATTTCTATAAATATTATCAAGTCCTGTTTGTAAAAAATACCTCTCCATGGAACACTTCAAGTGCTCAAAAACTTTTAATGATGAATAAAATCCTTCTCAAGGTACTGTTTCTTTTTGTGTTTTTTGTGCTGCTTCTATTTTTCTTCTTCTCCCTTTTCCTATTCTATTTATTCTCATAATATTCTTCCTATATTTATTAATCAATTTAGAGTATTTTTTTAGTTAAATAACATGTTTGGATGACTTCTTCAATGTGGAATTGATTGGAAATGAGTTTTTTGTTTATTTCTTAATTATATTTCATTTTCTGGATGTTGGCACTTTGCTGCTCTCTTTTTCTGAAATCCATGAGATGTCAACAGGGATGATGAAAATTGATCACTATGAAAATCATTTTCTGTACTTCCATTTATTTTTATATTGGTTTCAATTCATGAAAATATATTTCACTGTATGTTTCTTGGTTGTTTGTGTTTTAGACATTAGATATAAAGGGTGTGGCATAACACCAATTTGAGGTTTCTCGTTGTTATTGAAGCTGGCTCGATTTGTTTTTTGTTTGTACTGGAGATGGCTCGTTTATTGTATGCTTTTTGGCTTTGTGTGGTGGAGATATTAAAGTTGAAGATTGTGGTATAGCAGCTGATTGAAGTTTCTTACTAGTCCTGGAGCTGACTCACTGGTCCTAGGGAATGGATGGATCATTGGTGATGATGCGCTAAAGGTTGTGGTATAGCGGGAGCTGGCTCTCTAGTCACGTGGCATAGATGGGTTACTGGTGTTGGAGCTAGTACTAGGGAAAGTATGGTTGTAGGCACTGGGGGGGATCTTGTTATAGGGGGATGATGTGTTTTTGTATTTCATTTTGTATTAAATTTCATTATTAATATAATTAATTTTTTTTTCTATGTTTTAACATTCTTTTAAATCATCTTCGATTTAATAATTAAAATAGATTAATTAAATATGATAAATTAATAAATATAATATGAAATCTAACTACAAATAAAATTTATAATTTTTATTTAAATGTAATTTATAAATAGATATTATATGTTGGTAATATATTTTCCAATAGAAAATTTTTTCATAATAATCTGATGCTAAACACTTTAACCAAAATATATATTATCTGTTAGTAATATTATAATTGTAACAGAACTATTTTATCTGTCGCAAAAACATTTAGCGATAGAGTTTTTACTGACATTTTAGTGACATGGAATATGTGTTGGTAAAACGTTTTACGAACAGAAAATGTACTTTTACCAACAGATATACCCTTGTCAGAAAAAGTGAAATATTTTGTATTGTATCTTCATTACCTACAATCACATTTGGACCAACAATAAACAAACAGAAAGTTGACGTGTTTGGAAAAGATCATAATTGGATAAAACATAGCATTTTTGGGATTTTCCGTATTGGTATAATTTTTTGGTCTATTACATGTTGGATGTGATGAATATTAAGAAGAACTGTTTTGATAATTAATTTCATAGTGTTTTGGATATACCAGGTAAGACCAAAGACAATGTGAATGCATTATTAGATCTTTCCCACATTTGCAAGTGACCAGAACTTGAACTATTTGAAAATTTCATATCATAGAAGTTAATAAATCCAATATAAGATTATACACTATCCAAAGAGAATCATTCATTATTTCGTTAATGGATTTTATATTTGATACTTACATATGGTTATATTTCAAATTTAGAAAGATGTGTCAGAAATGGTCATAATACCGGATTGAAAAGTCATGACTCTCATGCTTTAATGGAAATAATTCTAACAATTGGATTAAGAGGTTTGTTAAATTTAATGATTTCAGATCCTCTAACAAACAAATCAAATTGTTTTTCGAGACATATGTTTGTTGACAAAAAATTAATATTTTTTAAGAAAACTGCAAGAAGATGTCGTTTTAATTTTATATAAACTGGAAAAAATCTTCTCGCTTGGTTTGGTTGAATCAATGGCACATTTGGTATTAAATTTTCTATATGAAAAAAAATGTGGAGGTCTAGTGCAGTTCTGATGGATGTACCTATTTGAGAGATGCATGAAGAAAATGAAAACAAAGTATGTAACAAAGCATCAATTGAAGGCTCAGTTGCAAAATCTTCTTTACAAGAGGAAATTTCTTTTTTCTTATATCATTACTTTCAATATGAATACCCCTAAAAACACAAATACACATGCCATAACAAGGAAAATGTTTCTGATGACATGAGAAATCAATTATTAGTTTTCAACCAGCCCAAACATGGCTTCGATGGAGTTCATGAATGATGTCTTTCAGATGATGAACATCGTATAGCTCATACATATATTCTGCTAAACTGTGAATATAATAAACCATTCATACTGTGAGTGATCTTATCACTTAATCTATAATTTTTATAACATTACATTAATCTTATTTTATTTTTAGGTTATATGAAAATCATATCAAGAAACCATTTCAACAAATTACAGCAACTTCCCTAGAAGAACTCCATCAAAAAATATTTCCTACTGGTTTCAAAAAATGGTAACATAAATTATTTTTTATTTCACATAAAAAATCAATTTAATAGTTGTTATGGTGATAATTGTTTTACAACTTTTCAGGTACCTCAACATAGTGATAAAATTGATACTCAATTGTCTGTATTGAGTAACCCACCACCCAAAATGCTTAAATTTTAGAATTCATATGTGGTGAATGATTATCGATTTCATACACATGCATATGGTGAATAAAAAAACAATGAATAGTGTTGTTTTCTTGAGAGGATCTCATCACAGAGAAACTAAAGTTGACTTTTAGGGCATGTTAGAAGAATTCATTGAAGTTTGTTATGTGGGAAAACATTTTGAAATGATTTTTAATTGTCAGTGGTTGGCTACTGAGAGAGGTTTATCTGTTCATCCGATCTATGGAATCTTTGATATTAAATATAAAAGTCTTATTGCAGTAAATAAACCATTTTATTAGCTCATCAGGCACATCGGTTTTATTATGCAAATTACTGTTCTACTTCAATGTATTTGGGTGATTGGTGGAGAAAAATTAAAATTAAATCTCAATAGAATCAGTTTAATGAAAGTAATTGAGGTTCTGCTGAAAAGCAAGGAATTGATATTTTTCGAGACACTACTCTGAATCCTTCTTTTACACAAAGAGACATTAATATCATTGATGGCACCCCATATTTAAAGGCCTATGGTGATGATGATGTTAATGATGTTACAAATGAATTTGAAATGAAAAGAGATGATGAAACTATATCTAATATGAAAATTGATGATACTGCGGTGGAAGATGAAGATATTGACATCAAAAACTATGAATATGAGGATGAAGATGAACATTGACACAATTAAATTCTATTTATAATCATATATAATTTATATCTATATATAATAGTTGTTTTCAATTGTTTTCTAACAATAATGATTTTGTGTTTTAGATGGACGGTGATCTATTTCATATGTTTCAGGAAGGCGATCTACCTTTGGATGAGCAGGAGGTCAGATTAGCCAACCCTATGACTGTTGGCAGTTCAAGGGGCACTCAGAGGGGGTGTGGTCTTGCCCAACTAATGATTCTCGACCCTATACTCAAGAGATGTCCACATCTTGGGTTTGATCCATTAATGTAGAGCTATGTTTACCTATGAATTTTAGTTAGTTTTCATTAAATTATTTATATTCTAATTGTTTGATAAATTATTCTTTTTTATAGCTTTATGCATATAGCTGTTGGATAGGGGAGCACTATATTGCACAATTATTTTTCTGATGCATGGGTGTCATAGGATTAGATTCCCATCAATGTTCAATAGTGCGTGTTTGAGCATTGGTTGGTATGTAAATAAATAATATTTATTTTGAAAATATTTTAATTAATAACTTGATATAATAAATTATTTGTAGGGTTTATGGTATCCCATTGAGGAGAGCATGCATGAGGCTATTTGGAAGGCATGGTTGGGAGATATACGTATGCGTTGCACTCAGTTTTTGAACAATCTAAAAAGGAAAGAAATGGAGAAAGCAGGAGTGTAGGATTTTGATGAGAAATGTCATGTCCACTGACCTGATTAAATTTAATCTCAAGCTTGGGATGGATTATGTATTCATTGGTTGAGTAGGTGGTTTCAGAGTAGATCATCAGTAGGTCAGAAAAATTGGAGGAGACTGGAGGTAACACATCGATCTGGTAGTCATATATTTAGTACGCATAGAGAACATATGGTAAGAATATTTATTTTTTAAATATTTTATATAAATTTAAGTTTAAATGCTTTCTTTTATATTCATATAGGCATTCGCACAACCCGATATTATAGAGTATGATATTTATAAGAAGATGTATAGTGATCCAACCATTGTGGAGATTAGAGGTGCTCTCCAGCATCAGATTATGGACATTATAAGTTCTTTTGATTATTAAATTTAACTATAAATTATATTTTAACTAATTTAATTTTAAATTGCAATTAATGGAGTCATATGAGGCCACGACATCTCAAACAGATGTTGAGAGTTAGATTGAGGTCGATGGATAAACCAGTGCCCCCTGATTTAATGAGGCAACATGGATTGAGGCGAACCAGTATGAATTTGAGAAAGTACGATGTAACACCCTGAGATTTTATGAAAAATATTCTTTTAATTCCATTTATGTTTTGTGTTGTAAGCTACAACAAGATTACCTTGCGCTATACGCAACACCGTATGGGCTTGCAGTATACACAACACTATTCTTGGATCATGTTACACACAATTTTGATAGTAGTTATTCTACGAAACATTGAGTGTATATATATATATATATATATTCAATGTATAAATGAAATACTGTTGGATTCTGTTATATGAAACAACGGAGGAGTCTTTCACAACACGCAACCCTGACTTGGCTTGCATTACATGCAATCGCGACCTTCCCCGATAGCGTGTGTTGTACGCAATACTAGGTTTCACTAAACAACGATATATGATTATAATATTATTATGGACTAGCTATTTTGAATAGTATCAACTAAATTTTGAATTTTATAAAATTATTATCCATCTTCCACATTTTCTAGAACATGGTATGAGAACAAAATCAATTTTTCGAGTAAAATAAGTATTTTTTAAAAAATGTAGTTTTGCTGCCTTTTGATGGAGCACCCACTTTAAATCTTGTTTTTGACATTTCTATATTTCAATTTGACAAAATAAAATTCTTCTTTGGAATCAGGATATAAAAATTTACTTTGGATAAATTTTTCATATTATTCTAATAACTTTCATATTTTAATGAATAGTAAAAACACGCTATATTTTAATTAAAAAAAACTTTTTTCATCTCAATAATTTATATGTATAGATTATATTTTTAATTGGGATTAAAGTGTAATTAGAATATATTTTTACCATTTAATCTAATGTTGGTCATTGGAATTAATTTCACTTTGAAATTGGATATAAACAAGTATCAATCTTTTGATAGTTATTGTTTCTTAAAAAACACGCTATTTGTTTTGATAATGGGAATTAATTTTAAAATTAATTAATGCAACTTCTATGTTTTGAATTTGTAAAAATAGACATCAATTTTTAATTCGTAATATCAAATAATGCTTAGGCTGAATTTTTGTTATTTTTCCGAAAAACTGGAATTTTCGATAAATAGTGAAACCACTTAGTGGTAGTTAAAAAAACTAACTTTTTCATTTAAATGAAATTTTACCAATTCTGTGAATTGAATTTCAAAAATCCGAGAGACACGGTTAATATCAAGGACTAAAATGTGGTTCAATGAGATGAAAATAATTTTTTGTGAATAATAACTTTTGACTTTTTTTTACCACGGTTAAAAGTAAATAGGGTAATTAAGGGTAAACATGATATTATTATTACCGTAACACATGTCCTAATTCTCTTGGATAAGTTTAATTCGACCAAAAACAACCTTAGGAATAAAATATGACCATTTAGGCCCACTTGGATTAGATTATGACATTTATTGTTAATTAATTTAATGATGGGTTAAAATAGTTAAAATCAAAGTATAATAACTATATCATTTTTAATATAGGGTTATACAGAAGATACATTCGACTATAAATATTCATTAGAAAGCTAAAAATATTTCCCACGTAATGGTATTTTATTTGTATTTTTTAGAAATTAAATAATTTAATTTATGTATGACACAATGATGATGTAGTAATTATCTTATTAATGAAATATTGACATAATTGATGTTATAAATACCCAAATAAATGTAATTTGAGACTTTTTATGAATTACAATAATTTTTTAGGTTAATATTACATATTATTACTGATTTAATTAACTTTTTTCGAACTAATCATTTTGTTATGATTTTCACAAAAATCAATTACCAAATAGTGTCAAATTTCACATAAAATAGTTTTTAAAACAAATATTATATTATTAATTGTTATGTTATTCTTAAAAATCTATGGTTAGGACAAATGACTTAGATAATATTTTCTATATTAATAATAAACAACTTGGGGTAATTTTGGCTTGTTATATAAAGTTTATTAACCTTATAGTGTAAGAAAACAAGAAGACAGAGTAAAAGTTAAATTATCTGACTTAAAGTTAAATCTAAATGATAAGGGTAAAATAGAATCCTAAACTTGTCTAAATTTTATAGGATGAGAGGATTTAGACCCATCCCCACCTTAGCTTCTAAATAACTCAATTTGGAGCTATTAAAAACAGAATATGACTTTATAATAAAATAATATTTTTAGTTTTTCCAAAGGTGCTCCTCTCCTCCCTTAAAAAAGGGAACCTCCTCCCTCTCCTCCTCACACCAATTTGAGCTTTCATGTTCGGCCAGACCCTACCAAATTCTATTCTCCACTTCCCTAGAAACAACCTAGAGGTCCTGGTCTTCTTTAAAGACCAATTTTAGTTCCCTAGGAGAATGTTTAAAGGAGGCACTTCGAGAAAGAGGTAATACCTTCTACCGTTTTCTTCAAGTTCCATTATTCTTCTACTCCCTCTTCATTAGTTGTTTCATTATGAAGTAATAAAATCAGTATCCCTCATATACTGATATGTTATTATAAATATTAAACAACCCTATTTCACCTTATATCCATCCTACGGAAAACAAAATCACCGCGCGTGCGTACGTACGGAATACTGTCTCTATGCCGTGGTGTAATCTGTTTTTCCACCAACACCATACATGGATGGGTATAATGGTGTAATGAATAACTATATATGGTTATTATAACATCATACGGATGCTTATATATTATACCATCCACTCCTATTCTATTCAACAATTATGGGAACGATATCATCGCTCGTGCGTACGTACAGATTACCGTCTCCACTACGCGAGGAGATTCATTCTCCATGTTAACCATACATGAATGATTATAAAGTTTATATAACGAATAATAATGAAATATATGAAAAAATGCTACTGGATTTATGTATATATATATGTATGTCATCTATTAAGTTTCATTCAATTCAATAAGGAAACGAAAACAACGTTCATGCGTACGTACGACCTACCGTCTCTATGAACGGTGTATTTCATTCCTTTTATCGATCTATAATATATATGTATATGATGAATATATATTATATATAAATCATGTTTTAAATTATGGAATTATTTATATCAGGATATAATTAATAATATCAAGAACGACAAGTCAAAACACAAACGATAAATGAAATGTTTTTACGCAAAACGCTGCTTTAACATGGAATTTACAAAAGAACGGGTAGTATAAAGTCATAACTGAAACATATATGATATCATAACAATGAATATGATTATTTAATAAGTCAATGACATTATTTAAATCAATATACATTAGTTTCGGATCCATACGAAGCATATCGGACCTAAGGTAAGGGATAAATTTTGCAAATCTCATTTTTATCCGAGATTACTTATACGTAAGTATTTACTGGGGTTATTGTTATCATCAGTTACCATGTTTTATAAAAGTGTTTTTATGTATGTTTAAAGTCCTTTTTACCCATTTTTCTTTTACTACATGGTATGTATGGAATCTTTCTTTTGTTTACGTTACGAGGTACTTTTTGACTTTTCTGACAAAAGTATGAGAAGAATGTTATTTTTAACATATACGGCATGAAAGGATTTATATGGTTTTATAATTCCTTTTCTTCATTAATCTTCCTACAAAATATATCATGACTATTTTAAAAAAAATCTCTTTCTTTTAAATATTGCATGATGTTTTGTGAAAAGAAATTGATTTTGAAGAAGAAAGGATATTTTGCTCAAGAATTCATTTCAAATGTTTTATCAAAACCATTTTCCATATAAGATGACATTATTTCAAATGTTTATGTTTCAAGATTAATGTCCCTATGATTTACATGGTTTCACTTTTCTTATGATGAAATGTCCATTTGTTTTATATGGATTATGAAATGATGGGATGATGTTTATGAAACCCATTTTATTCTTTGTGTTTTGATGAATGTTTTAAGTTTATTTTTTGGCACAAGTAAGAATGATTTCATTATGAGATGGGTGGGACATATATCTCCCTCCAATTAATTAGGTAAAGATTTATATCTCATTAGATAGACATGTCTGGAATGGTAAGTTAATCTGGTTCAGTATTACAGGACTGAAATGAGGAGTGAACTCGATTCAGAAAGGGACTTTGTCCACTAAGATGGTCTTGGCAGCAATGCCTTGGCTACTATGGAAATCATAACACGTGCTGAATGGTTTCCACAATTACATGTTTTATTCCCATTATATTTTTTCATGGTTGATGTTCCATTATAATATATGCCTTACGTACTTCCACGATTTATGTCTTTGCTCAAGATTTTGATGTTTAAATTTCATGTTCAAGTTTTTGATTTCAAATGTTTATGGATTGTTTTATGTTCTCTATGTTTGCCCTTACTGAGCATTTGAGCTCACCCTTTTTATGTTTTATTTTCCTTAGGAAATAAAGAAATGTTTTTGGTAAGGAAACAAAAAGGGGAAGATTGTTATGGGAGTTGTTGAAGATCTTCCATCATGATTAGAAGTTTATATTCCAAGTTTCCAAAGACACTAAACTATTAAGATCTTTGTGTGTCTGTTTTTGTTATGGATTAAGTATTCTGAAAAAGTAATGTAATGTACATCATGTTTCGGGTCTCTACAGTTGGTATCATAGGAAAGGTTTAGTAAACCTTTGGAAACTAGGATGAGAAAACGTTAGTGAGATCCCTAGAGATATTTCTAAGGTATGTATAGGGATGTACCTAAGGATAAGTATACGTATAGGTTATAGTCCTAGAACTATGGTAACGATCTTAGAATTTAACCTAAGATGTTATATATTGAGGGTACTCCCTCTTTATTATGTTGTTTTCCATAACATGGTATTTGCCTTTCACACTATTATTTTTGGGTTTTAGACGATGGCTGGAACCCGAAGGAACCGTGTTGATCAATGTAATGGACAATGCAATGATTGTACTCTTGACCAAACCAATGTCATGGGAGATAGAGTGCACAATCTTATTTCTATACTTACACAAGCTATGAATAATTCTGGATTTCAAAATGAGCAGAGAAAGTAGCAACATTCTGTTGAATCCTTCATGAGGCAGTGTCCACCTTCTTTCAGCGGGTCTTCTGATCCCTTAGTGGCTGAACAATAGATCAGTTCTACTGAAAAGATATTTTCAGTTCTACAATGTTTTGGGCATGATAAATTCATCTTAGCAGTATATCGTTTAGAAGGTGATGCTGATCAATGGTGGAATCTTATCAAGAATACGAGGCAAAGAGATGGAATTGAGTCCATGGAATGGGACGAGTTCAAGAACATGTTTTTCAGTAAGTACTTCCCTCGTATTATTCGAACAATGATGGAAAAGGGGTTTCTTGAGCTTAAGCAGAAGGACGATGAATCTTTTGGTATATACGAAGCGAATTTTACAAGACTTGCAAGGTATGCATCTGGCTTTATCATCTAACCTGAAAGTAAAGTTGATCAATTTTTCAGTGGATTAAAACCAAGTCTTCGAAGGGCATTAGCTATAAGAGACTTCAGTAGCTATGAAGAAATTGTGCATTGTGATATCAAGGTAGAACTGGAAGTTGGTGTAACATATCCATCTCATGGTTTTGACAAGAAACGAAAGATGGAGTTCAAGGAGAAATCTCAGAACAATGGTGAAAAGAAGATGAATGTTTCTTTATGCTCAAAGTGTGGAAAGAAGCATGGTAGAGATTGCCTAAATGGTACTAGAAAATGTTTTAAGTGTGGAAAATAAGGACATCGAGCAGTTTATTGTCGAAGTAATGGGAAAAAGGTTACTAATGATGTTAATTGAGAAAAGATTACAGAGAACTCTCCACCAATACTTCAATGCTTCAAGTGCAAGGAAATGGGGCATTGTGCTAATAAATGCCATAATCCACAGGTTAATGATGATCAACGTGAGCAACCTCTTAAGGAAAAAGGATAAATGGAAGTCTCATGAGATCACTATTTGTGATGTTGACTATGAAAATGATGTTGTGTATTGATTATGGGTTTATGTAATGGGATTTCAAAATAGTATCATGGAATCTCATTTATGGCATTGTGGAAATTTGGAATATCTATGTATTGGTTTTCAATAATTATATGGTACTGGTAACCATGAAAAGGTGATTGAAATATTTTTAGAAAGTAGATGAAATGCGCATAATGAAGGGATAAAGTGAAAATAATATGATAGTAATCATGATCTCATGACTGATACAAGGACTAAGTGATATTATGGTTTGAGTATATAGAATTTTTGGGATTTTGGTATGTGAAAAGTGTTAAAATTTAACAACATTCATGTTTTCACTAAGGTTCAATGGGTATTCATTCATCAAGAGAATACATGATTAAGGTATTCACATGTTTGTAATTTGACCAACAAGATATATCTTATGATATATGGGGGATAAATGATGGAATTCACGTGATTGTTATGTGACATTTCAAGTAATCATTTTCTTTATACTATGAGCGTGGACCAAAGTATTTTAGATAAGCCTAAATATTGGAATGGATTATGTTGGACATAAGTTAGTATTGTTTAAGGATATAACTTTTTTCGATATTATCGATGGGATGTTATAGTAATGTAGTTTTAGAAAAAGGACAACCTGCAGGACGGGCGACAGCCCATCGCATCGAACAAGGCTGTGGGAATCGAACCCACAACCGAAGTGTGGCTGACCTTTATCGCCTACCACTGGCCTACAGGAAGTCCCTAGTTAGTAGAAACTAGTTTTATTTTATTAAGTGGTATGATATATGAAGTATAAGTTCATTTTTGGAATCGTATATGATTAACCACACCATAGATGGACTTATGTATATTTGATAACTTTTTATAACTTATGTTTGAGACAGAAGGAATGATCTAGCATTCTATCACAAGATCTACTAAAACTTCACGAAAGACAAATTCAACTTCATTTCTTAAAGAGATGAAGTGGAAATTGTTCAAGGCACGAACAATAGTGAGATTATACCAAAATAAAGTAAGTATTTATTCTAATTCAAATTCTTAAACTTTAGGGAAGTGATCTTGAAAACCAAAAAATGTTGTCATAGTGCTCTTATATCCGATGAATCAGATGGTACCTTAGATCATCACAAATCTATGGCTTTGTGATTGTTGGATTTTTCATAGCCATGTTCTCTTCCACTCTCCATCAGAACTTGATGGTTTGATTTTTCTTTCATATCCATATTTTCACCTATGTTCTCCTATATGGAAACCCAATGATGAGTTACTTTGGGTAACCGTTACGTTTCATACTTTAGTTTTTAAATATTGGTTTTGGTACTCCTTTTTACGATGTGGGTTTCTATTAAAGAAACTTTCGAGTAGTAAACCATTTATAACCCCGACGAATTTCGAGGGTGAAATTCATTTTAAGGGGGGTAGAATGTAACACCCTGAGATTTTATGAAAAATATTCTTTTAATTTTATTGATTTCTTGTGTTGTAAGCTACAACAAGATTACCTTGCACTATACGCAACACCGTATGAGCTTGCAGTATACACAACACTATTCTTGGATCATGTTACACACAATTTTGATAGTAGTTATTCTACAAAACATTGAGTGTATATATATATATATATATATATTCAATGTATAAATGAAATATGGTTGGATTCTGTTATACGAAACAACGGAGGAGTCTTGCACAACACGCAACCCCGACATGGCTTGCATTACACGCAATCACGACCTTCCTCGATAGCGTGTGTTGTACGCAATACCAGGTTTCACTAAACAACGATATATGGTTATAATATTATTATGGACTAGTTGTTATGAATATTATCAACTACATTTTGAATTTTATAACATTATTATTCATCTTACACATTTTCTAGAACATGGTATGAGAACAAAATCAATTTTTCGAGTAAAATAAGTATTTTTTAAAAAAATGTATTTTTGCCACCTATTGATAGCGCAACCACTTTAAATCTTGTTTTTGACATGTCTATAAGTTCAATTTGACAAAATAAAATTTTTCTTTGGAATCAGGATATAAAATTTACTTTGGATAAATTTTTCATATTATTCTGATAACTTTCATATTTTAATGAATAGTAAAAACACGCTATATTTTAATTAAAAACAACTTTTTCATCGCAATAATTTATATGGATAGATTATATTTTTAATTGGGTTTAAAGTTTAATTAGAATATATTTTTACCATTTAATCCAATGTTGGTTATTGGAATTAATTTCACTTTGAAATTGGATATAAACAAGTATCAATCTTTTGATAGTTATTGTTTCTTAAAAAAACATGCTATTTGTTTTGATAATGGGAATTAATTTTAAAATTAATTAATGCCACTTATATGTTTTGAATATTAAAAAATAGACATCAATTTTGAATTTCGAATATCAAATAAGGCATAGGCTGAATTTTTGTTATTTTTCTGAAAAAATGCAATTTTTGATAAATAGTGAAACCACTTAGTGGTAGTTAAAAAAATGACTTTTTCATTTAAATGACATTTTACCACTTCTATGAATTTAATTTATAAAATCTGAGAGACATGGTTAATATAAATTACTAAAATGTGGTTCAATTAGATGAAAATAATTTTTGGTGAATAGAAACGTTTTACTTCTTTTTACCACGGTTAAAATTAAATAGGGTAATTAAGGGTAAAAATGATATTATTAGTACCCTAACACATGTCCAAATTCTATTGGATAAGTGTAATTCGACCAAAAACAAACTTAGGAATAAAATATGACCATTTAGGCCCACTTGGATTAGATTAGGACATTTATTATTAATTAATTTAAAGAAGGGTTAAAATAGTTAAAATCAATGTTTAATAACTAAATCATTTTTAATATAGGGTTATACAGAAGATAAATTCGACTATAAATATTCATTATAAATATAAAAATATTTCCTACATAATGGTATTTTATTTGTATTTTTTATAAATTAAATAATTTAATTTATGTATGACACAATGATGATGCAGTAATTATCTTATTAATGAAATATTGACATAATTGATATTATAAATACCAAAATAAATCTAATTTGATACTTTTTATGAATTCCAATAATTTTATAGGTTAATATTACATATTAGTACTTATTTAATAAACCTTTTTCGAACTAATCATTTTGTGATGATTTTCACAAAAACCAGTTACCAAATAGTGTCAAAATTGACATAAAATAGTTTTTAAAACAAATATTATATTATTAATTGTGCTTTTATTCATAAAAATATAATCATCGGCCAAATGACTTATATAAGGTTATATATATTAATAATAAACAAATTGGGGTTAGTTTTTCTTGTTATAGTATCTTTATTAACCTTATAGTGTAAGAAACCAAGAAGACACAGTAAAAGTTAAACTATCTAACTTAAAGTTAAATCTAAAGGATAAGGTTAAAATAGAATCCTAAACATTTCTAAATTTTATTGGATGAGAGGATTTAGACCCATCCCCACATTAGCTTATAAATAACTCAATTTGGAGCTATTAAAAACCGAATATGACTTTATAATAAAATAATATTTTCAGTTTTTCCAAAGGTGCCCCTCTCCTCCCTTATAAAAGGGCACCTCCTCCCTCTCCTCCTCACACCAATTTGAGCCTTCATGCTTGGCCAGCCCCTGAAAAATTCTCTTCTCAAATTCCCTAGAAACATCCTATAGGTCATGGTCTTCTTCAACGACCAATTTTAGTGCCCTATGAGAAAGTTTAAAGGAGTCACTTCGAGAGAGAGGTAATACCTTCAACCGTTTTCTTCAAGTTCCATTCTTCTTCTACACCCTCTTATTTAGTTGTTTCATTATGAAGTAATAACATCAGTATCCCTCATATAATGATATGTTATTATAAATATGAAACAACTCTATTTCACTTTCTATCCATCCTATGGAAAACAAAATCATCACGCGTGCGTACGTACGGAATACCGTCTCCACGCCGTGGTGTAATCTGTTTTTCCACCAACACCTTACATGGATTGGTATAATGGTGTAAAGAATAAATATATATGGTTATTATAACATCATACTGATTCTGATATATTATACTATCCACTACAATTCTATTCAATAATTATGGGAATGATATCATCGCACGTGCGTACGTACGGATTACCGTCTCCACGACGCGATGAGATTCATCCTCCATGTTAACCATACATGAATAATTATAAAGTTTATATAATGAATAATAATTTTAATTTATTTATGTATATATATATATGTATGTCATCTATTTAGTTTCATTCAATTCAATAAGTAAACGAAAACAACGTTCATGCGTACGTACGGCCTACCGTCTCCATGAACAGTGTATTTCATTCCTTTTATCGATCTATATTATATATGTATATGATGAATATATATTATATATAAATCATGTTTTACATTCTGGAATTATGTAAATCAGGATATAAGTAATAATATCAAGAACGACAAGTCGAAACACATACGATAAATGAAATTATTTTACCCAAAACGCTGCTTTAACATGAAATTTACAAAAGAACGGGTAATATAAAGTCATAAGTGAAACATATATGATATCATAACAATGAATATGATTATGTAATAAGTCAATAACATTATTTAAATAAATATACAGGAGGTTCGGATCCATACAAAGCATATCAGACCTAAGGTAAGGGATAAATTTTGCAAATCTCATTTTTATCCGAGATTTCTTATACGTAAGTATTTACTGGGGTTATTGTTATCATTGTAACACCCCTATATTTTATGAAAAATATTCTTTTAATTTCATTAATGTCTTGTGTTGTAGTCTATACCAAGATTACCTTGCGCTATACGCAACACCGTATTAGCTTGCAGTATATGCAACACTATTCTTGGATCGTGTTACACACAATTTTGATAATAGTTATTCTACGCAACATTGAGTATATATATATATATATATATTCAATGTATAAATGAAATATGGTTGGATTCTGTTATACGAAACAATGAAGGATTCTTTCACAACACGCAACCCTGACTTGGCTTGCATTACACGCAATCGCGACCTTCCTCGATAGCGTGTGTTGTACGCAATACCGGGTTTTAATAAACAATGTTATATTATTATAATATTGTCATGAACTAGCCGTTATGAATAGTATTAACTAAATTTTGAATTTTATAACATTATTATTCATCTTACACATTTCTAGAACATGGTATAAGAAAAAAATAAAATTTTCAGGTAAAATAAGTATTTTTCAAAAAATGCAGTTTTGCCGCCTTTTGATGGCGCACCCACTTTAAATCTAGTTTTTTACATGTTTATAAGTTCAATTTGACAAAATAAAATTCTTATTTGGAATAAAGAAATAAAAATTTACTTTGGATAAATTTTTCATATTATTCTGGTAACTTTCACATTTTAATGAATAGTAAAAACACGCTATATTTTAATTAAAAACAACTTTTTTGATCGTAATATCTTATGTGGTTAAATTATAATATTGAATGGTTTTAAAGTATAAATAGAATATATTTTTACCATTTAATATAATGTATGTCATTAGCATTGATTTTACCTTGAATTCGTAGGTTAAATCAATTCAATCTTTTGCAATGTTTTAAACAAAAACCCGTTTTTATTCGACAAAGGGATTAATTTTAATTTAATTTCTGAAACTTCTGTGTATTGAATTTTAAAAAATGGATTCCATATTTGGAATCAGTGGGTCCAAATTATGTTAATAGGCTACTTTTTATTTTTGGGAATTATGAATAGTAACTACGGTAAATTTTATTTACCATAGTAAAAGGTAAATCTGGTAATTAAGGGTAAATATAATATTTTAAAATTACCCTAACAAATGTCAAAATCCTATTGGATGACTAAAAGTCTACCCATATCACCTAAGGGTCGGATTAGATTCATTTAAATAAATTTTTTCAATGAAAATAATTTAATTATTATTAAAACCAAAGAATGTGACAACATGTCACTTTCTTAAATCTTATAAGTATAATAATTTTAATCTAGTGCTAAACATCATGAAACTTCGAACATAAATAGTCTCCAGAAAGCTAATACAATTATCGACATCATAGGAATTTATTTAGAATTTTTAGGGATTAAATAATTATCATTTATTATGACACATAGATGATGCAGTAATTGTCTTATTAATGAAATATTGACATAATTGATGTTATAAATGCCCAAATAAATGTAATTTGAGACTTTTTATGACTTAAACTAATTTTCTAGGTTACTTTGACATGTTATTGTTGATTTAAGTAACTTGGTTCGAACTTATAATTCTGTTATGAATTTCATAAAAATAATATACCAAATAGTGTCAAAATTGACATAAAATAGTTTTTAAAACAAATATTATATTATTAATTGTTATTTTATTCCTCAAAATCTAAGGTTAGGACATATTACTTATATAAGATTATATATATTAATAATAAACAACTTGGTGTTCTTTTGTCTTGATATAGTAAGTTTATTAACCATATAGTGTAAGAAAAAAAAATGACATGGTAAAAGTTAAATTATTTAACTTAGAGTTAAATCTAATTGATAAGGGTAAAATAATAACCTAAACTTGTCTAAATCCTACTGGATGAGAGGCATTCGACCCATCCCCACCTTAGCCTCGAAATAAATCAATTTGGATCTATTTAAAACCGAACTTGACATTATAATAAAATAATATTTTTAGTTATTCCAAAGGTGCCCCTCTCCTCCCTTATAAAAGGGCACCTCCTTCCCCTCCTACTCACACCAATTTGAGCACTCAAGCTTGGCCAACCCCTGCCAAAATCACTTCTCCACTACCCTAGAATAATCCTAGAGGTCCTGGTCTTCTTCAAAGACCAATATTAGTTTCCTAAGTGGAGGATTCAAAGAGGCGTTCCAAAGAAGAGGTAATATCCATTACCAATCTTTTCAACTTCTTTCTTCTTCAACTTCTTCTTCTTTAGTTGTTTCATGATAAAGTAATAACATCAGTATTTCTTATATACTGATATGTTATTATAAATATGAAACAACTCTAATTAACCTTCTATCCATCCTACGGAAAAAGGAAATCACCGCGTGTGCATACGTACGGAATACCGTCTCCACGCCGTGGTGTAATCTATTTTCCACCACCACCTTAATTGGATGGGTATAATGGTTTAATGAGTAACTATATATGATTATTATAAATTAATATTGATACTGAAATAGTATACATACACTTCAATACAATTCCACGACCATGGGAACGATATCATCGCTCGTGCGTACGTACGGACTACCGTCTCCACGACGCGATGAGATTCATTCTCAATGATTAACCATTCATGAATGATTATAAAGTATATATATAATAAGTACTAATGAAATATATGAAATAATAATGATACTGGATTTATTTATATTTATATGTATGTCATCTACTTAATTCCATTCAATTCAATAAGGAAACGAAAACAGCGTTCATGCGTACGTACGGACTACCGTCTCCATGAACGGTGTATTTCTTTCCATTTACTGATTTATTATATATATGTATATTATGAATATATATATATATATATATAAATCATGTTTTATATTCTGGAATTAAGTAATCATGATCTAAGTAATCATATGAATAATTACAAGTCAAAACACGGACGACAAATGAAACAATTTTACCCAAAACGCTCTTTAACATGGAATTTACAAAAGAACGGGTAATATAATGTCATAAGTGAACCATATATGATATCATAACAATGAATATGATTCTGTAATAAGTCAATGACATTATTTAAATCATTATACAGGAGGTTCGGACACTTACGAAGCAAATCGGACCTAAGGTAAGGGGAAATATCACAATCTCATTTTTATTCGAGATTATTTATACTTTGGTATTTACTGGGGTGTATTTTATCATCCACATCCATGTTCCCTCAATATGTAATATTGTTTCCATCCACTTACAATAGTTTAAATCCAATTTTACCCTTCGGTGAGTTTTTAGTAAAACATATGAAAGGAATCTTTTGTTGTTTTTCATACGAGGTACTTTTTTGACTTTTCCGACAAAAGTATGAGAAGAATGTTTTTTTAAATTATACGGCATGAATGGATTTTTAAAACATTATTTCCAAGAAGCTTCCTTTACAAGTTTTCAAGTTTATTTTTAATCAACTTTTTTTATTTTAAAGTCGTATGACATGTTATGAAAGGAAAAATGTTTTTGTAGAAGAAAGGATTTTTTCCTCAAGAATGGAGTTCAAGTGTTTTATCAAAATTATTTTCCATCTAAGATAATAAAGGGTTATGTTTTTATCCCTATTATTACATTTATTTGATTATGTTGTGATGGAATTATTTGTATGAATTCCTTTATCTTATATGAATTGTTTTATGATGTCATGATGTTTAAGATTCCCATTTGTATTACATGGGTTATGCAATGATGTATGATTTATGATTTTGTGGCACACATAAGAAAGGTATCATTATGAGATGGGTGGGACCTATATCTCCCTCCAATGCATTGGGTAAAGATTTTATATCTCAGGAGATAGACACGGCTGGAACGGTAGGTTATACCGGTTCAGTGAAACAGGACTGGAACGAGGGTGACTCGATTCAGAAAGGGAATTTGTCCACTAAGATAGTCTTGGCAATGAGTCTTGACTAACAAGAAATGATTAAATATGATTATGTGTGTATGACACAAAGTTTCATGTTTTAAGTTATGATTATTGGGATTACATTTCACTTCTGTGATTTATCCCATGTTATGATATTATGAGCTCTTTTGCAGGTTAAGATTTCCAAAAGCTATGTTCTTATGTATATGATGTGATTGATATTTCTTTTGTTTACCCTTACTGAGCATTTGAGCTCACCCTTTTATGTTTTCTTTTCCCCAGGATATAAATAAAGGTTTTAGGTATAAAAAAAGAAGATCTTTATGGGAGATGTTGAAGATCTTTCACCAGGATTAGAAGATTATATTCCGAGTTTCCAAAGACACCAAACTATTAAGATCCTTGTGTGTGTGTTTTTGTTATGTACTAATTTTTCCGCAAAAGTAATGTAATGTCAATGTACGTTAAGCTTCGGGTCTCTACAGTTGGTATCAGAGGAAAGGTTTAGTCAACCTTTGGAAACTAGGATGCGAAAACGTTAGTGAGATCCCTAGAGATATTTCTAAGGTATGTCTAGGGATTTCCCTAAGGATAAGTATACGTATAAGATACAGTCCTAGAACTATGGTAACGATCATAGAATTTAACCTAAGAAGTTAGATATTGAGGATACTCCCCCTTTATAATGTTGTTTTCCCTAGCATGATTTTTGCCTCTCACACTATTCTTTTTGGGTTTTAGACGATGGCTGGAACCCGAAGGAACCGTGTTGATCAATGCAATGGACAATGCAATGATTGTCCTCCTGAACAAACAAATGTTATGGGAGATGGAGTGAAAAATCTTATTGCTATACTTACACAAGCTATGAATCATTCTGGACTTCCAAATGAGCAGAGAAGGGAACAATATTCTATTGAGTCCTTCATGAGGCAACGTCCACCTTCTTTTAGTGGGTCTTCCGATCCACTTGTTGCTGAACAATGGATCAGTACCACTGAAAAGATATTTTCAGTTATTCAATGTTCTGAACATGATAAAGTCATCTTAGCAGTATATTGTTTGGAAGGTGAAGCTGATCAATGGTGGAATCTTATCAAGAATACGAGGCAAAGAGATGAAATTGATTCCATGGAATGGGATGAGTTCAAGAACTTGTTTTTCACTATGTACTTCCCTCGTATTCTTCGAACGAAGATGGAAAAGGAGTTTCTTGAGCTGAAACAGAAGGATGATGAATCTGTTGGTATATACGAAGCGAATTTTACAAGACTTGCAAGGTATGCATCTGGCATTATCATCAATCCTGAAAGTAAAGTTGATCGATTTTTCAGTGGCTTAAAACCAATTCTTCGAAGGGAATTAGCTATACGAGACTTCAGTAGCTATGAAGAAATTGTGCGTTGTGCTATGAAGGTAGAAATGGAAGTTGGTGTTACATATCCATCTCATGGTTTTGAAAAGAAACAAAAGATGGAGTTCAAGGAGAAATCTCAGAATAATGGTGAAAAGAAAATGAATGTTTCCTTATGCTCAAAGTGTGGAAAGAAGCATGGTGTAGATTGTCTTAAAGGGACTAGAAAATGTTTTAAGTGTGGAAAAGAAGGTCATCGAGTAGCTGAGTGTCGAAGTAATGGAAAAAGGGTTTCTAATGATGTGAACAAAGCAAACACTGTAGAGAACTCACCACCAACACTTCAATGTTTCAAGTGCAAGGAGATGGGACATTATTCCAATAAATGCCCTAATCCAAGGGTTAGTGATGATCAACATGAGCAACCACTTAAGGAAAAGGGCAAAGGGAAGTCACATGCGATCACTATTGGCGATGTTGAATATGACAACGATGTGGTGGAATGATTAAGTGTTTATGTAATGGGATTCCAAAATAGTGTTGTATATAGTATCGTGGAATATTGGAATATTTATGTATTGGTCTATTGTGGTTTTCAATAATTTTATTGTACCAGTAACCATGGAATGTGATTGAGATATTTTTGGAAAAAGAATGATATGTGCATAATGAAGGGAAAATGAGAAAACGAAATGTTTAACAGTATTCATGAGCTCATAATTGATATAAGGACTAAGTGATATAATGGTTTGAGTATAAATAATTTTGAGGATTTTGGTTTATGGAAAGTGTTAACTTTTAACTGCATTCATGTTTTCACTAAGGTTCAATGGGTATTCAAGAGAATAAATGATTAAGGCCTTTGAATGTTTGGAATGTGACCAACAAAACATATCTTATGACATATGGGGATCAACGATGGTATTAAATCTCTGGTAATCGTTTTCACTATATTATGAGAGTGGACTGTAGTATTATGGATAAGCCTAAAGATTGGAATGGATTATGTTGGACATAAATTAGTATTGTTTAAGGATAGAAATTTTGATATTATTTGTGTGATGTTATAGTAATGTAGTTTTAGAAAAAGGACAACCTGCAGGACGGGCGACAGCCCATCGCTTCGGACAAGGCTGTGGGAATCGAACCCACAACCGAAGTGTGACTGGCCTTTATCGCCTACCACTGGCCTACAGGAAGTCCCTGTTTAGTAGAAACTAGTTTTATTATATTAAGCAGTATGATATATGAAGTATAAGTCCATTTTAGGAACCATATATGATTAATCTCACTATAGATCGACTTATGTATATAAATTTTGCTAACCTTTTGAGACAGATGGAATGACCCGCCATTCTATCACATGATCTGCTAACACTTCACGAATAACAAATTCAACTTCATTTATTTATGAGATGAAGTAGAAATTGTTCAAGGCACGAACAACAGTGAGATTGTACCAAAATAAAGTAAGTATTTATTCTAATTCAAACTCTTCAACTTTAGGGAAATGATTTTGAAAACCAAAAATGTTGTCCTAGTTCCCTTATATCCGATTAATTAGATGGTACCCTAGATCGTCACAAATTTATGGCTTTGTGATTTCTGGCTTTTCCATAGCCATGTTCTCTACCACTCTCCATCAGAACATGATGGTTAGATTTCTCTCCCATATCCATATTTTTACCTATGTGGAAACCCAACGATTAGTTTATTTGGGTAACCGTTACGTTTCATACTTTCGTTTTTAAATATTGGTTTTGGTATTCCTTTTTACGATGTGGGTTTCTATTAAAGAAACTTTCGAATAGTAAACCATTTATAACCCCGACGAATTTTGAGGGCGAAATTCATTTTAAGGGGGGTAGAATGTAACACCCCTAGATTTTATGAAAAATATTCTTTTAATTTCATTAATGTCTTGTGTTGTATTCTATACCAAGATTACCTTGCGCCATATGCAACACCGTATTAGCTTGCAGTATACGCAACACTATTCTTGGATCGTGTTACACACAATTTTGATAATAGTTATTCTACGCAACATTGAATATATATATATATATATATATATATATTCAATGTATAAATGAAATATGGTTGGATTCTGTTATATGAAACAACGAAGGATTCTTTCACAACACGCAACCCTGACTTGGCTTGCATTACACGCAATCGCGACCTTCCTCGATAGCGTGTGTTGTACGCAATACCGGGTTTTAATAAACAATGTTATATTATTATAATATTGTCATGAACTAGCCGTTATGAATAGTATTAACTAAATTTTGAATTTTATAACATTATTATTCATCTTACACATTTCTAGAACATGGTATAAGAACAAAATAAATTTTTCGGGTAAAATAAGTATTTTTCAAAAAATGCAGTTTTGCCGCCTTTTGATGGCGCACCCACTTTAAATCTAGTTTTTGACATGTTTATAAGTTCAATTTGACAAAATAAAATTATTCTTTTGAATAAAGAAATAAAAATTTACTTTGGATAAAATTTTCATATTATTCTGGTAACTTTCACATTTTAACGAATAGTAAAAACACGCTATATTTTAATTAAAAACAACTTTTTTCATCATAATATCTTATGTGGTTAAATTATAATATTGAATGGTTTTAAAGTATAAATAGAATATATTTTTACCATTTAATATAATGTATGTCATTAGCATTGATTTTACCTTGAATTCGTAGGTTAAATCAATTCAATCTTTTGCAATGTTTTAAACAAAAACCCGTTTTTATTCGACAACGGGATTAATTTTAATTTAATTTCTGAAACTTCTGTGTATTGAATTTTAAAAAACGGATTCCATATTTGGAATCAGTGGGTCCAAATTATGTTAATAGGCTACTTTTTATTTTTGGGAATTATGAATAGTAACTACGGTAAATTTTATTTACCATAGTTAAAGGTAAATCGGGTAATTAAGGGTAAATATAATATTTTAAAATTACCCTAACAAATGTCAAAATCCTATTGGATGACTAAAAGTCGACCCATATCACCTAATGGTCGGATTAGATTCATTTAATTAAATTTTGTCAATGAAAATAATTTAATTATTATTAAAACCAAAGAATGTGACAACATGTCACTTTCTTAAATCTTATAAGTATAATAATATTAATCTAGTGATAAACTTCATGAAACTTCGAACATAGATAGTCTCCAGAAAGATAATACAATTATCTACATCATAGTAATTTATTTAGAATTTTTAGGGATTAAATAATTATCATTTATTATGACACATAGATGATGCAGTAATTGTCTTCTTAATGAAATATTGACATAATTGATGTTATAAATGCCCAAATAAATGTAATTTGAAACTTTTTATGACTTACACTAATTTTCTAGGTTAATTTGACATGTTATTGTGGATATAAGTAACTTGGTTTGAACTTATAATTCTTTTATGAATTTCATAAAAATCATATACCAAATAGTGTCAAAATTGACATAAAATAGTTTTTAAAACAAATATTATATTATTAATTGTTATTTTATTCCTAAAAATCTATGGTTAGGCCCCATTACTTAGATAAAATTATATATATTAATAATAAACAACTTGGGGTTCTTTTGGCTTGATATACTATGTTTATTAACCATATAGTGTAAGAAAACAAAATGACACGGTAAAAGTTTAATTATTTAACTTTGAGTTAAATCTAATTGATAAGGGTAAAATAATAACCTAAACTTGTCTAAATCCTATTGGATGAGAGGATTTCGACCCATCCCCACCTTAGCTATGAAATAAATCAATTTGGATCTATTTAAAACCGAACTTGACATTATAATAAAATAATATTGTTAGTTATTTCAAAGGTGCCCCTCTCATCCCTTATAAAATGGCACCTCCTTCCCCTCCTCCTCACACCAATTTGATCACTCAAGCTCGGCCAACCCCTGACAAAATCCCTTCTCCACTACCCTAGAATAATCCTATAGGTCCTGGTCTTCTTCAAAGACCAATCTTAGTTTCCTAAGTGGAGGATTCAAAGAGGCGTTCCAAAGAAGAGGTAATATCCATTACCGATCTTTTCAACTTCTTTCTTCTTCAACTTCTTATTATTTAGTTGTTTCATGATAAAGTAATAACATCAGTATTTCTAATATACTGATATGTTATTATAAATATGAAACAACTCTAATTAACCTTCTATCCATCCTACGGAAAAAATAAATCACCGCGCGTGCGTATGTACGGAATACCGTCTCCACGCCGTGGTGTAATCTATTTTCCGCCACCACCTTAATTGGATGGGTATAATGGTTTAATGAGTAACTATATATTATTATTATAAATTAATATTTATACTGAAATAGTATACATACACATCAACACAATTCCACAACCATGGGAACGATATCATCGCTCGTGCGTACGTACGGACTACCGTCTCCACGACGCGATGAGATTCATTCTCAATGATTAACCATTCATGAATGATTATAAAGTATATATATAATAATTACTAATGAAATATATGACATAATAATGATACTGGATTTATTTATATTTATATGTATGTCATCTACTTAATTCCATTCAATTCAATAAGGAAACAAAAACAGCGTTCATGCGTACGTACGGACTACCGTCTCCATGAACGGTGTATTTCTTTCCATTTACTGATTTATTATATATATGTATATTATGAATATATATATATATAAATCATGTTTTATATTCTGTAATTAAGTAATCATGATCTAAGTAATCATATGAATAATTACAAGTCAAAACACGGATGACAAATGAAACAATTTTACCCAAAACGCTCTTTAACATGGAATTTACAAAAGAACGGTTAATATAATGTCATAAGTGAACCATATATGATATCATAACAATGAATATGATTCTCTAATAAGTCAATGACATTATTTAAATCATTATACAGGAGGTTCGGACACTTACGAAGCAAATCGGACCTAAGGTAAGGGGAAATATCACAATCTCATTTTTATCCGAGATTGTTTATACTTTGGTATTTACTAGGGTGTATTTTATCATCCACATCCATGTTCCCTCAATATGTAATATTGTTTCCATCCACATACAATAGTTTAAATCCAATTTTACCCTTCGGTGAGTTTTTAGTAAAAGATATGAAAGGAATCTTTTGTTGTTTTTCATACGAGGTACTTTTTTGACTTTTCCGACAAAAGTACGAGAAGAATGTTTTTTAACTTATATGGGATGAATGGATTTTTAAAACATTATTTCCAAGAAGCTTTCTTTCCAAGTTTTCATGTTTATTTTTAATCAAATTTTTTTTATTTTAAAGTCGTATGACATGTTATGAAAGGAAAAATGTTTTTGAAGAAGAAAGGATTTTTTCCTCAAGAATGGAGTTCAAGTGTTTTATCAAAATTATTTTCCATCTAAGATAATAAAGGGTTATGTTTTTATCCCTATTATTACATTGATTTGATTATGTTGTGATGGAATTATTTTTATGAATTCCTTTATCTTATATGAATTGTTTTATGATGTCATGATGTTTAAGATTCCCATTTGTATTACATGGGTTATGCAATGATGTATGATTTATGATTTTGTGGCACACATAATAATGGTATCATTATGAGATGGTTGGGACCTATATCTCCCTCCAATGCATTGGGTAAAGATTTTATATCTCTTGAGATAGACATGGCTGGAACGGTAGGTTATACCGGTTCAGTGAAACAGGACTGGAACGAGGGTGACTCGATTCAGAAAGGGACTTTGTCCACTAAGATAGTCTTGGCAATGAGTCTTGACTAACAAGAAATGATTCTCTATGATTATGTGTGTATGCCACAAAGTTTCATGTTTTATGTTATGATTATTGGGATTACATTTCACTTCTGTGATTTATCCCATGTTATGATATTATGAGGTCTTTTGCAGGTTAAGATTTCCAAAAGCTATGTTCTTATGTATATGATGTGATTGATATTTCTTTTGTTTACCCTTACTGAGCATTTGAGCTCACCCTTTTATGTTTTCTTTTCCCCAGGATATAAATGAAGGTT
This sequence comes from Viscum album, assembly GCA_963277665.1. Classification (NCBI taxonomy): domain Eukaryota; kingdom Viridiplantae; phylum Streptophyta; class Magnoliopsida; order Santalales; family Viscaceae; genus Viscum; species Viscum album. Next base: position 2,106,057 of record OY728140.1, read on the forward strand.
TTAGTTATAAAAAAAAAGAAGATCTTTATGGGAGATGTTGAAGATCTTTCACCAGGATTAGAAGATTATATTCCGAGTTTCCAAAGACACTAAACTATTACGATCCTTGTGTGTGTGTTTTTGTTATGTACTAAGTTTTCCGCAAAAGTAATGTAATGTCAATGTACGTTAAGCTTCGGGTCTCTACAATCATCCATGACCATGTTTTCTAAAAGTGTTTTTATGCATGGTTAAAGTCCTTTTTACCCATTTTGTCTTTTACTACATGGTATGTTAGGAATCTTTCTTTTGTTTATGTTACGAGGTACTTTTTAGCTTTTCCGACAAAAGTACGAGAATAATGTTATTTTTAACTTATATGGCATGAAAGGATTTATAAGGTTTTATAAATCCTTATTTTCATGAAGCTTCCTCCAAAATATTTCATGACTATTTTCAAAAAAAATCTCTTTCTTTTAGAAATTTCATGACGTTTTGTGAAAATAAATTGATTTTGAAAAAGAAAGGATATTTTTCTAAAGAATTCATTTCAAATGTTATATAAAAACCACTTTCCATCTAAGATGACATTATTTCATATGTGTATGTTTAAATTTTAATGTCTCTATGATTTACATGGTTTCACTTTTCTTATGATGAAATTTCCATTTGTTTTATATGGATTGTGAAATGATGGGATGATGTTTATGAAACCCATTTTATTCTTTGGGTTATGATGAATGTTTTATGTTTATTTTTTGGCACAAGTAAGAATGATTTCATTATGAGATGGGTGGGACATATATATCCCTCCAATGCATTGGGTAAAGATTTATATCTCATGAGATAGACATGGATGTAACAATAAGTTAATCCGGTTCAGTGTTACAGGACTGAAACGAGGAGTGAACTCGATTCAGAAAGGGACAATGTACACTAAGATAGTCTTGGAAGCAATGCCTTGGCTAATATGGAAATCATAACATATGCTGAATGGTTTCCATAATTACATGTTTTATTCCCATTATATTTTATCATGGTTCATGTTCCATTATGATATATGCCTTACGCACTTCAATGATTTATGTCTTTGCCAAGATTTTGATGTTCAAATTCCATGTTCATGTTTTTGATTTCAAATGTTTATGGATTATTTTATGTTCTATATGTTTGCCCTTACTGAGAATTTGAGCTCACCCTTTGTATCTTTTATTTTTCCTAGGAAATAAAGAAAGGTTTTAGGTAAGGAAACAAAAAGGGGGAGATCATTATGGGAGTTGTTGAAGATCATTCAACATGATTAGAAGTTTATATTCCAAGTTTCCAAAGACACTAAACTGTTACGATCCTTGTGTGTCTGTTTTTTATATGTATTAAGTATTCCGCAAAAGTAATGTAATGTCCATGTACGTCACGTTTCGGGTCTCTACATCTGAGTTGTTGGTATCAGCTCTGGAGTGACCCTTTATGGTTTTTATAAAACCTCTCTGATGTCAGTTCCTAGATCGAGAGGAGGTCACAGAGTTTCATAATCATCTCATGCACAATATTAGGAAAAACTACGAGCTCAGAGTGAGATTATAGAGACTATGAGTAGGCAGCAGGATGAGATGTGTCAGTGGCAGTAACAACAATAGGATCTAATAGCAGCAACATCAGCAGTAGCAAATACAGGATGAGATGCGTCGATAGTAGCAGGAGCAGGAGCTGGAGTAGATGAAGTACATGTGAGGTCTGACTCACAGTTTAGGGATGGAGTTCTCTCCACCATCTCCTTCAGCTCCTCTAGAAGATCCTCCCCCTAATCAGTGATGTATTTTTATTTTATGAGGAATCATTAGAATGAATTTTTTGAAATATTAACTATATAATGTTTTAAATAGTGTCTATTTTATATTGTCTAAAAATTACAGTTTTTTATTATTAATTTATTTTTTATTACATTAATTATTTTAATGACTAATATATTTTTATATTTATGTGAACACTCAGGTTTTTAATATATTACTAATATTATTATTTTATTTATTTTAATATTGTATTATATTAATATTATTTTATTGTTATTGTAATTATTTTTTATTTTGTTAATTTTATTAATTTTTTACTATTTATGACTAACCGTCGCAAATAATAATTGCAACAATCCGCTGCAAAAGGGGTAATTTTTATTCACATTTCAAGAAATAATTGTGATGGTCTGTCATAATTACTACTTTTGAAAGATCGCCGAAAATGAGTAAAAATCTTTAAGCTATTTACAATGAGTTGTGGGTTCATTGCTAATAGCTTCTTAAAAAAATCAACGAATGTTTTTTGTGAAGGTTCTACTACCCATCATAAATAATATATTTTTTGCGATGTACCATTGTAAAAATTAATATTTGTGATGCCATTTTCTACAAAGGGTCATTTGCGACGGAACCCCATCATAAAAGAAAATTTACAATTAGAGCCATTCTCAAATGAACCATTGAAATAATCCATTTTTTCAGTAGTAAATGTGATCTCCTAAGTGTCATTGGGTCTGAAAACACAAAGCACAACCTACATTTGGAAATTAGGTATGTACCCTGTTATAGATGTTGGTGTTGTTGGTAGTTTCCTCTAAGGATAAATAAATGGGTGGCCTGATATGAATGATGATACAAAGACGTTGAACCCCCCTACAATCAAATCGTCAGGGCATTCCATCGATGTCTTTCTTAAAAAACAAGAATGGAAAATAAGATGAGAAATAATTTAATCGAGGCATCTCCTTTGTATGATAAAAAGGATAGACTGACTAGTTCTCATCATACTATTTAGTTCTCATCACAAGGGTGGTCTCTTATCCCCAAAAACCTATGAGAAACAAAAATAGTGAACTCAATGTGAATCTCTCAAATAACAGGATCATCAATTAATGATGTGTTATGATATTTTTTCTTGCATAATATTTAAAAAAATAGTACCCAACATTAAAATATCAAAACGAAAATTGATTGGTAGACCATAAAATACATCTTATAGATGATCCTCTATAGTTGGGGTTCTCATAGAATAAGTTCGTCCTCACTTCGACAAGTCCACATGAGCAGAATGGTTAGATAAGAAATAAAAGAAAAATTTTGTTACCCATGAATATCTAATTGAGAATATATCATGTATGCAATGGTGCACTGATTAGGGATGTTGCTCCTTGTTGTCTTCATGTCTACTAATATTGCTCTCAAAAACAATACCCTGATCTGACATATCTTCATCCAGCAACTGTAATGGAAAATCAGCTACAACTGCAACCCCTGCGAGCCTCATAATGAGCTCACCTACCCAACATCTTTAGTGTATGATGACCAATGAAATGGTTTGAGAGTACCATCAACAAGGTACAATCCCGAACATTGAGGTTGCCTGTGAGGGTCTGCAAGCGCTAAAATAAATGAGTTCGCCTCAACCATGGAATGTTGTAGTAAAGCGGGTGGCCCTCATTTCCCTAGACTACTACTTCATAATCCTATCCCCAAAGTGCAAAAAATTACCACCTTCAGTATTTTATGAAGTTGTATCAAGGAACCAACTAAAACTTCCATCCGGTTTGGGGTCCGCCAAGGAGGGCTCCTATCAATCATTATCACCAGTGCCATCCCACAGGTACCCATCTTTCACCTGATGAGAGTACCACCCAAAAACTTTCCACCTATAACACCAATGCACGAGAAACATGAAATACACACAAGTCATGGAAGGCTCTAGATAATCATGATTGGGATCATATCCCCACTCCTGTCAATGATTTCAACTAGCATATTTCATAAATAGATAACGGTGAGGCTAATATCCCTGCTCACTTAGAACAAGTCTATGAGAATATTCCTACAACATGCATGGGGGAGGTGCATATACCTATCCCCATGCATGAAGTACATAAATATATTCCATATTTTTTCTATATAGGGAGGAAGTTAATATTTCAAGAATGGTATTGAGCCATTGTGAGGCATTCTATGTATCATTTTTTACAACAAGAATCAAAATACACATATTTCATTAAACCTATTAAATTTATCATCATATGAGAAGGACATATATGTGGGCCCTGGGGAACCTAATATTTGAGTACAAACCTTAAGGAGGAATCCTACACATCCTGGTTATATCAAGAATCAAAGTTATCATAGTTCAATTATTTCTCAATCCATTTGTGGATGAAGAATGATCATTATCCCATGGGGGAGATTGAATCTCAATGATCAGATTGTTAGAGACATGGTGGGACTTATATCGAAGCAGATAACCATTTGAGATTAGTCTTTAGGAAGTAATCCTACATATCCTAGTTATGGCAGGAACCAAAGTCATCATAGTTCAGTGGGTCATGGATTACACACGTAATATTCCATTATATCTATAACGGCTTATGATGCAAAGGATATGATCATTACAACTCCCTAAGACAATGTGAGCTATCATCTGTGTGATAAAGAAAAGATAGAAAATAATCACTCTCACTACTTATGGATGTGGTACTTATGCATTGGGACAACCCTTTAGAGGTTTGATATGGAGATCAGGCCTTAGTAAGACATCTTACATATCCTAGTTATTTCAGGAATCCGATTCATCATAGTTCAATTAATTTTGGACTTACACATTGAGATTTTCCCTTATGGAGGTTGGACAAGGTTATCAAGTCTTGGGTTGCCCTCTTGTCCTAGACTACATGTTTTCCGAATATATGTTAATTGTTTTATTGACATTCCGTGATTATTTATTTAACATGTTAGAGGATGTATTCTTGACATGTCCAAAGGAAATCATGTGATCTAGTTGATTTGTCTGAGGGACATCACATAATGTGGATGGAATGTATTAATAACATTACATAACCAATGTTGTTTTATTTGGATGACATCACAAGACCTATATGTTTTATCCTATAATACATAACATGATATTGGATGACATTCTTGGAGTGCTTACATGATCCAGGTGAATTTCCCTGGTGTTATTGTGAAAGCTAGATGGCATGCTTGGAGGGCATAACATGATCCAGCTGAATTGCCATAGTGTTATCACGAAAGCTATTTGAAAACTATGGAGAGTGTTATAAGAGTTAGTGTGACATGTCTATAGGGTGCTTTATGTCTTGGTTTACTTTTTTGGGTGTTGTTTTGAAACTGAGTGACATATCCATAGGACGTCTCAAAATCTGGTTGGTTTGTATGGAGGATATTGTGAGATCTAGATGGCTTTTCTGGAGGACATCATGAGTTCCAGTTGACATACTCATGTGCTATCATGAGACTCATCTAACATGTACTAGTGCCACTATATTATTTGGGTGACATGAATTAGGGAAATATCACGGTCTGAATGGAGAGCCTAGAGGGATTCGTGAGACTTGTGTAGCATGCTCGTGGGTCACCATGTGACTTTATCTAACATGTCTAGGGGATATCACATGATCCAAATAGTATACCAAAAGAATTCTGTATGATCTTGGTGATATGTTCTGGTGTAGTTGTGTGACCTGGGCAGTTCACACGAAGTGCATGAGGATCAATGTATATGTTCTTCAAAGAAGTCTCACATCTTTTTAGTCTAAGTTTCAACCTATTTTCCCATATGACTTATATTTGTTTAGTATTATCCTATTTATATCTGACTTGAATGATCTAGTATGAAATATGTCCTTCACATAACCCACTTTAAGTCCTTAGTATGATCTATGAGTGATCACGTGAAGTGCCTATGCATGTTTCAGGATTTACTTTGGGGGTTCCCCATATTTGACATGATTGAAAACTTTTCTGATCATGAGTTCAACCACCATAAGAAATATGCTCTAATGTATGAGTGTGATTGTGTGAGGATTAAATATTAATTTTCTAATTTTGGTATGGGATATTTATAGGCCTTTCTACCCAGATTATTTGCTACTTTACGGGACACATATCACGCAAATCCGGGATGGATTTGGTGGAGGGATTTGATGTCATGCATTTCACGATATCCTGTTGTATGTAATTCTAGGGGGTGTCTCGTGATTTTTAGTGACCATGAGACCATCCTATAAATACCCCATTAATTGGATTATATCCAATTAATGGGGTATTTCCTAATCCTGTGGGCATTCCAGGGGACTTTCACATTAAAGGATGATGCGTCGAAGGACCGCCGTGAGATCAAGGTGCCTATTGAAAGGCCTTTATGTGATCTTAGGCAAATTTTATGGGACCTTTCACTAGAAAATGATGGCTTTACTGGGGGATTTCATGAGACTTGTCATTCATGACAATCATATTTTTCATTGTCTTGCATAGCGCATGACCACGTCAGATGTTGTTTATGACTGCAAGATGATCCCACCTTTTCTCATTTATTTACTTCTTTTATTTGTCAAAGGCTTGGGGATCTTGAAAGCTTCCACAAGTATTGTCAAAGACAATCACTCTCCCCACCAGTGATGATTCACGTGAACAATAAAGGGTCATGTGGTGATGCACAATCATTTCATGGACAAACCCATCTGTTTCCTTTATGGAGACAAAGGGGAAGCGCATGGCCACCTGAACATGCCTGAATCCCTTCACATGGCAAGGGTGACATGCTAAAAGGCTCTCACATGGAAAGGTGGAAATGGAACCATGGGATTGTGGTGTCTTTATAAATATATGGTGCACGTCACATTATGTTTTCAACTACAATACGATCCTTCCTTTCCATCTTTTTATTTCTTTTTTTATTTTATAATGTCTTGGGGTCCTATGAGTTTTCATGAGTGTTGCCGATGACAATCGCTCTTTCCATCAGTGATGCATCACATGTCCAATAAACGTTCTTATGTAGATGCATAATAATTATCATGGAAAACCCCTTCTGCTTATTTTTGGAGGCAAAGGGGGAGCGAGAGATCGTATGGACTTGTCTGAAGCCCCTCACGTGATGGGGATACATGCCAATGGGCTCTTGTATGACCAAAAAGACATGTCATTAGGGCTTCCACAATGTCTCACGAGTTGCATGGGCCAGTCTTGTGAATTTTATGATTGCAATTGGAACCTGAATTTTGTATATTTTCTCCCAATTGTACAATTATTGTTGGATGTATTATCAGGATCCGGCTGCCGGTCCATTCTCATGACATGGGGGTTCTCATCTGGCAGTCTCCACGTGATCACTAATTGTCTTGGACACCTTATCTAAAGCATAAGGAATTATAAAAGGGGATTTGTGAGATCTTATGTAGGTTATGAACTGCACATGGCTCCTCCATGTGACCTTACAAAGCTCTCATGGTCATGTTCCCTATGGATTCTTATGCGATATGTGATTTCTAGACACATTTTCTTCATTTTTTGTGGGGAAAATAATACCCATATTTTGGTATTTATTCCTTTTTGGATTTTTCAATGCTCATTTGGATGGTGTCAAAAGTCAACCAAATACGACCCCTTATAAAATTAGATATTGTCTATTAGATGAATAGAATGAGTATTATTTCACCACTCATGTGAAATAGGATGTAAAGAGACTATGAAGTTCCCCAAATTGACCAGGTGTCTCATGAAAGGAAAATATGAAGATCAAGAATGTTACATTGGTATAAATTTACCTCAATGAAGTGAATAACAAAAACACATAGATTCTAGAGAGTGGGTTCAGATCCCACATGAATGGAAATACAAATCTTCTAAATAATGGATAGGGAAGAGTTGAAGGAATACTATGATTTGGAAATGACGATGCCTTGTGAATAAATGGTAGTGGAAATACTCTGTTGTATGGAGTTCAACTAAAGAAAAAATATGTTTCCTATATGGATAAATTGTGAAACGAACTATTGGGCATGATTTAAGTCTTTGAATCAGTAATTGAGGTAAAAGTTAATCATAAGGTCTATGTGATGAATGGAAAGTCCATAAACTCATTGATAAAAGTCTATAGGAAGAATGTAATTCTATTCCAAGTGGATATAAAAGAATACACTAATATTATAATAGTATATTATGAAAATAATTTGTAAAATCATATTTAACACCCCAAAATTATAAAATAAGAAAATTGTATTTGATAGCGCATGTAACATGAAACACTGATCCTAAACAGCACAAAAAATTTATTTATTTAAATTTATTATATTTGATAGCTTTTGGAACAAAAAATACCGGGTCTAGAAGAACTGTAATATAGTGTACAATTATAACCTAGATGTTAATTTGGAGGGTATGAATAGTAATAACTAAATGATTAAAATTATGATAAAATATTTATTAAGAAAAGAATAACTATTTAAAAAAATAAATGTTTTCTGAAAAATAGTAATTTTTCTAATAGATGGGTTAGTCATGCTTTGTGCACATAATTTAATTTTTTACCACTTTTAAAAATTTATTTTCTAATATAAAACTTTTTTTAAAAAAATCAAAATTATCTGGCGGATTATTTTTTTATTTTTAAAAAATGATTCATTTTTTGATGAATATTTAAAAGTACTAATTTTTAATTAAAACTTCATTTTAGTTTAATTAATTTCTAATTTTAAATTTAATTTTAAATTTTTTTTAAAGTATAATTAAAAAAATTATATTAAAATTTAATTATTTTTGTTCATTTTAGTCAATGTCATATGGAATTTTGATATTAAAACCTTCTCTACTTTTGGGAATTTTCTCTTTGAAAATCTGTATTTTCATCGCATCAGTGAGTATAATTTTAAATTAAAATTTTCCACTACTATGAATTGAATTTTTAAAAATGGATTCTAAATTTGGAATAAAAATAATTTATATTATTTAATTAGTTCAACTTAATTTTTTACCATTATAAAATATATAAGTTGTAAAATTAATTAACAGAGTTTAGATAAAATTTGATTTAAAAAGGGTCAAAATAAAAATATAAGGGTTAAAATGATCTACACACATTTTCAACACCCATTTACTAGACATATTTTTATCCTATCAACTATAAAGACCACTAATGTCCCATTTTTGAGTCATATGGTAAGATTAAAACATGGGTGTAATTGAATATTTTCAAAAATTTCATGTGTGTAATATACCTCACTTATAAAAGGCCTCCCCACCCATCCCCTCTTAACATATACATTCTTTTATTTCATTTCATTTAAGATACGATAATGTTTCTCGTGTGTACGATTGACCACCACCATACAAAGTGATGTGATTATTTTTCAGTAATTATTTACATGGAATGTAATAAGGATATATTTAATGAATGTATGTGATATTTATTATCTAATATTGATTCTATAAAAATAATATATCATAAAATTCCTTACCCTTTCACCCATTAAGGGAATGATAACGACACTCATGCATACATACAGTCTATCGTCTCCACAAAGCGATGTAATCCATTCCTCTTGTTCAATTTTCAGTATTGATTCTAAAAATGTATCTAATAAAAAAATATACATAACATTAATATAATTAAGGATATTACCGATATAAATCCTATACCCAACAACCAGAACATTCATGAAAAAACACACATGAGAATACATGGATATTAACACAATAAATATTGAATATAATGATAGATTAATAATAAATGGGTGATAAGATGTTATAGTAGGATCATTTATGATATTATAAATATGAATATGGTTATTTTATAAAATTAATAACATTCATAAAACCATTATATATGAGTTTAAATCATATTCAATTAAAAGGAAGCGGGAGGTAAGAGACTTTGTCTCAATTTATCTTCATTGAAGCATATTGTAATTTTATACATATAATTACTTTTAAATGGTGCATATACAACCCCTTTTTCATTTAATAGTAGGAATAATTCCTAAATCAAGGTATTTTAAGTTTAATAAGAATTATTACATCTAATAGGATTTGATTGAAATTTAAAAAGAGGTAATGAATTTCATAACTCAATTTCCTTTCATTGGATTATATTAGTTCTTTATTTCCCATAACATTATAAGATAATGTGTGTAGAAAATTTATAATATCTTATGTTTTAATTCCACTTTTTTGTATGGATTTAAATTTTGTACACATAATTTATTCATTATTTAATTCTCACTTCAACGTTATGATCTTTATAAGGGTTTATTTCACAATCTCTTTTTAATTGGGATTGTTTATACTTGGATTTCCATTGAAAGAAATTATTTGATAATTGTCAAATAAAACCCTTTAATAATATTATAATTTGGATATTCACGATGTTTATAAGTAATATTACAATATTCCTATCTTTGGTATGTAAAATTATTTTGAAAATGTTTTAAATAAAATACAACATAGTTTATCTCTTCTGTGAAAAATCTTTTTTCTTACTAAACCGTGGATTCTAAAAATATTTTTAATATGTTTTTAACATTATCAAGATAATTTATTATATAAATTTTTATGCATTGTTTTCTTTTTTTCATGGATTATTCTTTTCGATTCCCAAATAAGGCCCCTTTTGATTTTACAGAAAATATGAAAAGAATATTTTTTTTAATGTGTATGACATGAATGGAATTTCAAACCATAATCACCACTCAAGATCTTAAAGATTCCATTATAATTTTAAAATTTTATTTTCAAAGAAAAATATTTTCATATATTTTTGTGAACATTTTGTTTTAAAAATATTTTTATAGTGAAAATGATATTTTCCTCAAGAATTTTTTAATGAATTGTTTATGGTTTTTCTATTCATCATCAACAATAAAACTTTATTAAAATTATAATACACTAGGTATATGTTGTATTAATACCATGATTTTCATTTATCTAGATGGTTTATGATCAATTTGACGTAGAATGTTTTGAAATTAAATTTCTTAATTAATGTTAATAATTTTTAACATTCCCTTGAAATATTAACTTTATTGTTATCATTGTAAATTAAATTTCTCCTAAATATACATATTATTTATCATAGAAATACATATTTATTAAACCATATAAAAATTCTATATATGGAATTTTACATTGAATGTTATTTTATTGACTGTGGAAATATTGATAAATCTATATTCTTTAATCAATATAGATATTAATTGATAAGGAACATTGTTCATGAATTAAATAAATTATTCAATATATGAAAAATTATTAGGAAATTCAGATATTGGAGAGAATCGGTTATAGATACCCACTCGATGCTTTAGTTTTATCATGATATTAATTTGTTGGATAGCCTTAGTTAAATGGGTTTCTAGTGTATACCTACCCATCAGTTTTAAACTGTCTCAGGAAAGGACTTAACAATAGAGGTATCTTGATTCCTAAGATCATGACATCGAATAATTAAGAATTTACTTCATTGATAATTAATTTATTATTATCCATGATATATTTACAATGATATTATATCTGGATTCATTTAATTCTCAGTTTATTTATTAACTTGAATGTGTTTTCATTTATTTACTTTTCCATATTGATTATCCCTTATCGAGTTATGATAGACTTGTTATTAATTAAATGAAATGTGTTTTTATTTATTTACCATTACATATTGATTATTCTAGTAATATTATTTGCATGGAATGTGTGTTTAATTATTTAACTCTCTGTGATTATTCTTATTGATTCATTATATATTTTACTATACTTAAAACTTACTGATCATTTGAGCCCACCATTATTTTTGTCCATTCCCTGGAATCCAAGAAGTGTGCTGAGAATGATATGCAAGGATATGGATGAGGTAATAATGATACTCTAATTTTTTTTGGTAATTTTTGTTTTCAAATGTAATATTAGAATCATGTATTTATTTAATTTACCAAGATTACTAAACTATTTGGTCATTCGGGATGTGATTTCTTGTATCTTATGACAATGTAATAAAGTAAGAAACCAACTCTAGCTTATTAGGGTCAGGGTAAATATTGTTTTTATCATAGGATTTTTAGTAGAAAACTTTGGAACTATATTTCAAAAGAAATATATTAGGGAACATAACCCTATGATAAAATTTTAGGATAATTATAGAAGGACATCATAAGGTTTTGGTAAGGAAGAGAATATGTGGTTATTCTTAGAAATACACCCCTATCAAGATACTACTAGTGGATGATGTTCTATAACTATTGTACCAAGGGTTAATAACCAAAAAGGCACATTGGTCTTGACTCTATCATTACCTGGTTCATGAAAATGAGCCTTCCTATGCATCTAGTTTGACACTCCCATGGGATATGCTTTGGATAATTCATATTTAATTTTCCATTCATTGTGAATAATTTGAATAGATGATGAAAATGAATGAAGTAGGTTAAACATAATGTGTCTTATATTGGAAAGAAGGTGTCATTATTTAGAAATACTACAAATGATTCTTCATGATTATGTGGTTTCTCTATTTAATTATTGTTTCTTACACAATGATTTTTGGATTTATTCAATGGATGGAACCTAAAAAAATAATGTAAACATTGAATATAAAGGAAAATGTGGTGACTATGTTCTACTAAATGTGATGAACATAGGAGTGAATGATATTATGATTATTCCTAATCAATCATCCTAAAATATTACTGATAACCTGTACCATAACCAACTCTTGGAAAAGCAAAGAAGATAGGGACAGTGTTCACTAAGAGATGGAGAGATGTAGATCATGGAGGAAAGAAGGATCAATTTACTTAATTTAATAAATTTTGAAATATACAGACACAAAAGTGTTTGAAAGGAATAGAAAAATGTTTTATATGTGAAAAAATGGCATAAAGCAATGAATTTCCATGTAAAAATTATGAGCATGATGCAGGGAAATAAATTTCATCATAGGGATTCTTTTATAGTTATTTATCATAATTGTGGGGAAGATGTGAATTATATATATCAATTACCTTTTATAAATTTTAACCCAAATACTAGGGAGGGGACTATATTTAAATAAAAAGGATGAAGATTTTTGTATTGGGATTAAAAAATAAAATTGTAGAAGTTTTTTCCATTGTAATTTTTGTTATAAGAATTATGAATCGTCTAAGGATTGTGTAAACTTTCAGAACAATATATATATTCATTAACATAAGAGTTATGAATAAAATCATGGTTTTATGATTTTAAGTATAACCGTAAGTTCTAATTTTAAAACACCCCTTTAGAAAACATTTGTGTTAAGGATATAACATGATTAAGGATATTTTTGAAAAACATTTATGGGAATAATACATATTGGTTAAGTATGTGAAATAGTTTTTTGAAGAATAATACCATTAGTTTTTTAGACATAATATTAAAGGTATTTGTAACCATTAAGGTTTATATTATCATTGATGTTGTAGTGATTTTTTGTCACTACAAGCTGGTAATGTTATAGGAATTATATTACCATTGTTTTAGAATAAGGAAAACTCATAATGTTCGACATGACTATAGGTATTGATCCCAAAAATGAAGGATGATATGGTTTTAAAACCTACCACTAGACTATGTGGTTTCCTAGTTAATATTTCATTGTTTTTAGTTAAAGGATTTAATTAATAAATGTTAATGATGTACCAGTGGTGTTACTATTGTGGTTTAGAGATTGATGTATTATATTGGATAAGTTATGCTAACCATATTGGTTTAGGAAAATAGTTAGAGATAGGAGAAAATACTTGTAATGATTTTATAGATTTTATGATCCATTAAAAGTTAATTTTAGTGATTCATGCATAAAAATATATATTTTTTGATATTCATTTATAGGAGTAAGCAATGGATAGAAAATTGAACAAAGTACGACCAAAGTATGAAATATTGATTATGAAATAGAAACATATCAAGTAAATATCTTTACTAATATTCTTAAATAGAAAAATAATTCCTCAAATATCATAAAATGATATTGAAACAAAAATTCTATCCTATTACCTTCATATCTCATAAATCAAATGGACTTTTAAATCATCACAGATTTATGGTTTTAATGTCTTTAACTTTCCATGGATCATTCAATTTATTATGATCAATGAACTCTATCATTATATAATATTATTTATAATTTTCCTCCATGTACATATCTTCACTATCCACCAATGTTCACCTATGTATAATCTTATTTATTAATTATTCTGTTTGACATTTATATATCCCATTATCTCTTATTAATATATTTTTTATTAACCCTTTTTTGCAAAGTGGGTTTTTAATAAAGGAATATTGAAATATAATGACTTGATTTCTTAGTGAAAATTAATTTTGGAGGAAACAATTTATTTAAATTCAGGAGAATATAACACCCCAAAATCATAAAATAATAACATTATATTCGATAACATATGTGACATGAAACACCAATCTTAAACAACCCACAAAATATTTTTAAAAAAATTTACACTCGTTGATATTTATTAAAGACACAATCTTGAGTATAAATGAACTGTAATATAGTATAACATTATATCCCAAAAATTAAATTCACAAGGATGATTATTACTAACTAAAGTATTAAAATTATGTTTATATATTGATTAGAAAAAATAATCATCATTTAAAATAAAAAGAAATGTTTTCTCAAAACCAGTATTTTTTATAAAAGACAGTTTAGTTGTGCTTTGCACGGAAGATTTAAAATTAACAATTACCTATTTTAGAAAATATATTTGATGAAATTATTATATAAAAAATATTTTAGGGTGAATTTTTTGATTTTTTTGAAATGTTTCATTTTTCGATGAATTTTGAAAAATACCATTTTTTTGAAAACAACCTTTTGGTTTAAAGATTTAAAAAGGTTAAGTTGAATTTTAAATTTTATTAAAATTAAAATTGGTTCAATTATATTATATTTTAAATATTTTGGGTCATTATAATCAATTTGATATTGAATTTTTATATTAAAACATTCTCTACTTATGAGACGTTTCTCTTTGAAAACCCACTTTTTTGTCATGTTTGCGGGTATAATTTTAAATTGGATACTACCACTTATATGAATTTAATTTGAAAATATTGCTTCCATATTTAGATTCAACATATTTTATATTATCTAATAAGTTCAAATTATGTATTGAACATTGTTTTTTTCAGAAAATATTTGTTTTTTTTCAGAAAATCAATTGAGGTTTAAATCACATTTTGTGGTGGTAGTGGCACACCTCTTCATGTAAAACACTCCCTTTTTGTTTTTTCCCTTTACAAGTTGTTTCCAATGAGTTTTATTCATTGAACTGAGAACAAAAAACGGTTCCCTTATTCTTGATGTCTCACGAACCTAATTTCCATAGGTAGGTGGCTATTTGGAAATGGTTCCAACAACACTTAGGGACTCACATTGGCTGAGAGGATGGGAGGTCGGGATCATTGCGCTTTTTTGGATGGAATTATTGCCTACACCAGGACTCTACTGTATATTTAATACATATTCATGAATCTTTTAGTAAATAAAAAATATATAACGGTCCACCCTTTTATTGACAATCGATTGTAAGCATGTATTGAATTTAGAATCATCTGTATATATCAAAGGATCTCGATCAATAGTTCCATTTGTACATAGATTGGAGATTCTTATGTCATTTATTATCATGATGTTGACTTTAAACCACATGGTTGGGTGATCTGGAATTTTTCATCATCTATAATGATAAGAGTGGATTTGAAGTCAGGATTAGTCCCATGAAAATGGATTCCTATGCATCCTTTTGAAAGGAATAAGAACCCACATAGTTTGGTGACACTTAATGGGAAATATCATACCTTTAAAGGTCATGTGATGAGGAATAGACCATTCAGTTTGTGTTAATGAGACAAGGATGTCTAAGAAGAAGGTGTATAACAAAAGATAGTGTGGGACTTATGTCTTAATGGCCTATAGGTGGATGAGATATTGCCCTGTATCGAGGTGAACTACATTGAAAATTTGAGATGATGAGGTTGAAATCAAGATAACTCTGAAGGAATATGGACTTCTATGTTAGGGGCCTGATACTATTGGTAATGTTACCCAATAAGGATAATGGTGATTTTTATGTGTTCGGTTTAGACTTTGAGGTGGAATTTTACATATTATGTGAATATAGGAATCAAATACCATGCAGTTTAGAATGGTTAGGGATTACAACTATAGAGGAGGACAATATGGATATTTTATCATGATGATGATATGATCTTCACTAACCTTTAAAGTCAAGTGAGTCATTCACAGTGTGAGAAACAAGAGGAATTGGAAGATCTGTAAATCCATGCAATAGCGTTCTTCCACTAGTAAACAGGGGAGATGATATAAAAGGCGGGGGAATGCTCCAAAATAATGACTAGGGGTTTAATCCATGAGTTATTCCCTATGGTTACATTATATCCTCATTTGATGGTAGACAAGGAAAGAGTCTCATAAGGATAGTTAGGAAGAGTGACGAGTCTTAGATGTGCATGTCTCCCCTCATTATCCCTAAGGTTGAGATCCTCATTACCAAAAAAAATATAACTGATAATAATCTGAGGATCCTATATATTAGGTAGGATAAATTTTTTACTTCCATTATCATGGGAATTTGTAATTGTGAGGACATGTTGGTGTGTCATGTGATCTTCAATACATGAAATTCACCGCATAGTTGTAGTTTAACCCGCCTCCATATACTTCTGCAATGGATTTATTAAACCACTGCTAAATCGAGTATCAGCATCCAAAAAGTGGTGGTTTCTTTAATTTAGTAGATTTTTCTGAAAAGTGTTATAGTAAACATATTTTGTGGTGGTTTTGCTGGTTTTAGTGGTGGTTTCATGTGAAAAGATTAATATATTTAGCGGCGGTTAAACGCGCAGCTACTTTTTTTCCATTTTTGTACATTAGAAACACTGTTAAAACCACCATAACCATCACTAAACAATAATACGCATTAATTTAGAAGTATTTTTAACTGTCGCTGATAAGAAAATATCAACCTATAGTACCAGTTTAAAATGCCACTAAATGTAGATTTACAAATAAAAAATGATGTAAATTAGGCATCCCCAGTACTGGTACCCAAAAAAAACCATGTGCAGAGAACATATAATAAAATAATATAAACCATATAACAATGTTCAGTAGTCAAAAATCTAACAATGTTTCATAAAAAACCCATGTATAGAGAATATATACCAGAATAATCTAAACCATAGCATCTCAACCATCTAACAATGTTTCATAGATCTAAATATAAGACTTTAAACAGTATAGAACCAACTTCTAAGATGTAAGCCTGCAAAATCCATAGCAGAAACTTATAATCTATAAGATATTAAACTACCAAGCATAACATCGACCATCTTGGACCAGTATGTAATGAGCATGATATTCTAGCCCTTTCTTGATAGGACTTTCTATTCTAATGATGTTCATCTACTACACTGATTTTCAAAACTACATATGGATAGATTCTAAGTTTTATGGGATACAATGAGATGCCAAAATATTATATCTTAGTCACATCCCAAAAAATGACCATCCTGAGGGCCTTCCACTTAATAATGGGGTTCAATCTCTCTTATATATATTCTCACTCAATGTTCTCAAGTACATAGTGGCGTAGCTCTTAACGTGTTGAAATATTCCAAAAAATTGCCTAATGTTCACCTCCACACTTTACGTATCCCTCAGTTTGGATCCCCATCATCCTCCAAGTATTATTCTCCCCTATAGTGATACCGTGTGGCCAAAATAAGCTCGCCTACCATATAGGGCACACACCTCAAAGGTTTTCTTGTGAGAAGTGATCATTACCATGTTTTGAATGTGGCCAATGGTTGACCCAACATTTGTGCGACCCATCCTTTAACGACATGGATGCAGGGCTTGTGTCTCCAACCTGAATAAAATTATTCAAATAAAAAACATAATAGTTTTTCCAAAATACCAATATACACATCCTAACATAACTCAAATGAAAATATTAAATATATCTATATTTCATATGGAACGAAGATTACATCATACTCCACCAACTTCATACCCCACCAATTCTAGACTCACTACCTTACTAAATCATCAAGCCAAATAAAATTCCAATGCCTTTATCAAACATGGGAAATCATGAAAATGTTAGGTCATGAAAAGTTTAGGTGAATAATATCTGCCACACATGATATATGATACAAGAAAAATCCCTTTGATTACATATTTTTCCAATATATCAACAAGAACACTAATCCTTGTCTGATGATGAACACTGTTTGTCACCCCCTCCACCTCCATCTCTACTTCATACCACCGGAACCTATAAGAAAATTATATTGAAAATTTAATAATGTTTTATATTTATATTTAAACTTTAAACACAAAAATGTTTTCAAACTAAATGATTTTGAAGTTGTGTGGTTTACTTTCTCACCATCCATCATCGATGCAATATCACAAGGGATAGATCTGGACATCTTCTGATATAAAGCAACCAACACTTTCTGCAATGTGGATATCTAAGCCCCCTATTCCTAAATTGTGTTTTTCATAGAAACATAATCTATTTGAGCATATCAAATAAAACTAGGAGTAGATGTAGCTTCAATCCCTGAAGGACTACTAAATACATTAGATGGTAAGGGTCCCAAACCCACCCCACATACTCAACTAGGATGCTATTTCCCATGAATTTTACCGACTGGGTCATCCTGGGAGACTGAGTAAGACTGCGCCAGATTGGCATCCCCTAGTTCTGTAATTTTTACCTTTAAATAAAATGTTATCTATATGAAAAGAAATATATATTAACATAGTGAAAACTTATAATAATTTATTATAATGAAAAATGAATTCATACCCCAACTTCTTTGTCAGGCTCATTAACAAAACCCCCATCATATTTTTTATGAACATCCAACCACACTTCTATTCGGGATGCATGGTTCCCTAAAATCTGTGACTACATTAAAAAAAGATAAATTAACAATTTAATATATTAAATTGTTAATATTTTCTTATAAATATTTAAACTAATGAAAATATTACCATATTTGATCAGTTTCTAGAAAAAATCTTTGATCCTGTAGTGTGAGGGATGATTTACATAGCCCAATTCGATGCATTATTCCTTCAAAGATCATGAAATAAATAAAATTTAATTTAATAGTAATGAATTCAATTCCATCTCCTTTCAATATATATGTATAAATGTAAAATGAGATTAATATAATAATATATATTTAAATACAATGTGATTATAATAATAATGACTATCAATAAGAAATTTCCATTGATCTCTAGGTACCATATTGTGTACCTTGTCGTACATCTGTTGGAATCTCAATGAAGTATCATTGACATCGCCCCATAATCTCCATTTAAAGTCTTTCCATTTATTTCCCAGATTTTTCAATGTATACTTCTGTGCTAGTATATCAGCAACTGTAAACTGGAAAAGAATCTGTACAAAGAAATTTATTTTGAAAACATTAGAATTTAACAACATAATGACATTCAATTAAATGATAATGTATTAAAATTAACTTTATTTGTGAATAAAAAACATAGTTTTTCCCAGATGAAGGAATCTTCCTCCAATCATCATACATAATCAGAAGGGAAACTAGCTCCGTGACTAGTTGGCCTAGAATCTGGCCATGTAATCCTACAGTGTCATCCATAGGGACCCCGTGGTAATAAAATGGGACAACTATATTTAGTCACCTTAGAATCCATACAACTAAACTTTTTATATTTTTCTCTATAGTTTCATTGTTTCCATCTTTTATGAAGAAACAGATTACACAAAAAAAGTGAAATAAATTTATTCATATTAAAATTTGTACCTATAACAATAAACCTCCAATATCCCTATAAAGAACAAGGAGTGGTTCCCTACTCCCAAATTGCCGAGGCTTCTGAATGGGAAGGTCTCAACTGATCTGCTAATGGGACGCTCACGACAGGTGTGAGAGATGGTGTAGGGGAGAAATAGATGGTGTCTCAGATGCTCTAGGGTGGGAGACCGATGTATCTTCATCAATTTATGTGGTTTATGGAACAATATAACACTTTCTCCTTGTATTTACAATAATTTAATCAAATTAAAATAAATTCAAAACATATATTTCAAAACAATTATGCAGAAAAAACATTAGAAATGACAACAGATGCATAATAAAAACAATCAAAATATACATAACAATGATAAATAAAGAATAATTTTAAATAAGGTTTTATATTTCCTTCTTACTACAACTGGTTGTATAGGCTTCTCTTGAGGATTCCATCCAAATATTTTTTGTATTTATAAAATATCCACAAATGCCATAAAATGTTTTTTAGGTTTAAAATGAAGCATCAAAGAAGGTTGTGTTCAACATGTTGATATATAGTTCAAAATACTAAAAAAGACACAACACCCATGGTAATTGATAAAATGGCTGATAGGCGAAGTTTCAAATAAAAATGGTCAAATCCAGAAGGACTATGCCCATGGTGTGAGTATCTTTTAAGGCCTAACAACTAGTTAGGACATATAGTGTATACATAGTGAGAAGTGGTGATGTTGGTAACATAGAAATAGAACTAGGTTTCACCATGAGACAACATTGAATACAAGATTTCAAACTCCATATTTTTTATCTGGATGGAGTAAGATGTAAAATATATAAATGAATTCTATATATAAGGGTATGTATTGAAACAATATTTTACACATTTCATGATGGATGTAAAACCATATAGGATATTCCTATGATCTTTAGTGGAAATATAAATTTAGGTATCTCTATATCACAATTAAAGTGTTGTGTTTTAAGAGGATGATCCGAGTTTCAGTGGTTTCAAAAAAATATACATATCGATGCCCAAGTAATTGAGTAACATTTTTAATGAGTAAATGTTTATTAGTCATATAGGTCATCATTCCAGAGTAATAGAGTAATATTTTTTAAGAGTAAATGTTTCACCCTTTTTAGTCCACTATCATTAGCACATTAATTCATAGGTTCATAAAGTCATAATTTCAATTTATTTATGCCCTAACCCTATATTATTTTGATTGGCGTAGGTCCTCCTACGAATACTGTTTTTGTTGGTTTTAAAACCTCTAGTTTCATAAAAACCACTCTTTGGGGGATCAAATTAGGTCCAAGAATTACGATCATAAACTAATTTCAGCACCATAGTCCATGTTCTATGACATTATAATGGGATTCATATTTCAAGCATTTTGACCTTAGAGTATATGCAATATTCTGGTCTAAGTATTATGACCCTAAACTATTTTCAACTTCTTAGTTCAACTAGTATGACCATAAAATAAGAATAGAATGAGGAAAAAACTTATGTGAGGTTAAAAAACCATAATGGAAACCTAAGCGAGATTCAGAATCCCCCTGTCAGGTCACACCCATTACTTAGGAAATAATAAATTGATTCAAGAAAGAGGTAAAAATCCAATAGGTACCCCTATAAAATCCTGTATATTTCATTAAATATTTTTTATAAGACATATAGAATGATGGAATCATAAATGAGTAATAAAAAAATAATAAAACCCATTACCCATTTAAGGAGTAAATGGAAAAGAAACTACGATCATATAGACACATAAAAAATGATTTATAAGTAATATATAAGAATATTCATATGTATGAATTGTTAAATATCTAACATTAGGTTATTAATATATAGAAATAGGTTCCAAAAAATAGTAAATAAATAGATACTAGAGCCATTAAAATAATAATCAGTGTCAACTCCGATTGTTCTCTTGACACACTTCTTCTAAACATTCTTTGACATCCACCATTCATCATTTTGTCATTTCCTTCATTCAAATCATTATATATATTTCTTACACAAATGATTAAAGTTCACATGTTGGGTGTGGGTATAAAATACTCAAATTATTTCTACTTATATCTCCTAAAAAAATTTAGTGGTATAATAATATATGCAGATGTAGGCATCATGTAGGGTTTCATACCCTTCCAAATATGCAATGATAAAAAACCACAATCAATTTCAAACATAGTGATGCAAAAAATATTCTTAAAACCACTATAATTCATCAACGTTCTTACTGGGAACCATATAAATCGTACTTACAAGCATCAGGTCAGTCCTAAGTTAATCGTATGGACCAAATAGAATTTTATAAGGTACTGTTTTCTCAAATTCCACTGAGGATGGGAATTAAAAAAAAAGTATTAAATTAATGAAACATAATTTGTAATTTAGGGAATAAGAGTAATGTAAATCTCATATAATATTATGAAAACCTCCTTCCATAACCATGCAATAAGGGTAAAGTACCTTATATTCTAAACAAGTGCAACCTCCTTTCAAAATCATTAATAATGGTAAATTATTAACATGAATTTTTTTAGTTTAAATAGTGGTAAACACATAATCATAAAACATAGAATCATATGTTGTCATATAAAAAAAATCATTTAAATGTAACATTTCTCTTTCATAACATGCCATAAAACACAGAAAAATATTATAAATCAAAGCATACTAATGATGTTCAGTGATGGATGGTGAGGTGAGGGATGAGAGGCACATTGGGGGATGATGAGGAATGGCATGGTGAGCTGAGTTATAATGAGGTCCTGTGAGTGACAACGAGCGACGATGGGCGGCGATGGGCATTGATGAGGCTAGGGCTTTGAGGATTTAGTGGGTTTGGGGTTTAGGGGTGTTTGGGGGGGGGGGGTATCGAGGGAGGGGTAAAGTGTCAGGTTTGTGAAAATATTTTACTATTTAGTGGTGGTTTATAAAAATCAGCTGCGAAATTATTTTAAAAAAAATAGTGGCGGATTAGTAAACTGCTTCTAAACACTCAATTTGGTGTAGTGCTAATCATACTTATTTGGAAGATTTAGGGGAGGTCTTGTCTTATTCACCCTCAGTTGAGGGATCCATGGAAGGGGATTCCCTATCATTGATGATATGAAAAGGGACAACGGGTACATTACATAGGTTGGGTTTGGGCGAATTGGATTTTGTCTCTCCAAGGTGAGGCTTGGACGGACTGGATTGGGTCTCTCGCAGGCATTGACTAGGGAGACTTGATTTGGTCTTGCCCATGTGACGATTGGGAGGAATGGATTTTGTATCACCCCAGTAAGGTGTGGGAGGCTTGGTAGATTCCCGACTAGGTGCTTCTTAGGAAAACTGGATGCTACCCCACATAGGTGATACCCTGTTAAACTTGGGTTAAGGGAGACATGGGCATCAAAAAATGGGATAGGCCTTTCCCAAACCTCCAAGGTTCTCCTTAGGTGACTTTTTAAGGGTCTCATGAAGTTTTAAGCATGAAAAGGGGGCTTCAACCTAGTACTTTTGGACTATGGGGGAGTTACACATCACATAAGTCTTTGGACTTTTAGACCTTGGATAGAATCTAGTCTATATAATCTCATTAATTACCTCTCATTTTAGTGATTGTTTAGGTACCTTTGTTTTTTTAAAGACCTAGATAAAGGACTAGCATGGTGTGAGCTTCTAGTGGTTTCCTATGACTTTTAGTTATCATGTACTCTTCAAATTATGGGCCCAAGGTTATGATTTATAGGAAATTTCAAGACCCTAGGTGAAGGATTCAGTTCACATAGGTCCCTATATCTAGTGATTTGTACACTTTTATTCTCATAGTGTAGAGTCACATGGTTGGAACACATAGGTTAAACCATCCCAATATGGATGGCCACAAAAATAAGACATTTACGATAACACTAGGTGTGTGGGTTATCCCTCACGCGAGATCACCTAGGAGAACACATGGGATCTGTGAAATATTTTTATTTTTCTAATTATTTGTTGTATTTTCATTTTAAACTTATCATATTCATGTGAAGAAATGAAGTGTCAAAAAAATCTATACCTTGGGATTAGATCCAATAAGAATAAGTGGGTTGGATCCTATGGTAGATAAATATGGACTTTGATAGATCCATCATTCTCTTGCCTCCACATGTACATGTGCATTCATGAATAGGCTTGATGGTCATTATTGATTATGTGTCATGCTGGAGAGAGGTGAAAAAATGATCTATTATGGGTGATTGTGCATGGTGATCTTGCAAGTCATTTTCACTTGTTGATATTAGAGGTGAATCATGAAATATTTTCTTATAGGCACTCACATATTTATAATTTGTGTGTCCTACCTGTGGTACTTCCTCTCACTCACACTGATCTTCCATCAATTTAATCTCATATCACTAGTAATTTTCATAGGTCTGTCTATAAAGATCTACTCCCATGCTCACAATATTAGTTCACCTGCATAAATTATCCACCTATGAGAGTGTCCTACATGAGGCCACATAGGTGAGTGGTCTGAGTGAGGCCACTTGGGCGACTGGGCTACATGAGGCCACCCAAATGAGTGGTTTTCATAAGGCCACCAAGGTGAGTGGCCTACATGATCCCAATCATTTTAAAAATTTAATAATATTTTAAATTAAGACTTTAATTGTAATAAAATTATATGTACTTCCTTACAAACTTCTAATGGACTCCCAAATTGTTAGAGTCTATAATGATAATGTCTATGCATGCATCACGAAGATACTAGAAATTATTGGGTCATATTATTATGAAGTACATGACACCACTCTCAAATATTGGGTGAATTATTTGATGAAATATCATAGTGAGTACCCCAAGAGTGATGAGATTCCACTTTATGGCCACTGAATCCAGAATGACATACTCCTCCCAAAGTCAAATAGTTATTTGTCTCTTTCCTAGTTCCAAGGGTAAATGAATTTTTGCAAAACCAAAATCCCATCTAGGGGAATATATATCAATTAAGGAACACTACCCTCATCTTGTGTCATGCATCATAATAGAATTACTCTAGATTTAAATCCTCACACTACTGAGTTGAAGCTGCACAACTAATCATTTTCCTTTTTAGATTCCAATATGAACTAAAAAAAGGTTGGAAGGAAGATTGTGACCTTTTCTCTAGAGGATGTTTCAAACTAGAGTAGTTGTGGGTGCATGAAAATTTTAATGAATTTGAGGTCGAGCTAAATGTAGTCACCATTTATGAGGATGTCACGTTGAACCATGAATATGTATATAATAATCCAGATATTATCCATAATTTATTAAGAATATGGAGTCTGCAGATCCACACCTTTCATAGGAAATATAGGGATGTTGGTATTAGGTTAGGTGATATTTACAAGATCCCTAGAGCATCCATAATTATAGATATGCATGATGAGTTTATCCCACTAGAAACAACATGGGAAAATGTTGAAAGGATATTTGTTTTAGATTGTGAGATATTAGAGATAACCCAAGATATCAAGAAGGAAGACCCTCGCCTAAGGGGAGGATGTCCACTCTGAGGCATGGATAAATGTTTTCTTGGATCCTAAGGGGGTGATTCCCACATGAAATCATCCAATGAGATGTACTTCAATGGAAAATATTGGAACATAGATAATATACCCAACGGGGGTACGCAGTCAAGTATAACATACCAACTAGGAAACGTCTTTATAGAATCATATCAATGTGATTATGAACCTACAAGACACAGGTTCATGAATAAAATGGTGGTGTAAGTCCAAGGACATTTTTCATGGTGGAAAAATTAGCATAGGGGAAGCACATAGGGTTGAAAACTCCCAAATTGGTGAGGAATCACTGGTGCTTATTACACATATAAATGGAGAAGAAACATTTTATAATTTCAGGTCCATTTCTGGTATTGTGGTGGAGGATTGTAGCACACTACAGTTAATATATTCTAATGAGTGGAATAAATGTTCATGGGGACCGATTTCAATCACTTATTCATGCTATTTTTGTAATCCAACCCCACTATTTGAAGTATGATGAAGCTTAGAAAAGTAAATCTATTGAGAGAATTAAACTTGCTTCAATATGTAGATCCACCAACAAAGAAGTTCACTCATGATGCCATGGATAATGAAGAACTAATGTTGTACATGATTTATTTCAAGGATGGCATGTTAGAAAACTGGATTGATGGAGAGCTAACTTGTGAAGCCTATTCTCCATACATATTTTCACATCAATTTAAGTGTTTAATGAAACCAACCATATCCCCTCCCATGCATGTATTTTTTGGAGAATCACCCAATGGTGGCCTAAAAACTATGGTTCCTCATGGATTTATAGGTAAGGGGTAATTAAGATACCTCTATTGAGTGAATCCATTAGGTTTATCTCTTGGTATGATGAATCCTGGATTTTATCATATCCTCAAAGGGAGTTGACAGAAAACATACCTCAAGTTATACCCATGAAAACCACTGGGTGGGGGAATAATCATAGGAAGGATCAACTTGGGGGTGATGACATTGAAGCTTCAATAACTTCTAAATGATTTTGGGTGAAGTTTACACATCATGGTAGGATTGAATGGAAGGCACCTATTGAGATAAGATTATTAGGATTACACTATCATGGGGAGATTTAGGTTTCAAATGTTCAACCTTATTACGATATCGATAGTCCTGGAAAACCAATGAAATCGAGAGACGTCAGGTCTACCTCACAGCTGGCCAGAGTGACCTCATATTACATGAAGAATAAGGCAGGTCAATTATGGTAGGACAAGCCATATAATTCAAAGGATCTATGTTCATTTATTTATATTGGATTACAGATTCTATAGACTGGGATTTTCCTAAAACCCCCTAATGTTCAATTTGATGCTAACCCCGTTGAGGTGGGGATGCATATCTGGGAGACATAGATACACATTTATACGTATGATAATTAGATCCCTACTATAATGAGAGTATAGTATATGATGGGTTTGGGATACACTGAGGGGTTTAATGATCAATCCACCAATGAATGGTATATATTTTTTGATGTTGGTGACGTATTCCTTATTCTCTCTCTCTTCATCCATTCCATGAATATTTTTTTGGATAAGAGGTTGTTGATACAGTAAGACATACATTTAAATTTAATATTTGGGAGGGAGAGGTCCTTGAGATGGAATCAAAAATGTATGGACTGACTAGAACCCTCATCGGGGTAGGGATACCTACTTATGATTCCTTAGAGTTATCCTTGGGATTGAAAATGATAGAGGAGATAGAGGGAAGATCTACATGACTATCACCTCAAACATCTATTTTTAAAGAGGTAAGTGATTTCATTCCACTATTGAAAGTGAAGGAATGATGAAGGCTAAATTTCTCAGACAAGCACATTATTAGTCACAGCTAGTTATCATGACATTATTTATTCTTGATTTTACAAGAATAAGTGCCTAATCAGGCTTGTGGGTCATAAGATCCCCTCACCTCTCCTCTCTCAAGGGTCTTAGAGATTTCCCATAGAGAACTAAGGAGGTTATTCGAGATGTGGTACAGATTCCTATTTGTGAGTATGTCCCTTCTATATAAGAAGTGTAAAGGGATGAGACCAAATTTATTCTTATTATTGAAAAGTGGGAAGAGGATCCTGGTAATGTCAAATGTCCATCATAAGTTGTCATATACCAAACACTGACTTATCTTATATATGATATTTCATATCTACCACATACACTAGAGGTCCATACAACCATTTTTGATGGTCCTTTAACCATATTATAAGAGGATTAAAGGGACCCTAAATTTTACAATGAAGTTCCTGGAGCTGATCTTGATTCAGTGTGGTCCACAAGGGTCATACCTTCCGAGAAGGTGGCAGACAGAGTCGATAGAAGTTCAAATTTTGGGTCTAAACCAAGTGTCTTGGATATCCCTACTAGTGACAATACTAGGAGACTTGAATCATCATATAATGAAATATTGACAATGGTATTTTTTTCATCATGATTTTGATTTTCATGGATCATTAATGTAGTTCAATGAATTTAATAAGGAATTTGTGGAATATTATTTTTCTTCTTTTATGTTTTGAAACATGGAAGAAAACCTTATGTTTGTTTTATTAAATCACTAATCTTAACTTGTGAAAATATTTCCATTGAAGATATCACCATGGGGATCCATGACTAGAGAATTGAGTTTTATCCAACTAATATTATAGAGGTACTATTGTCTCATGGTCTCGAAGTGAGATATTCACTTGATCCATCCATAGTGGGTCATCGGAAACCTCAGGATGATGCCCTCATTAAAAGATATTTATCCACATTGTTGAGGTTAGGGATCCCAGGTAGGAATCAATTCAAGCGACTGATTCATCAATGGGTGAGTACCGTCAACTGTATTGATAACCTTTTTTCCTCTCTCCTCACTATCTACTGATGTTGGAGACAAATTCATTAACCATCATCTGTCATCAACTCTAATGGTTGAACATAGAGGAAAAACCTCTATCCTTGCTAAAATGAAGTTGTAAGGTGAGTGTGATGTTACTCTCAAAGGGGTAGTGAAATCTTCCTCCATATGTGAGTTGATTTATGGGTATATTTCCTCATCTAAAATTGGCTCTGAGATGGACCTATAGGCTCAAGATTCTTTTCAATTTTTACATCACTTTGTTTGGTGAAACATTTTGAAGCTAATTTTGGAGATGCATCTTGATGAATTTAACTCATGACTTCACTATCTCCAAACCATGTTCCCCACATTCAGATATGGTGGATTTAATTATTGAAAAATACATCATGGTTTGAAGGATATTATCCATCACCAGGAGGAAGATAAAAGGTCACGATAGACTGGGATCAATTTATTGGCCAATTTTACTACCTCATGATAGTCATATCCCAGTAAGAACTCAATGATTTGGGGGTAGTGGTAGAGAACCAGTTCCAAATTGAGGATAAATCCCTTTAGATTATAGGCCTTCAGGAAGAGTTGGATGTTTTAAAGGGAGATATTATCCAACTCAACCAATCCTTAAAGAGGGTCAAAGTCCATGGAAAGGATTTTATTTCCACAAAAAAGAAAACCTCCATTTCACTTAGGAATCCATCTCTACATAGTAATATATTCTTTAATATAGGGAGGAAAAGGCTCAAGGGGAATTTATAAAGATCAAGGACTATATTGAGGAATATCTATAACACTAGTTAAAATGACTTCAACTTGTGAATTCTCCATAAATGAAAATTATTTATTCATAATTATTCAATTCTCTATCCTTGTTCACCCTAAAATTATAAATAACACTAAATCTAGAATGCTTGACTGAATTCCCTTATTTAAATTTTTTTTATTTAAAATTATAGATACAGGAACATACTCAAAATTTCACCAAGTTCTTGGGATCCTATGCATTTAGTTTTATTTTTTCTAGAGTCACATGATAGACCCTAGAAAAATTTAATTATTTGTTTCATTGCCCTAAATTTCTCCTATGTTTTTCATAAATATGACTTAGTGATGGATATTTGGATTTTACTAGGTATCCTTTGTAGGTTTTCAATCTAATGGGTTATATTCTTTTTCATTCATGATCACTCGATTATGCCAAGACCATGTGAGGTGCACGTCTAGTGATATTAAAGATGACTTTTTATTAGGACCCCTTTGCGATATTTTGACCTAGAGAGTACTATGTATCTTTTCATTGGTATTTTAGAGTATTTCAATAAGTACTAATAAAACTAGTATTTTTTCAAACAGATTCATCCCTGATTTATTGGAGTAACAACTCTAGTTTGGTTTAATAGATGAGAATATTCCGACATTTTTCAGGTATACAAAGAGAGGTTTTAAGTCACGATCTTATGATTTCAAGATTATAAGAAATGACATAGGAAAACTATATAAATAATTACCATAGATCTTGTTTGAAAAGTCGTTTCCATCATGATATATTTAGGTTAATATAGAGATTATAGGTCCTTTTCTTAAGGACGAACGTTCCACTGGTTGACACGCCCTAATAGGGGTGACTTATGCCAATTCATTATGGGGAGAATTATGAACATTCATATCAAAGGTTTTCTTTTGATTTGATCATATATATCATTTATATATAGGGGGTTTTATGAGGATCTAAAATTCTGAAGACCATGAAGGGTGTTTTTGAAAGGAATGTGTCTGAGTATGGTGGAAGCATCTGGATCGGCATTGTCCATGGATGAGAAACCCCTTTCCATAATTTTATTTATACGTAAATAAGGGGGAATTATATTTTGACCATGTAATTGAAAAGCAGGGTTCTTGGAGTAAATTTAGAGCTCCCATCTCAGATTGGGGTTGTTTCCCTGAATAGAAGAACACACATGTTTTGGTTTCTATGGAAGTTGGGCCTAGAATAAAGGATCTATGTGTTTCTACGTTTCCCTTTGAGATGAGAACCAATACATATGTGGTTAATGGTAACAAAGATTATGTATTGATCAGAATTGAATACATAGAGGGGAATTTTTCTTCATATAAGTCTAAGACTAGGTTGAGGGGTCCATGCGCCACTACTATTCATGATGAAATTAGAATCAACTCTTACATAGTTATTTGGGGTGATGTGATGGATTATCAACACTAGAATGAATGGATCCTCATAGATGAAGGAAAAAGTATTATTTAGTATAATATTGTACAACCATGATTTTTTCCATGTGGTTTAACATTTTACAACAAAGATATTGAGGGATTTAATTTAAGGTTGTCTATCATTCACATAAATATTATTGCTTTTCCATTTCATGGTGATATGATGAATAATGTTCCATTATATTTTAGGAATTAAGTGGGAAATTTGTAAGGCACAATATAAGGGATTTAAAATCCAAAATGTGAGGTGGGATAGGTATATAGGGAATAGTTGCAGATCATGTTTGAAAAGAGGATTCCAAAAAGATGTTGTTAGGGTGAAAAAGATGGAAGATATTTCTCTTGTCGATGAAGGTTCTTCTGTTTGAAAGGTACTATTAGGGGTGACTTATACAAATCCAAACTTGGGAATATTATGCATAGTCAAGAAAATGTGTCGTATATTATCTATAATTCTATTACTGATGGATGAGTAAATATTATAGATATATAGATTCCCCCAGACATATATTTTCAATTGTTTATAGAAGGTACATGAGTATGGAAGGATCATTTTAATCTATAATCAACCAAGAATGTAGAAAATGTTCTTTGCATTGATTTAACACATATACAGGGAGGGGAAACATTATTTTTATAAATTGATGCTAGGAAAAGACATAGAATTCGAGCATCAATACATATATCATCAATGTGAGAATCAAGCCACACATAGTTCTGTGATAGATTCCCCAGACTGATTGAATCCTAGTCGGGGTGGGTGTTTTTGTATATTGTGACTAGACCTAGGATTTGAGATCTCAGCATCACTACATATCCTATAATTATAGGAATCATGCCATAAGTAGTTCTAGTGTAATATTAATGTCTAATTATAGGTACATTAACCATGAATTTTAACGTCGCGTGGTAAGGATGAAGGTCACATGACATGAAAAAGAAGGCATGAAGTCCAATAAACATTGTACAGGTTTTTGGGAAAACATCTCACAGGAGGAATCCTATGTTTGTGACATAGTCTTATTGAGCTAGTTTCTAAAGGAATCATATTCTTGGTAGACAGGGTAAGAATACATTTTAACATCATGTTTTGAAGACGTTTTCCTATAGTTTAATGTCTTATGACTATGAAAATATGGATCGTACCATTTTGGTTTGTGCCGAAAGGACATTTCTATTCAATTGTGCATCGTGTGGTAAGGACGAATGGGGTCTTGTAGTTTTAGGTTGTTTAAATAGGACCCTGGAGTGTATATTTTTTATGGTCATAAAGATTTGAAAAATATGAGGGTGCAAAGATATCCTCACCAACAAGAGTAAAACCTGACCTAAAAAGAGGTCTGAAGGCCATGTTTTGGAGAAACATATCTTGGAATGGGGTGGATTTAGGTATGGGCCTAAGGTAAAGGCCCTATAAATCTATATGTTTCTCATAGGGGTGAGAATCAAGACACACATAGTTATTAAGAAGGATAAATTGGGGGTGCAGTAGGGGAACACACTAAGAATTGTGGTGTTATAAAGAACAGAATAAAGTATTATATGGTTCTAAATCATACAATAAGTACATGAAACATACATGTTTATGATTTTTTCATTGATTCCCACACATATCATGCATCTGTTTCCCAACATTCTCAATTTCCAAAGTTGTTAATCTTTCATCACTTTTTCAATGATGTCTTCACATTGATTGAAATGGGATGATGAGATGTCAGTTAATCATTCCATGTATTCCTCCTTGTAACTCATCATCTAGTCTTGTTCTCCCTCATATATTAATTTATGTTCATGGAACTCATTCCAGGTTCTATATCTTTGTGGATTCCAATTAACAACACTTCTTTTGTCTAGATAGGGTAGTAAAATTCGTCCATAAGAGTAGTAACAATTGGAATTTATGGTCATGTATAGACATTGGGAACAATGGTCACCTATAAATATTTATCGTGAGAGAGAATATCATATGATGAATCATATTTGTGAAACCGAAGGAATCCCATGTTGATCATGAGCCAATTAACTCTAGGTGTGCAAGTCTTCAAAGGCTTTTTACCTTAGGTATTCCATGATTTTTATGAGGTACATTTTTTGGTTTAGGTCACAAGTTCTATCTATTGTGGAGATGGATCAAAACTTATTGTTGATATGGATTGGGGAAAAATTCTAATTTCTTATAGATATGGGATGAGTTTGATGAGAATTCCCTATAGAGGTGGATCAATGATGTGTGTCCCTAAGAAGGAAACCTGACTATTTTAACATTTGTAGATTGAATTACCCACAAGGAAGATCCTAAAGATGTGTCCCTAGGAGGGAAAATTTCACACCATAGTTTACCAAAGTGGTTTTAATTCCTTGTGAGGTATATATGAATGGTTTTTACCTTGTAGGGAATATGTCACACCTAATTTTACCATTGGTCTATTGAAGACCTTATGAGGTGGATTCAGGAGGCATGTCCCTAAAAAGGATGTCACACATGAGATTACCAATGTGGATTGAATGCCCTGTGATTTGGATCCAGGAGGTGTGTCCCTAGGAGGGTAGATATCATACCTATGTTTACAATTTGTAGATCTAATTCCTTGTGAGGAAGATCCAAGAGGTGTGTCCCTAGGAGGGAATATGTCAAACCTGAGTTTACCAAGGTGCATCAAACACCCTTTGAGGCCGATCCAGGAGGTGTGTCCCTAGGAGAGAATATTTTACACCTATGTTTAACAAAGTTAGGATTGAACCTCATGGAGGTATCTTACGTACCCTATTTAGAAGATAAGGATCAAAACATAGTTTGATGCTTCTGTTTAAGGTAGTTTAATAAGACCGATCCATATTGTTTAACATCATATGTTAAGGAATTATATTACTTGAAATAATCATCTACCAGGGATGGTGTGGGGAATTTTTGGTGCCAAAATCTCATATAGGGCCTCAAATGGCTAGTTTTGAGTAGATCGATCATACCAGACACCCTGAAGGACCATTACATGGTTGATAAATAGGTTACATGCAACATTAGATAGTTACACACAATGATGTACTTACGCATGAAACATAATTGTACGCCAAAGGTGATGTATAGTTTTTCAGATGCTCCAAAGACCAAAGACAAGTATAATGCCAATGCACGTAGGAAAACCTTATTGCATGCAATAATGAAGCATTTAATACAATCCTATTGTAAAACCACTTGATTTTAAAACCAAATACGACGATAAACCAAAGTTCTTGTGTAACCAAACTCCAACATAAAAGGATAAATTGGTATGAAAATCTAGTTGGGTACAAAGGGTTTTTCACTGATAGTTGAGGATATTTAGTTTAAATAGAAGCTCACCCCTGCCTCTATGTGGATCTTTGGAATATGAAGAGATGCTCAACTGTGTAAAACTCTATCTATTCTATTATAATACAAAAAATACCCAATCATGGTCCTTCAATGGTATGCCATTTTGGACAAATAAATCATGTGGGCCCAAACATGACTTGGAATACAGAAGAGTGATCATCATGTAACTAAACCTAATGCCACCTAGGAGCGTGCAAAAAGAAAATGCCAACGCGCAACCCTATGTTTAACACACACCAACCACTTGAACATAAATATGCCTCTCAACTCCAATAACTACCCTTGTTCTAAACAATATTTACCACAAATGTTTTTCATGCAACCTAATCTATTTGTATGAAAAACATTTTTGGTCCCCGACATGATGCCCCTATTCTTCTAGTGAAACCATTAACCTACCCTATCCTTATAATAAAAGGTATTATAACCCCATTTTCTTATATTAATAGGAAACATAACATGGAACTCATGATGAACCACTCATATATGGTAGTTCCAACGCCATGCCCCACCCAAAGTTATATGAGTGGTGGTCACATAATCCTAAGTGGTAGGGAGTGAGTCTCCCCCATGTCCGAGATGAATATCATAAAACATCTTATTTCCACATCCTAGTCATACAATGATTAACTGCATGATAATGGCCTCAAAACATGACATAAAATTTTATTGTTACCTTATGTGAAAAACACATGATACCACATGTATGATCATCATGGGATGCCACCTCCTCCTCCGCAATTGGATGGGAAACCTACAATGGGAAGCTGTCATGTGAATTCCCCACACAATTCCACCAAGAGTAATCCTATTGTAATGAGTAGATTAAATGAATAACCCCCACACCATCCCTCATAGATGATCCTTTCACGACAAAAGAATCCTTACTTCATGATTCTAAACTGCATAGATCAATCATGTCACACGACCTAAAACTAGAACATTGAACTACAAGGGTTTTGATCCATGTTTCCTAAATATGGCACATAGGATGCCTCCATGAGGTTCCATACTGACTTTGGTAAAATCAGTCATGACATAATCCCTCTAAGGAACAAACCTATTAGATCCGAATCATAGGGAATTTGATATACTTTGGTAACCTCATGTGTGACATCTTCCATGATAAGGAAACACCTCCTAGATCCACCTCACAAGGCATTCCATCAAAAAATTATTAATTCAAGTGTGACATATTCCCTCTTAATGAAACAACTCTTGGATCGGTCTCATATGGAATTTGATCAACATTGGTAAACTTAGGCATGACATCTTTCCTCTTAGGGACACACCTCCCCGATCCGCCTCACAAGGTGTCCTATCCACAAATGGTACTCTCATGTGTGATATCTTCCCTCGTATTGAAACTCCACCATGTTCTTCCTCAAAATGTTCTTGATCCACTTTGGAAAATTAAGGTGTGAAATCTTCCCTCGTAGGGAAAAACATTCAGGATATGCCTTATATGGTGTTCGATCATTAAATGGTAAACTACAAATGTGTTCCCTCTAAGGGATGCACCTCCTTGGTCCACCTCCCTGGGGTGTTTTAATCAACCCCGTCCCATCTCCACAAGACGTAAAACCCATGCCCTAATCCATCTAAACATGATATTCTAATCTATCTCCATAAGACATAGAACTATTGACCTAAACCCAAACACCTACCTCATGAAAAACATGGGGTGCTAGAGGTAAAAAAAACCTTGGATGAATTACACCCCTAGAGTTAATTATCTGGTGATCAACATAGAATGACTTGGGCTCTACACCTACGATGCTTCATATAAGATTCCCTCCAAAGAGTAAGATATAGGTGTCCTTTTTTCACAATGTCCATACATGCCCAAAATTTCTCAATTTCAATGATTTCCTATTTGAAGGTTGATGCCCTATCAAGAAAGAATAAATGTAATTAACTGACATTCATAAAGAGATGGAATCAGAAATCAGTTCCATGAGCAAGAATTAATCTAATAGGGAGACCTAGAGTAAGACAGAGGTTACAAAGGGTAATCCATGGAAGGAGGAACCAATATACAATCATCATGTTTCAATCAAGGGGCATACATCACCAGTGAAAGTTATGAAAACCACCCACCTTTGGAAAGTGGGAATGTGGGGAAACTCATGCATGAGATGTGTGGGCCCCAGTGAAAGGTTTTCACAACCAAGATTGTGTTTTTCATGTTTTTCACAACATTATATTTGAGTCATACAATTAGAGTTTCACACAACATATAATAATAGTTTTTCACCTATAAGTAGGCCAAGGGGGGCCTTATACGGTACCTAGACTTCTCACATGATAAGCCTTCGCTCTAATGCACATAACTCCACTTTTTCAAGAAAATTCTAATCTTTGGCTGTATTTTATGTGAAATAAACCTTCCACACAACTATTTCTATGACAAGTTAGACCTTTTTAGTGCACTTAATCATAGTTTCATGCCACCACACACTTTTCATGCCAAGTCATTATATTTGTGCTCACTTCCCTCTATATTCCTAGAATCATCCAATATGGCACATAAATATAATCAAGAAGAGATTGATTCTGAATCTTCTTCTTGGAGGTCTGAGATGGATGAAATACCATTGATTCCTTAAGAATAGAGGATATTTTCTAAAAATCAGGATCTTTAGAGCATGCTGAATGAAGAGAAATAAAACTATCAATTGAGCACCACCTCCCTCAATAGAATTTTGGACTGATGGGTGAAGTGAACATCCTGATACTTGAAGTGAACAAACCATGCACCTAGTTTACGCATATGAACATTACTATACATGATCACCCCGCTTGAGATCATGGGTAAATTTATATCTACATGTTAAGTAGACGAAAAAGGACAATCTTGAGAGAAAAAGTGTAGGTCGAAGAATTCCAGGACCAATATGCCAACATCCTCCCAAGAAGCATCTAATAGAATATCAAGTTCTTTTATAAGGACTGGGACCTTTGGGTAGGAGGAAAACCTACATATGAATGACCATGGGTGTAATGGGTATGAAACATATGCACCGAATATGGTTTTGATCTGCACAACATCAGGTTGTTTGAGGTAGAATGCACCTCCCAGTTACACAAATACCATCAAAAATATTTTCTACTAGATCGTCTAAGGAATTGGTATCTAGACACAAAAAAGTTCTAACTCCATCATGGGTATGTGGGAATCAGTTTGTTTGATGTGCACTGCATTGGTGGTATCCCACTGGATGGCTTAAAATATGAAAAATTTCACCCAGCACTGAATGTCTAGGGTGATAGGTAGTATAACTCTCTTCCATCATAGTACATGTTAGATGTATTAACTTGAGTATTGAAGCATCATCCTCCCTTCCACAAGGATATTAAATTTAATAAGTGGATGACCCTGTTCTTAAATAAGGGCCCAAATTTGAAGATGTTAGGGAGGCCAAATAAATGTCTATAGGTGCCATAGAGGAGGTGGTCGAGATCATATTGGTTGATTCTAAAGGTGGGAGAGTATGAACAATGGGCCTTTTTAATGGTCGAGGATTGAAATACACTGGTTTTATATCCTCATTTCTTGAAATATTTCTCAGTGGATGGCTGCTTCCCATTAGAGATACCCTCATGGTCATATTCCCAAGGACAGTGGTGAAGATAGAAATCGCAGCAGATGGAAACGCAGTGAACCTGGGTGTTTCATTTTGGATCAACTCAATATCCAGTTAGGGAATGTTGTGAGGGGAGATAGGAATAGAAGGATTTTTTCCCACTCCAGGTTCTATACATATGGATCACATCGCATTTTTGTGGTTATGACTTCCCTAATTCCATTAGTCCACCCAATTCTCGCCTATGGTCCTCTCTGCTCATCATTTCTAGGCTCCGACCATCGATGATTAGAAAAATTGTGATTACAGATGACATTGAGAACCATGAAAACTTCATGTTATAACTTTTTTTTACCACAGTTGGAATAATGGGGTACAACCTACAAGGGATATAAGATATAAGGGAGTACCTTTATTATTTCTAGGGAAGAGTGATAGTGGACAAGATGACAACCATACCTATTGTGAGCCATAAATTCCTCCCTAATTTTCCAGGAAGTTTATGTGATTCTAGTAGTTGAAGAGGATTGTATACAAGGGGTTTCATGAAAAGATAAATTCATATATCCTTCATTAGTTGTGGTGGATTCTATGAAGCGAAGGCTCACTGGAGATGATCTTGCTACCACTAACCAATGTGGATTCTATATTATCCAAAGATTATGCCAATGATTTTGTGGAATCACATCCATGTGTGATCTTGTAGAAATACATCAGATTGAATGTTCCAGTGAGATATGATCCAAATAAGTAAGGAAGAAGGAAAAATTCTCTCAGAGTGATGAACTAAACATCCAAAGAAGCTCAAACTAGAGCTGCAGTGGGGGAGACACAATGTGGTGCTCTACCCTCACCTCATGGAGGGGATGGATCCTATAAGTGGTCATGGGAGAAAGATAGGGGATCCTAGGGTGGAACAAATAGATCTAGGGAGGATCCTTGGAAGAGGCTAAAATACCTATTCCAATAGGCTACTAATGGTGTTTTCCCCATGATTTTGATGAATTTGAGGATATTACAAATGTTTATGATGATGGAGGTCTTGTGGTGGAAGGTGATCTAGGATGGAGTTGAGATTACGGAGGTTAGGATCACTCAGATCACGGTTAAGGTGAGCTTCTATGAGAGGCATATATACATGAAGGTCAAGTAAACCTTTTCATTCCAATGGGGTGGGGGACCTGATCTTCAATCCATCCTAGTTTGAGTAATTTTCATCATCACGCTAAGATTTGAGGAGACACCACCAACCAATGATTCAACTGAAGATGAATCGGTGTATGAGGAAAGACAAGGATCCAATGATTAAGAATAATAGGGACCATTCACCAATCATGAAAATCCATAGTAGAGCGGAAAAATTATGTCCTTCAATGATAAATGGTTCATACTTCTTGAGGTTATACTATCAACTTATTTGCCTCCTTCAGTTCTTCTGTATTTGTCTTTAAAAATCTCTAACAGAAACATGTTCTGTATAGAAGAAAGATGAAAACCAGAAAGAAGTTCCTATTGAAGGGGGTGAGGGCATTACATTGAGTTCTGAGGGGGTACTCCCTAGGGCTTGCTCTCAAGGATGAGGTGAATAGCCAACCCATTGGGAAGATAGAAGAGGAAACCTCAAGGCCCTAGGTCATTCCTATCATTTATAGGGGAACACACCCTAATATTCCAACAACGGTGTTTGCTTCTAGTGAATTGGAATGCCCATTGAGGCATATCCTTGAGATCCCTATTCCCCAATTTAAGACTGAATATTAATTTTCTTGGACCCTTTTCAATCTTTCATGAAGCTTTTTCATCAACTCGTTTTTTTGTTTCATGTAGCTTCTGCTCAACCATTGTTGGGAGGTTAGGGGACTGCTTTTGAGGTACCCATTGGAGTTGAGGGTTCTCCTATGGTGGAGCTTCCTGCTAAGGCTCAAGGACCAATTCTTCATAATATGGACTAATATAATTCATTTACTCTCAGATTATCCAAACTTCACATTTTATAATCAAATTAAATGATGTTATATTACCTCAAGAATAACTCAAAAGAATGTGTGTTCATCAAATATCTATGATTGGGGCATCATAGGTCCCTTCTTTGATGGTCGAACCAACCCTTGAGTGTCCAGTCATTCATGGTGAACCATCCAGAGACCCAAGATAATAGTTAGTTGTGGTAATGGGGGACGCTATAGGTGGGACAAAGCTAAAAGATGGTGATGGTTACACTGTCGAGGAAGGGTTAGATGAAGATAATCAACCTCAGTATATAGAACTCGACTTGACTAAGATGACCCTAGAGGATAACCATGTTGCTTCTATCCTTATGCTTTACCCGAATTTGATCTTATTCCTATTAAAGAGATAGATAACTTAGGTTCTGATTTTTCTGAGGAGAACCACATAGTCCCTCTTAGGCTATGGAGGATCATACAGTGCTTCATCACCCAGACTCCAAAACTGTACCTAGTGAGATGGATGGGGTCCCTCCGCCATTGGATATACAATTTTGGCACCAGAGGGGTGGAAACTTCTGATCTCCAAGCCCTAGTTTACAATTTCCTTACTAAGAGGGTTCATGAATAAAGTAAAAATTTAGATGTTTCTTAGCTCCAATAGTGGTCTAACGACAGTAAAAATCTATAGGAGGTGATCCAATAAATCCAACATCCGGAGGAGAAAAATAATGTGTGTACTTATTTCCTTGATGCTCAATCAGAGTTTATTAGTCAACTGCAAGATCAGCTATAGGTGGTTGAGGATCAAGTGAGGTATTGGAGATTTACGATATCTGAGCTCTAAGATGGGTTGGACCTAATGTAGACTAGGGTTGATGAGATTTTTAATGGGGTAGATGATGAGGAAAAAGATCTTGGAAGGTGGAAACAGGCCCTTGAGTCCACACAATGGAGGCTAGCAGAGCTTAAGAACTCAATTTCTAGGGTGGATCCATGGGGGAAATTTTTCCAAGACTTAAGAGCGGATCAAGAATGTAGATGACCCTCTCAAATTGATGATGTTTTCTTGTTTTAAAATTTATTTTATTCATTAACATTTTTCTTTCATATCATTTAATTATTAAACTCCAATCATATTTTTAAGACATCAAATTTCCAATCCCTAAGCTCATAGGAGTCATGCTCATTGTGAGAAACAAGTTATGACCATGTGATCACTCATTCATAAGAGAGTTTCAGAAAATCATAGAACAAATGAGGTCAAAAATGTTTGACTATCCACGGGGTGGATTCTGGCCGAGATGATCTATGGATGGAGAACACGTATCTCTGAATATCGGGCATTCATTTTTTACATGTGATAGTGCATCAATGGGGTAACACCAGGGGTGTTGAATTCTACCGAAATAAGGGGAATAAAGAGTTTGAGTCATGATTCCAAAAATTTGTAACATAAGGAGAGTAACATGGTGATATAGGATAATTTTTTACCATGTTCAAAACATAGAATCCATACTGTTAGCTGGGAATGGGGACAAACAAATAAGGGTCGACCACTAACCAGGTTATAAACATGGAACCCATCTCAGAATGTCTTTCAAAGTCCCCCAGGGCATTGTCCTAGGATAGTAGGTGAGCTATATTGTCCAGAAAACATTATGTTAGGTGGACCCATTGGATGATGAAGAGGAAGAGGATCCATATTAAGGGATATATATAGTGTGAAGATGAAGTTGTGGAATGTTTAAATGGTTTTCAAAAATCTCTAAATTATTCCAATGTTTCTTAGAGAAAATTAGTTCTAGTGTATTAGTTTGAGAAAATAAAAAACTTTTCTTCTTGGGGGAGAATCATCTCATCTCATATTCTGAGTGACGGTCAAAAAACATGAACAATGTGGTAGGTGATCGAAATCAAAGTAAAGGGATTCTCAAGATAGGTCCTTAAGATGTATTTCAGTTTTACCTCATGTAAAGGGGATGATAAACATAATGTTTTATATCATAAGGTGTATACATTATATCACACAATTTAAATTCATGTGACTGGGACTTAATGCCAGAATGTTTTACAACTTGCATCCCATGCATGGGAACTAACATGAAGAATATCTTCCCAACAAAAATGGATGTTGGTGTAGGTGGGTAGCTTGATTGGGGTTCCTCAAAGAAAGGACTCTAAGGGAAAAGGGGATCTTAGACGACTCCACACCTAGAGAAATAATCTGAGTGAGACACACATAGTTTAAGGTTGTGATTCTTATACCAATGGAAGATAGTTTATGGTAATAATGCTTTAACTATGAAGTAATTGAAACAAATATGTTTAGTGTGGTATATTAAAAAAACTGATGTGAATGAAGGGGCCTAGGAGGACCAATACCATACAATAAATTTCTAAGAAGACTCACACATAGTTTAAAATCATGTTGTTTTCTATAGGATGTTTATGGTCACCAAACCAAGGTAACACTAAAATGTTTGATGCTACACAAAGTAGTAGTAACATATTATGATAGGAGAGAATAGGAGCCCTGATTCCAAGTCAAACAGAATGGGAAGGCTAAAAATAGTTTAAGGTAGTACTTCTTAGATTTACGGTATTTGTGTCTTGAAGAAATGTGTGTGGAATTGAAAAAGTTACCCAATATGAAAGGATGGTACTATGAGGCCACCTAATGCTACACAAAACATCCTCAATATAATATGTACACAATTTAAGTTGGTGATGATTATACCATGTATTAATTTA
The DNA here is from genome assembly GCA_963277665.1 of Viscum album. NCBI lineage: Eukaryota > Viridiplantae > Streptophyta > Magnoliopsida > Santalales > Viscaceae > Viscum > Viscum album. The sequence goes on from OY728140.1 coordinate 2,147,998, forward strand.
AAGGTCATAAAGCTTATACCATGAGGTTCACTTCCATTTCTCAATATTACTTGAAGAAAACCCCATACTGAATAATAATATCATGAGAGCCATTCTATGTGCGAGAAATAATTAGTGGTATGAAGCTCCCATTTTTTTATAGGGGAGAACACAATGATGGGTAGTAGTGGATGGGAAATCCCACGATGGTGATTGTGGCTTCTCGGACGATGACAGTGAATGATGAGAATAATAAAAAGATAGGGGATGACTATTGAACATGTTAGAATGACAGGTTCTAACCTAAATTAGTTAAGGATGAAGTGAAAAAGTATGACCGATAATTGACCAAGTTCCAAACATGGAATCTGCTATTTTCTATTGAAGATCATTTGTGGTGTGAGCCCAAAATATTAGGTGATCCATTGTGTCCAGAAAATAGTTTTGTTAATGAAATTGTTTATATTGTAAGATTATTGTAATCCAAATATTGGAAAGAACATAGCATTAGAGCAACAACATGGTAGGAGATCGATGATGGTAAAGTGGTGCCCTCAATGGTGAGGGTTTCAGATAATTTAACAATAAGAGGAATCCATATTTTAGATAGGGTAATGTGTAATTCATCCCATATTTTTCATATGAGTCATCCCAATTTAAAACGGGTTAAATTACCATCCCATACATACCAAATGAGGAATCTCTAATTCAGATGGTCTAAATATGTAGTTTCACGACGCACACTGAGGAAGTTGGGTTTGTATGTTTAAAGTCAGAAAACATGGACTAATGATGCTACTAATTTAATGTCATAAATCTTGGAATAAGGCAGTCACTGTTTTAAGGTCATATAACATTGACCACAAGGGAATTATTTTACCAAGAAGGTTAGAGCAGTATGGATTAATGGTAATCCAATGTGAATGGAGTTCTATAGGTATTCTCTTGCATGAAAAACCTAGAAAAACCATACCTTAGGTCAAAATCATGACATTGTGGAAGGAATGACCCCTCAATGAGTTGACGAAGGGGGTTGGGCCTGAGATAAAATATTCAAGTTTCAAATTGTTTCCCATAGGGATGAGAATTAATCCCCAACTAGTTATAAAGTACGATGTGGTAAGGGATCAATACCGAATGTGGGGATACCCTCTTGAACAAGGATAATAATTATTCTCAAATGGGGATATGGGGAATCCCATGTTTATAGGGGGTAATGATACAATTTAACCTCATGTGATGAGGAATTTTCTGTTTGTTCCACCCATATTTTTCATATGGGGTGTCCTAGTTTGATATGAGGTAAGAATCATCTCTCATTAATAGGCATACTAGTTTTGTAGATGGTAAGATGATGGTTTTAATGTTATGCATTGAAGATGTTGCTATATGGGGCATACATATTCAAACACCCATTTTTAACTTCCTCACATTGGGATATGAGGGAAGCTCAGCCCACTGATGGGTCAAGGTAAACAAATGAAGCTTATACTGAGAAATGGAGGCCCATGTGAGAATTTTAGGGTGATAACACCATAAGTAATGGATCATTTTGCAGTGAATCTATAACTAAGATTGAAAAAGAAATGTCTATGAATAACTATGTATCAAATAATGGTGGGAATCAAGGAATGCATTGTTTTAAAAAGAGGGTCAAGACATAGTATAGATAAAGCAATACATGATAATAAGGGGTGAATGAACATAGTTTATGGTCATAATGCTTGAAAAAAATGAAAATATTTTGTGGTCATAATGGTTGAACCATGGGTAATCAATTTAAATTCATGATGATTGGACTGTGGAGGTGATTTTTGTTCAAAAGTTATATTTTTGGCATGAAAGAGGTAAAACCTGATAAGAGTAGAGCCAAAGGAGGATCGAGTACTACATAAACACAAGGAAAAAACAACACAGAGTTTATGGTTTTAATTATTAGACCAAAAATAATTTAAATTCATGTTGCTTGAAAAGTGTGTTTATTGTTTGTTCCATGTGTATATGTGCAACAAGAAGGAGTTAAAACCCATCGTGAATGGAGCCAAAAGAGCGTCGAATATGACACAAGTTATAGAAATAAAACAACACATAGTTTAAGATCGTAATACTTGGACCATGAATGGGATAAAGGACTAAAGGGTTGATGATTTTTTGGCTAGGCATAGAGATAGAAATTATGGGAATAACTACATATCCCATGAGTATGGGAATAAAGATATATGTTTTTCTATAATAAATATGTGGTAGAAGACCAACACTGATGGGATAAATCCTCAATAGTGAGGGAATTGAGGAATCCCATGGTTGTGGGGAATAACATGTTAAGATCATTGGGTAATGTTTGTAAACCATCCCATACTTAATGTATGGGGATTCCTGATTTTATAAAAGGTAAAAATCATGTTTTATGAAGAGTCATCCCAATTTCTTATGGGGTAAATTCACAATTTAATTTCCTGAGTTTAGGATGTTCGGATTTTTAGTTCAAATTCATATAACTATGACTATATGGTCTACAAATTTTTTATGTTAATAATGCTTAGACTAGATGAAATCATTTTTTGTTCATATTGCATGGACTACTAGCTCTTAGTTTAAGGTCATAGAGTTTGGATTGCAGGATCTTATTTTAAGTTCATAGAGTTTGGATGATGGAGTTGTGAATCTCAAATGGATATTTTAGTGCACCAGAGTAATAAACATGATGCGAATGAGTGAAAAGGAGGACTAAATTCACACAAAAAATTACTAATAATTATTTAACATAGTTTAAAGTCATCATGATTAGACTATGACTCCCTTATGAAAAGTTCTTCTTGAGAAACATGAAATTGGTAGGAGGTGTGATATGCTCTTTATCCATAGTGAATAAAAAGTATGCTCTATTGGAATAGACCTTATAAATGATATATGATCATTCCCACATGGGTTCTAACATTAGTGGCCAAATTTTGAGTACCGTCGACATTTTGAGATCCAAAACTGTGTCACCCTAGAGAAAGGACAGAAGTAAAAACTTTTTGTTAATTTCTATCACTACCCTGTTTTGGTGCCACTATAGATTATGAAAGGCATAGATATTATTGTCATTGAGGTATTAGAACTTAGATAGACTAACATATACCATTCTATAAGGCAGATAATGTTCATGTAAAACTATTCTTAGTGATTTAAACTAAAATTTAATGTGTAATACTACCTATATTATTTATACTAGGGAGTATGGGGTCACCTGGGTTGAATTCTATGTCATTTTTTGATAAGACCATTGGGAGTTGCGGAGCTTTTCTAGCTAACTCTTCTCATTCTATGCCACCAAAGATTACAAAAAGATGGTGATGGTTTTTTAAATTCCTCAATATATCCATTATCTTGTGCATTACTGCAATGAGTGTGGTTGGAACAGATGTAATATTTGGGGTACGAATTCATTGGATCATCATCCCATAAGTTGGTTCCTTTTTTTGTGAGAGTGGATTGAGGAAATAAAAATTGGTTGATGATGTGGGAGCTCATGAATTCAATCATGGATTAGGACTTGAATCCCTTAAGAGGAACATCTTCCTCCCACTTGGAGAAGATATATTTCATGGTAAGAAAGAAACTGCACTAGCTTGTTGTAGCAGGTGGGTATATTCCCACAACATCATGTTCCCATACTGAAAAGGTAAAATAATACTTGGAAGTGTTGAGGGGATATTGGGGTCAATTCGCAAAGTTTTCTTGGATCAGACACTCATTAAAACTCTTGGAAAACATGATGTAGTCGTAGACCATTGTGGGAATGAAGTAGCCTAGCCTCTGAATATGGTGGGAGAGCTTCGATCCTTCCTGATGGGTTCCACATGACTTGGAAAAGAATTATAACACAACTTGGGGAATCTCATCTCGTTGGATATAATATAGTGTAATTACATCAAAACCACATTTGTAGAAATTTTTCACAAGGTTAAGCCTGCTCTAAAGAGTAATGTATACTACACACTAACAGATTCACTCATGCTCGACTTGGTCTTGGGAGAGAATACCATGGTGGAGATACTCAATGAAGGGAGTTTTCTAATCAGATGTTTCCTATGCTGTGGGGGAAACTAATGGTCCTAAAATAGAATCACCAGGAACCAACTGGTTTACCTATTGACTGCCATAATCTAAAATGATGGGGGAGATGACCCTATGATTGAGCACATAAATAAACATGTCACCTTGGTCAAGCTCTGTGAGATTTTTTTTGTAGGATTTCCAAGGTGTTGACAATGCCATTATTTGACCAAGGGATGTTAGTCACTTCTAGATGTGATGAAAACTAGGCCATTAGTTGATGTTTACTCTCTTTCTAAGGCACAAGCTCTGAGTTTCTGATGATGTATTCACCATTGATATGTTTGATGAAAAGATTAGAGTCTCCTTTCACATGAAAATGGGGGGGGGTCTAATCTTGTGGGATAGCTCGAGACCAGTAATGAGAGACTGATACTCTACCTCATTGTTGATGAATCCTTCTAATATTATGAATTGATATGAAAGGATAACATGTGTAGGGGTGATGAATATAATTCCCAAACCCACTTTTTTTTATATGGGGTCATTGAGCCTTACACTAGTTGGGCTCAAGGAGGAACAATAAAAATGAATCTACCAACATGGAATAGCTTGATCCACTAAGATGATAGATTCATCTTGGAAATCAACATCCTTGAGTAGTCCTTCAGTAGTCGGATGGGAAGCTAAGAAGTCTGCAAATTCTTGACCCTTGACATATTTCTATATAATGATCCTGATGTAAAAATACTGAAGGATCACCACACAACATTCCAAGAGGCCCATCAACATAGATAAATTCATGATATAATTCAGTGGGTCTACTAAGGAGACCTGTTGTATCTTATAATTCTATAGATAATGCCAAAACTTCTGCACTGTGAAAACTAGCACTAGGAATCTCTTCTCAATAAGGGATTATCTGGTCTCCATGTCTAGGATAATGTGACTCAGATATTATAAACAATTTTCTATGACCTCATTGTTTATTTGTATGAGAATGAAGCTAAAGGACCATTCTAGGGTGGTTACATAGAGGAACAGAGGCTTCCCTAAGACCGAGGTGACATCAGAACCAGATATTATAGTAGATACTTCTTTATTTCCTTGAACACAACCTAGAATTAGTCATCCCATTGGTAAATGGTACCTCTCTTCATGAGTGTTGATAAGGGCTTACAATTTTCCCCTATATTTGAAATAAACTTGAATATATAGGCTATGTGTCCTGGAAGACCCTACAACTCTCAAAGGTTTCTCATGGGAGACATTAGACCGATGGATTTGATCTTATGTAGGTTGATCTCAATGCCTCTATATCTCATGAATAAGCCAAGAAACATACAATAGGTAACCCGAAATGAAATCTTCAAGTGGTTTATATTCACATTTCGGGAGTGGAGGAAGTTGAATACTTTCTCAAGGTCTCTAAGATAGTCCAAATTCTTGTTTGATTTGACCACTAATCCATCCAATTAGCATTCCACAAACATCTTGTGAATCATTTTGAAGAAGTGGTTCATGGATCAATGATAAGTGGCTCCTACATTCTCTAATTCTAATGGAACAACCTGATAGTAGAATGTAAAGACCCAAAATTTCCATGTAATTGTTTTTAAATAAATAGGTGTTTTATGAGTCCGTGAAATTTGACGACACGTGATTCCGAGGCCCAGAGTGCCCAGAATGAATTTCTAAACTTTTGATCTAGTACGTTTAGTAAACATGCGAGTGGGTTTTTCTAAATTTTGAACTGGTGCTCAGAATTGAAATATAAAGGCATCATTGAATGTGTAACCACGATATTCTCTTAAGAAGACTTTCACCTTGACGACAGATGGTCGAGGGTGAAAGTTAGTTTTTGGGTTGTTCGTGTAAGAATAAAATAAAAATAAAACTGTGTGACATTTTATTTTTATTTGAAACACCAATGTGGGTGTTGGGAGGTAGGGTCCACTGGAACTAAACCTCCATGTGGACGTTACGAAGTGGCAACCACAAGACCTTAACCTCAATGAGAGGTTATGGTGGTGGGGACAACCCGAAACTAACCTCCCATGAGAGTATATGGTGGTGGGGACCACCCGAGGTCTAAAGCTCTTGAAATCCCCTCATTATGGAGAAAAAACTCTAACCCCCCCCCCCCCTCAATAATGTGGAGGAGCCTCTTCACTTCCTCCACATTAATTGTTTCAACGCACATACCTTTAATATTCCAACCTAGTTAATTGATTGGGATAATTTGAATATGTTCCAACGAACTTAATAGAGAACTTAATCTATTATCCTTGGCATATTTAGTGGAATTGGGAGGAAGGAGCTCTTGGGAGAAAGTTCTTCCATGAATAACGCGTTCTTCCACGAAGAATTCTTCACCAACGATGAACACTCCGCCAATGAAGAACGCCAACCCCCTTCGACCTTCTCCCTCGGGACTTCTTCTGATGTGGGACGTCCTCAAATACGGCGAATCGATGACCGTACTACCTTCTCCTGCCAACATCATCAAGCAAACGAGATAGGGGTTTATTTCAATTTGATTATCACTTCCCATGTTCTCTCCTTCTAATTCTTTTGCGGGATTGGGTATAGAGACTGACGAGGATTGTGGGAAATGATGATTTAAAATATCTATCTTTCAAGTTCATGATTTGTTCTTGTGAACCGATTTCTATCACACTAAATGCAGAGGGTGCGGGCACAACAAACATTGTCCGACCCCTTTGCCATTCTTCTTTGATGTGTTCTTTGAAATGGACGAAGGCGACGAAGGCAATAGTGCTGCCACCCGTGGCCTCCACGACCCGCGCCGCCCCATGGCGCTTCACCCTCCTGGCCGAGCCGGCCCCACTCCCGACCGAGTTACCCACGGTAGGACAAAGCCACAGTGCCGCCATGGGCCGAACCCCCCTCACCGCATCGCCTCCATGCTGAGCCGCCGCATCGCCGCTGTCCGCCGTGCCGAGCCACATCACCGCCATCTGCCGAGCCGCGCCACTATCTGTCGTGCCAAGCTGTCATGCCGCTGTGCCGCCTTCATCCGCCATGCTATGCCACCGCCATGCCAAGCCACCATGCCGCCTCTATGGCGAGCCGCCATGCCGCTGCCGTGGCAAGCCACCGCGCCACCGCTGTCCGCTATGCCGAGCCGCCGTGCCACCTTCTGCCGAGCTGCGTTGTTGTCCAGGCCGAGCTGAGCTGCCGCCGAGCCCTCTCCTTGGCCCTCTGAGGTTCCTGAGCCACCCTCTCCGCGGCCTTGAGAGCTGTCCCAAGGCGAGCCGGTCTGCAGCCGAGACATTCAGAGGCCGATCCACTCTCGCGGCAGCCTACGAGGCCGAGCCACCTCCGCGACCCCTCACGGCTGTTGGGCCGAACACAATAGGTTAGGCCGCCTAGTGGGATGGGCCATACCCAGCGGGTCAGGCCGGGAAAACCGAACCGGATCGGCCTAGGTCAGGTCAGGCTGAGTTGGTCCAACCAGGTCGGACCGGACCCTGGCCCACTACAACTCGTTTAGTTTCTTTTGACCATAACTATGGCACCAGACGTCTGTTTGACGAACCATCAGGGGAACTGGAAATCATAGAGCGAGATGGTCACTTTGAGTATACCCCCTGGGGTTTTGGATTATGATGGGAACCATCAGGTTGTATTGAGCATGATTCTAACTGGGCCCCTAGGACTAAAAGGCTATTAACTCACAGACCGGGCATCTGATTGACACACCATCTGTTACGTTGAGACCCCTTTTATGTGGAAGACCTTTGAGGAACTTATTTGTGGGACATCGTGACAGTTGGAGTACCAACCATTAGCTTGTGGAGAGGATACTCCTGGAGGATGAGTGAGAATAGTGTGGAGACATAGTGGCTGGCAGAGACTTGACGAATGCTGACCGTTTTGACTTGGAGTGAATCGACTGGACTAGTGGGGAGCGCCTTGGTGACACGACAGACCCCCAGTACCCGACAGGAGGAGTACCTCTGCAGGCTATGAGGGGGAGCACCTTTGTGTGATACAGAAACCCCACAGTGGGGAGCGCCTTTGTGTGACGTGGTAGACCCACAGTAATCGACAGGAGCAATACCTTAGCAGTCCAAGGTTAGTGGGAAGTGCCTCTGTGTGACGCGGTAGTCCAACTGTACTCGATAGAGGAGGAGTTATCCAGCAGCCGAGGTGTTCGACGTTGTGTTCGGAATGTCACTTGATACTTCCCCCTAGAAAATTTTCTGGCATGAGCTGAGTTAGAACCTCTGTGTTTTCCTCATGATTGAGATGGATTACTTGATAACTTAGGTATATGTATGGGAATATACTTAAGTAAGGATATATGTTGATTTCATACCTTGTGTTTTATCCTTGTTGGATTTTTTGAGACCTAGAGGGTCTCAGGGTCCCTACTGAGTATTGTTATACTCACCCCTACATGGGCTATGCCCGCACCTTGTTGTGTTGGATTCATATGATGGACAACGCTGAATGAGGCTGAGAGTACCAGGACTGGACAATACCTAGAGGTGGACCTTACAAAGAGTCGGTACTCAGAGGATACAGACAGATGAGAAGTGCTGAGGAGGCGATCTGTACCTACCCTTCAGGTAGGAACCTCATAGGACGACCTAGTAGCTGACTTTCCCTTTTTTTCTATTGTACTTGTACTTTCTAATTGGGCTTGTATTCTTGCCCCTCTTCCTTTCAACACTCTTTTATTATATAATTTACTTGGTGTTTCATATCCAGTTGTGTGCTTTCTTGTGTGTGTGTTTACAGGTTTTAAAGGAAATGCCTTTGATGTTTCAGGGAATTACGCCTTTGGTGCTAGTCCCCAGCCCCTGGCCTATGGAAGGTGGGATTGGGGTAGTCACGCCATGGGCCCCGGGGGACGGGTTGTCACATAGAAGGTCCCTAGGGGAACCTTAAACATGGTTTAATCCTTTTCCTCTAGGAAAATCTGGATATGGTTTTACCCAGTGTATCCATCCATAAATGAGAGGGCCTAGAACCCAGATATAGAAATGATCAATAAATCTATCACTGAAAGGGTAAAATCGTCCATTACACAATGGCAATTGGGGTCCCAAAATTCAATGAAGACTCTGATTTTCCAATTCTTATTTTTCAATGGGATTATATTAGATATGCATTTGGGGTACTGGAATTCCATTATTATTTTTATTTGAGAATATTTTCAACCTCTAAGTTGACTATAACACCTTGAGAAGGGTTCATATTCATGGGAGGTTGTTTGAACTTGGGATGAATTACCGGGAGATGCAGATGGTGGAAAATGACCTAAGGGTATAGTCCTAATATTTCATTATAAATCCCCAAAAAAACCTCACAATGTTGCCTCAAGAAATCCACATACTATAGATGCTCTTCTGGAGGCCTATATGCACTGATCAACAAGAGCCTTTGTTCATCCTTAGTACCAAGGTTCACCCAAACCAACTCATCAATGGCAGTGGAAAAACCCGCTTCAAATACAGTAGGGGTGTCTTCTAAATTCTCTTCATCATATGAGGGAGGAGAATCAGTTTAAGGAGGTGACTCTTCTAGGAAAAATGATTCATGGGGAGAACTAGTTCCCGCTTTTTCATACATGTAATCTCAATTGAGGGGTTCTTTCTCTACCAAAATCATGGACACAAAACTTTTCAAGCGAATTCCCTCATTCCACCAACCATGAGGTCCATTATTATTGTCAAAGAAATGGTGGTGAGTTAGTTTCCAATTAATCAACCCTGATTTGTGAAACATACAAGAATTTCATAAAATTTTGTCCATAATATGAACATGATAGTAATTTACAGGAGTGGAGGATTCTAGTATTGCAAGGGTTTGTCTTGTGTAAGATTACAAGGTAATCTTAGAACATTCCTTTTTTTGGGACACTGAAACCCTTATTCTTATAGATGAAAAAGAAACCTCCAAGGCTTGACATTGTGTGTTCTAGCCGATGAATCAGAGGAATGAATGAATCATCCATGTCTACCCATGGGTTGACCATGGTGGTTTCAGATCATTCGTGTGCTCAACCCCATTGGTTTGAACCTGATTCCCCTCTCTCTTGTAATATCCAGTGTCTAGATAGTGTTCTTTATTGGAGTCAAAGGAAGATACATCACCCTTTAGTAACCATACTCAACTATTGAGTGAGTATATGAGGAACTGGTGATACAAGGAGGGGAATTCCACATGAAAATGAAGCTTGGGCCTACCCAAAATCATGTTGTAGGTGGTATCCTATGAAACTAGCATAAATTCATCACATGATAAAATCCACCAAATTGGGTCTTCAATCGATTAAATCCATGAAAGTTATGCTCATTCCTATCATAGCCTTGAATATTCAGGGTGGAGGGACTCAAATATTCTTTTTTCATACCCAACTTGTAGAGCCTCATGGTTGGGTTAAGGTTAATCCTAGAACCTATTTCCACCTGGCAACTATATATTTCCTTTCCATTGAACTGGATTGTTATTTATAGTGCTAATATGTTCCCCATAATGAGGGATCACTCATCTTCCCATGAGAATAAGATGATGTCTTGGCACTCCCCCTGCCTGAACTCCTCTACATTGTAGGCCTCTACAGTGACTACCTCAACATAGAACTGGAGAGAACTTTTCAAGAAATCTGAAAGGTCCACACACATTTCTTTCGACATGTCGAGGGCCTCAGGGATTGAGAACTTTATTGGGGATTCTTGAGAGGTGATTCAACACATCGTACTTTATCATATGGGGAATTATCCTTTTAAAATGGAGTTTATCTTTGTCATGGGGCATAAGAGATGCTGCTGGTTATGACATATTGGTCTGACTAATGCTTGAAATATTATATGGATGGTTAGATATCTTTCTATGAACCAATACAATATGAATATCAATTGGATGAGTATTAGCCTTGGCTAGATGTGGTGGATCATGGTGCAATATCTTCTGATCTTCTGAGTCAACTACCACTTTCTGCTACTGAGGAATGTTTGGTGGAGCGGTCTGAGAGGAAAATGCTTGTTGGGGTCTCTACAACACCTACTTCTTTGTATCAGTATCATGAAAATATTGGTTTGGAGGCACTATACTAATAATTCTATTAATTTTCATGTCCTCAACCATTCATGTGAAAACATCAGTTGCAGGAACCTGGGGGTTTCATTATATTCCACATTTTTAGGCATTGGGAAGAAGTCTATAAGCTTGATGATATTCATGGAGGCCTACTCCTCATCATCAGTGAGGTCATCCAACTCTTGTGGACCCTAGGGATATTCCCAACTATGGAGGCATGAAATCAATGAGGGTTAGAGATGTAGTTGACACTGACATGGGACTGTGATATTCCTTACACTAGAAGCACTTCCTCTTTCTTAATTTAGATGGTTATAATGTAGTTGTGGAGGAAACCACAAGAGAAGGTGCATCAAACATAGGATTTTATGGCCTTCCTAGGAGAGAACATATGAAACCATGGGCATGAGAAACTGCCCTACATTCCAACCATTCATCATACTTCTATATACCTGTCTGGAATCCTGCTTCTATTCACTTCAGTATTCACTATTGCTACTATATTCGGCGTAGATATGTGTTACATGTTCCAAAACATCATCAAACTTAATGATCCCATGATCCCCTTAGTCCTATAGGTAATCCTTTAACACAAATCCATCCTTGATGGTATTCTTGAGGATCAAGTGGTACATTCATTAGTTGGGGAGTTCAATGAATCCTGGCTCCTGGGTCATATGCACTTTGGAAGATTTAGAATTTCTTTTTCAAGGGCATAGATGAAATAACCCATGACCTATTCATACTTAATAGAATAGGTTTTTATCCTCCAATATGGGAAGGTCACTTTGGGGGCCTAGCCTTGTAAGGGGATAATGTCACATTCTCTCATCTAGGTGGTTGTACCATGTGGGGAAGTCCTTAACAGTTTTGCACTGGGTGAGGCTGTGATTAATAAGGCTACACTAGGAAATGATATGGTTGGTAGGATGAATTCAATGAGAATCCTATATAAATGGTTCCCACAACTCTATTGACTCAAGGGTCTCTAACTATACATTGGCGTAAGTCTCTAGTTTTCCATGTCTCATAGTGGGAGCTGAATGAGGAAATTAGAATGCCTTTTGCCTATGGCATGGATTTCTCTAGATGCTGAGCCTTATCAAAAAAATCCTAGAACCCACCTAGAATGTGCTAAGTAATGAGGGTGGGGACCAAATTAGTATTTAAATTCCCTATACACATCATTAGTAGTTTCTCTTGTGTCAGTGACCTATTGAGTGAGTAAATGAGTCCTTTTCACCAGGTGATAAAGTCTGCAACTCAGTCATCATGCCTTTTTTTTCACTTGAAGAGGTTATAAATACTTTTCTTGGAGGTGGAGGAGATAAACTGGTAGAGGAACTATCTTTGAAGTTCTTTTAAACCAATAACAGAACCTATGGGAAGGTGGTTGTACCAGAAAAACACATGTCCTTCTAGTATCTGAACAAAACATTGAAGCTTGGAATCCCCTTACTATTCTAGATTCTTTAACGTGGGTCCACTCTTTGATATAGAGTGGGAAAAATACAATAGAGGATCACCCATCCCATATAATGAGGAAAATATAGGATTACCAAACTTTTGGGGTGCTCGATCGTCATCCACTCATGCTGGGTATGACTTCTCATCATGTGGAATCACCACTTGTCACATCTCTAGGGAATTGATGTGAGTAGTATGAGTAGATATCAAGTCATCCCAGAGAGGCTTCGTATCTCAAATAGTGTTCCTAACCACCAATTCATTGACAAGCTCATCAACTCGATAAGGAGGCTCAACAACTTATAGAACAATATGAACTTTATCCCAAGGAGGACAATTTCACAGATCATGTGTGTTTGGTGATTCATACCTCGATCAATTTCTATATACTCTCACCTCTTATCTATCTGGATTTCTGGGATCCCTAGGCTCAATTGTGGGCATCTGGCCAAGAAGGACTTGTTTCCCCACTGGAGGAGAAATGGGGTCCCATCATGCATCATCGTAATCTAGGTGCCGATCAACAATGAGCTCAGTAATGAACCTTTTTCTCTCTTAGGTATATAGAAAAAAATATGATACTATGGGATTTGCCTCTATTTTTGGTGAAAAAATATGATCGATTGAGGTTTCCAACATGGGTTTGACCATTATCGATGTTTTGAAGGGTATGAAATGATGCCTCTTTGGATGGATCCACTAGGATGAGCATTTTTATTTTCTTCTAGGTGAGGACACCTATTGGATGATATATCTAGTACTGTGCTACCCCTAGGGGTGTATTTTCCCTATAAATCCCTACGTCAAAGCACTTATTCCTAGGAAGCTCAGGAAAAACCATGTTCAATGTAACAATACCAGGAGGGGAAACCATGTCACCAGTGGGTAGGTTAGGCTGTATCAGGATATGGATGAAGTGGAGAGCAACATATTATCCCCACCACCTAATCTGCACATGCATAAAATCTTATTCCATAACCAAAAAGGGAATTTTGGAGATCTTGACATAGGTTTACTGAAAATTCTAAAGATAACCCAACAATGTAAGACACTGAGCCACTGTGAGTGTTGTAATATCAACCCTCTAGAACTACTGGTCGACGAAATCTAGGTGATCCTGGATTCATGGATAGGTCACTTAATGATCGTGAAGGTGGTAGAATGTTGCACAGATGGTCTGGCAGAAACACATGGCCTGAACCTTGGTGGACTCAAGGATGTAAAAGTTGGGAGTTTCAATTAGACATAACACCACTGACATCTGGTTGGGGAAAAAACCTCCCACATGCCCTCTTGAGCATAGAAAGGGTCCTTCACTAATATATCATAGGCTCTGATCGGTGTTGGCCGAGATATGGGTGGTAACACTGATTTAGATTGGTTCTGTGGATAGTAAATAGGCATAGGAAATACTGCGCGAGTTAGATGCATGCTGAATAATAGGACATTCCTCAGGGGTGGTTCCAACTGCATCATGACTTCCTTGTACGATGAGGTATTCACCACCACCTCATGTGCGAAGGAATTGGAGTTTGTTTTCCACTCAAAGGATAACTGATCATTTGGAGGCTTATTCCCAGACTCTATCATCTCTCCCACATCTTATGTATAGGTAGAGGGGAGAAAAACTGGTGGTGACAGAGATAAATTCACCATGAACCCCTATAAGGGTGTCAAAACTCCCTCCACCTAAAAATACTTATGGTGAGATCTAAGGATACTATATATATCATCTTCTAGGATGGAAAACCTTATATTTTGGGCTCCAAAACTAGATTTTGATGATTGTGGTGAAGGATCCATCATTGAGTTGTATGTCCCCTAAGAATATGAGAGGTTGATGAGGTAAACTACAAATTGACATTTCCCAGGACTTCACCTTCAATGGTGAGCATTCTTCCTTATTCCCCAGGATTGTTCATTAGGGTAGGGGATTTATTTTTCCGGGGGAGGACATTCATACTAGTAGGAGAGAACATGGTGAGGACCTCCATGTGGAGGAGTGGGAGTACGAGGAGGACCTATGTACTAGTTGACCGAAGCATGGGGAGGATGTCAATGCTAGAGAGAAGGAGTTTGTGTGGATCCTCCATAATGGTTGTCGAAGGTGTGGGGAGGACTTCTACTCTGACTGGTTGTGGCATGGTAAGGACCTTTGTGCTGACTATTGATGATGACAGTGCATGGAGGATCACTTCACTGAGTTTCCTCATCAGGGTTTAGCTCATAATTACTATTGATGGTGCTAATGATTGGAAGAGTTAACACCACATTCCTTTGGGGTGGTTGAGGTATCTATCCCAATTGAACAAAAAAAATACATATACATATATTTTAGGATCTCGTAGAATGTGCTGGTGGTGGAAGGCATCATTAGAGATGTAAAAGATTCCCCTTTTGGGGATTATCCTAATCCTTCCCCTAATATTGGCATCAGTTACTTCAAACTAGGGATTATGGAGTAGGGGTGGATTCGACTGGTTCTAAAGCTGGTGAAACTGGTCATTACGGGTGTTGAAAGGGCCTAGTGTGAGCCCACCTAGGAGGTTCCTAGGTAGTATTCATAGACAGGGTGACTCGAGCATCCCACACCTCCTCAAAATTGGGGATAGAGTCATTGGATCACTTCATAGAGAGAATATTAAAGTGGTTGACTATCAGAATAAGTGGTGGTGTCAACTATAATGAACCTCATGGGTAGCCATGTTGGTAATGTGTTGATTCCTCTAGGTTATGGTGGGACATGCTCCTCATGGAAATGACTTACTTCAAATCATACCGACATATGAGGGCATCAATCACCCTTATTTGGATTATATTATAGGGTGAGGTAGTGTGTGGGTGTTCTATAAAAGAAGTTATGTAGAAAGTTGGGCATAGGTGTAGCTGTTAGGGATTACCACATCAAAATTCCTCTTATTCTCGGTGCCTACAGGCGTTGGGATGATAATTTTCAATAGCATGAGTCCGATAAGTCATATCAATTCATCCATCAGTAAAGGTAAAGGAAAATAGATTCCCAAAAATCAAATTTCATCCATTATTTTAAATTATATAAGGATCCATGATGACGAAATCAAAGACCAATAATTACCAAAGATAATTTCCCCAATTCATAGTTGTGTTTATGTGGTTCCCACTGTTGTCTTTGTGGCGCATGGAACTGAATTTATGAATCTATTGACATGTAAATATTCATATTACCAATGATAATATTCCACATATTGAGGAGAATATTTTAACATAGATTTCACCATTTCTATTTCCAATGCTTTCACTGAGGCCTGTGCATCCCACACATCTATTTTCCCCACATTCCAACTTTCTAATAGTGGGTGGATTTCAACACATTCATCCATAATGTCTGATACCTAATTAGATTGGGATGATGGGATGTTGGTTCCTCCTTCCATGGAGTAATCCTTGGAACACTTTACCTAGTCTGGGTCTCCCTCATAGATTATTTCATGTTCATAGAACTCATTCTCAGTTCCCTCTCTTTTTGTATGTTGTTTAATTACAATGATTCTATCTAGATAACCTTTAGTTAGGAGAGTAGTAATGTTGGGAATTTCTAGGCATGTTAAGATAGTGGTCACCTATAAATCTTCCACTTCAGAGGGAATATCATAGGTATGTTAGGCGCAGAACCCATGGAATTTCATGTCAATAATTAGGTAATTAACACTAGGAGAATAATTATTTCAAGTATTTTTACCTCAAGCATCCAATGATTTGCATGAGGTTGGTGTTTTGGTTCATGTCACAATTTCTACAGCTCATTGTGACAAATCAAAATCACTTTTTGACATTTATCGAGGAATCAGATTAACATCTTGTGGAGATGGGATGAGGTTGATCATAACTACCTATGGTGGTGGATCAAAGAGGTGAGTCCCTAAGAGGGAACACCTATGTAGTTTATAATTTTGGGATTGAACTTCTACTAAGGTGGATCCTCAAGGTTTTTCCCTAGGAGGGAATATGTCACACCTATGTTTACCAAATTGGATAGAACTCCTTGTGAGGTTATCTGGTAAGTGTGTCTCTAGGTGGGAAGCCATTACACCTTAGTTTACCATTTTTGGATCGATCACCTTGTGAGGAAAATTTTGGAGGTATTTAATTAGAAGGAAATATGCCACACATGAGTTAAAAATAGTCGATTAAATGACCTATGAGGTGGATATTTGATGTGTATCCATAGGGGGGGAATATGACACACTTAATTTTTCAATTTGTGGATCAAATTCCTTGTGTGGTGGATCTGGGAGGTGTGCCCCAAAGAGGGAATATGTCACACATATGTCTACCAAGGTGGGTTGAATTCCCAATGAGGTGGATCCAGGATGTGTTTCCTTAGTAGGGAATATGTCACACCTGAGTTCACCAAAGTTGGGATTAAACCTCAGGGTGTCATCCTACATACCCTATTTAGGTGACAGGGATCAAGATACATGTAGTTTGATGCCATAGTTTAAGGTCATTTGATTTGACTGATCCATGCATTTTAACAACATGTGGTAAGGATGATTGGGTCGTGAAATAAGCATCTACGATGGATGATGTGGGACTTACATATATAATCTACCCATCTCAAGAGGACTTATCTTGGGAGAATGGTGTGTTGATAACTCATGAAAGTTTCCATATGCGGGTTTCCCATCAATTGGTGGAGGATTTGGTGGAATTCCATGATGCTCGTATATGGGGCATTTTGTGTTTGTCACATATGGTAAGACTATATTATTATGTCATGTTTTGAGGATGTTGTCATGAAATTTAATGTCGTATGACTAGGACATGGGGGTCTCACTCCTCACCCCTTTGGCTTATGTGACCACCACTCATGCGCCCTTTGGAAGGGCATGGAATTACCACTTCCATTGAGGAGTGGTCAATCATGAGGTCTAAATCAAGGTCTATATTCTTATAATAAAGGGGGGTTAATTGTACTAATTATTAGAAGAAATAGGTAGTGTAATGGTTTAACTATAGGAATAGGGGATGTCAAGTAGGAGATCAATAAATTGTTACTCACAACTGGGTTGGGTTTTGTGAAAAAGTTTCATGAGTAGGGGGCTATAAAACAAGGGTGGATAATGGTGTCAAGAATCCTAGTTTTACAAAAGTGGTGGGTTTGCACACAACACAATGTTGTGCATAGAAAGGTTTTCTTTTCACCCACTTGGGTGGCCTTAGGGGTAGTTGTGTAAGGATTAATCTTCTGCAAGACAAGTTATGTTTGGTCCCATAGGAGGTTTTTCACATAAATTCCCTACCTTTGAAAGTTCAGGATTGGTGATTTTGTGTGCTGTCATGGAAGAATGGGAGTTTCATGCAGTAAAGCATCGCTTCGTATTTTGGAGATCCACCTAAATGGAGGGGTGAGCTTCTATTTATAACTAAAATCCTCATCTATTTGCACGTAAATAATTATGTGCAACCAGATTTTCATGCAAATTTATCCTTTTTTGATGGATTTCAGCTACCCCAAATCTCCAGTGTTTCTTTGTATTAGGTTTGAAGATCATGTGGTTGCAAGAAATTATTTCATGCAATGTTTCTATCTAGCCCACTATAAGGATTTCTTTCTCAAACCATAAATATAATCATCACCGGCCTATAGAGCGTATGTGGAACTATATACCTCCTTCCACATGAAATTATATTTTATGTGGAAGTACATATTTTTACAAACACATTGGAAATTTTGAACAACCCATTAATTTACCCCATAATTGTCTTTTAGGGTGGCTAGAATTTTCAGTCTATCCAGAACTAGATGTCTGAGGCCCTGGATGGGATTTCAGTGAAAATAGGTTGCACATCTTATTACTAGGGAATTAATCTATATAGTGTATAGTCTTATATCTATAAATATAATGTTTCTTAGTTTTAGGTCATACGACTAGAACCATATGTGATTCTTTTTAAGGTTATGAGATGAAGACCATTACTCATGATTACATAAACTATCTTTAAGGAAACCTTATGTTGGTGGGGGATGTAAAATGATGTCCATATATTATGATCAATGAATATGATATTCTAGAGTGGGCCTTGTGTGTGTAATAATGAACCTCCAACTTTGGTTCATGTTTTGGAGGTTTCTTCCCTTGTATCATCGGAGTTCAGAGAACCAATACCTGTTCTCCTTATAGGAATGAGAAAAGGTGAATGTTCTTATTAAAATCCTTTGCTATCTGACATTGGTTGACTTTCAAGTGATGCAAGGTATAGAGTCTTTTCTCATCATGTTTTTATAATTCATCTAGCCATTTTATGGATCACTTGTTTGTAGATAGAAGAACATGTATGGAAACACGAAGTGAGGGAAATTGGACCTCAATGGGAACATATGCTTGTTTCCCATATATGAGTTAATACAAGGTCGCATGTGTGAAATTATGGGTTGTATTATGGTAATCCCACAAGGTATGAAAAATCCTGTCAGGTCAAGACTTTTTATCTATATCAACCATATTATTAATTATATAAAATATGGACTTGTTTAAGGACTCTATCATTCCATTATCTGAGGCATGCTAATGAGACGAATAGTTGAATTTGATATTATACTCTTGATATAGCCTTACAAACTCAGCATAATAGAGATTGGTGCCATTGTAAATTAGTATTTTATGACATACGTCGAATCTAGAAATAATATTTTCTTTAAAAAAGAATTTTTTTTCATTGTTCTGACATCTTTGAGGGGTACATCCGCAACCTACTTGGAGAAAGAATATGTGGCAGTGAGAATGTACTTGAACTTCTTTGCTATAGTTGAAAGATATGGTCCTACATCATCTATTCCCCATACAAAAAATAGCCAAGAGTATTTTTGCAGTGTGTATAAAATCTGAGGGTTGATGGATGAAGATGGAATGTACTTGAAAGGAATTAAAAATTTTTGTTAAATTTTTAGAAATCCTACATTATTCAAGTCTAGATGCATCCAAGACTCTAGATTTGATGATAAATCTTAAACCCAGACTATTGGGCACCATAGGCCCTTGTATGTACTTCATTCATGGAAACAACAATATATTATTTTTCCATGAACCTAAGAAGGACTCCATAAAAACCCCAGTTATAGAGGTACTTTTAGTGATTTGGGATTTTATAAAGAGTAAATTTAATTTCTAATTAGCAGGTTTTATATTTTACCATTTGTTCTGATGGGATTATTCCATTTTAAAGGTAATATAAAATGGTAATCATAAAACTAATTACATGACCATATGGTTTAGGGATGAAATTATCATCATTTATTTCTTCATACTCGATATGAGAAAAAGGTGACACCATTTAGCGATGAACAGTGCTAATGGATTTTTTTATCCCGGTATGGATCCTCCAATGCATAACTACATTTTCCGATGCATATGCCTGGGAATTCTATGATCATGGGCATGAGTTAATGTTGGATCTGAGGGTAATTATATCTTTAGTCCTTGGAAATAGTGATGAATGAGAATTATATCTTCCTTTCTAATTGCATAATCATCATTGATCTACTTGATTACCAATTCTGAATTGCATTTTACCTTTGTGAGGTCCAATAGAAGTTTAAGTTCTTTTTTCTATCCCTATGAGGTGGGCCTGATACTCCACATCATTGTTTGATCAACCTTTTGACAACCTGAGAGAGTAAGGCTTCCTTTACTAGGGATATGATAAAAAATACCAACTTGAGTTTATGGAGGTTGGGTATTCCACTCTCTCCCCTATTAGGATTATGGATGCACCATCAAAATAGATCCCCCATATCTATGGGTCCTTGGGAATAGAGAGTATATCTTTATTAGAAAATTTAGTATTTAATGAAATTTTTTCTACAGAGAGATGTTCTATAAATAAATTTTCTAATGGCAAGCCTTATAACACTTTCTAAGGCATGAACTAAATGTAAATCTATTTCAATATGATCACCCACAATTCCAATCATTTGGTCAACATAGGATGGATGTAGATGTATTTGAGAAAGTGATTACGTGAGACCAAATGGACTTCATGGTGTTATAGGCAGGGCCTCAACTTCTAAAACATAAATATTTGTACTAGAAAATTCTTCTAAGTATTTGAATAATGATTAACAGTATCGATCATGGTTCGAATGAGATAATATATGCTATTTTCATTCCCAACGTCATTCTTTTGTTCAAGGAAAGAACCCAACGATAGTTATAATACCATCACATAAAAAATGAGTGGATTTACATAAGAAAGAGGTATCCATATTAGTGGACTCAAAAGATATTTCTTGATACTATCGAATTATTCTCAAAATTTCATAATCCAATGATATGTGAACCCTTTCTCATCAACCAGGTGAAGGTAAAAACCTTTTTATGTGGTTAGTTTTAAAGCCACAAATACAAGAAAGGATTCCCTATAATCCACTGAACTATTTTTGGTTTCAAGGAGGTTACATATCAAGGATACACTTTTTATTCTTCGGATTGAATTTAATACCACAATAGCATACTAAAAATCCAAGAAACATTCCCAAGGTAACTCTAAAAACACATTTCAATGGGTTCATTTTTAGGCTATGTTGTCACAGTTTATTGAAGATGATCTCATGATCTGTAATGTTGTTAGAACGTTACCAAGATTTATCTACTAAATTTTCAACATAGATGTTCTCCAAAAAGGGTTTAATGATGTAATGCATGGCATATTTATATGTATTTACAACATTATTTAAACCAAAGGTCATTATCCGATAGCATAACACCCCTTGGGGAGATATAAAAGTGGTATATTTGTCATATTTATGTGCCATCCAGATTTTGTTTAACCTTTGATAGTTTTACATAAAATTAGGGTATGGTATCCACTTATTATATCAATCAGTAGTTTTGTGATCGGAATTAGGTTATCATATTTTGGAAAATGTCGGTTTAGATCTCTAAAGTTGATGAAAACAATGACGTTACCATTTTTATTCTTTATTGTGAAACTATTATAAATCAATATTTGATATTGGACTTCCTATATGTAAATTGAATTGATGAACTTATAAATTTTGACATCAATTTTGGGGGTGTGAGTAGGGTGCTTCTTTCTGGATTCCTATTTGTAACCCCAGTGGTTTTTTGGAAAACCCAGGTGGTGAGGGGAAACCTCGCCATTAATGATCCCAATTACTATGTAATTACAGGAAAAAATGTTATGATTTCACTCTATACAAGAGTTATATACCTCTTATTCTTCATAGGACATGGTCATGCTAATCAATGTGGGTCACGGGTCCTCCTCTGAACCCATGTATATTTGTCTGAGTTCATCAATAGTGGTTGAAACACATTCCTCAAATGTTGGAGGCAAATACTGGAGGCCCACCTCCTCTTCCTCTTCTTCTTTCTTTTCTACCTCTCTCTAAGGGAATTTATGGGATGAAGGAAATTTTTTAGTGTTAGGAGAAGAGTTAATATTTTTATATCCGAGAGAATAAGTAGCTTCCTCTGACATGACTAACAACATGGGGTTTCTTTGATGCTCTAGAGCGGGGAAGAGGGTTGGAGAAGAAGTATCTCCAAGCTCTCACAGAGAAATGGAATCTTTTTTAGATTCTTTTGATGATTTAGGGATCTATTTAAGCTCATGTGATGTAATGGGTGTATTTTTTCCCAAGTGTTTACTACTCTTTAGAGGTTCAATGAATTTTCAGTGCTAATGGGATCTATCAGCATAACATATATCCGAAAAGTTGATAAATATGTTCCAAAATTTAGAGTCATATGTTTGATCTGATTGATGGGAAGCACATATTCTTCTCTGATTTGTTTTCATGGATTATCTTGGATCATTTCTAGACCATTTAGGGTTGTGACCTAAGAGACATTGTCAGTCCTGGGTACTTTCACTTACCTATGGTAGAATCTTGCATAAATATGTTGGCATTCAAAATATTCATATGAGTATTTATCACCATGAAATGTCCCAATTTTATGATTAATGAAATAATTTAGGAATTGGTGGTATGATGAAGGTACATTTTTATGTTCAGACAACCAATGCCCTCCTAGAAGAACATTGAAGGTTGTATCTTACCGAACAACTAGAAATTACGATTTGAATACGAGGTCCCCAAACTGAGCTATGAACTCGAGTCTTACAAGAGGTTTTTTATCACTTTTATCATAACCCTAAAGTCTAAGAGAGTGAGGGGATAGGTGGGAATCACTATAGCCTAGTTGAATACGTGTTTTTACATGAATTTGGTTGAATCATTGATCCATTATCAATGAAATCCCATCAGATATCAATATCCTTTTTCATTATAGACACATACAAGGGACTAATGTTTCCCTATATAATGAAATATTTATCTTTATTTATGAAAGATATAATCGTGTAGAATTATGTAGGACCGATCTGTTCATGATATACTTCAGTAGAAAAACCCTTAGATTCAAACTCTCGAGGGCTCAACAAAGCCTTGATGAGTGCTTCCAAGAGGTCTCTTGATAAACTTAGAATGTCCATGATTAACAAACTAGATAGCACCAGGGCCAATTTCATTAAAATTTCATACATCTGGGATAATGGTCAATACATACTAGCATGAGGTTTCTTTTTCATATTATCTTTTAGAGTTGAATTATTTTATGTAGGTAGATTGTCCCTTGGAACATGATTTGAAATTGCTTTTATCCTCAATGGTTTTGGCTAAAAATGTTTTCTTGCTCACCAATGTTGATCATACAATTTCACACCTCTAGTAGAGTTTATAGGTTAATTGGGTCAGAGAAACTCCATGAATATGTGGTGGAACATCCCCTTTTTTTTGGGCTCATTGTAGGAATCTCCAATGAGTTTCTACTGTACAGATAGTCTTTGAATGAATGCTGATGAAATATTGAGTTCTGCCATAAATACTCCCACCATACCATCACTTATTATGGACTATTCCTATGGTTCCCCAATATGGAGTGGGGAACTTGGGTTCATGGACATACTCATCATCAGAGGAGGGATCCATTATGTGAATGGAATTAATGGAACATAGATTAATTTTTAATCTTATAAGGATTCTGTGTAGTGGGTCACATCTTGTGGTTCCATTGGTGTGATAGTGATTGTGTCCTCTGGGATAGAGGTATAAATTCTATGAGATTCAGGGATGATTTTAAAATATTCATTGGCTCATCTTCCAATACTTGAAGTTTTATTCTGTAATTGAAGTGCTTCATGGAGGATTTCTTCAGGGAGGACTATGGCACCGAAGTGGTTTCTCATTCCACAAAAGGGGAAACTCGAGGAACTATTTGTTGATTCATCTATTACATGATGATGAAATGAGTTCTATTGATTGTATTATTGGTCATCCAATAATTTAAATTTTGATAACCTTCCCTAGAAATTTCTTTCCACTCAACTTGTTCTTCAGTGGTAGCAGTAGAAATGCATGACACTTATAATGGGGGTTTTCCCAGCTTCACTTTCCCAGAGTCTGACTTTTTTGAATGGTGTCATTGAAAACAAGGAATTACAGAATGGTGTTACCTAGTTTATATTGAAAGGTGTAATAGTTCTTGATATCATCAAGACACACATGATCGGTCATATTGGGCATTTTCAAGTCAAGTAAATTGTTCTCCAAAGTCACTAAAAAGTAGATAGGGACTTGTTCATCTCAGAATGAGTAAACCTTATTCCCATGTTTCTCAAATTGATTTCTTCTTTGTCATTTTCACTCATCCTGATGGGGAGGGTATTTTTTATAATGATTGGTAGTGACTTCTGCATGATATGGTGTAGGCTTTCCAGATGGTGTTGTCATAAGACCAAATCAAGCATGACATTGGAAGCCTCTTATTTCCCTATTCCCTTGCCTTAAAATGATTGAATTAGTCATGACTTAGACTTGGTTCACAATATGGAATCATAAAATCTCTAAGAAACTATGGAAAGATAATGAAACCCACCTATATATTTCATAGGGATGAGCTACATTCACAAAATTTTTTAGGATTCCTTATAGAGATGGAAAAAAAATATTCTTGGAGGAAGTTATAGGATTAAGGAAGAAGTCATACCCTTCCACCAATTAATGGAATATGAGGTCCTATCAATCTATCAATTTTTGAAATTTGAGATTTTGATAATTGTTGTATTATGAATATTTGAGATGAGTTGAAAGAGAAAAATTTGATATAAATCTCCCCATACCATGATTTACCGATCTATTAAACTAGTACACCACACAATGGTTATCCCTTTAAATGTTTAAATGAAGAACCTGAGTTTCACCACTTCTGGTTGCATAGGGGTTCCCTTCATGGAATAAAAAAGGTACAAGAAATGATTAAATTTCTTCTCTAAGTCCCCCAAACCATTAAATATTTGAAATGTAGGTCTCTTAAATATTGGATATAGAAGGGTCACATCCATCCATTATGGGTAAGGATTCCTTTTCAGCTATAATGGTGCAAGACGTTCCTCCACAACTTGCAATCAGGCTGCCAAAGACACATCATTATTCATAAGTCCTTGTTGATTTTTTTGGATGAAAAAGATATCATACTAGGGAAGAAACAGATAGGTCTTGATGTGATAGCTCCACCAATACCTATGGTTAATACCCAAAAACGATTAACCTTTGATGGATTTCTTGGTTCAGTTCTAGTTTTTTTCTTAATGGTGCTAATTCATGAAACCCTATTACGATTAAGTCCAATTAAATGTGTTGTTTGATCCTAGGATTCAGTGTGTTCTCTTGTTATACTCTCACTGATATTAAATTTCCTTCTAAATGAGGGGAATAATCTTGGATAGTGACATGAGGCTCCAACTGATATATATAACCAATAGGAATATTTCCTATGATTAGGTCTGTATTTAATTTCATTAGATCCTGTATGTCCTTTAAATTTTGTATGAAGCTCTATTCTATCATGAGTGATTAAACTCTTTCTTATAGATGACGGGGGAATATTAGTTCCATTACCATTTTACATGGTATAATCTCATGGGTGGGGGGGGGGGGTTGAACATTCATAGAATCCCCTAAGTTTCTAGCGAGATATTGATTAATGGTGTACACACATTCATTATTTATCATAGTGTAGACCATTTTCCAAATGGAAATTTACTCTTCTCCCTCCTACACATTGGTTTCATATTCTATGAATTCAGAAAGATTAGTGATGATGGATTTCACAAATTTATAATTTTTTTTGGTGTTGTATTATTAGTAGAATGATCGGGGGATGATTGGAACACAGACATCAACTGAAGGCACTGTGATATCTAGGGGTAGTTTTACTCCATATAATTCACTTTTGTTTGCAATTTTTACTAGCTATATTCCCTCTCTTATGGGTATTGTTTTTATTTTCTTATAATAGGGTCAATCTAAGGGATCCACCACAAAACATCATTGTACAAACACTTGATGATTGAAATGCGTTCTGACATGGGAAAAACTATGAGGATTCATCTTGTGATATTTCTCCTTAAAAAAATAATAAAAAAATTAGAGAGGAGGTTTAGATAAAAATTACCAAAATCATGCGGGATGGGGTTTCCCCTATTCCATTTTTCTCATGCCTCAAGCTGAATTTGTTAGCCTTGAAGGGAAAGGTCATGTTAAAAAAATCCACTAGCCTTGTGGGTAGGGGTTGTTCCTATATCTCAATGAAACTCTTGATTCTGAACATTAACATTATAGAATGAGTCATTTTCAATATATGGTATAAATGTGAGAAATTTTCTTTTAAGGGTATCAATAGTATTTCATGACTAGATTACCTTAATAGAAAAGCTCATTCAATGTTATCGAATGACTGGTGCATGAGTATTTTGAGAACTAGATCTCGTCAGACCCAATGTCTCTCAGACTTGTTCAGGTCTGATTTTTACTGAGTGCACCATCTTTATTGAGTGTGGATCACACATGAGATCTGAATTATAGAAACACCATTACATGATGTATCTTATGGTTGATTATTATGATGAAAGTGAGAGGTTTAATTTAATGATCCATGTTCTCTCCATCCCTTGATATGGACATTGGGTAGGGTGTTATAGATTAGCTGACCTAATTTGTGTAATGAATTGATGAATGTGAGTTGATGATACCTTCATTGTTTTCCTAATTTTGGGCGTTGTGTAGCTGGGAGGGATGCCAAGTCAATTTTTAGATGAAGTTCATATATGACCTTAACCGGGTTTTCATACCCTTCAAAGAGAAAAACATCAATTTTATCGATGAAGAGTTTTTGAGAGGTTCAAAAAAATTTATGTATGTAATCTTCTCATAGTACCTCTGGAATTTCTAACTGAGAAGTGGTTGAGAGCCAAAAAATGAAAAGCATATTATCCTTGTCCAGCTAAATTTTAATAAGTAACATATTCTCATATTATTCTACTATATATTCCTCCACTTTATTAGAACAAAGTGGTAATTTCCTTGATTCATTGGAATAAACATTAGGGTTAATAGGGATCTCAATCACTTTAATGGAATTCAAATGATCCATAGGTGTTTTAGTGGATGATCACTGCCAAGGACTATCATCATGTTGAGAAAGGATGTTTCTTTTAAATAAAAGAGCATCAAGCATGACTATACCTATATTCCCAATAACCTCATAATATTAGGGATTTGTCATAATATAATTGGAAAGGGTTAGTCCTTTTAGAAATTAAACAATACCCTAGGGAGAGCCTTTAAGGTAGATAATAACAAGGGGAGGAACATTTTTCTGTTTAATTTTTCTAGTGAGGAGGAGGGCCACCGTGGATTTTACAAGGGGATGATATCTCAAGATCAATCAACTTGTGGCCAAAAAGAGAGCCTTCTGGTAAAGGTTTGGGGAGGAACTCCAAAGTTACTGACAGTAATTTTTCATGGAGTACCTTTACAACTGTGATAGATACTTTTATAAATTTTTAACATATCAGCAGGATCTTAGTCTACTATTGATAGACATTTTATGTACTTAGGAACACTATCATTTTGTAGAGAAGGGTTTTGATCCTGATCCATAATTTCAAACTACCTGAGGAGGTATTTGTTCCTTGATTTCTCCTTCGAGCATCTAAAATCGCGTGATTTAGATAGCCATTTCCATGTATGAGAGTGGGGATAAGCGACTCATGTGTTTCTGTCAGAGCACGTCAAAAAGACACTATGGTTTCAACAGGGATATATATCTACCCTAGAATGGCCACCAGAGTGAACTGATGAACCCTAGTTAGAACTGGTATGTGTGGCCGATCCGGTCATGATTTCATCATAGATTTTTTCATGTGACTTTCCTAGATAAGAACATGAATACATTTTCTGTCTCGAGTGATCCTCTAATTATATTGATATTCAAATCCCCTGGAAGATATAGGGTTGTATGAATGAATCAAAACCATGTCCACAAAAATCATTATCTCCTGGAATGTTTGTATAATGTGATTTGGTATAGACTCTTTCCCTTGCATCAATTCAAGGATATGTTGGGTGAATTTCACTAATATAACATGAATATCAGACCATTTAATGGTTGGAGTAGGGATGTTACCCAACTCATATCCTCCATTTCTTTCCAATATATACATTAATCATATGGTGTGGGGGAAGAGACATGTGTGTGCCTGTTCACCACTGTTAGAGTATTATGAAGTATTTTTATTATTGCAACCAAAATTTGTTGGCAGACTTGATGTGCATGAGTAGGTTTCTGGGACTACTTTTACATTTCCACCATGTACAACGGGTGGGTTTCTCTAGTAGGAGTGGGAATGCGAGTATATTATAGTTTTTTTGACCACCTTCCTTAGTGGTTTTTCTGAGACTCTTGGGTTTGGGTGACTTGAGATGGAGCCTATAGGGCAACATCCTCATTTTTCTGGGGACTTAGTGTTGTATGGATTTCGTGGAGATACTTTCTTGTAGGATACTTCTATGGAGATTACCATGTTTCTTATATGAGTCCAATCATGGTCTCCTAGTCCACTTCTCCAAGGTAATGGAAGATATTTTTTCTATATTCCAAGGAAAGGATTCTGAAATGTTTCAAGTTGACGATGAGAGCTGTCGACTTTTGGGTCACTAGCTGTAGCTATGTGTAAGGTTAGTGGGGATTCTTGTGCTAGATGGATTTTAATCAGGATCCAATTTTGGGATAGTACCATTTAGGAGTTACTCCAAAAAATGTTAAGTTGAAACAAGATGCTGGAGACACTGGATTGGTGATGGTGTCCTCAAGTTAAATGAGGACCCAGCTTGTGTAGTAATTGATGTGTACATTTTTGTCAGCTGAACATATTCCCTTGGATTGAATGGAATTATTTTTAATGTTCCTGGGTATACATGATTAACAAAAACAATAAAACCCTACCAAAGGAGTCTCTTAATAAATGAACACATGTGTAGTCGATTATTCTAGATCCATGTTTGGACCACCATCATTTTGTAAGAGCATGAAAGTGGCCTACCATGTGGGTGACATCTTCATTTTGGTTATGGATTCACGTCAGGTTAACCATAATTGTTTCATTCAGAAAATATTTCTTTCATTTGGAAAATAATGTGAGTCTTGAAAGGTGTTTTGTGGTGGTGGTGGAAAGATCCTTCACATCAAATACATCATTTTTATTTATGTTTCCTTTTCAAGTGGTTTCTAATGGTGTTTATCATGGAAATAGGAACACCCAAAATTTACCTAGGTCATGATGTCACATGAACCTACTTTAAAAATATTTTTGGTCATTGGGAAATGGTTCCAACGACACTTAGGGAATCACATTGGTCGAGAGGATAGATGGTTTAGATCATCCCAGCTTTTTGGGGAAATTATTTCATACTTTTTGTCTCTCTTATAGGTATAAGTAATATTCTTGAATCCATTATTAAATCCCAAATATAGAACAGGTCACCCATATAATGAAAATCGATTGTTAACATTTATTGGATTTTGAATCATCTATTTGTATATGGAATTCTCCATAAATGAAACCATTTGCACATAGATTATAGATCATTATTCCATTTATTATCATGATGTAGGATTTATTCCATGAAATTGGGTGATCTAGAATTTATTGTCATATAGGAAGATGGGAGTTGTTTTGAAGTCAGGATTCATCCAATGAGAAGCACTTCCTATGTATCATTTTGAAAGGAATCAGAACCCACATAGTCCAGTGTCACTTAATGGGACACATCATAACTTTTATGGTCATGTGATGAGGACCAGATCATGTAGTTTAAATCCATGTGGAGAAGATGTCTAGGAGGAATGTTCATAGCCAATGATGGTGTGAGACTCATGCTGAAATGGCATGGAGTATTGGATTTGGTCTTTCCTAGGTGATGCCTGGGTGTACTGGATATGTTCCCACCCATGTGAGGAATGGGTGGGCTAGATTTGGTCTTTCCCATGTGAGGCTTGGGCAGCTTCATAGGACTAAGACTAGGTTCTTCCGGGGAAAACTAGATCTTACCCACACATGTGATACCTATGAGAACATGGGTGAATGGAAACCTGGAAACCAAACTTAGGGGTGACCCTTCTCCGACCTCCAAGGGTCAACTTAGGTTCCACTGTAAGGTTCTCATGTAGGTTTGGTCTTGGAAAGGGTGTTTCACTCTAGTACATTCAGACTAGGGGGTGTGGCTCCTCACCCAATTCTTTGGCCTTTTAGGCCTTGGTGGAAATACATTCCTTATAATCTCATTAATTCCCCCTTCTTTTAGTGATTAGAGAGAAACCTAGTGGGGTTTTTTAGACCTGGGTGAAGAAATATCACGATAGGAGATTCTAACAATTTCCTCTGACTTTCAATCGTTTCTCCCTCTTCAAATGTACAAGCCAAGGGTCCTACTTATAAGCAATAATGGGCCTCTGGGTAAAAGATTTTTATGGAGAAGTATTATCATGCTAGTTATTTATGAACATGTCATCACCCAAGGTAGATTCGCATGGTTGAAACACACATGATAGACCTAGGTGATATGGCTGGCCAGGCAGATCAGACCTGTGTGATGGTGTTAGGTGCACGAGTTGGCCCTCATGTGAGGCCACTTGGGTGAAAACATGGGATCCCTAAATCCATTTAATTTTTATATTATATTATTTATTTTATATTAAAACTTATTATCCTCATATAAAAAAATGAGTTCCAATAACCATTATAAATAGTAAAATCTGTAAAAATAAATTACCATGGTTTAGGTAAAAACTGATTTACTGGTGGGTTAAACTAAAATGATACAGGTTAAAATGACATACAAAATTGTCCAGAACCCATTTTATAGCCATATAAAGACCTTATCGCCTCTATGGTTTGATAATTTTTCATTTTAAAAGAGTTTTTAATGATAAAAACATTGGTGTAATTGAATTTTTTAAAAAATTCAATGTGTGTCCTCTCCCCCCTTATAAATGGACACCTCCTCTCCTTCCATCTTCACACAAAGAAATACATTTATACAAGCCTATACCTTCCCAAATAACATCCTTAATACCCTGAAAACACCCTATATACAATGTTTTTATTATAAATCCATCCAAATAATTATTTTGGTATAAACCATAAGTAGTTCCCTAAAGAAGAGGAAACATTCTTAAACGTGAATTGTCATTTTATTTCTTCTTCCATATCCCTTAAATAATTTTTAATCCTGATAATATATAAAAATCATTATATTCTATATAATTATATATTATTATGTTAATGGAAGAACCTATATCCATCTTCTCATCCATGAAATGGGAAACAAAATTGTCGATCTTTTGTACAATGAACTACCGCCTCATGAACCAATGTAATTCATATTCCATAAAAACTTTTAAAGAATGGATATAATGATGGATTTAACAATTCAATATTATATTTATGAAATTTTTATACTTATTTAATTTTAATATTACATATACCTTATTACATTCCACTCTATTTAAAATACGATAATGTCTCTCTTGTGTACGGTAGTCTACCAGCTCGCAAAGTGATGTGATTTTTTTTTCTTTCAAAAATGTGTTACATGGTATTCAATAAAGATAAATTTAATGAATATATATGAAATATATTACATTATATTGACTTTTTAAAATTAATTTACCATAAAATTATTTTCACTTTCACCTGTTAAGTGAATGATAACATCCCTCATACGTAAAGGAATATTGTTCATGAATTAAATCAATTATTTGATATATGTGGAGTGATTTAAACATTAAGATATAGCTGGGTTTAGGTTTTTGATATACCCTTGATTCATCACTATTCTCATAATATGAATCAAGAGGCTATCATTATTTAAATGGGTTTTTGGTGTATTACAACCCATCAGTTCAAAACTATCTTAGGAAAGGTATTGACATTAGTGGTATCATAATGCCTAAGGTCATGAAATCTAATAATTAAAAATCTCATTCATTGATAATTTAGTTATTATTATCCATGAAATTTTTATAATGATATAATCTCTAGATGCATTTCATTCTCAGTTTATTGATTAAATGACATGTGTTTTTGGTTATTTACCTTGTCATATTGATTGTGCCTTATCCAGTGTTGATAGTCCTATTATTGATTAAATGACATGTATTTTCATTTATTTACCTTGTAATATTGATTATTCTAAAAAATACATAAATCTAATGTGATTTAAATTATTTACCTTAATATTATTATTCTTATTTATTCATGAAATATTCTACTGTAATTAACCCTTATTGAGCATTTAAGATCATCTTTAATCTGTTTCCTTTCCCAGGAATCCAAAATGTGTACTAAGAATAACATGTAATAATATTATAGAGGGAATAACGATATTATTGAAAAACTATTGTAAAATTTTCTCTCAAATATAATATGGGAATCGTGTATGTATCTAGTTTATTGAGATTACTTAACTATTCAGTCTTTCAGGTTGTGATTCCTTGTATTCTATGCTACTATAATAAATTAAGACACTGGATCTGGGTTACTAACATCACTGTTGTTACATCATAATATTATCCACATTCATCAATAGATCATGGGGAACTAATATGTGCTAAAATATATACAGTATATACAATTACTGAAGTGTGACCATGAGAAATATTTTGACACTTTTTATGGGGAAATATGGTCCAAAATCTAATCAATAAAATAATAAAAGGGAATTCAATGTCAAATATATAATGAACATAGATAGAAGGGGGATAATAAATATTTTAGGATCACATGGGGAAATATATTTCATTTTATTATTTATGAGTATAGTATAACTTATTGTTTTATATTCATTCAGATAAAGAGAGAAGTAATGAACTTCATGAATAGGTAAAAACAAGAGAGGAGAATGGATCCAATCGTAACATCAAGATATTGTGATCTGAAAATGGAATATAGTACACATCCATTGAGTATAAAAATTACCTTGAAAAAAATTAAATTATGAAGTATGTATCTTTAGTATGAAATCCAAAACAGAATAGATTCATTGAATGCATAAATTATAAGTTGCATAATATGTAAAAAAACAATTCTTGTTGAGAGTGGTTCCTATTTCCATTAGTGGAAGGAATATATAAAAGTTCTAGTGTATACTCAATATAGGAAAATGATGAGCCATGGGGAAGAGAAAAAAAATTAGATGTGGTATGAAAGGTGGTTCTCAATAAATCATTTTTCTATATTTGGAAATTGATTATAAATTCAAAAAAATGAATAAAATGGAGGTAAACATCGTGATACAAAAAAATCAATGTGTGTTTCTAGGATATTCAATATGGACTGCGGAATATAAATTATTTAATAAGATGCTAGATAAAATTATGGAGTGAAATTATCAAATCAATTGAGGTGAAATATTTGAAGAATTATTGAAACCCAAATGATGGTGTTTTCTATTAAGAAGAAGAAGATATTGAAAATAAAAATTATTGTAGTCCTAAATTTGGGAAGTGTTATAAAAATTATAATGAATTTGAGTTCAAATACAAAGAGGTGACTATTCTTGAAGAAATCCACCCATACCTCATAGGAGAAGTGTATGAATAAAAATTTATCCATCTAATATCACTGGAAATATAATGACACCAACATAGATAAAAAGGTTTATGTAGTTTAAATATACTGCTCCACTATCTATGGTGGAGCGAAAATAACATAAATAAGAATCAAATAATGAATCATGGATTAGATTCATGAATAAAAAACCAGATCAAATTGATAAAATCGGACTCTTAGATAGTGTAGAAGATTACATTTCACAAATGTGATCATAAGAAAGTAGATATTTCTGAATAAATTCAAATATAATGGAAACATGAATCAAAATAAAGACTTTTTTAGTTTTAAAGTTTATGTCTAAAAATAAGGTGGTGGTATTAAAGTAATATTTTTACTGGTGGAATGTCTTGATGTGACTGGGATATCCTTGGTGATGGAAATTCCAATAGGTTTCCAAATTTATTAAATGGATATTAAGATAACATTATTTTATAGTTTTCTTCAAGAGGAGGCTTATATTGAACAACCAAGGGACTTTTTGATTTGTGAATATGAAACCAAAGTGTGTAGATTATAGAAATTATTTTATAGTCTAAAACATAAACCATGATCATTAGATGATCATCTTGAATCATACTTAACGAAGCTATAATTTAAAAGGGGTGGTTTCAATCACGATATGTATATGAAAAAATCTAAAGAAGAATAATTCATGGTTATTTTTTATGTGGGTGATACTATATTTGGTAGAATAAATTCAAATTCTATTGAATAATTTTCTATAATAAAGATATCAAAGTTATAAATGCCCATGATAAGTGAACTCATATATTTTCATGTTCTAAAAGTTCTTATGTAAATGGGATATACATTTTCTTATTAGAAAATATATTCATGAGAGTTACTAAATAAATTAAATATGCTAGATTCAAAAACAAGATAAACTCCTAATAAACTTGGAAACAAGCTTGTTAAATAGGAAAATGTAAAAAATATGGATCCTACCTTATACATGATGATAATTAGAAGCTTATAATACTTGATAGAAAATTTCCAAGATATTGTTTTCTACATGATCACTCGATTATTTATAGAGTAAACCAAAAGATGTGCTTCACTGAACAATTAAATGAATCATGAGGTACATCCAAGATATACATAACATTTTATCACTAAAAGGAACTGTCATGGGAAATTTAAAATGATGTTCAAATTCGGGTTATTTAGGTGAAACTGAGTGGTTGACCAAGGTCGTCTCTCAAAGGAGGAAGTAAATTTAACAAAATATTAAAGGTATTATAAAAATAAAATAAATGATAAGAAAAAAATACCTGAAAGGATGGGGGTTTCTTAATTTTTATAATACTATACGGATTTTTCTGGAAGAATATTGCATTTTGTTTTGTTTTTTTAAATGAAGTTCGATTAAAAAGACACAACAAGAAGATGTTTTTTCCGAAAATATTTTAAACGGAATAGTAAATCTAACTATATCTCTTCAATGAATTATTTATCATTATAATTTTCAATTAACAACCACTTAATTATGATCCCTCAACTTGTTAACCCCCAAACCGTATGAGAATTAACTTTTCCACAAAGATGAGGTGAATTAAACCCTAGTCTATCCTCAGAACATGCAATCGCAACACCCTACTTTGATTGTCGTTCTAAGGATTGATTATGGTTAGCTATAAATTAGGGAACATTCCCAATATATAAATGAGGATTAATTTATCTTAGGGATTTTATTTTAACTCTATAAATTTATCCAGTGTGATCTTATTTTTCTGATTAAGTTTGCACTCTCACAATTTACACAAACTCTCAACCCTGTGTGTTTTTGTGTTAATTATTCAATTGCTTAATTAGTTTCTCATAATTTAAAAACTAAATTCATGGATCATATTAATTGAATTATGTCATCACATTTATTCAAAATAAATGAATGAATAAGGTAATAGATATATCAATTACTAAAATGAACTACTCTTCCATGTGGGGTGTAGTCATCGTAGAAATGTTTTTATGTACAAAGGTTTAGAAAGTGTATAACCCAATCTCATTTCTACTGTAGATTCCAGACCAATTAGAATGACTAATATAAAAAGAAATATGAACAAAATATAAGAAAATAGAATAAATAAAATAATAACAAATAAGGTTATTACACAAATGAAAACATTACAACATGAAGAAGAAGAAGACGACTTCAATGAGGGGATCCTTGTTTCAATAGATAACACTCTTAAAATCGTTGGATAATTTGAGTGAAAACAATTATACTATGCCTTGAATCTCATAATTCACGTACCAACCCCTAAAAATGAGAAAAAAAATCCTATTTATAGAGTAGATGGGAGGCTAGGTTTAAAGATATTTCAAGTATGAATGGGGAAATTTGGCCAAATAAATTAATCTAATTTTCACAGCATGTTTGACCCCCAAAACGCGTGAATTAGATGTCCTTTGAGAAGGATGATTTGTGTAAAAATTATTCATAGAGATTCTTTAAAAATTTAGGCCTAATAAACACATGTATGAAGATGTTATTACCCAAATACATAACCAATTTCCAATTTGGCGAGTCCAGACCAACTTTGAATTCATGGCCCATTTTCACCAACCAAATGCATGATTTAACTCAAATGTCCTGAATAAAAGTTGTCAAAAATTAATTGAGGAAAAACTTTAAAAAATATAATGTTTAAACAATTATATAAAAATTATTTATTTTCAAAATACTTTAATAAACTTTTAAAGGGTAAAACTGAAATTTTCATCAAATTTTAAAATGAGTGATCTAATCCCAAGTATTTTATAATTTAATATATTTAACACAATTTGAGGAAATTTTGTCATTTAGTATCATTAAAATATTCATAAATTTTTTTTTATAAACTCCCCCACACTTACCCATTTTCACTCCTAGGAAAACCTCGTATCGTGTACTCCAAAAAAATTTGACAAGTAAACATCAATATCAAATCAAAACAAATTTTAAAGCACATATCCTTGAGATCTAAAAATTCCACTCCAAGAAACAAAAAATGTCATACCTCATAAGAAACCATTATTTCAAGGTCACCATTTATATCATTCAATATATTTCCCCTTCATTTATCCTCTCATGCAAACAAAACACTTAACTCACTTAAATATTCTTTTATCACACTAATGTCTATTTTTCAGCAATGTCTTTCTCATCCAAACATATACAAGGGTCACCATAGTCTTGATAAATTCATAAATCACCACCCGATATGATTCGAGGACATATGTTTATCATGAGGACTTTTTAGGGTTGTTCTGTGGCTTTCAGTTGGTAGGATTTAGATGTGAAAAATTAAGAGGCTAAATGAGGAGGGATTGACTCTTTTTGAAGCAAAATTGCATTATTCTAATTGTAACTCAAGTATGGTCTCCTCCTCACTTCTGTTAGTATCAATTCATCTCCATAATCATGAAAACTCATGAAATGTTTACACCATTCGTCATTTCAGCAACAAAAATTTCAATCTTCTCAAGCATAGTTTTTTTGTGAAATCTCTAAATTAGAACAACTTTCCTTCTTCATCACAAGTTTCATAAAGGCACAACTCCTTTTATCATGAAAGATTCATAAACTCATATCTTTCAATAGAATTATTTTTTTAGCCGAAAACACCTCTTTGGAATTTAACTTTCCTCCCAAAGGATTACAAAATGTTGTATCACAACAAAATACAGCTTCCCCCACATTTAAGTTCAACTAGATTATGAAATTTCCCTTCAAGAGTTGGTTGGATAAAGAAAATTGGCTTGTAATGTGGCTAACCTAACAAGTTGTTCCTGGATTATATGGGATACAAGGATTAAATGTTCATTGTGGGGAATTAAAAAATGATTCTTTGTAATAAGGTCTTTAATACCAACAAATTCCTCAATCATTTAAAACATAAGTACCTCAAACCCTCATGTTTTTCAAGAATAAATCAAATTCTTGTTAAATTAAGCATGGTTTGGTTATTTCAAGAACTGAGTTAAATGTAGAGAATATGAAAATAATGGTTCAGAATTCTCACTATAATGTGATTTCAAATATAGATACAATGAGATGTGGCCTGAGATTCCAAATTCAGATTACTTTTAATGAAATTACTAAAGATTAGAACTTGAAACAAAGTTATTCTCAAAATTCATTTAAGCTCGGTTTCATGGAATAAATTATTTCACTTGTGTACATGGGTTTAGAAAATGTCAAAGAAAATCATTTCTTCTCAAAAGCTTCAAAAACACTAAAAAATTTGAAAAACAAATACACACAATTTGAAAAACATTGATTTGTTTTTTGAAAAATAGAAAAACAACTAAAATCACTAAACTAAAAGGTTCCCTCCCCCAAATATAAAATATTGCGTTGTAATCAATGTAAACCCATGAGAGTATACATTAATATGAAATATATAATTTTAAATAGGAAAAAGAATATATAATTGAAAGGGTTAGGAATAGACTGATGCACTCAATTGATGATGGGGTCATGCAGTTTGATAAAATCCACTGCATCAGCAGGAAGTCCCTCAATGTATTTCTTTAAATGATGCATGTTGACTATAATGATCCTTTTAGTGTCCTATTGTGTGATATCTACTACACCATAAGGAAAACGTTATATAAAATATAAGGACTTAACCATCTAGACCACAACTTACCAGGAATCAACTTCAATTGTGAACTATAGAGGAGGACTTTCTCTCCAACACAAAACTCCATTTGTTGGACCATTCTATCATGAGATGCTTTTGATCTTTCCCTATAGAGCCTTGATTTATCATATAAAGACAATAAAATATCCTCAATATCTTGAATTTTCATATTCCTTTGGATTCCATCTTGGGCCAAATCCATGTTTCATTTTTTTATAGCCCAATAAGCCTGATGCTGAACTTCAATGGGGGATATGACACGCTTTCCCCAAAACAATCTGAAATGGGGACATACCACTGGGTGTCTTGTATGCTATCCTATAAGACCAAAGTGCATTGTCAAAGCTCTTTCTTCAATCCTTCCTATTCAGCTACATGATTTTCTCAAAAATATATTTCAACTACCTATTTGAAACCTCAGGCTGGCCATTTGTTTGGAGGTTGTATGATGTTGATGTTTTGTGTATCACCCCATACATCCGAAGGAGGGAAGCAAAATTCCAATTTCATAAGTATGTCCCTTGGTCACTGATGATGGTCTTTGGTACTCAAAACCTTCAAAACATTTGTGCCATGTCAAATTCCACTAAAAAATGAGAATCATCAGTCCTGGTAGCCTTGGCCTCCATCCATTTACTCACATAATCATCAACAACCAAAATATACAAAAAAAACCAAAGGAAATTGGAAAAGGACCCATAAAATCAATTCCTCGTACATTAAAAATCTCACATAATAGTATGGATTTTTGGGGCATCTCATGTCTCCTAGAAATGTTTCCAGTGTGTTGGAAATGAGAGCCCGACTTACAAAACACATAAGCATAATGAAATAAGATAGGCCAGTATAATTCAGAGTCTAAGACTTTCTTAGCTGTTCGTTGGGGTCTAAAGTTTACTTCACATGAGAGTGTATGGAAGAAATGCAGAATAGACTAAAAATAATAATCAAGAACACACCTTCTAATAACTTTATCACTACACATGCACCATAGGTATGGATCATACAAAACATAAAATCTTGACTCACTCTTTAACTTGTGGACTTAATGTTTCATTAAATTTTTTGGGATTTCAGATGCAACAAGGTAGTTCACTAATTCAGCATACCAAGGATGTGTACGTGATGTGGAATAAATATTCTCATCGGGGAAAGTATCCCGAAGTGGTACCTGGTCCAAGGTGTCATCCTCTAGTGTGTGATTAAGCCTACTCATGGAGTCAACCACCCAGTTTTCTGAACTATTCTTGTCCTTTATCTCAATATCAAATTCTTGAAGAAGAAGCATCCATCTAATTATCCTGGGTTTTGCATCTGGATTTTTCCAGAGGTACCTCAGAGCTACATGGTAAAAAACTACTACTTTAGAGCCCAATAAATATGAATGAAATTTATCTAAAGAAAATAAGACAATAAGAAACTCCTTTTTCATGGTTGTGTAGTTTGATTGGGCTGAATCCAATGTCCTCGATGCATAAGTAGTCACATGTGAACGTCTCTCTACCCTCTGAGATAAGACAACTCTGACCGCAAAGTTGGAGGCATCACACATAAGATCAAAAGGAAGCTCCCATCATAGGGGATGTATTATTGGTGGAGTGGTCATAAAATTCATTATCTCGTCAAAGGAAGTCCTTCCAGAATCATCAAACACAAAATGAGAATTATTTTGAAGTAATCATGACATATGAAGAGCAATCTTACTAAAATATTTATTAATGCACCGATAAAATCATGCATGCCCTCTAAAAGATCTAACATCACACACACATGTAGGATAGGTTAAGGATGAAATAATACCTACCTTATATTTTTCAACTTCTATACCATGTTTTTACACTACATTTATTAAGACAATCCAATGCTCTACCATGAAATGACACTTTTCAAAGTTCAAGACCAAATTCTTCTCCATATAATGATTCAAAACCTTTCCCAAACTAGAGATACAATCATCAAATGAAGACCCATAAATTTTAAAATCTTCCACAAATACCTCCATGAAGGTCTTAATAAAATTAGAAAAAATACTCACCGTGCATCTCTGGATGGTACCTGAGGCATTGAAAAGTCCAAATGGAATCCTATGGTAGGTAAACATACTGAATCGACAAGTGAATGTTGTCTTCTCCCGATCCTTCGGAGCAATAAGAACCTGAAAATGTCTCAAAATTCCATCCAAGAAACAATAGTGTGTTTTCCCAGGTAGTCTCTAAATCATTTAATCGATAAATGGGATGGGGAAATGGTCCTTGTTAGTGGAATAATTTAGTTTCCTATAATCAATACATATACACCAACTATTTTTCACCCCCAGTGGAACTACTTATTCTCTTCATTTTTAATAATAGTAACACAACTTTTCATAGGCATAACCTGAATAGGACTCACCCACTAGGAATGTGAAATGGGATAAATTATTCCTTCCTTTGAGAAAATTTTAAACCACTTTTTAACAACTTTCAGAAGGTTGGGATTGAGTCTCCTTTATGGCTTCCTAACTGATTTATCCCCATACTCTAAAAGACTCCTATGAATACAAATAGAGGGGATAATACCTGATATGTCTTCCATGGTCCACCAAAATTCCTTGATTTTCTCCCACAAAATATTCAAATGTTTTTCTTCATATTAAAATTGAATATTCTTAGAAATTATAAAAGGTAATCTCGCTCCACTTAACACATATGAATATTTGAGATTTAGTGGCAATGGATTGATCTCCAATGAAGGTGGGTGATGTATGGATAGAGAAATTGAAGGAACCGAAATATGTGCTCAATGAACAATACTATCAGAATATACATTACCAAAACTAGAGAATAAAGCATGAAACCCATCAGCATACTCAATAGATATGTCATAATCAGAGTTCACATGATCAAAATTAGAATATGAATCCTTTTCAAAATCATATCTAAGAGAGTCATCTGAATTAGAAACATGTGTGGATGTACTCTTAGACATCAAACTGGAACCAGTGTTTATAATCTCTCTAAGCACAAGACAATAAAAATCCTTGGGGTTTTTATTTGGTGGTTCAAAATGGGAGATAACAAATGAAAAATGGTCCTCGGAGGGGTACTTCACGGAGTCCATAACATTAAATATCAGAACTTCATCCACAAAATCCATGGAACATGTACCCTCATTAACTTTTATGATTGTTTTTATAGTTTTGAGGAAGGGAAAACCTAAGATAATGGGATCATGAGAACTTACCTGATCATCCTCCATGTTAATCATGTAGAAATCTAATGGAAATATCATATCTCTTACCCAAAAAAGTACATCCTCAAGGACTCCCACTGGACATGTTGTAGCTCTATTTTCCAGCTACACCACCACTCTAGTCGGCTTCAGCTCACCAACCTGTAAATAAGAAAAGACAGAGTGAAGCATTAAATTTATGGAAGCTTATAAATATTAAATAACATCAAAAACGTGAAAATCCCTTATGGTGTATGGGATGATTAATGTCCCTAGATCCATGAACTTTTTTGGCATTGATAGAGTTGTTGTAATGAGTTATGACACATTCCTTCCAAGATTGATCCTCCCATTTCCCTTAATCCATATTTAATTGGTACAAATTTCTCATAATAATTTGGCATACCTTGGGATTTTCATTATTACATCAAGTAGAGGGATGTTGATCTCAACATGCTTCAATGTGCCCAAAACTTCTTTTTTTCATCGCCTCAACATCCATTTTCTTGGCTTGTAAAACATTGTTTGGAAATGAAAGGGTTTTGGGAGGAACATCATCAATATTTTTTACCATTATCTTTCTCCTTGGGTTTCTCATTAGTTGGTATGGAATGGGGCTTCTTCAAAGTTGAGATGAATCCCAGTGGAACAACAGGTGAAGATATATCTGTTATTTTCTTCCCACATCTCAATGCGATGGCACTAACATTCTCCTTGGGATTTAGAGTAGGCGAGGAAGGTTGATTTCCATAATTCTTACTTACTAGTTTATTAACGACAGTGAAAATATAGCTCATTTGAGTCTTCAAATCCCTTAGCTCTAAACCTTGAATCTTCAACTCATTTTGTTGATTAAGAACAATTTGTTTCAAAAGATCATCAGTGTTAGAATCTAACTTTGGTTTAGAAGTTGCTTGTTTTTTAATTTTTGATGCTTGAGCTTCAAATCCTCTTTGGGGTCATTGGAAACCCTGTTGGTAAGGGAGAGGCTGGTGGAAATTTTGTGGAAAATGGGGCCTTGGTTATTATCCAGAGCCATACCTCATATCTGATTGATCATTCCATCCTTGTTTGTATGATGTTGCAAAGGAATCAAACTTCTTTTGGGGATGTGGCTGTTGTTGCTGCTGGTATATTCTCCCAGGACATATGGCATCACAATCCTATATATCTTGTAATTAGGGGAAACATTCACTTAGGTGGTCTTTTCAGTGCAAATACCACATGGCCTCATAGGAGTGGGTTGGGTTGTATTTTTAGACAAATCCATTTTCCTCACCATAGTTCTCAATTCTTCCAAATTAGTATCAATCAAATGATTTTCAATAGGGGAAGGACTTACCTAATGTACTCCTCTAACATGTGATTTACCATGATCGCCAAATTGTTGGGAGTGTTGTGCCATCTTGTCGATCAACACACATGCAGATGATAGTGTTTTGTTATCCAATGATCCTCCATCCAGAACATCCACCATGCTCCTATCCATAGGTGTGAGTATTTCATAGAAGTACTGGATGATGATTTGTTCACTGATTTGGTGATGTGGACAACTTGCATATAATATCTTGAATTTCTCCACATACTCATACATTGACACCCCTTGTGCTTGTTTGATCCATGATATCTCCTTTAGAATGGATTTCATCCTTAATTATGGAAAAATATTTGTAAGAAAATACGTTTCAAATCATTCCAACATATTACATCTTCAAGTTGTAAATAATACATCCAATCCTTTTTAGCTCGATTAAGTGAAAATGAGACTGCTCTTAGTTTTATTTAATATTCAGAGAAATTTCTTGGTTTAAGGGTTGAGAAAACCATACTAAATTCTTTTAAATGTTTTTTTGGATCCTCACTAGATAATCCGTGAAATTTTGGAAGAAGGTGAATTAATACGGATTTCAGGTTATGGTCTGATTTGAGATTTGGGTATGCAATACAATTTGGTTGATATTTAATATTAGGTGCAGACAATTATTAAATGGTTTTATTAAGTTCATTTATATTGTTTTCAGCCATTGGTTCTTGTTTTAGTATTTATTTATATGTGTTTACAATTTACATGATCTTAGAGTTGAGAAATTCTCCAACTGGTTGAATGTTGAAACCTCCCGTAGACTGAGAATGCCTGATTCGATCCATAAGGCTGCATGCAATCATAGGGTCAAGATCTAAGAGATCTCCGAGATTAGTTTGTGTCATAAATAAAATAAAAATTAAAATAAGAAAAGTGGATCATAATAAAATAAAAATTATAAGTTTCAGTCGATGGTCCAAAAATAAGAAGAAGACAAAAACAAAAGAAGAAGAAAAATTCATATTGGGTAAAGAATGAAGAAAGAAGAGAAGAAGAGAATAAAATGAAAAATAAAAGGAATAAATATTAATGGTTGAAATAATTACTTGAATCCCTATAAATGGTGCCAATTTTAAAGGCGTTGGCAGGGGTGCTTTTAAATGATGTTTGGATTCAGGTTATTTAAGTGCGACAGAGGGGC
Source organism: Viscum album (assembly GCA_963277665.1). Lineage (NCBI taxonomy): Eukaryota > Viridiplantae > Streptophyta > Magnoliopsida > Santalales > Viscaceae > Viscum > Viscum album. The sequence continues at coordinate 2,191,922 of OY728140.1, forward strand.
TGACCAAGGTCGTCTCTCAATAGAGGATGTAAATTTAACTACATATTAAAGTTATTTAAAAAAAAATAAAAGATAATAAAAAAAATACACGAATGTATGAGGGTTTTTTATCCATTATTAAACTATAATAAGTTTTCTTGAAGAAGATTTCATTTTTTTGTTTTAATTTTTGAAATAAAGTTCGATTAAAAAGACACAACAAGAAGATATTTTTTAGAACATATTTGAAAAGGTTTAATCGATCTAAAAATACCTCTTTAATCAATTATCTATCATTATAATTTAAATTAACATCCACTTAATTACGATCCCCTAACTTGTTAACCCCCAAACCCAATGAGAATTAACTTCACCACAAAGATGAAGTGAATTAAACCCTAGGTTATCTTCAGAACATACAATCACAACACCCTACTTTGATTTTCATTCTAAATATTTTTTATGGTCAGTGATCAATTAAGTAACAAACCCACTTTGGAAATGATGATGAATTGAGCTTATATATTTTATTTTAACTATATAAATTTATCTTGTGTGATATTTTTTATCAAATAAGTTTGTGCTCTCACAATTTACACAAACTCTCTACCTCATGTGTTTTTTGTTAAATGTTCAATTTATTACTTAGTTTCTTCTAATTTAAAAACTCAATTAATGGATCATATTAATTTAATTGCATTATCTCATTGATTCAAAATAAATTAATTAATGAGGCAAGAGGTAGATCAATTACTAAAAAGAACTACTCTTCCTTGGACAATGTAGTCATCGTAGAAACATTTTACATGTGCAAAGGTTTAGAAAGGATAGAAACCAATATCGTTTCTACTCTTGATTCCATACCAATTAGGAAGATTAGTAGAATAATAAATATGAAAAAAACAAAATAAAAGATAATAAATAAAATAATAACAAGTATTTTTATTATGCAAATGCAAACATTACAAGAAGAAGAGGAAGAAGGCTTCGATGAGGGGATCTTTGCTTCAATAGCTATCCGTCTTAAAATTATTGGATAATTTGAGTGAAACCAATTATAATATACCATAAATATCATAATTCACGTACCAAACCTTCCAAAAAAACAAATTTATAAAGTGTAAGGACGGCTAGGTTTAAAGAGGTTTCAAGTGAGAATGGGAAAATTCAGACAAATATATTGATACATGTTTTACCACCTATTTGACCACCAAAACAGGTGAATCCACTATCCTTCCAGAAGTAGGATTTGTGAGATAATGAGTCGTAGATATTCTCTCAAAATTTGGTCCTAAGAAAAGCATGTATCAAGATGTTATGGCCTAAATTCAGAACCAATGTCCAAACTGGCCAGTTGAGTCCAACGTTGAATTCATGACCCATTTGCACCAAACAAATGCATGATTTAACTCAAATTACCTGACCAAATGTTCTATAAAATTATGTCAGGAACACGTTTAAAAATTTTTATGTTCAAAAAATTCAAATAAAATTATTTATGTTCAAATTACTAAAGTGAATTTCTAAAGGGTAAAACTAGAATTTTCATCAAATTTTCAAATGAATGATATAATCCCAAATATTTTATAAGTAAACATATTTAACACAATGTGAGGAAATTTTTCATTTATTATTAATAAATTATTAAACAAATTTTTTTTATCAATCAACCTTTGATATAAGAGAAGATCATGATATATAAACACTTTTTATGTGGATTGGGATAGTAATGTGTTGGAACGATAATTCACAAGTGGTGTTTCATTATTTATTAGAAATAAATGTGTTGGATGGATGAGTAACAAATAAGAAATCCCTCACTGAGTATGAAAAAAATAAGAAAATAACTCAATAAAAATAGACTTTACTCAATTTATATGGATGTATAAATAGTTATAAGATGTTGGGAAAGAAGTGAAGTAACCTATGGAGATCTATTGCGACAACAAGAGTATGATCGAAGTAACAAAAAATACCATATAGAACTTTTTTACCAAAAATAATGAAATCCATTATACATTTTTCAATTAAAAGGGGGAACAAAGAATGATTAAACTGAAAAATTCTAGAAATAATGTTAAATTAGTAGACATCCTGAATAATCCATTAACCACTCTAATGTTTTTAGGAAAAATGGTCGAAACTAGATGTTCAAAAAACTAAATTAGATTAAGGTGGTTCATATCTACCCCTTTTCCAATGTTTTTATGTGTTTCTAATTTTTTTAAAGTGGTTCTATTTTAAGTGGATGACATTATCCATGGTTTGTACTATGATATTTACCTCTATTTTTATAATCAATGGTGGAGAAAGAAAAGTGAATTTTAAAAAGGACCAGTGAATGGTGAATCCCATCCTAAAAAATAGTTTCAAGAATGAGTTTCACTACTAAATGGGGAGTTAATGGTTTGAATGTCAGGGGGGTTTGGAATGTGGCATATCATAAGGCATGGAATTATCACATAAACTCTTATTTTCTTTAATGAGTATTTCATATGTACAACTACAGTGGTAAATGAGTTTTTTTGTTTTCATCTTGATTTTGTGGATATTTTGTGTAGTTTTCAATTTCACTGTTGATTTACCAAAAACCCAAATAGGAAGGATGTGGGAAACAATGTGATCTGAGATCGAGTTTGGTATTGTGTTGTGTATGTTTTGATCCATTTCTATCATAACCAAGGAGTTAGAATTCTAAGAAATTTAGTTTACAAAATGTTGCAGAGAAGAAGGGGTTATGGATAACGGTGGAGAAAATAGAGTCACTTCCCCAGGTTTGAAATTTTTTTGGGTGTGAAATCTTTATGCATTTTCAGGTTTTGGTGATGTTTTGAAATTATTTCATGGTAATGTAAGTGACACAAGATTATAGGTACATAGATCATGGAGAAAATATATGGCTTGTTAAGGAATCATGTGGCTTGCATAAGGCATTCAAAAAAGATTATTTTGAGAATGTACCATGCGACCTCAAAGGAAGTATTCAATAGCCAAACCTCAAAGGATGGGTTGGAAAGTGTTTTTCAATTGAAATGAATTTATGATGTCATGAGGTGGTTAATATGAGCATTTCATAAATGAGGATCATTCATGAAGGAGTTTTTTAGTATAATCTATGTAGAGTGATTTATATTGATGACGTTCTTATATGCTAGTGGTAAGAGAGTTTTTCCAGGAGGGGTGTCTATAGAGTTTCACTGTTCATGTTGTTAAGTGTTAATGAACAACATAATGTGAAATATGGGTGATTAAAAAAAATATCACCGAAGGCATAATATTTTTTCGAGAAAGGTTCTAAAAATTAGTTTGTGATGTAGGGTCATTTGAATTATACTCATGAAGAAGGTTTTACTTAAGAACTATCTGGTAAGAAAATTTACAAGGAGGTGTGTGAAGAAGTTGAACTAGATAAGATGTTCCTAAAGGGTGTCCTATGAAATCTATTCAAGAGGTAAATACATAGAAAAATATTCATGGAGGTGTTGTACAAAGGAGGTACACATAGGAGAAGTTGGAATGGTTTTTTTCAAGGTTAGTACTCTGTGAAAAATGTTCCACATAGGACCTTACATTATAACGTTTTTTATCATGTAATTACAAAACATTATTTTTCTGGTGGGTATTCTAGAGACTGGGAATTTCATTGGAGCATTAAACTAAGGATTTTGGTGATGTAAATTAAATCATCATTACATGAAAATAAGGAATAAAATTTCAAATCACTATACTTATGGAAGAATTCATCTAGAGTAGTGAGTAAGGTGGAGTCAGCATAAGTGATCATAGGGAGGCAATGCACTATTCCTTGAAGTCATGTAAAGTTACTGATCTTGACAGGGAGTGACCATAAAAAAAACAAATCCACAAATAGAAGTGATACATAGTTTATTCTAGTATGACTGATATATATTCAATGTATACTCTTCTAATCAGCGTTTTTTGTGAGCCATGTAAAAAATTTATGTGTCGAATATTTTATTTTTATTTCTGATTGTTGTGGTTGTTTTATTTAGTATGATGGATTTAAATGGTTCGTACCAATGTGGGGATAATATCATAATAATAAAGAGATAATGTTGACACCATGAATCACCCCTCCCCGTTCAGGGTGTCTTTGGTTGTAATAGATTTACATACCTAATGTCTTGCACCATGTATCTTATTTGTGTATGTTTGTGAGAGACCACCAAGAGAAAACTGATCAAATAACACCACTACAGGTAGTAAACCAACCACTAGAATAATTATATTTTAATAGAATATCCTACAATCTATGACAATGTTATAAAAAATTATTTTATGATTACAAATGGAGAAACCAGTTGAAGATAGATTTTGATGTTATCAAGATAGTCAAACACACCACCAATAAGAGCATCCCACCATAATTTATACACACTCCATTCAATGAAGGATATGAAGAGTTACCTACAAATTTTTTTCAACCACTTTTCAAAATATATAACACATAATTGTAGAAAATATAATCATTTGACTATTTTAAATTATTGTAAAATGTTTGTGAGACATTAAATGAATCATCTTAATGATTCACAACTTAATCAGAACTGCAATAATGATATGGAAGTAGAAATGAACCTAATATCTCATAACATTAGCCGTATAATTCAACATGATTTAGGCATATCATGACTATATAAAACTTTAATGATATTGATATATCATTTATAATGATATGAAACATTTATATGTTATAAATTATGATATGGGTGGGTAATACTATAAAATTCAACCTTTTTGTTCACATCCATCATTACCATCCATAAATTTTATCATTTAACTCTTTATATAAAATTTTCACATATAAAAAGTCACATAATTATACCTCACTAAGAATGTTATGTCTTAATACATAAAAAAAGTATATCGATGCAATTAAAATAACTTTCAAATAAATCATCTTTTTTCAATAATGCTAATTTTAATTTGACTATTATTTCTAAATTTTTGTGTCCGATTTTCATTTCACATTATATTATTTAGAAAACTCATATAAACTATTAAAACAATTATCATCCACTTCTATGAATCAATATACTTGTATTTAAAATTTTCTTGAACAAAGTCCACCCAATTCAAAATTTTCATACTTATTCATATCTTTGTGATTAATCTTATGAATGATATTTTTAATCTTTTTGGAATAAATTCAATTATTTTATTTCATAAAAAAATGAGTTGTTCAAACACCCAATAAGTCAAAATAAAAAATAAAAAATATGTTATGGTACAATCTATGTCCCCAAGACCAGAGGTATCTTTGTGAGTGTATCAATAGTATCAGGTGGCCATTCCCAAAAAATATTCTACTAGGACATGAATAGTTAAAAATAAGTTTCAAGAACTAAAAAATCATATGTTCTGTCTCTGGACTAACTAACATAAAAATGATAAAAAAACTAGGACAAAAATAAATTAAAATAATAAGTACCCAAATAAAAGATGTAATGACATGGAGATTTGTACCTCAAGAAAACCAAAATTATCTCCATAACATGTAAATAACATCTATATAGAAATATTCATGAGCACTAAGCCTCAAAATATTATCCCCTATATGGGACGGTATGAAGTCACCAATCATTACCTTAATCATCTAAGTTTATGAATCTTTTCGACATCTTGATGTATGAAATCCATTGATTGTGAAACATACAAACACAACAAGACCCATAATAACCATGGTTTGGTGTGTACTAATCCAATCATAATGGGGAAAGAATAGATCCAATTAGAGAATAAAAATAAAAAATAATAAAAAATATTTTAAAATTTATCTTCGATAATTGTTGAATTTTAGAAATCTGTATTTATCACATATATTTTTAAATAGAGTGAATCAAAAAATAATTTACATTTAAATTTGAAAAAACCTTGATCCTTTAAAATTTCTTGATTTTCTCCCCCTAAAAATGATTCCTATTCTTTTTCCATTTTATTTATTATATTAAAATGGATGAAAAATCAAAATTATTTAATGAGACTCTTATATCCATGGATAATACCCTCTTAGGGTTAAATATATTATTGAGAATGGTTTTAAAAATACCCATCAAATCCCATCAATTTTTTGATATTACCCCTTTATTACCCCATTAATTATTTATTACACAAATATAATCATGCAAGAGAACCTAAAATTTTACCACTTAACTCATGTGATATTACATGATGATTTTTAATAAATTAATAAATTATTATGCATGGTTATAATCATTACATAATTTATACCATAATAATCTAAATTAATGATTATATCACCCTGAGTCAATGTGGCCATACATTATATATTAACATAGTATCTTCCAAGAAATACAAAAATGATATTTTTCCTATCAATAATTAATGTGGGGAATAGTTTTTCTAATGATAATTATTTATTCAAGACTATACATATTATCATTGTCCAATTCAGTAATATATACTTATTGAAAACAAGTAACTCAAATCAAAACATTAGTGAGTTAAATGTTTTAATTATAGTAGACATAATCATCATCACAAAAACAGAAACCTACTCATAAAAAATTCCCATTCCTTTAAAATGTCCAATAAATTCCTTGGGAGGAAACCATATTTTCAAAGGGCCAATAATCATAAAATTAGTTATAATATCTTAAATTTACACTTTATGTTTCTAAAAATCCTCCTTAATTAAAAAGAAATTTAATCCCATATGTTTAGCACCTTTTGAACATCTATCATTAATGTAAAAGAACACCATTTTGGTATTGACATAATATATTTTTGGGGGACTACTGATAATGTCAACAATTATAAGTCATATAAGAAAATTTGATAACCATGTTCCTTGAACAGTAGCCTCAACATAGTCTATAAATATAAATTTTATTGTTAATGTAGTAATAACGGACTAATTCACACTTTTCAAGGAAATTACCCATCAATATAGATAATACACATAACTAAAAGTAAAATTTAAAATATTAATATGAAGGGAAAATTATATATCAAAATATAAAATAAACTCAAAATTATTGGATCTTTTAGAAGTAAACATGTTACCCTTTATTGCATGATGATATTTTTAAAAAAATTGTACATATCTCTCTAATTATTTTTTCTAGGATGTCTTTGGTATGTTCCCAACATACTAATTAAAAAAACTAATATCTTCTGTTTTAAATTTTCAGGCATGTATCAAGAATTATATAGTAGATTCATAAGGATTTCCTTCCATCCATTTTTATTCTAAATAATTATTTGGAATTTGATTGAGATTTAATTTATCTCCCTTTCTGAGAGGGATTATATTTGGGTAATCTCCCTCAATTATCCCACTTTCTTAACAAATATTCCTATTTTTATTTTTACATTATTTATTGAAGAATCAGTGATCTTTTTGTTATGTTAGAATTGTATTGGTGAGAAGAAAATTGTCCCAATAATTTTATTGAAAGGCATCAAGGTTTTATATACTTTATATTGTTATATATATTTCTTATATAGTTTATGTTGAATTATTTGAATTTAATTATAAGGGAGAAATTAATCTTCTAATCCATGAGTTGATTGATGATATAGATTGAGGTAGGTGGTTGTCTCTGAACAAAGCGTGTCACAAAACTTGATTTGGGGGGGGGGGGGGTTGAGTATAGTTTCACAGTAATTGATGAGAGGTTCTCTATTTTTTTTCTTATGGGAACTCCTAATGGATTATAAATTTTTAATGGGATAAAAGATGGATTTCAAAAGGTATGTGGTTATTATGAATTCATATTAATTAATATTAAGAACTTCGATTGTTCTAGTGTATAAGAGGCCAGGATCATCACACCCTACTGGTGGGAATTACTTTATACTCCAGGACTCTCTTATCAATTTAAAATATGTTCATGAATCTTTACCAAACCATGATAGGAGACTAGTTACCAAAACATTTACAACGAGGTGTTGAAAAATGATGATGTAAATGCCTATACATATCAAAGGCATCCCACAGATGACACTATCTATATGTATCACATGTTCTCTATCTTGCTATATGTATTACTTAGTGATGCTGTTTTGAGGATTTCCATGGTTTAAAGTAGTAAAACCGGGTGCTCTAGAGTATTTCAACAACTAGGAAGGTGGTAGGTGTTATGATTTTATGATTATAAAAATAAAGGGCTTTCCTATGTTTCCTCAAAAAGTAAAAAAAATGCGAAGATTTTGACACAGATTGTACCTTTTAAGGTCATCCGACAAGGGATGATCTATGTAGATTAACATCATGTTGTATGGATGACTAGGAGAAAAGTACCTAATAATTATTGGTGTGGGACTTATGCATGTAATCAAATATTTATTTAATAATTTAAAGGAATATTTACGAACATTGATGAGTGAGATTCATGATGATTGTGATATTACGATGGTAGATATTATCGGAAGTGTGGATTGATGAGGATGATCTGATGTTATAGAGAGTATGTCTCTATGAAGATTGCTTGCATAAGAAGGATAACCCAATGAGAGTTATATAATGGGACATATAAGGAATATAACCATATAGATTGGGGTATGGTTCCGTTCAGGATTATATCCTGATAGAAGACGGTCTATGGGGATTGTGGCCTTGATAGTAAGGACATTCAGACACGCAGTGGTATAGATGGGAAAGGAAACAAATGATCTTATAATGAATATGGTTAGGTGAGACTAATTATGAAATGTTAATGGTGTTATTCATGAGACTTAGGGAATCCTCTTTCATATCACATCGATTCATAAATCAAATCCAACGTAGTTTGAATGAAACATTTTATGGTCATATTATAAGACTGTAGCATATAGTGAAATGTCATGTGGTAAGGAAACGATGGTGTAATTTAACATGATGTGACTAGGTCTTGTATTGGGGAATATGTATATGAGATATAGGGCTCGAGACTTGGATAAGCGCCTTATGTATCCCGTATAGAAAAAGTAATTAGAGTCCACATAGTTATGATATTATAGGTTTATACATCATAAATAGTGTGACAATAAAGGTTTGTGAAGGATTTATACTTATAATCCTTCCCTAAGATGCTTTATTGAGAGTATAGACCTCTGATGGAAGGGAACATGTAGTCACGACTTACACCTACGATTGAGGCCCATGTTGGGGGTATTTTTTTATGCTAATGGAATGATCATTGAAAACATCTAAGCTTATAGGAGTCATAATCAGTGTGAGAAATAAGAGATAATAGGATATTAGACACATTGAATATGGGTATAATATTGAATTTGTGTGGGGATTATTCTATAAGTCTTCCCTATGGGAAACATAGTTATGAGTCCCATGGAGGATATGACTATTTGAGAAAATAAATGAGCATTCAAAATATGTATTATAATGAAAATGATATATGGGGTATTTGAACATAGTTTCATTAAACTTTTATGGTCTTTATGGGAAATATATCCTCATATAATTACTGATGAATGTTTATTATATATAGAAATCATGCCTTAAAAAAGAATATTACATGTCCTCCCTATGATAAAATTTAGATACTGTAATAGTGGGTTCCATACACCCATCTTGAATAGTAGTTTAGATTACCATACCATGTATACAGTGAGTTATGAATGAAGTATACATACCACTATAGAGTTTATATTTCTACATCACCTATTTAAATGGTAACATTCATATATTATTTGTTGTATTTAAATGTTATAAAAGTTCCTAGACTATATTGAGAACCTCAAGATAATATTACATTAATCATAAACATATGTCCTATGTTCTAGAAAAATCATACTTAATGGAAATAGTGGATACATGACTACTATGTGTTGGGGGATCATATTCACAGAGAACCCACTTCATGATGTTCTCACTTGGTGATCTCTAGTAGGTGAGATCACGAGGAAATAATTGGTAATAAGAACACCACATGTTTTTGGTGTCATTTTTTGTCTCTATATGAAAAAATGTGTAATGGTATATTTACCTAATATAATTATCATTGTGTTCCATTTGATGAGGTACTTTGATGAAAAACCCCTGACATTGAATTTTTGGTGAGGTAGCTTGGTTTGGGTACGTCATTGGTGGTACAAAATTAGTTGAATGATTAAGATATAAATTTTCACTTCTGAGTTGTGGAATTTATATCTCAGGCCAAATTGGTCATAATTTAAGAACATTCATAAATCCTAGGCCAAGGTAGTCGAAGTTAAGTATATCCAATTAGATCAAAATTAATAAATCAAGAAAGGACGATAACACTAGTGTGCATCCTTCTTTATGAGATATCATGAGATAATAAAATTATATTACACAAAACGTGTTCATAAGAAATGTTTTCATTGTTATGAATTTTACATATCTATTTTGGGTCCATGAGGAGTTTCTAGACTCCACTATAGGTCTATGAATATTATTCACTATTATCGAGATATGTTACTAGATGGTCACACTTAATAGCATATTCTAGTGTCTTCCTTATTCTGGTTAATAAGAATATTGGACACAGTAGGAACCAACATGGGGACCAGAATTTTTACACTTATTAACGATCACCAAAGAATAAAAAATCAATATTATTTGATTATATAATAATTAGATTGGGTTTATTTCTTAAAAGTATTCAAAAAAAATTAAGGTAATATGTGGGAAATTATTTTATGAATAAATATTAGTTTAATATTCAATGTTCATTTAATATTGTGGGAATTATGAGTCGAGTTAGTGAATCAGTTTTATCATGTAATATATTTATTTTATAGTAATTTTTTGTGAAAAAATATTATTGGAATTTATGTCATATTTATTTCATCATAATGTTTCATTTATTTCTTATATAGCTGGCATTGGATTTTCAGGGTTCGGGGAACCATTTTCAGTTATTTGAGACTCCCACTACATCAGAAGAAGATATGGTCCCAATACATGATTATTCATTCCAATGGAATTGATAGCCTCTATATCCTCACACTTTTTATATTGATAAAGTATCCATCTAAGCATTTGACCCAAGAATGCCTTCGTGGATCAAAGGGATGAAATCAAGGTGATCATCGCAATGTTGAAGGAATCATCAGAGCTCCGTATTAGCACCTTGAATTTGATGATCCTTGTACATGAAGATTATTGAAGTGTGATTGGATGATTTTTAGGGGTTCAACCATAGATTCTTCGAGCAATGGTCACCATCAATGGGCTAGTGTTGAGCGTGCATTGATTCAAATGATGAAACCATTCAACTTAAATTTTTTTACTATAAAATATTCATGTGAGTTCTTCTAACCTCTAATGGGGATCTGATGACTGGGGAAAAAACCCTAATCACTCCATTAATGAAAAATTTTAAATCTCCAACCCACTAGAATCTATTGTGTGCCCCGATACTAGCATAGGAGTCCTTTCATTTCATATTGTTCCTCATCTGGTTGTGGGTAAAGAATTGAGTTCATGGGGAATTTTTTATTCTGAGTTTGAAAGTATTAGGGTCTTTCACTAAGGTGGGTACCCATATGGGAGAACCATGAAGAATATACCAACTAAAGGTTCATTAAATAGGGATTTGGGCTTACACCAAGAAGGATGCCCGATATGGATTAATCTGAGAGGATTGTTTGAGTTTGAACTTATGTTGCACGATGATGCAAAAAAAGATACATATCAACTTAAGGTGTTTAAGGGAATGGTAGGGATTTAACTTTGGTGGATTCCCATGAAATATACTAATTTATTTTCTTATTAAGGATAAATAAAAATTACCATTAATAGTCTGTTGAATATTCCCTTATAGCATAGAGGCCTTTGCGGAGCATTTCACAATGGCCTTTCTGAGGGAACGACATGAGATAAATCCTCCACATCTTGAAAAAGGCTAGTAGATCACATGACCATGTAAGGGTAATTTGATCATCTGACCTCAATGGTTTCATATGCATATAATTGGGTTCATGGAATGGGGATCCTGAGAGAGGCACAAGGGAAGTAGTGTATGACTATGTTTGAAAGTTCATGTCCACGAATAGTTGTCTGTAAGGTAGTAGGAACATATCTAAGGGAGAATAGATAGGGGATTTTATGAGGTACTTAAGGAAGGTATCATGAAGGGATAGATCATAGATGATTCTTGCTTAACCAAAGGTAAATAACAACTACCACATGACAAGATCGCATGAATCCACTTCAATTGAATTCACTATAAAGGGATCCTCTGCTTAAATGTGTCCTATGGAAGATACGTTTCCTAGACAAGTCTATATGGTCATCATCACATAAGGATACTACATGAACAAGGGTTCTCATATCGGTTCTTCATGAATACTTTACATAACTGAGGTCTCACATGATTAAGAGAGACCACATGATCTGTCCATCAATAAGAACATCTTTAAACCCTTGTCATTACCAGAATCATAATAATGAGTGTAGGAACATGATCTAGCCCTCATGAAGGAGACCACATGAGAGAATATCATGAATCCAATTCACATTAATGAGCTGTCAAGGGATTATTCCCTCATTTTCAACACATAGGGGGTAGGTTGCATGATTAGGGATTCACAGAATCGAAGCCTCATGAGTAATGGATTCCTGACAATGGGAACATGACTTGTACCACATGAGGAAATCATATGATGAATAGGGAGTTATGTAATCACGTAATTTATGGGAGATCATGCAAATTCATGATTACTTGGAGAGCTTCTATAGGAGTAGCTACCGGTATCTTTTCTCATCCTTGTTTCCTTCTTTCTCCTGGTGGTCTCTCATTCATCCTTCCCTTTACTCTGTATGTTTTTTCATATTTTCTCACCAATAATCCCACTAATTCCATTTAGGGATATGGTTGAGGTTTTATATATAAAATTGGAGGCCTATATCCCTACCTAATTACATGATGAGGATGCCACATATATAAATTGAGGCAATGGAGAAACCTTCTCATGAGATAGTGCCTTCTCATGAGTGATATCACAAAATCACATGTAATTTTCACTATCAAGTGAATATTAAAGCCATAATGTAATCAAAAGTGAGTGAAAATGGTTTACCTATTGACTATCTTTGTACACCCACCTCATAATCGGGGGGTTCCATGTTTCCCCCTTCTTCCATTAAAAGGGGGTTTTATCAATAAAAAAAATATTTGAAGGCCATTGGGCCGTTGGATGGAGGGGGGTTCCATGAAATAAAAAGTGACCAAAAATATCCTATATCATGGAAAATTATTTCAAATTCATCCACATAATCTAATGGATAATCTCATGATTGCATGGTTAGGGAGTTTCATGTGAAAAAACAACCACTAATAGCCTCCATGAATCCTTAAAGAAATTATCTTAAGGTACCATGATCACATGTTTTAATGGGAGTCAAGGGCTTCAGAATCCTCTTGTAGCATCAGTTCATTCTTCAATAAAACACGTGCATGAAAGACACAAATTACATGCATGGAGGTTAAACAATGGATTTTTTCCCTCGGTATATCTAATGGAGAAGTCCAGATAAAAAAATATTGAGTACCTTAACAAACCCTCATCAGGAGGTTGAGGAATATGGTAGGCTTTAATAGATCATCTTGATCGGGTGACTGGTGTAATATGCATAACATTTTAAATGTGGGAACAATATCGTGTGTAGTAGACATCCAACATAAAAAATCAAAATGAATGGAGTGTTTTTAATATAAAACTTAGCTACCTATACCTATTAGTTGTGATTATCTGGTTTCTATCAAGTATTCCATTGGCACCACCCCAAGGAGGCACATCCTCTACCCTACGAACACATAGTGTGACTCTTCTTCCTAAATTCACATGCATGTGCACACACACACACCCCTACCACTATGGCTAGTCGGTTGTGATAGATCCCTCACATAGTCAAGGAAATTACCACATGTTACCTATCAAGTTGGATTTCATGATAACCATGTTTTTCATATTTTTTAATTAAACATTTATATAATAATTAGAATGTATTATATATAAAATGTGTGATAAAATTATTACATGAAATAATCCCATAATTACAAAATATATATTTTCAATATTCTTTAAATATTCTCAAAATCCATGATGAAAAAATATAAATAATATTTTTCATGGGATTTAAGTCTTGTAAATCCTTTCATGATGAAGTTCATTGAAAATTTATAGTGGCATAAAAACATCCCCCCTAAGAAATGGATTCATTTAGAACAAAATGAATTCGATTCTATATAAACATATGCCACTTCACATCATACATAGGAATTTTATTGGCTCTTTAATTGAAACCCATGAGAGGATTATCTAAAGATGTTTTTTGAATCATGGATTTCAGGTATTTATAAGGGGATAATATCAACTTTATGTGTTTGGGTTTCCAAGATGAATGATCCTCCAAATGAATGAGTTTCCAAATGGGGCAATCTCATCTTAGGCACGAATATCCTGAATTGGAAAAGTTATAAATTATAGGGCAGAAAAGGGATTGGTATATATAGAATTTTGTTATGGATCCAAGATAAGATATATATACATCTCTATATATCCTATGAGAGAAAGAATCAAGCCACACATATTTTGGATAAAGGGAATAATATTAAGATCAATATCATACATAGAAGGACAAAATTTTAAACATATATTCATGGATGATTAATTTAATGATGAAACCTCAAACATATAATTGTCATGTATGTGGTACATAGTAAAGGGGATAACATCACTTTATAATAGAATCATGGGTAGGGACCCTTTTTTTAATGGTTACATTTCATGGATCTATCTCTAATGCCACAATTTCAGGCCACACAAACTAGGCCCCTCTATGTAGTATAAAGTAATGTAAGATAAACCATGTATTATAATGTTTCAAGTCCCAATAGAAATGGGTACCCTTAGACAGGTCCTATGGAATATAATTTTGATCAAATGTTTTACAAGGCCATTGGACATATAGATCATAGCTCATTTTTTTCAAGGGGAAACTAGTGCCTCATACAAGATTTGTATATTTTATTTTATCTATAACTTTTTACTAATCCATTGAGGGACAATCTTAGTGGGCATGAACATAGATTATTTTTAATACCCCCTTTTTTGGTTTTAAACCGAATATGTTTTATTCCATTTATATTTTTTAAATGCTTAATATGTTACCTAATATCCTGAAGAGTAGAGTTTATCAAGAAGATACTCAACCTTTTCTAAGGGTTACCTCAATGGATTTTCAACAAGGTGAGAATTTATTATCCTTCAATTAGAATACTATGGTCTTCAAAGTTATACTAATGAGTTGATGAAGTTTTTGTTCAAACTTATTTGGAAAAAATGTTTTATTTTTAGGTTATATGGCATGGCCCTTGTCCTACTATAGTTTGAGGTTATATATCATGGACCCTATGTTGAGAAAAAAATCATGTATATGGAATTACAAACTCATGGAAATTATGAATAATGTTGCAATTATCTTTAATTGAGAAGTTGACATGGGTAATACATTCTAAGATGATCACAAATCAATCCAAGGTAACAAGATCCTATCTAATGTCATCAAAACTAACTAAGATTCGAAACCCTTTATTGTAATGAAACAACACATATGGTTGATGGTTCATGGGAAATTATGAAGATCCAAATCATTAATAGTCAATAATAGGGGTCCCTTGAATCATAAAACACTCCTTAAAAGGGTACCTGTAATAAATAATGGGCGACTTAGATACTCAAGACACAGATTTGATCTTGGAGGATGAGTATTCACGAATGGTATAGAAAAAAATATCATTGCATCAAAGATGAGTATTCAATAAGGATTAGGGAACCATGAATCCTTGAATCAAATATAATTATTCAATAAGTGTTCTTTCACCCAATATCCTTACTTCAGATATTATTATTAAGGATGGGTTCTTGAATCTTGTATCCTTTCTTCAAATATGAGTATTTTAGAATATTCTAGGCACACTACATCCTTGATTTAACAATGAGTATGATATATGGTGATGAAATGTAAATTATTTCAAATCCACCTTGATAGTTGGATCTTGGGATGTGTAAATCATGCCCATGGAATTTTAATCATGGATTTAGAGATGGAACAAACGTACTTCGGATGATAAAAAATCACTCTAACATTGCATTATCCTCTGAAATGTTTCTATGGATGATAGTAATATGAGGTCCTTTTTGAAAGTCCAAGACACATTTGGTTGATAGATCATTCTACCTTGTATATATCCAACCCATGAATGGTCAATCAGAGGGGAACCTTTAATCCACAGAATCTCTTTTCCAAATCACATGGAAGGTTTTCCAAGATTCAACCATTTGATTAATTGTATAGAGTATGAATAAAGGTATACAAAGGAGGATTTTCAAACCCTAGAGATATATTATAGACAAACTCAAATTAGGGGGAATTTATGTTACAAGGATGAAGCTTAGAACCTATGGCATGTGGTTTTGGGTCACATTATGAAGCCATCAAAAAGGTTCTAGAATAAGGTACCATGTCCTTTCTTGAATAATGGGTATGATGCATAGATGCGTAACAATGTGGGTATTCAAATAAACATGAATATTTATATTATGGGATGTGTAAATCATAAGCTCGGAATATTTTGGTCAATAATATGTGGAGATTTATGGGAGTAGGCCATCCATTAGTATTAGTAGAATCTAGTATCACATATAGTTAGAAACATATCTCATGGGGCTGAGGGGTCCCGTTCTTCAAGGACAAAAAAATATCTTAGGTTACAAGCTCTGACGAATTGTGTTATTCACCAATAAATCTTAGTAGAGTCCCTTCAGACTAGTTAGTCCCTATTACCAATATTATATGAGGGAGAACCAATATGAATTACTCATGGTTAGGGATTCCAATATTTGTTCATCGATGTATGGAATTGGTTATTATTAATTGATATATTAGAGACATAAATATTGTATATGGGTAATGTAATATTCAATAAGGGTTAAAGAACCTTATAGGTTATTCTAGTGTGTATGGAACAAATTTTCAGGGTGATGCTTTGTGATAAGTCATTAATATAACTGCTTCTTAGAATAGAATGGTCAAATGAGCATTAATTGATTTTTTCTGGGGTTTCAAGATATACCTTGTGAGCTCTATGTCTCTTTTATTAACACACTAAATCATTTCTAAACTATTTGAGAGAATATATTAGTGACTGATGACTTGAGTGTTTCTTAGACTTCCATTTTCAGGTTTTCATCCAAAAACATTTTATCTTTTGTTCACTAGTATTTTAGATTCCTGCAATTTAGACAATCTATGGACAAATTTTATGGTCGTAAATATTGAACAATGTTAAAACTTTTTATGTTTTTGATGTGGGGAACAATGATGGTCTGTATAGTTTATCATCAAGAAACATGGATGTAATTTTCATTTAGTTTAACATCACATGATTGAGACTTAGGTGTTGTATGATTTAGGGTTATGTGACAAGGACATTATTCTATATAGTTTAACATCATATATCTAGGATGAGATATGGGTGAACTTTATTTGAGAATAAGGTTATGTATAAATAGACACATCCTAGTCATCCTTTGGAGAGATCTGACTCATACAAAAGAAAATCTTATGTAGATCAAAGTCATATGTTATAAAAGAGAGTCTTCAGGGTTTGATCATTCTTTAACAGTTTAGGGTCCTCAAAGGTGGAAAAAATTTTCCTCCTAAAATTATCCATTAAGATCCTAACATTCTAAATGGGGTAATGAACCAAGATCTCTAGTCTCACGGGAATCATTCTTGGTGCGAGAAACCAGAGGTGGTAATTGTATAATGCATATTTTCTTAGAAAGGGGTTCTTGAAAAAGAGGGATTTTAAACATGGGGGAGGTCCTACCCTAACATGGTTAAACAAATGAGGGAACCCATGATGACAACTCTTACATATATATGGATCACACATAGATTGAGGCCATTTTCCAATTTATGATTTTTCATGGATCTAATTTGAATATGAGGAAGAATCAGCTTATCTTATTGGAGGAAACAGATGTGACCCATTTTGGTTGGATAGTGATTTAATCGGGCACAAAGATGAGTTGGGGGAGATTTATTATTTCTATGTCTGGGATTGTATTGGTTTCAGTATTCATCCTATAAGGATAGAATCCAATTAATAGGATAACCCCTTATTCAATGAATATAACCTATGTAGTTCAAGCTCATACGTGGATAGAAATTGGTTTTTTTTTGGAAATTTTAGTGGGGACTAGGTTTTCAAATCCTAGCATCCCTATATATCATATAAGGATTAGAATAAAGCCACACGTAGATCTTATATTATATCCCTACATATATATAACTCAAACATTGATAGGTTAATTTTATCAAGTTGTACAAAATATCATTGGGGATTAATCTCCACTAATCTGAAACGTGTAAAGGAAATGGAAAATCCATACCTTAGTGTAGTGACATAAGGGAAGTGAAGTCATTCCATAAGGGTTTAAACTAAGGTTGGAAGGGTAAATTCAGAAATAAATTGATAATATTGAGAGAGTATAACTGATCATCACTAAATATAATGTGCTAATATGAATCAAGACACACATAGTTCGCGGATTGAATGTACCTAACATAGTTCTGACTCATATATAGAGGAAATGTAAAGGGATTCACCTTATAAAATTATCATTTAGTGAGGTGATGAATTTTAACACATCATGGTGGAAGGGGGCATTATCACACCTCATTTTTCAAAAGATTACATAAGCAGTTATAGGTTTTAAGACATAATTACTTGTATAGATTGGGTTTATATATAAGGAAGAAAAGGGGGGTAATTATTTTAATGATCATGTCTGGGCCGAAAATGGAGAATCCAAATGTCACTATATATAGTTTATCGATAAGAATCAATCCATATGTAGTTCTTATAAATAGTTTCCCCCATATAGATCTAACTCATATATAAGGTAAATGGTTAAGTTATTACTCAAAAGAGATGTTATCCACTATTGTTGGGTGAATGATCTATAATTGTTGATTTTATCAGTAAGTAAAAGGGATATCACATTGGGAGTAGATTTTAATGGTGACGGAATGTTATCAATATTACATCCAAGTGAGGGAGACTAATTTTGATATAGACCAAACACTGATGAATGTTATAATATCATTGAACCTATGACTAGGACTAGGAAAATATACCCAAGAAGCACTATGTTTCTAGATAGTTTATAAATTAAGCCACAGATAATTCTAATATAGAACATTACCTACATAAATCAGTATTATATGAAGGGATAGGGTATTTTATCTTATATTGAAATTGTGGATGGGCCTAGGAAATGTGGGTCTTAGAATCACTATGTATCTTGTATAAATATGAATCAGGACACATATAGTTCTTAAAAGAGGGTCCTCTTCATAGATGATACTCATATGTAGGGGATAGAAAAAAATTCAATATTGTTTTGGAAATTGTGGTTGGTCCTAGGATTTAAGGATTAAAGAATCACTTTATATCCTATATTTACATGATTAAATCTAGGCATTGTTCTTGGAATGAAAGGTTCTCTACATAGATTTGACTCATGTGAAGAAAAATTGAATTTTATTCTGAGAATATGTTTATAGATGAGGGGACCTATTTCAAAATCTATTATATAGCTCTGGATCATATATAGGATGGGCTAATGTTCATCTTATGATTAAGTGGATGGTGGTTGAGTCTACATAATAGTACCAAGAAATCAACATGTATCCCATTGTTATGGGAATTAATCCTGTATATATCTCTTTTAAAGGAATATTCCTTGCACAATTATAGCTCATATGAGAGGAATAATGGAATTAAATCTCTAAACCATAGGTTGCCTATGTGATAAATACATATAAATGGATCAATATCTCACATAGGGGGAAATTGGACATATGGAATGGGCCACTCTAAGTAGTTTAGAGTCTTGTAGAATAGACTTCCCCCTTGTAGTTTAACATCATATGGAATGGATTTGGGTGTGATGTAGTTTAAAGTCTTACCACTAGGACCTGTTATTGATTTCTCATAGGATTCAAATAGATGAAAATTTGTATACCCTTTTCTTTGTGTTATGTTAGACAATTCCCAATATAAATGAGTGGAAGGTCAAACATTGAGAAATGGTGAATGGATTGTAAATTATGGAGTTAAAAGGGGAAAGTTATTATATATCCTTTAAAAATTTTGTTGTTGGACTAAGAGTATAATCTACATGTCACTATGTATCCAAAATTAATGGGAATAAATCATTACATAGTATGTTTAAGTGAAAGTCCACATACTGATCTGGATCTTATATATGGAGATGAAATATTCAATTTTGGCCCATGTCCAACCCATTTAGGGTTATGTTGGATGGACCAAGGATGATATATAATTTAAGGACTTATATCTTGGACTTCAAGGATTTAGTATCAAAGGAACTCATGCCTGGTTCTAGGATATGTGAGCCTAGATATCACTACATATCCTAATTAATGGGAACCAAAACAAAAATAGTTCTTAAAATGACTCCACATCCACATAAATCAGGTTAAAATATAGAGGCCATTATTTTGTGATTGAAGGAACAATTGGGCCTAGAATAAAGACCCATGTGTAACTTTATATCCATTCATGATGACAATCAATAATCACATTATTCTTATATAAAACTTTACATAGATATATCTAATATAATAGGAGTGGGATTTTGGACATTTCATGAGTGGACCATGATATTATTGTTGGCAATGGTCCCATATACATATCAATAACTTATACATGAGAGTGAAATTTACATGTTCTATTCTAACATAGGGATAAAATAATATATCCTATCATAGTTTCAAGGATATGGTGAATACATTCCATGTATCCTAACATGGATCAAGCTCACATGTATATAAATGGTCCCATATGATAGCTCACTCTATGACATTTAAGGTCTTACAGGATGAACCATATGTCATTCAATTTATTTTCATGTGAAAAGAACTATCAAGGGTTGATGTTTATATTCATGAAACTATGAATTGGTGGGATTATTGATATAATTTAGCAACTTAATAAATTTTGGTCTTCACTTAATATTTATATAATAATATTAAAGGGTAAAAGAATATGATATTATAATCTTTCTTTGATAATGGGTATTATACAAATATGTGTTGCATTGAGGGTATTTGAATCCACTTTAATAGTTGGGTTATGGTATGTGTAAATCATATCCCTAGAATATACGAGTCATTGATAATTGAATACTGGTAGGTGTTGGTCAACCATTAGTAATGGAAGAAAACAGTATCACACTCAATCAGGAAAATAACTCATGGGGGTTAAGGGGGGACTTTCATCTAGGACCAAAACATCCCCTAGTTCACTTGCTTTGAGGATAGGTATTGTTAACCAATGAATCCTAATGGGGTCCATTTAGATCAATTATTCAATGTTACCAATAATCGGTAGGGGAAAATGAAGTGGAATGACTCAAGGTTATGAGATTCCAAGATAAGTATATCGACCTAGGGAATTGGTGGGTATTAACTTAGATATTGAAGATTTGAAGTTGGATAGTGGAGAGTGTAAAATCCATTTTGGGTTCAATAATCCCAAAGGATCTGATACCATATATGGAACAAATTTTTGAGGAGAAGGGATAAGCCTTGTAATCATTAAGTACACAATCTACAGAATGGATGATATACCAAATGAGAAAGCCTCATGTCATGCAGTTTAAGTTCAAAATACAACGACCAAGTTTCCTATATTTGTATAAAATTTATCTCAATTTCACTCGTCAGAGTGGATTTCTAGATCATTTAAACTCACATGACACATTCTTGATTTAAAAAACAAGATAAATCTAGTAATTCTATTAAATAACATGAGAGTGAATTACAGGGAACTTGTTGGAGGATTCATATTTTAATGTGAACATGAATCTCTATATATATATAACTCTTGTGTAAGGACATGGTTGAAAGTGAGGAAAATTTGTTGATTTTCCTAAAATAGATGATCCTTGAATCGTTATGTATCCCACTAAATGGGAATCAAGACACACATATATTCAAATGCTCCTCATGTTACTCCATTCTCTTTGAGTATATCAGAATATCATAAATAAAGATTATCACAAATATTTCAAGGTAATCTCTAAAGACACTAATCGTTAAATCAATGGAAATTTATTGATAATTAGTGAGTCTTGAGGGAATCCCTATGAACTCATAGTTTCTATAACTTTTTTGAAAATTATTCTTGGGAATATATTCTTTCTTAACCTTTAATTCGTGATATCATGACTAAAGGTCCACCTTAGAAAAATACTTGTCCCCGCATAGATGATTGAAAAATAAATCTATCCATTGAAGGGGGTACTTTTTATTTATCATAGTTTTGTTGAGATCATGATAATCAATGCATATGCACATTGATCCATCCTTCATTTTGACGAAGAGGACCAACACACCATATAGTGAAGCACTCGGGTGTATAAAACCCTTGTGAAGATTCTCTTGTAATGGATTCTTTAGTTATTCTAGTTAAAATATCGTTATTTTATAAGGCTTCATTGATATATGTAGTCATCCAGGAAAAAGTTCAGTTGAGATCTGAACCACTCGATCAAGAGGAAGACCAGAAAATTCCTTAGAGAACAAATTTGTGTAGCCCCTCACAATGGGCATGTCTTTGATCATGATCATCTCCTTTGTCTCAATAATTTAAGCTAGATATTATTTCTCATAAGGTAGTAATATCCACACATGAGATGATTATTCTGAAGTAAATTCATCTTCCTCCTTACACTTGTACACAATTAGAGGATGATTCAGAATGTAAAGAGTTATATCCCTTTCCCAAATGTAGATTTTAGATTTAAATAAATATTGCCAATACATTCCCAATATTTCATCAAACTCTACCCAATGAAGTATGATAAGATTTTATGGGAGGATCAGTCTACAAATATTAAATTGAGAGGAGTTATCTACTTTGGATCCAATTATTTCACCATTTAATGTTTTCATAGAAGATCAACCTCCATACTTTGAGGTGGCGTTTTAATATTTCTACAAAACATTTAAGATATAAAAGAATGCATAGAACTATAATCAAATAGAATATTTTCTATTCTTGAATGAATAACTGGTGTACCTATCACCACATAATTTTTGACATCCACATATACAGTAGTGATAAAATATGTAATTTTTTACAGCCTAGGAGGTTGTTTTTGTTGATTTTATCTAACAACCCTTGGCATAGGGAAATGGTTCGCACAATTCGCATGTCCCTTGAAGTTGAAAAATTGTAAAATTTGTTGAGTTTTGATCTAAAACATCTTATTTGCTTTCCCAATATTTGGATTCTTCATATCTATTTGGATGTTATTAGATAGATCCCACATTATTTCACATTTGAAGCATTTCATGGTTCCTTTCGAACTGTTCTCAGGATGCGTCTTCCCACAATTTTGACACATGTGGTGTTTGGTTTTATTTTCATCATAGGATTTATTTGTTTAGCCAACCATATTAAACTCATTTTTCTACTTTTTTCCTGGTCCCATGAGACCAATTAGAGTCTCTGATTTATAGTGCAACCTTGAGGGAACAATTTACAATCTATTCATACATTTAAAAGTATTGAAACTCCATCACGTTTTGTAGAATCATATTTAGTCTACTAAATAAGAAATCCACCTTGATTTCAGTGTTCATGACACACCTAGATGTGTATCATGAAATCCTAGTGAAAAGTTTCTTGTATGCCCTGATAGACTCATCTTCTATCTACTTCAGTCTGAGGAATTGCATTTCCATCATGAGATGGAGGGTTCAGGGAAAATATTTATTGAAAAATATTTTCTTTAGTTCTATATAGTCCATGGAATGAATTTCCTCTTTGGAATTCATGTTTTTAATTAGTTTCCACCACATATCATCTTCCGTATCAAAACACTAGACTTCCAACCCAACTTTCTCTTCTTATGAGCACTGGAGGATATGTAATAGCTTCTCAATGGAGTTTATCCATTGTTCTATGTGGAGGGAATCAGAAGATACAAAAAATATTGGAGGCCTTTTCATATAATGTATTTGACCCCAAAAGTTTCTCTCTTAGGAGAATTACGGAATTTGATTTGATTTAAGTTATTATTCATAACATGATCCAGTTGAGTAAGTAATATCCTGAAGTTTTGAGCACCTGTTCATGTAGAACCCCCAATTCTAAGTATATAACCCTTTATTTATTATTTTCACATATATAAAGTAAAAGGGTGAAGGTTTAGAGAGTTTTAAGAATGTTTGGATAGTTTTTGGGGACTTTCTAGATGTACACGGGTGGTACAACGTTTGTTCCAACCTTACAAGAATCCTAGTAATAACTATGCAATTTGAAAAGTGCTTTTGGGAAAATTGAGGTAGTATCATTGAAATTGTGAGAACACAGTTAGAGAGACCATGTAAAGAGGTTGTTTGAGGTCATTCTTAAGATAATAGCTAACACATGGTTATCATAATGTTTTTCTAACCGTAAGACTAAATAGTGTGCGGGTCAAAACCACCTCCTTAAAAAGTGGATCTAACTCATCTTTCACTTTAACCTACTCGTGTTTTCTAAAAAATGGACCTAAATCAGGATTTTTCTTCTCCAAAGGACAAATATGTTTATCCCATTAATCCATAAGTGATCTGAAATCTTTCATTGGTGATTAGAAGTCGATTACTCACAGTAATTTATCATTATTCAAAGTACTTCTCACGTTTTCTTATATCTACATCACCCCATTTCTCAAATTATGAAATGTATGCCTGTTGTGGGTAGATATAAGATTATAGATGCTAAATAGGATTATATTTGGATTGGTTCATTTTAGGGTAAGATATATAAGGTTGTGTTGTGGATTTTTCTCTCCGTTTTGTTGATGTTCTTCATCTATTAACCATTTTCTCTAGAACATTCAAGGTAGGTGGATTCACTCTAGAATTTTCTTTCTAAAACTAATTATCATTACATAAAATTTATTACATCATGTGAAATTGATTTTTAATTACATGTTCAATTATTTTTGTAAACCCACTTGAGTAATGCTTCGTGGAAATGTGGAAATTGAGTGTTTTTCTATATGTGATTTGGTTATTGATTTTAAAAGGTGGATTTTAAAATGGGGATTTAATGGAATTTTGGTAAATGGTTTGATTATAAAAATTCAATAAAAGGAATTATTTTATTGAAATAGAATGGTGTATTAGAATTGGTTTACTTAATTATTTTCAATAAAAGAACGGTTTTATTGAAATAAATAAAATGTTCATTTTGGCATTGGTTTTTGGCATGATGATTGTGTGTGCTCAAGTGAATTCAGGAAAGGTAAGGGAAATGAGTATCCCCCATAATTAGTGGGATGGATAATTCTTAGGGATCATACCCATAAAAATTGTTCACTAGGTGACGGATTAATGAAAGGATGAATCCCCACTCACGAGTATAGGGAGGCCTAGGTTACATGCATGGCTGGATGTGTGGATAAGTGGAATGGAATAATTATTCCAAAATCGATATTGAAAAAAGGTTTTAAAGGATTGTTTGGTTTCTTTTCTTGAAATATATATTTTGTTGGAAACGTTTTTAGCATGTAATTTGATTATATTTAGTTATAAACAATTTTTATAATTGTTTTTATATTGTTAAAAACTCTTTTGGAATTGTTTTTCATAAA
The DNA here is from genome assembly GCA_963277665.1 of Viscum album. Classification (NCBI taxonomy): domain Eukaryota; kingdom Viridiplantae; phylum Streptophyta; class Magnoliopsida; order Santalales; family Viscaceae; genus Viscum; species Viscum album. The sequence continues at coordinate 2,217,605 of OY728140.1, forward strand.
TTGTTTCATATAAATGTTTCTAAACGTTCTATCCTAGCGGCGTGAGTATGGAATTTATTAGAGAAAACCTAATAAGGTATATACTCACACCTACTTTTTCACTTTAGTGATTTTTTTGAAGTCATCTTCTGAGACATGAGAAAAATTAAAGTACCACAAGTCCTTACCACTAATTTTTGATACTTTAGTTGTTTGGTGATGTTAGAGTGTAGTGAATGTGGAGCATAGAGTCTTGTGGTTGTCATGAGTTTCTTTATTTTTAGTTTCCCACTATTTAATTTGATGTTAGTTTTTCTTACACTATATCACACTTTGGTTGGTTTTATTTTAAAGAAAATTATTGAGTTGTCTTCTATTTTATCAAGAATCATATTATGGTTATTTATGGTCTTTGTTTAGTGGTTTTATTATTAAAGGTTAATTGTCCCCCATTTTTATTGAAACCCATCAATATATATTTCTAGACTTTTCCATCTTGGGGACTTCTCTTAAGGACAAGTAATGGATCACTGCCCTCTCAAGGCAATGAGAATAAGTGGGTTATAATAGTTCTCATAATATTTGTCTAATCATTAGGGAAATCATCACATTTCATATTATATTAGTTATTGGAATTAGTTCTTCTATTTTCATCCATTAACTATGAAAAAGATAGCACACATAGAGGGATTGAATAATTAGTGTATAAGAATAATAAACAAATATTTTAACATAAAATTATAAACTTTTCAATGAAAATAATGTCCTAACATGTTTTTCCTAAGTTATATATACTGATAGAATTATCTATAGGGTCAGTAATAAATTTATCTATTCCTAATATCAAAACATAACTAGACCATTCTCTGATACCAACTATAATGGAACTATACTCTTATACATATTATTACACGATTTTAAGTATAATTAACTATTAAATGGAAGACAAAGAAAGTAAATTTTAGTTTCCTTGGAAGATTAGGTACATAATTAAATAACATGAAACAAAAATAAAATAGATTCTATTTAATCTACATAATGATTTCTTAACTCTCATTGTACCCTTACATCTACATAGGATAAACTACGGAATATATAAACAAATTGATGATCTAATAATCCCCCTAAGGGAATAAACATATGAATAAAGTATAGCATATGGGTTAGAAGACATAACATGATGATATAAAAAGGCATTGGACATGAATAAACACAATGAATCATAACATTTATTAACATGTGATAATATAAACATGGCATCATATAAATGTGAAAACACCAGAAAACATTACATAAGAATGAGTCAAGAATCAATGCATATGGGGCACAAGTTAAGGTTAACCACTAAGACCGTTGCACATGGAGTATGAGTCAAGGCTAACCACCCAGACCATATCACATGATGTATCATGAGACTAAGAATTACCCAATGCATTGGAGTATTACCAGGGTTAACCCATCATAACATGTTGAATAATATTTATTCCACATGGAGAATAATATATAAAGAATCAAACATAAACATAAGGTTTACCCATGGAAATAATTGGGTATCATAATCATGTCAAAAGGCATAAAAAGGGGATTATCAAAATGGTGTCCATGAAATAAAGTATTTATTAAATAAATGGAAATTAATAATGGAAAATAGGAATAAATCATGGTATTATATGTAAAAATAAAGTGTAAACATGTAAAAATAGTGTTTATGAAACTTTACAAATAAAACATATAGTGCGGTTTAAGGAAAATATTAAAGATTCTTTATAGAAAAAAAGGCATAATTGTTTGTATAAAACTAAAAATGAACCAATATTGTTTTTGATGATAAAATTACTGATTTTATAAAAATAATAGTCTCATAAAATAGAATATTAAGAGGACTTCAAAATGGGTAGGAAAATCTGGATGTTCACTTGAATCAGGGTTTCTCATTCGGATGAATTGAGAAGGGATATTTTTAAAACATGTAATTCCCCATCAAAGATGGATGATATGATATGGATAAATGAGTTTGAAAATAGAAAAATAATTTATCAAAAGTAAATAAAAATAAAGAAGAGTTACATTGTTTTAAGAGAGATAAAGCGTAACCTGAAGGAAAATGGATGTTTGGAAATGATCCCTTAACTTATGTGTGAAAGTGTTCTAAAAGGGATCTTAATATCAAGGATAATAAAATTAAATCCATTAATTAATTAATTAATAACCTTTTAATAATTTAGTTTATTTATTATAATTTTACTAAGTTAATTTATAGCCTTTTGGTGATTTATAAGATACAATTTTATCATCCTAGGGCATTCATTTCCTTGGTTTTCACGACCGATTCAATTGTCTACATGTATGAAAGATCATATAAACTGGTAACAGTTTCCAAGAATTGACATTATATGACATTAATTAACATAAATAATATTAAATAGATATAAAATTCATTTTTTTTATTTTTTTTTGAGGATGAATCATTAGATAAGATGTTAATGGTAATCATTTATATTATTTTAGCAGTTTTTCAATTATCACAAAATAGTTTTTTTATTATTTAATATTATGTATATAAGACACTTCCAGAAGTGAAAAGGATTATAACATACTTTTTAAAAAAATCAACAATTATAATGATTTTATTTCTATCCTTGAAGGTGGTAAATGAAAATTAAAACATATAATCCACAATGTATGTAAATTAACACATCACGGGAGATGTATACATTTTCTAGAATAAAACAGAGTGGATGGATTTTGATGATGGAAATTCAATTAACATGATAGAATTATAGCATATAAAATCTACTGAACAAATCATTACACTCTGATATGGGGAGGTGAGGAGATGATGATAAAAGAAGTGAAATTAAAAATAAAATAAAAAAAGTAAGAGGATTTTACCTCTTGAATTCTCCTCCTTGAAGACCTCCTTGAGGCACTTGAGTTTGGAATTTTATTGGGACCAAAGGATCATGGAATTGGGAGAGATACCATTTAATTTTATCGGGTAGGAATTGGAAAAGCTTCAAGGATTATGTGGTGTGAGGAGAAGAGGTGGTGAGGGGTGATATTTATAGTGAAGAAGAGGCCTCGGGTTTGATTATTTTATTCATTGTTAATTATTTTGTCTCAGGACTATGAATATTATTGATTCTTATAGATTATCACAATAAATTATGCATGTTATTTTCAACTATTGGTTTCTTACATCATGCATGATGTTTTTATTCATTTATTTGTATTATAATTTAAATATCATAAATTATTGTATTTCACTATTCACAAAAATGGGACTATTTTAGAAAAATACAAATAATTTACCCAAACCCTTTTTCAATGATTATAATTCAAAAATGAACTCAATTTTATGAAAAAAATTAAAAATTTTATAATTTTATTTTTAAATAAAATCCAATTTTATTCGAAAAATACCAATTTTATAAATATAACTAATTTTATAACACTTTGAAAAATTAATTAAGGTCACCTAAAGTTATCTTATAATCATATGACAAAAAAATATTAATTTATGAATCTATTTAATGAAAATAAATTTTATTTTAAATCGTTATATTAATTACATAATTATAAATTAACATTTACATTTTACAAAAATACCAACAATTAATTTTTCATTTTTAAAACATTTATTTAATTAAATTATGATATAAATATATCATATTTTCATTGAAAATATGCCCAAATTTTATTTATACTTTTATAGGTGATATTACTATTCTATTGGTTATATTACTATTCATATTCGTCATGTTACTATTCCTAAGGTCAAGTTACTATTCCATTGGTATATGTTCATTAACTTCTAAAAATACATCTTATTTCATTAATTATTCATTCATAAATTTTTATTGTTTTATATATGTGATTTATAATATATAACATAATTATTAGAAGGGAACTTCCATTGATAAAATTTAGGGTCTTTTCAATTCTTGTGACACTTGTTTGACACTATAAATTGTCTTCTTCAACATTCATACTTTTGAACCATCATTGTCCAAGATAAAACCTTATAATTATTGAATGTATAATTCTTCATAAATTTATCTATTTCAATTATATGACTTCACATCCATTTTGGAAACCTTTTAATTTCATTAAGAAAAAACATAATGATGATTTAGATAGTTTCACGTCTTATGACTATAGAAAGTATCATAAAAACAAATTCTATAAATTTTAGATTACCATTTTAAAAAAAAGTTGACTTTTTCCAGGCTACGTTGCCATTATATTTGAGATTACTCTAAAAATTCACTTCCATGCTATCAATTATTAGTTTTTTTACATGACACTAATTCCTATGTGTTATTCTTCTTGATTTGGTTTGGTTATAATTCCTATTGTGAAAATGTAAGGTTCTTCAAATAATAGTTGATTATCGAAGATGAGTAAAAGGGGGAAAACAAGATAAAATGTTTAATATCACAAGAAATAAATATTTACATGGTTTAGGAATAATCCCTACACCCATGGAGAGGTAGAACATTTCACTTATATTCAAGTAAAGAATTGCAAGGCACAAATCCAGAGTATGTGACCCTAGCTTGAAATGAGCTCATAAATAAAGGAAGTACTAAAATAACCCACATTACTATATTATCAGTCCACAAAATAAGATTTTTCCGTTATAGTAACCGATGGTTGGAATTATATTGTGATATAGTAACCTATTTGTGTCTCTAGTCACTTTCTTCCACCATATAATTTTAAAGTCCACATTCCTAAATTTCATTAAAAAAGTCACTGCTCACCTTTACCATAGTGATTTTTCATTTCTACAGTGTTAGTGTACATTATGGGGCACTAGTAGTAAGAAAAACACAATCCAATGTATTCGGATACACTATACCAACTTGTGCATCATTAAAACTCAATTCTCATGTCATACGGTTTCTTCAGAACTCTTTTGTTCATATTATAAAACAAATATGGTATGATTTCAAATTCTCAATATTCATTTGGATTTACTCTTAATGTTTCTATCTCCAAGAATGTTATAATGATCAATATATTTTCTAAGTATTTGGAACATAGATCCTTCTTGATTTTAGTTTTCCTCATTACTATAGTTTTCATCACTAACCTGAGAGTCATGAAAATATTATCATTCATCTAGAATATACTCAAATTTTCTAGATATATCTTCTATAATTTTATCATTAATGGGAAATGGTTCTTGTAAAAAATGTTATTTTTCAAACACTATCAAATAAAAAATATTCCTTATTTTCTTATTATGGAAACGATATCCTTTTTTGTCAAGTGTATACAAAACAAATATACCTTCTCTTTATCTCTCATAAATATTCCCAAATTTTATCATATATTGAATCATAGTTAAATAAAAATTTATAAATCATATGGAATATCGACCTAATTGGGGTGGAGTAGGAAAGGATTTTGAATATAGACAACTAGAGTTGTATCTTGCCCATAAAAAAAATTAACGTGCCATGCTTCAATAGCATTTCCCATCCCATTATCATCCTTATCTGATTATTCCTATCAACGGCCCAATTTTTGGTGTATATATAGATTATTATATTCATGTATTATCTTTTTGTTCTCAATATTTCAATAAAACTCTTTATTCTTATATTCACATAAATTATTAATAATAATCATTTAATAAAATTCAATGTTTGATTATAAATAATCTATTGAAATTATTTAAATCATTTATGAGTTATTTGATAAAATCATCAACAAATACAAGAAATACTTTTCTCTATTGGTTGACTTCAAGCTCATTGGTTTGTACACATCTTATTGTGCTAACTCAAGAGATTTGTTCATTTAGATTTACACTAACATATAGCTCATTTTAATTATCATTTCCTAATGAAATATAACACGTGTGTTGAGTCTCAACAATTGTATCTATGTTTTATTTCTCAGAGATTTATTTTTTATAAGCATTGCTATATTATTTTCTCCTAAAAAATAAACTCATTTGTTCCCAAGATGGTTTTAAACCTTTATTCTCATTCAACATGAATATTTATCATTAATTTTTTTTATTAAGTTATCATTTGTTCATTTCCACTTTATCATAATTATTCTATCCTTAAAACTCTTTACAATTCATTCATTCATTCAAAAGGTTACCTTATTCTCATTATTTAAAAGTTATGAAGCCCTAAGAATATTTTTTCTAAGTCCATCAACTGAGATAACAACACTATATTTTTTTCTAAAAAATGTTGGTGTATCTACCCCTATAGCATTAACTAATCTATCGTGTTCAAAAGTATTATATCCTCCATCATATTGTTATATGTCCTTCAATATATTTTTTTCATTGGTCACATATGATGATAAACCAATATTACGTTTCCATGACTTATCTCCTTTTAAATACATGAAATCAACCTCAACCACAAATTAAAGTAATTTATTATTCATCTTCTAAAGCTATTTTAACCCTTAATTTTAGATCATGTTCATTGGTAACCAGGCATGACATTTGTTAGTGGTGTTCCTAGGTTGATCCAACCTCCCAAAAGTATCCTCAAGTGAATAAAAGTAATTTTGTAGTTGTACCTTATCTTTTGGTTGTTTTCTTAGTTTGAATTTAGTAATTTCATATTCACATCTCCTCAATTTGGCACATCTCTTTAATTGAGGGAGTGAGAGATTATAAACAAACACATATTATTTGTTTCCAGGATCCCTACAACACCATAATATTACATTAATAGGAATTATCCTAAAATAGAAAATCAATTCTTCAAAATATTCTCATTGAGTTCCCTTCTTCATTAATATCTACTACTATTTTTAAATCCATTAATTCGTAGGATCAAACTCTTCAACTTTGAATGTTCACTTAATATTTTCCTTGTGATTATTTTCATTCCACACTTATTTTCCTTTAGAATTTTTTACACAATCATTTAACATAAAATTTGGTGTTCCTTCCTTTTTAGGGGATTTAATCTAATTCTCCACTAAAGTTTCACTACCACCACTACTAGAATTGGTATCTAGGATGTAAATAAATTTTTTCTTATAATAATGGTTTAATATACATTCTTATTATTAGTATTATCAACTTTATACCTATTTTCAAGCTTTATACAACTTATTTTATTAATTTTTTGAAAAGATAATTTGATTTAAAACAAGAATTTGTTGCATATACTAGCATTTTCTAAAGATATTTGACCTAATAATTCTCAAAAAATAGATTTTTAGTGGTAATCTCAATGATTTTTCCATATGGTTGAAGAATTTAATTGAGATCCCTCATTTTTTATACTTATATCTATAATTTCTTTACCTTTTGACACATCAATGTATTTACTTAATTAATCATTTTCTATCTTCAATTATTTAATTTAGCTTTCATGTATTTTATTATTTTTCAATAATATCATGATTTACTCTCTAATTTAGATCTATTTTAGTGTCTCCTAATTAAATAATTCTTATTTACTACTCCCTTATTATTCTTCTCCACTCAAGTAATATTTGTTCTATTGTAATTTTTCCTAAATGCTATTTATAATAAATCTTGTGATTTTACTTGTTACTTTTAAATTTCCACATCAAAATATGTTGGATCATGTTGTGAGAAAATATTCTTCTAATTTTTTCTATATATATTTCATTTAATTTAAGAAATATTTCTCCATTTAATCTACAATCAATCTTGTTCTTCTTTGATGATCTTTGGGTTTGATCATCCTTCGCTTATTTTTCACTATTCTTAGGGAAAATAGTAAAAAAATAGTCAATCATTCCATAATTAATGTATTTAAATGGGATATTTATTCACTATTTTCCATTTCCTCACCATGTGACATTTATTAATAGAGAGATAAATTATATAAATTATATAGAATCATCTTAACATCAATCACTTGATCACAAGACTTATTTGATTGAACATGTTGTGATAATTTTAAATCATTTAATGTGGTCTCCTTCTCAATTTTTCCATTCCACTTTAAGGTTTTCAAGATACTAGTAATTTGATATATCAAAACATTGTTGAGCTTTTTGATGTTCCACTCATCAAAGTCCTGGTCATTGAGGGTTTAAATCATTTCATTAAATTTATCTAGGAGGTTTATCATCAATGAATTCATGGTAGTGGAATATTTAATAATTTCCCCATATCATGGAATCAAACTTGAAATTTGCTTGGCATAAATGAAGAACTCATCGACTAATTCATCTTCTCCCATTCTGATATTTTCAAAATGAACCACCTTTTTTTAGTTGATAATATTTCACCTTATTGTATCCTTCATTGATATTATTGTGTTTCTTCTAGATTAAATATTCTATTTCAATTCCCATAATTCCTTCCAACTACTTCTATAATAATGATAGGAGCAATTTATTACTTTCTCTCCCATAATCATTGAAATTTGTTTTACTCTATAGATTATAGGGAATCACAACATTAGGAAGACTAATACCATTATTTGTTATATCAAGAATATATATTCTGATTGATATAACATAGAGAACTGTAATCTCTCTCCCTTGGTGAAATTCATTGTCATCAGACATGGGGGATCCGTTATTATTTGTGAAATTCATTGATTCTATAGATATCATCAATAAAAGTTGTAATTAACTTAAATAAAACATGGATCTATGAGAATCATACCTATAATTATTTAAATAATGATATCATACCAAAGGATAACCATAAGATGATAAATGAATTGAAAATTCACATCGTGGGGAATTAATATAATACAAATTATGTGGATTAAGAGAGAGTATACTACCACTTAGCATGGTGGTTTCTAAAAAACCCCACTCTCAAAAAATATGTTATTCAATTTTCATATTAGTATGATTACATCTCAATGGAATGGTTGAGATATTGAGAAACTAAGGACACCAACAGATAAATAAAATTACATGTTTCAACCACACTTATTATCATGTTTCCCATATTTTATCTATATTAGTTTTCATTCCTCTACCAGCACTCCATTTTTTAATAAAAGGAACAAGTAATGGAGAATGATATTTTATTTTACTCAAATTATAATATGAACAATATGAATCATTAAGTTGAACAATCATTGCATCATGTAACTCAAGATCCACAATAATTTAGACAATTTGTGAACCCATGTTCTTCTCCCTAATATCCTTCAAAAAAATTCTTTTATTTCTATGTGTATCTATTATATCCCCAATTTTTGTCAAACAAACTTTTCTATATGGGTTTCACCACATATTTATATATTTTACATGTACTTCATCATGATTCATTTCTCTGTGGTACGATCCAAAATATATTAAAGACTAGATAAAATATATTAATGTATGTTATAACTTATTTGACTAGATTTTTGGAATTGAATTTTGATTATGGAATGTTATATTTTATTTTTATTGAACCAAAATTCCCATAATCTTACACATTCTGGCTAATCGTGGTGTGAAACCTTCATTGTGGTGTGGTACACATTGAATCTCTAAAACAATAAAATACTCAAAAACATTCATTCACTAGTAATAGTGGTGTGGTTCTTCCAAATGTCTTGTGGTACATATCACTTAAACTAACCTTGAAAAAGGAACAATTTCATCATTTTTTAAGAATATTTGGATCCAATAATAGTGTGAAACCAATATATCCAATGATATTCATAATGGAATAATCGAATCATTAGAATTACCTAGGTAACTAAACATGACACAAACCATTATGTTATGGAGTGTTCTTTTTAAAATTAGGTAATATCTATCCATGCGTTAGATTAACTTTAGGATATAATATCCTCACACTAGAATAATTCATTCCTCTATCTGGTATATTATGGTGCAACCATCATAGTTACACTATAGTTTCTTCTCAGATCAAATGAATTAATTTCTATGAATGATTATATTTGAATAGTATAAGATATATTCCTTTTAGGAAAATATATCTTCACTTATACATGAAATTAATTAATAAATGATTATACATGATCCCAACCATTCATGTTTTGGTTTTTTCATCTTCAGGAGAATATCATTCATTTCATTCCTTTTATATCAACTATAAAACCCATATTTTGAGATATGTTCCTATATTTTATGTTTTATTCATATATAGTTTAGACTGGATTAGTATCAGAATGTTTTTAGAAGATTTTAGTGAGATTTTTAATGAATTTAAAATGCTCACATTTTTCACAAGTTTAAGGTAAATGTGTGAATTAATAGGGTAACTATGTTCAATATCTTGGAAACCTTGGAGGAGGCACACATTTGAAAAAAATATAGAAAAAATATATAGATTCCGTTAGTAACCATTTTGAATGATATTGAGGTATTTCTCATGGTTTTCTCATGATTTTTCAAATAGTTGGTGAAAATCGTGCAAGAAGGGAGTTTCAAGGTAATGGTATCTACACAGTTGGAACATAAACTTGTAAACCATGTGTTCTAACCCTATAATGACATTAACTAAATATGAAAATTGCAGTTTTCTCCTAAAAATGAACCTAAAATATCATTCATTATCATAGGTTCTTGTGTCTCATCCTTCAGTCCTCCTCTAGGAGATTTTTGTGATCTTATTCATTTTAAAGGCTAATTCCAAGGGATCTTGGTGTGTTGGATCTACATATTTAAGGTAATTATCCATATCTTCATTAATTTAATGAAATTATCATCCTATATTATAAATAACCTTAGATTGGATATTTCATGGATGGATCTATGTTTTATGACATGTTTTGATGATATTTCCATTGTATCCATTGAAGGAATGAAGGAAGGAATATATATCTTCCAAAATCATAGTGATTTTATTTGTAAACAGATTATTTGGGAGGGTATGTGGCTTATCATACTCTATAATATCTCTTGAACATGAAGACTTGGATTTATAAAATGAATTTATTATGATTTTTAGGATAAAAATATTATTAAACACATACTAAAGAAACCATTTATTTAATGGATTTGAAAGAAATGATTTTAGTTAAGATGCACTATGTGTTTGATAAAATGTTTGAAAGGATAATAGTTCCTGAATGAATGTTTAAAAGAGAACTTGGAAGTCATGGGATGATGTTTGTTTATGATTTAAATTATGAGGGGCCTTTTTGGATTAATAAATGGATACTTGTGCCAATTAGGGCTTGTGGGTGCATGCCCATATGACAACATGGTATGAAAGATGAGTTACAACTCATGAATATTAGGAATTTCATCTTACATAATTTCATGTGTCTATTGGTATGAAAAATGTGTATTACATGAAAGAGCATAAATTCTGAATATAAAAATGCTTATTTTATGAAACTGCTTGATATTTGAATGATCGATAAATTGTGATCTCTGATATAAACTATTTTTAAATGCATATTCCTAACTTTTATAAAAATGATCTTGATAATTTTTTTATCCTCTTACGTGTTTTATATAAATTGTGATAACATGTTATGTCCTTTGTGGTGTGTGTGGAAATCTTCTACTAGATTGCTTACTAGGTTGTTTACTCTCCCCCAGAATATGATCATTGGGTTATATATAGATGTTATTTATAATGACACGGGTAAGGTGAAGCCTTCACATTTATATAGAATAGAATCATTGTAGAGACCCGAAGCTTGACGTACATGGATATTACATTACATTTGAGGAATACTTAGTACATAACAAAAACACACACACAAGGATCGTATTAGTTTAGTGTCTTTGGAAACTCGGAATGTAATCTTCTAATCATTGCGAAAGATCTTCAATATCTCCCATAAAGATCTTCCCTTTTTTTTACCTAAAACCTTTCTTTATATCCTGGGAAAAAGAAAACATAAAAGGGTGAGCTCAAATGCTCAGTAAGGGTATACAAAAGAAAAATCAATCACATCATATTCATAAGAACATAACTTTTGGAAATCCTAACCTGCAAAAGAGAGCATAATTTCATAACATGGGATAAATCATGGCAGTGAAATGTAATCACAATAATCATAACTTAAAACATGAAACTTTTTGGAATTCACACATAATCATAGAGAATCATTTCTTGTTAGTCAAGACTCATTGCCAAGACTATCTTAGTGGACAAAGTCCCTTTCTGAATCGAGTAACCCTCATTTCAGTCATGTTTCACTGAACCGGTATGACCTACCAATCCAGCCATGTCTATCTCATGAGATATGAAATCTTTACCCAATGCATTGGAGGGAGATATAGGTCCCACCCATCTTATAATGAATCCTTTCTTATGTGTGCCACATAATCATAAACCATACATCATAGCGTAACCCATGTAATAAAAATGGGATTCTTAAACAACATGACATCATAAAACAATTCATATAAGATAAAGGAATTCATAAAAAAAATATTCCATCACAATATGATCAAATCAATGTAATAATATTGATAAAAATAGAACCCTTTATTATCTTAGATGGAAATTAATTTTGATAAAACACTTGAACTCCATTCTTGAGGAAAATATCCTTTCTTCTTCAAAAACATTTTTCCTTTCTTAACAAGTCATATGACTTTAAAATAAAAGAAGTTTATTAAAAATAAACTTGAAAACTTGTAAATGAATCTTCTTGGAAATAATGTTTTAAAAATCCATTCATGCCATATAAGTTAAAAATAACATTCTCCTCGTACTTTTGTCAGAAAAGTCAAAAAAGTACCTTATATGGTAACCAAAGGAAAGATTCCATTCATACAATGTGGTAAAAACTAAATAAAGGGTAAAAATGGCTTTAAACATCCATGGAAGAATGGTAAACATTTTATGAAATCATTTTTAGAAATCATGGTCATGGATGATAAACATAACCCCAGTAAATACTTACGTATAAGCAATCTCAGATAAAAATGAGATTGAAACTTTATCCCTTACCTTAGGTCCGATTTGCTTCATAAGTGTCCGAACCTCCTGTATAATGATTTAAATAATGTCATTGACTTATTACAGAATCATATTCATTGTTATTATATCATATATGGTTCACTTCTGACTTTATATTACCCGTTCTTTTGTAAATTCATGTTAAAGTAGCATTTTGGGTAAAATCATCTCATTTGTCGTTCGTGTTTTAACTTGTAATTATTCATATGATTACTTAGATAATGATTACTTAATTCCAGAATATAAAAAATAATATATATATATATATATATATATATAATATCAATAAATGAAAAGAAATACACCGTTCATGGAGACGGTAGACCGTTCGTACGCATGAACGCTGTTTTCGTTTCCCTATTGAGTTGAATGTAATTAAGTAGATGACATACATATATATAAACATAAATCCAGTAGCTTTATAATGTCATATATTTCATTATTATTTCTTATATATACTTTATAATCATTCTTAAATGGTTAACATGGAGAATGAATCTCATCGCGTCGTGGAGACGGTAGTCCGTACGTACGCACGAGCGATGATATCATTTCCATAATTATTGAATTGAATTGGAGTGGATGATACAATATATCAGAATCATTATTATGTTATAATAACTATGTATAGTTATTCTTTACACCATAATACCCATCCATGTAAGGTGTTGGTGAAAAAGCAGATTACACCACGGCGTGGAGACGGTATTCCGTACGTACGCACGCGCGGTGATTTCCTTTTTCCGTAGGATGGATAGAAGGTTAATTAGAGTTGTTTCATATTTATAATAACATATCAGTATATGAGTGATACTGATGTTATTACTTCATAATGAAACAACCTTATAAGAAGAAGTGGATGAAGAAATAAAGGTGAAAGAATTGGTAACGGAAAATACCTCTTCTTTGAAACGCCTCTTTGAATCCTCCACTTAGGGAACTATGATTGGTCTTTGAAGAAGAATAGGACCTCTAGGATTATTCTAGGGAATTGGAGAAGGGATTTTGGTAGGGGTTGTCCGAGCTTGAGTGCTCAAATTGGTGTGAGGAGGAGGGGGAGGAGGTGTCCTTTTGTAAGGGAGGAGAGGGGCACCTTAGGAATATCTCAAAATATTATTTTATATTAAAGTCAAAATCGGTTTATAATGGTTCCAAAGGGTCTTATTTCGAAGCTAAAGTGGGGATGGGTCGAAATCCTATCATCCAATAGGATTTAGACAAGTTTAGGGTATTATTTTAACCTTATCAATTAGATTTAACTCTAAGTTAAATAATTTAACTTTTACCGTGTCTTTTTGTTTTCTTTCAATATATGGTTAATACACTTACTATAACATGCCAAACGAACCCCAAATTGTATATTATTAATAAATATATCCTTATCTAAGTCATTTGGCCGAACCTTAGATTTTTAGGAATAAAATAACAATTAATAATATAATATTTTATTTAAAAACTATTTTGTGTCAATTTTGACACTATTTGATATATGATTTTTGTGAAAGTCATAACAGAATTATATGTTCGAACCAAGTTACTTAAATCAACAATAATATATCATAGTAACCTAGAAAATTAATTTAATTCATAAAAAGTCTCAAATTACATTTATTTGGGTGTTTATAACATCAATTATGTCAATATTTCATTAATAAGATAATTACTGCATCATCATTGTGTCATAAATAAATTAACTTATTTAATGTCTAAAAATTACAAATAAAATACCATTATGTAAGAAATCTTTTTATCTTTCTAATGAATATTTATAGTCGAATTTATCTTATGTATAACCCCATATTAAAAATGTTTTAGTAAATAAACTTTGATTTTAACTCTTTTAGCCCTTCTTTAAATAAATTAATAATAAATGTCCTAATCTAATCCAAGTGGGCCTAAATGGTCATATTATATTCATAAGGTTGTTTTTGGTCTAATTACACTTATCCAATAGAATTAGTACATGTGTTAGGGTAATAGTAATATCATATTTACCCTTAGTTACCCTATTTACTATTAACCGCGGTAAAAAAAAATAAAAAGTTACTATTCACCAAAGATTATTTTCATCTCATTGAACCACATTTTATTCCATGATATTAACCGTGTCTCTTGGATTTTCGAAATTTCATTCACAGAAGCGGTAAAATTAAGTTTTATAAAAAATTCAGTTTTTTTAACTACCACTTAGTAGTTTCACTATTCATCAAAAATTGATGTTTTTCAAAACAATGCCAAAATTTCATCCTAAGCTATATTTCATATTCCGAATTCAGAAATGAAGTCTATTTTACCAAATTCATAACATAGAAGTTGAATTAATTAATTTTATAATTAAATCCCGCTGTTAAAACAAATAGCGTGTTTTTAAGAGATAATAAATATCAAAAGATTGAAACTTGTTTATAAGTGGTTTAAATGTGAAATTACATCCAATGACCATTATTGTATTAAATTGTAAAAATATATTCTAAATATACTTTAAAACCACTAAAATTAATAATTTATCACTATTAATTATTTCAATTGAAAAAGTTGTTTTTAATTAAAATTTAGTAATTTTCACTATTCATCAGAATATGAAAGTTATCCGAAAAGTACCAAAATTTTACCCTAAGCTAATTTCGATATTCCGAATCCAAAAATGAAGTCCATTTTGAAAAATAGAATTTACAAAATTTCAAAAAGTGGTTATTACTATTCATAACGGTTAGTTTTAATAATATTTTAATAGCATATCGTTGTTTAGTAAAACTCGGTATTGCGTACTACACACGATATCAAGGAAGGTCGTGATTGCGTGTAATGAAAGGCAAGTCAAGGATGCGTGTTGTGCAAGCTCCTTTTGGTGTAGCGTACAACACAAAACATTAATAATATTAAAAAGAATATTTTTCATAAAATCTCGGGCTGTTACATTCTACCCCCCTTAAAATGAATTTCTCCCTCGAAATTCGTCGGGGTTATAAATGGTTTACTATTCGAAAGTTTCTTTAATAGAAACCCACATCATAAAAAATAATACCAAAACTTGGATTTAAAAACTAAAGTATGAAATGTAACGATTACCCAAATAAACTAGTCACTGGGTTTCCACATAGGTGAAAATATGGATATGGAAGAGAAATCTAACCATCATGTTCTGATGGAGAGTGGTAGAGAACATGGCTATGGAAAAGCCAGTAATCACAAATCCATAGATTTGTGATGATATAAGGTACCAACTGATTCATCAGGTATAAGATCACTAGGACAACATTTTTGGTTTTCATGATCATTTCCCTAAAGTTGAAGAATTTGAATTAGAATAAATACTTACTTTATTTTGGTACAATCTCACTGTTGTTCGTGCCTTGAACAATTTCCACTTCATCTCTTAAATAAATGAAGTTGAATTTGTTATTCGTGAAGTGTTAGCAGATCATGTGATAGAATGATGGGTCATTCCATCTGTCTCAAACAAAAGGTTAGCAAAAATTATATACATAAGTCAATCTATAGTGTGATTAATCATATATGGTTCCTAAAATGGACTTATACTTCATATATCATACTACTTAATATAATAAAACTAGTTTCTACTAAACAGGGACTTCCTGTAGGCCAGTGGTAGGTGATAAAGGCCAGTCGCACTTCAGTTGTGAGTTCGATTACCACAGCCTTGTCCGACGCGATGGGCTGTCGCCCATCCTGCAGGTTGTCCTTTTTCTAAAGCTATTTTACTATAACATCCCATCAATAATACTAACTTATGTCCAACATAAACCATTCCAATCTTTAGCCTTATCCATAATACTGTCATCCACTCTCAGAGATTTAATACCATCATTGATCCCCATATATCATAAGATATATCTTATTGGTCACATTCCAAACATTCAAAGGCCTTAATCTTGTACTCTCTTGAATACCCATTGAACCATAGTGAAAACATGAATGCAGTTAAAAGTTAACACTTTCCATATACCAAAATCCTCAAAATTATATATACTCAAACCATGATATCACTTAGTCCTTATATCAATCATGAGATCATGAATACTATTAAACATTTAATTTTCTCATTTTCCCTTCATTATGTGCATATCATCTTATTTCCAAAAATATCTCAATCACTTTGAATACCACATTAGAACAATACATAGATATTCCAATACTCCATGATACAACATTATTTTGGAATCCCATTACATAAACACTTAATCATTCCACCACATCATTGTCATATTCAACATCGCCAATTGTGATCGCATGTGACTTCCCTTTGTCCTTTGCCTTAAGTTGTTGCTCATGTCGATCATCACTAACCCTTGGATTAGGGCATTTATTGGCATAATGTCCCATCTCCTTGCACTTGAAGCATTGAAGTGTTGGTGGTGCATTCTCTGCAGTTTTTTCTTTATTCACATCATTAAAATCCCTTTTTCCATTACCTCGACACTCAGCTGCTCGATGACCTTCTTTTCCACACTTAAAACATTTTCTAGTCCCTTTAAGACAATCTCCACCATGCTTCTTTCCACACTTTGAGCATAAGGAAACATTCATCTTCTTTTCACCATTATTCTGAGAATTCTCTTTGAAACTCATCTTTCGTTTCTTGTCAAAACCATGAGATGGATATGTAACACCAACTTCCATTTCTACCTTGATAGCACAACGCACAATTTCTTCATAGCTACTGAAGTCTCTTATAGCTAATGCCCTTCGAAGACTTGGTTTTAAGCCACTGAAAATCTATCAACTTTACTTTCAGGTTGGATGAGAATGCCAGATGCATACCTTGCAAGTCTTGTAAAATTCTCTTCGTATATACCAACAGATTCATCATCCTTTTGCTTTAGTTTAAGAAACTCATTTTCCATCTTTGTTCGAAGAATACGAGGGAAGTACTTACTGAAAAACAAGTTCTTAAACTCATCCCATTCCATGGACTCAATTTCATCTCTTGGCCTCATATTCTTGATAAGATTCCACCATTGATCAGCTTCACCTTCCAAACGATATACTGCTAAGATGACTTTATCATGTTCAGAACATTGAAGAACTGAAAATATCTTTTCAGTGGTACTGATCCATTATTCAGCAACATGTGAATCATAAGACCCATTGAAAGAAGGTGGACGTTGCCTCATGAAGGACACAATAGAATATTGTTCCCGTCTCTGTTCATTTGGAAGTCCAGAATGATTCATAGCTTGTGTAAGTATAGAAATAAGATTTTTCACTCTATCTCCCATAACATTTGTTTGTTCAGGAGGGCAATCATTGCATTGTCCATTGCATTGATCAACACGGTTCCTTCGGGTTCCATCCATCGTCTAAAACCCAAAAAGAATAGTGTGAGAGGCAAAAATCATGCTAGGGAAAACAACATTGTAAAGGGGGAGTATCCTCAATATCTAACTTCTTAGGTTAAATTCTAAGATCGTTACCGTAGTAATAGGACTGTATCCTATACGTATACTTATCCTTAGGGACATCCCTAGACAAACCTTATAAATATCTCTAGGGATTTCACTAAAGTTCTCGCATCCTAGTTTCCAAAGGTTAACTAAACCTTTCCTCTGATACCAACTGTAGAGACCCGAAGCTTGACGTACATGGATATTACATTACATTTGCGGAATACTTGGTACATAACAAAAACACACACACAAGGATCGTATTAGTTTAGTGTCTTTGGAAACTCGGAACGTAATCTTCTAATCATTGTGAAAGATCTTCAATATCTCCCATAAAGATCTTCCCTTTTTTTTTTACCTAAAACCTTTCTTTATATCCTGGGGAAACGAAAACATAAAAGGGTGAGCTCAAATTCTCAGTAAGGGTGTAAAAAAGAAAAATCAATCACATCATATTCATAAGAACATAACTTTTGGAAATCTTAACCTGCAAAAGAGAGCATAATTTCATAACATGGGATAAATCATGGCTGTGAAATGTAATCACAATAATCATAACTTAAAACATGAAACTTTGTGGCATTCACACATAATCATAGAGAATCATTTCTTGTTAGTCAAGACTCATTGCCAAGACTATCTTAGTGGACAAATTCCCTTTCTGAATCGAGTAACCCTCGTTTCAGTCCTATTTCACTGAACCGGTATGACCTACCATTCCAGCCATGTCTATCTCATGAGATATGAAATCATTACCCAATGCATTGGAGGGAGATATAGGTCCCACCCATCTTATAATGAATCCTTTCTTATGTGTGCCACATAATCATAAACCATACATCATAGCGTAACCCATGTAATAAAAATGGGATTCTTAAACAACATGACATCATAAAACAATTCATATAAGATAAAGGAATTCATAAAAAAATATTCCATCACAATATGATCAAATCAATGTAATAATATGGATAAAAATAGAACCCTTTATTATCTTAGATGGAAAATAATTTTGATAAAACACTTGAACTCCATTCTTGAGGAAAATATCCTTTCTTCTTCAAAAACATTTTTCCTTTCTTAACATGTCATATGACTTTAAAATAAAAGAAGTTTATTAAAAATAAACTTGAAAACCTGTAAAGGAATCTTCTTGGAAATAATGTTTTAAAAATCCATTCATGCCGTATAAGTTAAAAATAACATTCTCCTCGTACTTTTGTCGAAAAAGTCAAAAAGTACCTTATATGGTAACCAAAGGAAAGATTCCATTCATACAATGTGGTAAAAACTAAATAAAGGGTAAAATTGCCTTTAAACATCCATGGAAGAATGGTAAACATTTTATGAAACCATTTCTAGAAATCATGGTCATGGATGATAAACATAACCCCAGTAAATACTTACGTATAAGCAATCTCAGATAAAAATGAGATTGAAACTTTATCCCTTACCTTAGGTCCGATTTGCTTCGTAAGTGTCCAAACCTCCTGTATAATGATTTAAATAATGTCATTGACTTATGACAGAATCATATTCATTGTTATTATATCATATATGGTTCACTTATGACTTTATATTACCCGTTCTTTTGTAAATTCATGTTAAAGTAGCGTTTTGGGTAAAATCATCTCATTTGTCATTCGTGTTTTAACTTGTAATTATTCATATGATTACTTAGATAATGATTACTTAATTCCAGAATATAAAAAATAATATATATATATATATATATAATATATCAGTAAATGAAAAGAAATACACCGTTCATGGAGACGGTAGACCGTTCGTACGCATGAACGCTGTTTTCGTTTCCTTATTGAGTTGAATGGAATTAAGTAGATGACATACATATATATAAACATAAATCCAGTAGCTTTATAATGTCATATATTTCATTATTATTGCTTATATATACTTTATAATCATTCTTAAATGGTTAACATGGAGAATGAATCTCATCACATCGTGGAGACGGTAGTCCGTACGTACGCACGAGCGATGATATCATTTCCATAATTATTGAATTGAATTGGAGTGGATGATACAATATATCAGAATCATTATTATGTTATAATAACTATGTATAGTTATTCTTTACACCATAATACCCATCCATGTAATGTTTTGGTGAAAAAGCAGATTACACCACGGCGTGGAGACGGTATTCCGTACGTACGCACGCGCGGTGATTTCCTTTTTCCGTAGGATGGATAGAAGGTTAATTAGAGTTGTTTCATATTTATAATAACATATCAGTATATGATTGATACTGATGATATTACTTCATAATGAAACAACCTTAGAAGAAGAAGTGGAAGAAGAAATAAAGGTGAAAGAATTGGTAACGGAAATTACCTCTTCTTTGAAACGCCTCTTTGAATCCTCCACTAAGGGAACTATGGTTGGTCTTTGAAGAAGACCAGGACCTCTAGGATTATTCTAGGGAAGTGGATAAGGGATTTTGGCAGGGGTTGGCCGAGCTTGAGTGCTCAAATTGGTGTGAGGAGGAGGGGGAGGAGGTGTCCTTTTGTAAGGGAGGAGAGGGGCACCTTAGGAATATCTCAAAATATTATTTTATATTAAAGTCAAAATCGGTTTATAATGGTTCCAAAGGGTCTTATTTAGAAGCTAAAGTTGGGATGGGTCGAAATCCTATCATCCAATAGGATTTAGACAAGTTTAGGGTATTATTTTAACCTTATCAATTAGATTTAACTCTAAGTTAAATAATTTAACTTTTACCGTGTCTTTTTGTTTTCTTTCACTATATGGTTAATACACTTACTATAACATGCCAAACGAACCCCAAATTGTATATTATTAATACATATATCCTTATCTAAGTCATTTGGCCGAACCTTAGATTTTTAGGAATAAAATAACAATTAATAATATAATATTTTATTTAAAAACTATTTTGTGTCAATTTTGACACTATTTGATATATGATTTTTGTGAAAGTCATAACAGAATTATATGTTCGAACCAAGTTAATGAAATAAACTCTAATATATCATAGTAACCTAGAAAATTAGTTTAATTCATAAAAAGTCTCAAATTACATTTATTTTGGTGTTTATAACATCAATTATGTCAATATTTCATTAATAAGATAATTAATGCATCATCATTGTGTCATAAATAAATTAAATTATTTAATGTCTAAAAATTACAAATAAAATACCATTATGTAGTAAATCTTTTTATCTTTCTAATGAATATTTATAGTCGAATTCATCTTATGTATAACCCCATATTAAAAATGTTTTATTAAATACACTTTGATTTTAACTCTTTTAACCCTTCTTTAAATAAATTAATAATAAATGTCCTAATCTAATCCAAGTGGGCCTAAATGGTCATATTATATTCATAAGGTTGTTTTTGGTCGAATTACACTTATCCAATAGAATTAGGACATGTGTTAGGGTAATAGTAATATCATATTTACCCTTAGTTACCCTATTTACTCTTAACCGCGGTAAAAAAAAAGTAAAAAGTTACTATTCACAAAAAATTATTTTCATCTCATTGAACCACATTTTAGTCCTTGATATTTACCGTGTCTCTCGGATTTTCGAAATTTCATTCACAGAAGCGGTAAAATTAAGTTTTATAAAAAATTCAGTTTTTTTAACTACCACTTAGTAGTTTCACTATTCATCAAAAATTGATGTTTTTCAGAACAATGCCAAAATTTCATCCTAAGCTATATTTCATATTCCGAATTCAAAAATGAAGTCTATTTTACCAAATTCATAACATATAAGTTGCATTAATTAATTTTATAATTAAATCCCGCTGTTAAAACAAATAGCGTGTTTTTAAGAGATAATAAATATCAAAAGATTGAAACTTATTTATAAGTGGTTTAAATGTGAAATTACATCCAATGACCATTATTGTATTAAATTGTAAAAATATATTCTAAATATACTTTAAAACCACTAAAATTAATAATTTATCACTATTAATTATTTCGATTGAAAAAGTTGTTTTTAATTAAAATTTAGTAATTTTCACTATTCATCATAATATGAAAGTTATCTGAAAAGTACCAAAATTTCACCCTAAGCTAATTTCGATATTCCAAATCCAAAAATGAAGTCCATTTTGAAAAATAGAATTTACAAAATTTCAAAAAGTGGTTATTACTATTCATAACGGTTAGTTTTAATAATATTTTAATAGCATATCGTTGATTAGTAAAACTCGGTATTGCGTACTACACACGATATCAAGGAAGGTCGTGATTGCGTGTAATGAAAGGCAAGTCAAGGATGCGTGTTGTGCAAGCTCCTTTTGGTGTAGCATACAACACAAGACAATAATAATATTAAAAATAATATTTTTCATAAAATCTCGGGCTGTTACATTCTACCCCCCTTAAAATGAATTTCGCCCTCGAAATTCGCCGGGGTTATAAATGGTTTACTATTCGAAAGTTTCTTTAATAGAAACCCACATCATAAAAAAGAATACCAAAACTTGGCTTTAAAAACTAAAGTATGAAATGTAACGATTACCCAAATAAACTAATCACTGGGTTTCCACATAGGTGAAAATATGGATATGGAAGAGAAATCTAACCATCATGTTCTGATGAAGAGTGGTAGAGAACATGGCTATGGAAAATCCAGTAATCACAAATCCATAGATTTGTGATGATATAAGGTACCAACTGATTCATCAGGTATAAGATCACTAGGACAACATTTTTGGTTTTCAAGATCATTTCCCTAAAGTTGAAGAATTTGAATTAGAATAAATACTTACTTTATTTTGGTACAATCTCACTGTTGTTCGTGCCTTGAACAATTTCCACTTCATCTCTTAAATAAATGAAGTTGAATTTGTTATTCGTGAAGTGTTAGCAGATCATGTGATAGAATGACGGGTCATTCCATCTGTCTCAAACAAAAGGTTAGCAAAAATTATATACATAAGTCGATATATAGTGAGATTAATCATATATGGTTCCTAAAATGGACTTATACTTCATATATCATACTACTTAATATAATAAAACTAGTTTCTACTAAACAGGGACTTCCTGTATGCCAGTGGTAGGTGATAAAGGCCAGTCGCACTTCAGTTGTGAGTTCGATTCCCACAGCCTTGTCCGACGCGATGGGCTATCGCCCGTCCTGCAGGTTGTCCTTTTTCTAAAGCTATTTTACTATAACATCCCATCAATAATACTAACTTATGTCCAACATAAACCATTCCAATATTTAGGCTTATCCATAATACTGCCATCCACTCTCAGAGATTTAATACCATCATTGATCCCCATATATCATAAGATATATCTTATTGGTCACATTCCAAACATTCAAAGGCCTTAATCTTGTACTCTCTTGAATACCCATTGAACCATAGTGAAAACATGAATGCAGTTAAAAGTTAACACTTTACATATACCAAAATCCTCAAAATTATATATACTCAAACCATGATATCACTTAGTCCTTATATCAATCATGAGCTCATGAATACTGTTAAACATTTCATTTTCTCATTTCCCCTTCATTATGTGCATATCATCTTATTTCCAAAAATATCTCAATCACTTTGAATACCACATTAGAACAATACATAGATATTCCAATACTCCATGATACAACATTATTTTGGAATCCCATTACATAAACACTTAATCATTCCACCACATCGTTGTAATATTCAACATCACCAATTGTGATCGCATGTGACTTCCCTTTGTCCTTTGCCTTAAGTATTTGCTCATGTCGATCATCACTAACCCTTGGATTAGGGCATTTATTGGCATAATGTCCCATCTCCTTGCACTTGAAGCATTGAAGTGTTGGTGGTGCATTCTCTGTAGTGTTTTCTTTATTCACATCATTAAAAACCCTTTTTCCATTACCTCGACACTCAGCTGCTCGATGACCTTCTTTTCCACACTTAAAACATTTTCTAGTCCCTTTAAGACAATCTCCACCATGCTTCTTTCCACACTTTGAGCATAAGGAAACATTCATCTTCTTTTCACCATTATTCTGAGAATTCTCCTTGAAATCCATCTTTCGTTTCTTGTCAAAACCATGAGATGGATATGTAACACCAACTTCCATTTCTACCTTGATAGCACAACGCACAATTTCTTCATAGCTACTGAAGTATCTTATAGCTAATGCCCTTCGAAGACTTGGTTTTAAGCCACTGAAAAATCGATCAACTTTACTTTTAGTTTGGATGATAATGCCAGATGCATACCTTTCAAGTCTTGTAAAATTCGCTTCGTATATACCAACAGATTCATCATCCTTTTGCTTTAGTTCAAGAAACTCCTTTTCCATCTTTGTTCGAAGAATACGAGGGAAGTACTTACTGAAAAACAAGTTCTTGAACTCATCCCATTCCATGGACTCAATTTCATCTCTTGGCCTCATATTCTTGATAAGATTCCACCATTGATCAGCTTCACCTTCCAAACGATATACTGCTAAGATGACTTTATCATGTTCAGAACATTGAAGAACTGAAAAAATCTTTTCAGTGGTAATGATCCACTATTCAGCAACAAGTGGATCAGAAGACCCATTGAAAGAAGGTGGACGTTGCCTCATGAAGGACTCAATAGAATATTGTTCCCTTCTCTGTTCATTTGGAAGTCCAGAATGATTCATAGCTTGTGTAAGTATAGAAATAAGATTTCTCACTCTATCTCCCATAACATTTGTTTGTTCAGGAGGGCAATCATTGCATTGTCCATTGCATTGATCAACACGGTTCCTTCGGGTTCCAGCCATCGTCTAAAACCCAAAAAGAATAGTGTGAGAGGAAAAAATCATGCTAGGGAAAACAACATTGTAAAGGGGGAGTATCCTCAATATCTAACTTCTTAGGTTAAATTCTAAGATCATTACCATAGTAATAGGACTGTATCCTATACGTATACTTATCCTTAGGGACATCCCTAGACAAACCTTATAAATATCTCTAGGGATTTCACTAAAGTTCTCGCATCCTAGTTTCCAAAGGTTGACTAAACCTTTCCTCTGATACCAACTGTAGAGACCCGAAGCTTGACGTACATAGATATTACATTACATTTGCGGAATACTTAGTACATAACAAAAACACACACACAAGGATCGTATTAGTTTAGTGTCTTTGGAAACTCGGAACGTAATCTTCTAATCATTGTGAAAGATCTTTAATATCTCCCATAAAGATCTTCCCTTTTTTTTACCTAAAACCTTTCTTTATATCCTTGGGAAAAGAAAACATAAAAGGGTGAGCTCAAATGCTCAGTAAGGGTATACAAAAGAAAAATCAATCACATCATATTCATAAGAACATAAATTTTGGAAATCTTAACCTGAAAAATAGAGCATAATTTCATAACATGGGATAAATCATGGCAGTGAAATGTAATCACAATAATCATAACTTAAAACAAGAAACTTTGTGGCATTCACACATAATCATAGAGAATCATTTCTTGTTAGTCAAGACTCATTGCCAAGACTATCTTAGTGGACAAAGTCCCTTTCTGAATCGAGTAACCCTCGTTTCAGTCCTGTTTCACTGAACCGGTATGACCTACCATTCCAGCCATGTCTATCTCATGAGATATGAAATCTTTACCCAATGCATTGGAGGGAGATATAGGTCCCACCCATCTTATAATGAATCCGTTCTTATGTGTGCCACATAATCATAAACCATACATCATAGCGTAACCCATGTAATAAAAATGGGATTCTTAAACAACATGACATCATAAAACAATTCATATAAGATAAAGGAATTCATAAAAAAATATTCCATCACAATATGATCAAATCAATGTAATAATATGGATAAAAACAGAACCCTTTATTATCTTAGATGGAAAATAGTTTTGATAAAACACTTGAACTCCATTCTTGAGGAAAATATCCTTTCTTCTTCAAAAACATTTTTCCTTTCTTAACATGTCATATGACTTTAAAATAAAAGAAGTTTATTAAAAATAAACTTGAAAACTTGTAAAGGAATCTTCTTGGAAATAATGTTTTAAAAATCCATTCATGCCGTATAAGTTAAAAATAACATTCTCCTCGTACTTTTGTCGGAAAAGTCAAAAAGTACCTTATATGGTAACCAAAGGAAAGATTTCATTCATACAATGTGGTAAAAACTAAATAAAGGGTAAAAATGCCTTTAAACATCCATGGAAGAATGGTAAACATTTTATGAAATCATTTTTAGAAATCATGGTCATGGATGATAAACATAACCCCAGTAAATACTTACGTATAAGCAATCTCAGATAAAAATGAGATTGAAACTTTATCCCTTACCTTAGGTCTGATTTGCTTCGTAAGTGTCCGAACCTCCTTTATAATGATTTAAATAATGTCATTGACTTATTACAGAATCATATTCATTGTTATTATATCATATATGGTTCACTTATGACTTTATATTACCCGTTCTTTTGTAAATTCATGTTAAAGTAGCGTTTTGGGTAAAATCATCTCATTTGTCGTTCGTGTTTTAACTTGTAATTATTCATATGATTACTTAGATAATGATTACTTAATTCTAGAATATAAAAAATAATATATATATATATATATAATATATCAGTAAATGAAAATAAATACACCGTTCATGGAGACGGTAGACCGTTCGTACGCATCAACGCTATTTTCGTTTCCTTATTGAGTTGAATGGAATTAAGTAGATGACATACATATATATAAACATAAATCCAGTATCTTTATAATGTAATATATTTCATTATTATTGCTTATATATACTTTATAATCATTCTTAAATGGTTCACATGGAGAACAAATCTCATCGCGTCGTGGAGACGGTAGTCCGTACGTACGCACGAGCGATGATATCATTTCCATAATTATTGAATTGAATTGGAGTGGATGATACAATATATCAGAATCATTATTATGTTATAATAACTATGTATAGTTATTCTTTACACCATAATACCCATCCATGTAAGGTGTTGGTGAAAAAGCAGATTACACCACGGCGTGGAGACGGTATTCCGTACGTACGCACGCGCGGTGATTTCCTTTTTCCGTAGGATGGATAGAAGGTTAATTAGAGTTGTTTCATATTTATAATAACATATCAGTATATTAGTGATACTGATGTTATTACTTCATAATGAAACAACCTTAGAAGAAGAAGTGGAAGAAGAAATAAAGGTGAAAGAATTGGTAACGGAAATTACCTCTTCTTTGAAACGCCTCTTTGAATCCTCCACTTAGGGAACTATGACTGGTCTTTGAAGAAGACCAGGACCTCTAGGATTATTCTAGGGATGTGGAGAAGGGATTTTGGTAGGGGTTGGCCAAGCTTGAGTGCTTAAATTGGTGTGAGGAGGAGGGGGAGGAGGTGTCCTTTTGTAAGAGAGGAGAGGGGCACCTTAGGAATATCTCAAAATATTATTTTATATTAAAGTCAAAATCGGTTTATAATGGTTCCAAAGGGTCTTATTTTGAAGCTAAAGTGGGGATGGGTCGAAATCCTATCATCCAATAGGATTTAGACAAGTTTAGGGTATTATTTTAACCTTATCAATTAGATTTAACTCTAAGTTAAATAATTTAACTGTTACCGTGTCTTTTTGTTTTCTTTCACTATATGGTTAATAAACTTACTATAACATGACAAACGAACCCCAAATTGTATATTATTAATACATATATCCTTATCTAAGTCATTTGGCCGAACCTTAGATTTTTAGGAATAAAATAACAATTAATAATATAATATTTTATTTAAAAACTATTTTGTGTCAATTTTGACACTATTTGATATATGATTTTTGTGAAAGTCATAACAGAATTATATGTTCGAACAAAGTTAATTAAATCAACACTAATATATCATAGTAACCTAGAAAATTAGTTGAATTCATAAAAAGTCTCAAATTACATTTATTTTGGTGTTTATAACATCAATTATGTCAATATTTCATTAAAATGATAATTACTGCATCATTATTGTGTCATAAATAAATTACATTATTTAATGTCTAAAAATTACAAATAAAATACCATTATGTATGAAATCTTTTTATCTTTCTAATGAATATTTATAGTCGAATTTATCTTATGTATATCCCCATATTAAAAATGTTTTAGTAAATAAACTTTGATTTTAACTCTTTTAACCCTTCTTTAAATAAATTAATAATAAATGTCCCAATCTAATCCAAGTGGGCCTAAATGGTCATATTATATTCATAAGGTTTTTTTGGTCTAATTACACTTATCCAATAGAATTAGGACATGTGTTAGGGTAATAGTAATATCATATTTACCCTTAGTTACCCTATTTACTATTAATCGCGGTAAAAAAAAAGTAAAAAGTTACTATTCACCAAAAATTATTTTCATCTCATTGAACCACATTTTAGTCCTTGATATTAACCGTGTCTCTCGGATTTTCGAAATTTCATTCACAGAAGCGGTAAAATTAAGTTTTATAAAAAATTCAGTTTTTTTAACTACCACTTAGTTGTTTCACTATTCATCAAAAATTGATGTTTTTCAGAACAATGCCAAAATTTCATCCTAAGCTATATTTCATATTCCGAATTCAAAAATGAAGTCTATTTTACCAAATTCATAACATAGAAGTTGCATTAATTAATTTTATAATTCAATCCCGCTGTTAAAACAAATAGCGTGTTTTTAAGAGATAATAAATATCAAAAGATTGAAACTTGTTTATAAGTGGTTTAAATGTGAAATTACATCCAATGACCATTATTGTATTAAATTGTAAAAATATATTCTAAATATACTTTAAAACCACTAAAATTAATAATTTATTACTATTAATTATTTCGATTGAAAAAGTTGTTTTTAATTAAAATTTAGTAATTTTCACTATTCATCAGAATATGAAAGTTATCCGAAAAGTACCAAAATTTCACCCTAAGCTAATTTCGATATTCTGAATCCAAAAATGAAGTCCATTTTGAAAAATTAAATTTACAAAATTTCAAAAAGTGGTTACTACTATTCATAACGGTTAGTTTTAATAATATTTTAATAGCATATAGTTGTTTAGTAAAACTCGGTATTGCGTACTACACACGATATCAAGGAAGGTCGTGATTGCGTGTAATGAAAGGCAAGTCAAGGATGCGTGTTTTGCAAGCTCCTTTTGGTGTAGCGTACAACACAAGACATTAATAATATTAAAAAGAATATTTTTCATAAAATCTCGGGCTGTTACAATCATGAATATATAGATAGGTGATGGTGGGTATAGATTTGAGAGGTTTGGGATAGATTTTATGCCCTATTTGGTTCATTGTAGTAGTGTTTCTATTTATTTATTGGGAGATATTGTATATTTTTTCTACTACTACTATGATTTATTGATTTTCTTGGATAATGAGTTGTTGGGTTTACTCTCATGGATCATATAATATCATGTTATTTTTTATTGTTTTTTTAAATGTTATTTTTATTCAATAGAAAATCATTCCCTAATTATTTTATAATCCCTTAGAATTTATTTCGAGCCATTGGTGAATAGGGGATTTCACCTATGGTCAGTAGCACCTCTAACTCTTCCCATTCTAATGTGATAGGGGTGGGATGTTACAAATGGTATAATTTTGGTCTGATACATCAGTCATGAATGTTTTTCTAGATATAAGACATGTTAGAACATTAAATATAGATCATTCAAAGGAATATCTAACCTCGCTATTTTTAAATTGAAGATGCCAAGGTGGTTCAGGTACCAAAGATGTTCATAGACACCTATAAGAGTGTCATCACCTCATCATTGTGGTATAACTAATGAGTGTAGAGTACCATGATATGGTATATATTCTTCTCACTAGGATTTCATCACAAATGTGATATTTGTTTTGTTATTATTTTAAAAATGGTAACATGATGACTATGTTTGTTGAAATATGTGACAGTGAATTTGTATTAAATTCATGGATTTTAAGTAATATATTTAAAAACATCGTCAAATATGTTTCTAATATATTTTTATTTATTTATTTTATTATTTATTAGTTTATTAAGAATATTATTTATTTTTGTTTTAGTATCCCTTGTGCTTTTATTGTCTTTAGTAACATGTGGTTAATGTAGAAATGAAACGTAAATTTGTAAAGATTTTTCTTATAAATTAATTATAAAATGGTAGTTAGAAACCAAGATAATTTATGAGAATTCTAAAAAAATTAGATTGACTACCAAACAGAATAATTAAATATTTTTTTTCTACTTAATGATTGCTGACACTTATATATTTTAGAAGAACCATTTACCATGATTGAGTGATTTTCCATTACCATTGTATTTTTTCATTTTCATGACATGTTATGTATTGATGTTAATTTAATGATTTATTATTTCAATGCATATTGTATATGATTAAACTGATGGAATTCTAGATCTTTGAGTTATTATTTACCTTGTTGATTTCATGATATGTTTAAAAAATAGCATGTGGTATCCCATGTTATATACATAGTTACTGAAGAATTTATAGTATAATAATAATAATAGAATCTAAAATTTTGAATATTTTGATAATGGATAGATTATTTTAATTTTTAATATATATTGTGATTATTATGATATTTAGGTTATATTGATGAAAGCGTGCTTAAAATTTTCATATATTAATTTTTTTGTTTAATTTGTTCCTTAGTTTAGCATGCTTAATTACTAACATAATTATTTATATAAAATGTTTACACATGGATGATAATAGCTTGAAATATGTAGTAGATTATAAGTCACATAGTCTTGTTTACTTCTTGGTAGTAAACAATTTCACATGGTTATTATTTTTGACACATGAAGTCATTGGTAATCTTAAACTATATTATTATCATGAATTAATATAAAAATTAATAACATTTTCATATACATGAAATAATTAATGGAAATTTATCTATTACTTTTTCTTGGTTCTTACATGATTTAATTACTAATGTTTATGTGATCTTAATCCATGATTTATGTTCATATGATAAATAAAAAAATAAAAAAATGTTGTTGGATTGTCTTTTTGTAAAATGATTACTAGATTTTAAATAGGTTTTGCAAGAGGTTTTCCTAGAACCCTTAATGAAAATTTATAGGAATTTTGAAATAAATAACATATTTAGAAACAATTATTCAAAGCCCCTTCTATATATGGAACATGAAGGAATGTATTTTCTCAAAGGAAAACTTTATTTTTTTAATTTTAAATTGTATACTTTTTATAAAGGTCAGTTTTATAAAATGGAATTGTTTCATAATATTTTATTTAAGCAGATTTTATACAAAGTATTTACAAATTATGTTACTGGTATTCGAACTCTATAAAGGATTTAAATAGGTTATTTGATCATGTTTTAGGGGAACAATTTTCTTCTTGTTAACCTTTTAATTCTTTTGGGAACATGAAAATTGTATTTGTAGTTTTATAGATGTTGAAAGGTGTTGAATGGGAAAATGGGAACCTTATAGTCCCTTGATATAATGGGTAGTATGGAGGTATAATTATAATTAAATATGTTTCCAAATACTATCTTGGTGGTGTTATAGTATTGACTATGTGTAATGTGCAATTTATGATTATTTCATTTTTTATGCTACTTATATTTGTTTTCATGTTTCCTTGTATATGGTTGTATGTTTATATACTTGTTCTGTAGGTTGTTCTTGTTGGGGGATGGGTATAAAACATGTAATCAGAATATATTTTTATTAGAATTGATGGCTCATTGTATCAACATCGCAAAACCTCAGGGATAGTGGGATAATCTAGGATCTAGATTGGCCACCATGCTCAATTAGCACTACCATAGACTAGATTTTGGATGGATTCACAATCTTATAAGTGTATTTATTATAGTATTTTTTGTGCACTCATCACATAATGTATTGTGTTTAGGCTAACCTTACATGCACCATACAAGGTATCCCATGAGATGAAAACATTTACCAGTGTATTGTAGAGATATATAATTTAAAGACCACCCATAGAATTATTAAAATCAAAATACGTACTTTCATATGTGTTACACATAAATAAAGGAAACCATATATAAATCATAATCATTATAAAAATCATTCAAAAGAAATGGGTTTCATATACTTGTGTCAAAGAATAATTGAAGGGTATATCCTATGGATTCCCAATATAATAAAAAATATATATAATCTTGTATGTTAATATTTTAAAAAATAACCATAGGCCTTAAATATATAGTTATAATGTATGAAAACACTTGTGGAAGATCAAGGAAAAATAAGAATAAAAATGAACTGCATAAGTGACACTTTTCGAAATGAATCTAAAATATTTTATGGAAAGAAATATAATATTATTTCAATTTAGACAAATATAAAACAACAATGGTCCTCTAAAAATAATTAATCTCCTAAAATGATATTCAGGGTAAATAACTATAGAATCCCGCATTTTTATCACATAAACATTCATTACATTTTACAAAACGGGGGATCATTAAGGTTTAGTGTCTTGGAAACCAGGAACTCAAAACATGAAAACATAAAAAATTCTTCTTAAAAAATTGAAAGGATTCTCCTTATGTTCATCCCAGGTTCATTACTGCATATCATAACCTGGGGACATACATCAAAAGAAAAGGTTAGCAGAAGTCCCAGTAAGGGAAACAAGGTTAAACATTTAACATGTGAACCTGAGATAGATCAATAAAGTCATGAAAAAGAACATTAAAGCTTGAGAAAGAAATCATGAGGCATATCATAATAAAAATAACGTATTTCATAACATGAAGATGTGGCTACAAAATTTAATATTGAAAATCATTTTCGTTTCACCAAGGTCCATCCCTAAGGTGTCCTTAAAAATTACCAAGGTTATTCACCAAGGTGTCGTTAAAAATGGTCATCTCTAAAGCTTAAGTCTTTATCCAATGCATTGGAGCGCTATCAGGGCGCAAACTTAAATTGTAATTTATTATCATGTGAGACACATATATCATCATCAATCATTTCATAAACAACCCATATAGCATAAAAGAAATGGGTTTCATTTCATAATCACAACGTTTTAAAAACTACTTTAAAGACATGATCTTTATGTCACTTTAAACCCATGGAAAGGGAAAGCGGGTCTCATGTATGTAAATCCCAGAATTTAAAATAGAACATTTTGGTATATATGGGAATAACCATTTAGAAGAATGATCTTTGAGTATTCACTTAATAAAATAAATTATGTTGAGAATAAGAGAGAGACATTTTGAGACGGAAATTCTGCCGCATAATGGCTATGTTACGAGGTTTTAGAAAACATATAAAAGAGAGGGGACATGGCTCACCCACTCATAAATGATCCATAAAACAGTAGGGGAACTGAATATAATGGATTTAAGAACATGTTAATGAAATTTTAAAGATATACCATATGAAATTAAGTACATGAAAGGAAGACAAAAATAAGATTTCTCTTATGAAAATTCGGCAACCTAACGGCGTCACATAAACTTCAAAAAAATTAATTGACGAGATAAAATAGGGTCTCTCAGCATATGAACATAAAAGATCAGTATGATAGATCTAGATATCATACCCCAACATAATAAAAAGTAACTTGAAAGACTTAACATGAAAGTAGAACTTTGAAAAATGATAATGGTGAACGAATCCCTTAAAAATTCGGCAGCCTAACGGCGTCACCCAAACTTCAAAAAAAATGAATTGAAGATATCAAATAGGGTGTCTCATAATATGAACATATAAGATAAGTATGATAGATATAGATATCATACCCCAATATAATAAAAAGGAACTTGAAATACTAGACATGAAAGTAGAACTTTGAAAAAGGAGAAAGGTGAAAGAATCCCTTAAAAATTCGGCAGCCTAACAGCATCACATAAACTTCAACAAAAATGAATTGACGAGATCAAATAGGTTCTCTCATCATATTAACATAATAGATCAGTATTATATATATAGAGATCATACCTCAACATAATATAAAGGAACTTGAAAGACTTGACATTAAAATAGAACATGAAAATGAGAAGGGTGAAAGAATCCCTAAAAAATTCAGCAGCCTAACAGCGCCACTTAACAATTCTTAAAACGAATTGATGAGATAAAGAGGGGGTATCTAATCATATAAAAATGAAAAGTAAAGTAGGATGAATATAAAATAACATCCTCCAACACAATAACATGGAGCATAAAAGATATGGCATAAAAGAGAGTTCTTGGAAAGAAAGAGAGAGGTAGGATCCCTTACCTTAAACGTAACTCTTAAAACTCAATGGTTGGGACCTTGAGGGCTTGGGGGAACCTTGGGAGGACTCCTTGGGAGGTAAGGAGACCCGAAATACTTTTAGGATGATTTTGGAGTCGAATGTACGAGAGGATGGCTTGGTATTTATAGGGAAAGTGAGGGGACAAGGCATTAATGGCCAAGGGACACCTCATTGGTGGTTTTGGAAAAACCATGGGCATTCCTATGGTATTTTCCCATGGTATTGGCCACTTGGGACACCTAATACCTTATATTACTATTAATAAGTCGACCATATTGATTACATACATAATACATCATTTAATGATGTCATTAAAAACCCGTAACTTAAAAACTGTATTTTCACTATTCATCGAAAATTTAACTTTCTCAGAAAAATCCCAAAATTTCACCTTAACCAAATATCGATGATCTGATTTCAAAAAATGAACTCCATTTTATAAAAATAATTTTCTAAATGTTTTTAATTTAATTTTTAAATAAAAACACTATTCACAGAAAATTCATTTTTTTCAGAAAAATCTCCAAAAATTACCATAGCATAATATCGATGTACTGAATTCAAAAATAAATTCCATTTTATAAAAATAATTTTCTAAATATTTTTTATTTTATTTTTAATTAAAAAACACTATTCACCCAAAAAAACTAATACTTGACTAATAATTTATGAAACCGTTATCTAACCATTTTATTGAATCATATTACTTAATCAAGGTGCCTAGATTATATTAATAATTTCTTTAGGTGAGACTACCAATCCATTTGGTCACATTAATAATCCTAAGCATAAAATCACTATTCATAATTTACTATTCATCAAAAAAATAAGTTGATCTTATTAGACTCTAAATTTCATAATAAACATAATTGTAGAAGACCATTTTTTGAAAATCATTACACATAATTAGTTATCTAAGGTTTACATAATTATTTTCAAATATCCTTTTTTTTAGAATTCATCAAAAATATGAATACTATATTTATCCGGACATTTGAAAATTCACAAACTTCATCACACGAAGAAATCACAATTTTTATTTAAAACAATGGATTACACAAGGCAGTTACAGATTCCTTACATATCCCCTTATTACCTCAGTATAGGACTTAAGTGTAAGGTGTGCTAAGGTGATAGAATCTGAGGGCGGCTCGGCCAATATCGCATGATTAGTAATTTCTATCAGTTTGAACTTCTCATGAAGGCGATTCCGTTCTAGATTCTTACAATGAAGTTCATCATGGGTTTGGTCCAAAGAAAATCCCATTGGTGCTACCTCCTTCCCATGTTCCGTTAGATGGGCTTCGATTGGCACGAGACTACTAGATGAGGCCATATAATCTTTTTTCTATATTAATTAACTAAGATCACTTGTATTTAGAGACAATAATCGCAACATTTAGTTTCCAAAGGTCATAAAGACTAACTGTCATATAATAGTCAAAACCCAACAGTCTCATTTTAATTATACTCATGTTATCAAATGAAACAGTTTTGTTCAGTATAAAATAAAATAACACACAAAATTAGGAAACAAGATTTATTCAAATTTCGGGTCGTTGCAATCTTCCCACCTTAACAAATTGCGTCCTCACAATTTAAAAACAAATTGGTCTTGGAAATTTCATTGAAAGTCCCACATCTGAAAAGAGTCAATAAATCTATTACTTTAAAAGAAGCCAAGGGAAGTACAAAGGTCACCCGAGTTAACCCATACTAGGATTCCATGTTGGAAAACATGGATATGGAGGAGAAAACAAAGGATAGCGTTCTGAGGGAGAGTGATAGAAAACATGATTAGGATAAAGTTAACCATAAGAAAATCACAAACTTATGATGTGTGTAAATGGTATTTGATTACCCAGTAGGAAACGTAAACCAAAAAAGATTTTGTTTTACATTCCTTTTCATAATTTTGAGGAATTCATTTACTATATAGAATAAAAACATAAGTAAATATAATAATCTTCAAGTAGAGGTTCATCCTTTAATAAGTTTCTACCAAAACTAATATTTTCTCTAAACGATGAGAATTCAAAAACACATTGTCTCATCAAAAGAACAATAATAATCTTCTAGAGAGTCACGTAATCCACAAAATATTAACTATCTATTTCTTCTGTCTTTAAACGTTATCCTAAAAAACAGAAAGGGTAAGATAAAACAACTATTCAAAAAGAAATAATCCCATAGGAATGGAAACTACTCTTAAATCTTAAAAATTCCACGGTACTACCCAAAGTTCATCATAGACCATTCCATAAATAATTGTCCTTAAAATTCCCCAAAATAAACCTAACTAAGATTGAAACCCAATTATAATAATGATCTCATAACATAGTCTTCCAAGATAGACTTTATCGTTCATCTCCAAACAACATCAACCACTCTTATCATATTATAAAAAAAGTAACTAACCTAATCACATTTTCCCAAGATAGGTTAATCATTTCCATAAGTAACCTAAATTACCATAAGTTCACCTTAAATTCATCGATTCTTCAAAATATAATTCAACCTTTACTCCTCAAAGAAAATACCATAGTAATCTATTTACCTCGATCAAATAGGGTTCCCAAAATAGTGAACGTCTTCCAAAATAATAATAATATTTTAATCCCCTAATCAACCCTTTTTTTATGAAGAACTGCTTCACTACATCAACATGTGGTATATAACAATAGATGTTTTACTTAACGATATAAAATCATCTTAGGTAGTGACTCGATGATCTTAGAAAACATAAAAGATATGCTCATAGAGCACGAACTAAAATACAACATGACATAGACAATTATTGCGAATAAGTTGCATGTACTTTAGTCATCATGATCCATCTCAGCATAGGACTTGTATTGTTCCCTTGTCCATGAAGAATTCTGATACTCATCATGCCTCTCATCCCTTCCAAGAGAGCATTACCTTGGATAATGTCCAACTTCTCCACATTTAAGACATTGAAAAGTATAAGGTACATTAGATCGAACCTTATCTCTATTCATCACGTTATCCATTTTTTTAAAGCAATTGGATACTTTATGCCCTATCTTCTCACACTTAAAACATCTCCTGGTTCCTTTGTGACATTCTCCTTGGTTCCACTTCCCTCACTTTTTGCAAAAAAGGAAATTAGGTCTTCTTTCCCTTATCAACTTCATCAGATTAACATCCTTGAGAATTTTTCTTCTTCTTCCTTGATGAATTTGGGAATTCAACTAGGTACCAATTATTAATTGTGATTTTTGAAAGCTGGTTTGGCATAATCACAATATGTTCAACTTTATCTCTCGTCATCTCTGTCACATTAATAGGGAAATCGTAAAATTTCCTATCACATTGGTTTTTGGGACATGTTCTTCCATTTCCCTCCATTAACTAAGAAAAGAAAGTATAATTAGGGGCTTAAATACTTAGCCAATAATCATTAAAAGGAAACATTAAGAATACAAGGATAAACTTGTAGAAGGAAAGTATACCCTAACTTGTGATCCCCTAGGTTCCAATCAAAGTTACCCATGTTCATATATTCTTATGTGAGTCTTTATTTTATTTTATCTTTGTTTTTTTAATAATGGTTCATACTAAGCTTATGAATTTACCAAATCATATCCCCCGGGAGTGTCGTAACCAAGAGTGCATCAAGGCCCGTTGTCGTGTACCAGTTACCATTCAAGTCTAGCTCAAAGTGGTATTTTTAGGTTTTACCCCTATGTACATCTGTGCCAGAGCCACCTCTACCTGCTCGTATCCAGAAAGGGATGTGTGTGCTTGGAAACCCCTCACTCAATACTCACCAAAATACAAGGAAGATTTCCTATATTTAAACTTTTCTATAGGGTTCTTCCTATAGTTTTCATATCCTAATTTCCACAAATAACTAAACCATCCTTTGATACCAACTATAGCATCCCGCCTTTTTATCACATAAACTTTCATTACATTTTACAAAACCGAGGATCTTTAAGGTTTAGTGTTTTGGAAACCAGGAACTTAAAACATGAAAACATAAAACATTATTCTTAAACACTTGAAAGGCTTCTTCTTATGTTCATCGTAGGTTCATTACTGAATCTCATAACCTGGGGACATACATCAAAAGAAAGGGTGAGCATAAGGCCCAGTAAGGGAAACAATGGTAAACATTTAACATGTGAACTTTAGATAGATCAATAAAGTTATGAAAAAGAACATTAAGGCATGAGGGAGAAATAATGAGGCATATCAGAATAAAAATAACGTATTTCATAACTTGAAGATTTTGCTACAACATTTAATAATGAAAATCATTTATGTTTCACCAAGGTCCATCCCCAAGATGTCATTAAAAATTACCAAGGTTATTCACAAAGGCGTCATTAAAAATGG
Source organism: Viscum album (assembly GCA_963277665.1). NCBI lineage: Eukaryota > Viridiplantae > Streptophyta > Magnoliopsida > Santalales > Viscaceae > Viscum > Viscum album. Next base: position 2,256,507 of record OY728140.1, read on the forward strand.
TCATCTATAGAGATTAAGTCTTTACCCAATGTATTAAAGCGATATCAGGGCACACCCTTATATTTTCATTTATTATCACGTGAGACACATATATAATCATCAATCATTTCATAAACAACCAATATAGCATAAAAGAAATGGGTTTCATTTCATAATCATAATGTTTTAAAAACAGCTTTAAGGACATGATCTGTATGTCACTTTAAACCCACAGAAAGGGAAAAAAGGTCTCATGTATGTAAATCCCAGAATTAAAAATAGAACATTTTGGTATATATGTGAATACCCCTTTAGAAGAAAGAGCTTTGAGGATTCACTTAATAAAAAAAATAATTTGAGAATAAGAGAGAGACATTTTGAGATGGAAATTCTACAGCATAACGGCTATGTTACGAGGTTTTAGAAAACATTGATAAGAGCGGGGACATGGGTCACCCACTCATAAATGATCCATAAAACAGTAGGGGGAAAAATAATTGATTTAAGAACATGGTAATGAAATTTGAATGATATACCATATGAAATGAAGAACATGAAAGGAAGACAAAAATAAGATTTCTCTTATGAAAATTCGGCAGCCTAACGACATCACTTAAACTTCAAAAAAATGAATTGACGAGATAAAATAGGGTCTCTCATCATATGAACATAAAATATCAGTATTATAGATATATATATATCATAACCCAACATAATAAAAAGGAACTTGAAATACTTTACATGAAAGTAGAACTTTGAAAAATGAGAAAGGTGAACGAATCCCTTAAAAATTCGGCAGCCTAACGGCGTCACCCAAATTTCAACAAAAATGAATTGATGAGATGAAATAGGGTATCTCATAATATGAACATAAAAGATCAGTATGATAGATATAGAGATCATAACCCAACATAATAACAAGGAACTTGAAATACGTGACATTAAAGTAGAACTTGGAAAAGGAGAAAGGTGAAAGAATCCCTTAAGAATTCGACAGCCAAACGACATCACTTAAACTTCAACAAAAATGAACTGACAAGATAAAATAGGGTCTCTCATCATATGAAAATAAAATATCAGTATGGAAGATATAGATATCATACCCAAACATAATATAAAGGAACTTGAAAGACTTGACATTAAAATAGAACATGTAAATGAGAAGGGTGAAAGAATCCCTTAAAAATTTGGTAGTCTAACATCGCCACTTAACCATTCTTAAAACGAATTGATTAGAGAAATAGGGGTTATATCATCATATGAACATGAAAATTAAAGTAGTATGAATATAAAAGAATATCCTCCAACATAAGAACATCGATCATAAAAGATATGACATAAAAGAGAGTGCTTGGAAAGAAAGAGAGAGGCAGGACCCCTTACCTTAAACATAACTCTTAAAACTCAATGGTTGGGACCTTGAGGGCTTGGGGGAACCTTGGGAGGACTCCTTGGGAGGTAAGGAGACCATAACTTCGTTTAGGATGATTTTGGAGTCGAATGGATGAGAGGTTGTCTTGGTATTTATAGGGAAAGTGAGGGGACAAGGTATTAATGGATGAGAGGATGGATTGGTATTTATCATATCCTACCTTTGTGAGACATATCAGATCATTTCTAATGAATTCTGGATTTTATAGAAGATTCATAAAATATTTTAGTAATATTTCACTCTCACTCTCAATATTTCTCTTAAAATATTCTAACATTGATTTGAATGATAATTTTAGGAAGTTATTTGATGAGATGAAGAAAACGTTGATTGCCCCACTAATAATACAACACCCAAATTGGGATCATCCATTTGAGTTACTTTGTGATGCATAAAATAAATATGTTTGAGAAATTATTTCCTAAAGAATTGAAGGAAAACACCAATTCATAACCTATGATTAATGTTACCAAGATTCCAATGAAGTCAATTACACAACAACTGAAAAAGTGTTTCTTGTATTTTTATTTTCATTAGATAAATTTATGTCATATTTGATTGGAACTAATGTAGTGGTATTTTCTGACCAGGAAACACTCATGTATTTGATGAAGAAGGCTGATTCCAAACCAAGGCTGGTGATATGGATACTACTCTTTCAATTTTACAATATAATGATTAAATACGAAAACTTATCTAAAAACCAAATAATAGATAACCTTAGTAGGATTCCCAACACGGCGAAGACAGATATTCAAGATCTAAACCCACTCAATGATCACATACCCAGAGAGCATATCAAAATCCTAGAGGATAAAGTACCATGGTATGTTGATATATTAAATTATTTGGCCCTATTTTAGGTACTTACTTCACTTAACTCTCATAAAAACAAAATATCAATGCAAAATCCAGATTCTATATCTAGGAGGATCCCTTTATCTAGAAAATTTTCAATGATCATTTCATAATAATATTTCTATAGAAAAATAAAATTGAATCTATTTTTCAATTATCCTATTGAATTTCATGTGGATGCCATTTTGGACCTCAAAGAACTGCTAGTAATGTTTTGGAATATAAAATCTATTTTCCTACCTTATTTAAATATGCACATTATTTTTTATAAAAATGTTAAAAATGTCAATTTGTTTTGAAATATTTCATAGAGATAGGAGATTCCCTATAATCCCAAAATATTTTTTTTAAATTGTTTGACATTTGGGGTATTGATTTTATGGGACCCTTTCCCTTGTCTTTTAGGAAATATTCTATTTTACTAGTTATTGATTACGTATCAAAATAGGTGGAAGCCAAATCCACCAAGACTAATGATTCCAATGTTTTATGTGATTTTATCTAGGAAAACATTTTTTGTAGGTTCGGAGTGCCAAGAGCCTTCATTAGTTAGCAAGGGGCACTTTTTTGCAATAGAATAATGGGATTTCTGCTGAAGAAATATGGGGTCCACCATAAAATGTTCACACCTCACCATCCCAAAACTAATAGCCAAGTTGAGGTATCTAACTAGAAGATTAAATGAATTTTGTAAAACAATTCAAATCGAACTGAAATGATTGGATCCAAAGGCTTAAGGACACCTTATGGGAATACTATACAATATACAAGACACCCATTGGTATGAACCCATATCAGATGATTTATGGGAAATGTTGTCACCTACTACTGGAATTGGAGAACCAAGCATACTGGGTTGTGAAAAAGTGAATTTGTATTTAGATAGTTCTAGGAAGGATATAAAACAATATTTATAGGAGATAGAACAAGTCAGAAGATAATATTTTAAAAATTAAAGAATTTAAAAAGAAAGAAGCTGGGTGGAACATGAAAAACTGATTTTACCAAAGACCCTTCAACCTAGAGGCAAAATTGTACTCTATAATTCCATACTAAAGTTAATGCTAGGTAATCTTTTTTCTAGTCTAGAAGGACGTTTTCTTATTACAAATTTCTATCCTTTTGGTTCCATTCAAGTCAAGAAAAAAGAAAGTGGAAACCCATTCACTATAAATGGGGAAAAAGTTAAGGATGTTCCATGTAAGTTTACCTCCTAAACCGATGGAGGATCTCAATATTCTGCAACCAATATAATAAATTCATCTCATCAGGTGAGGTCGAGCCAAAAACATCAACCAAAATAACTTCAGAGCAGAAACCTCATTTTCACTATTTTCTTATGATTTAGGTCTTAGTTACCTTTTTCATCACCTCTTTGAGATTTAATAAAATTGTTCTTACATTGGTATGATTAGTTTGCTTTTTATATAACCATCATGGATAGAAAGCCAAAGGTAGGCCCAAGAAGAATATTAAAAGGGCCAAAAAATTTATTTCAAAATGTATTTCACTTTTTATGATTATCATTCAAACTCCCTAAATTTTGTTTTTCCAAAAACATGTTTTAAACTCGAAAGAAAAACTTTCATGTGCAAACTTGAATTGTGCTTTACTTGACTAATCTAGGAGACATGAGTTTCTTAGGAATCTTGTAATTTGATGTTTTATATTTCAATGTAAATTAAATTTAATGAGTTAAATGGATAATTGAATTATTAAAGTCAAACATGAATATTAAACCAAGGAATCAAGGTTTAAAGGAATAAATTGATTCATGTAAATGAAATTTCCCAAACATTTTTCATTATTTTATTTTTTAAATTCATGTTTATTGGTTTATTATTACTAATCATACCTTAAGTTATTGTGCCCAAAAATATGTCTCATTCCTGGGGGATTTCTATATGAAGTATTTTCTATTTTAACTTGAGCATATTTCTTGAGAGATCCTGGGACATGGAACCTAGAAGAACTTGGATTTGAACATCTCAAATCTGTGACAATAAAAAATACATTTAAAATTATTGAGGTATCTTTTGATAAAACATTTATCCTTATCATACCACCATTACATCAATACTTCTTTATCCCATAGAGACCATGAATGACCTTGTTAGGGATGATCCATGTTTCAATCCATTTTTATCCATTCCTACCATAATCGTTGTAATTTCATGATATTTTAAAGTTGAAGTGTGGGGGTAAAGGTAATCATTGTAAATTGGATGATTCACAATATAAGAAAGATGTGTGGGGGTGATTATTTTAGGAACTATAAAATGTTGTGGAATTATTCATTATAATCTATTGTTTTCCACATTTTAATAAAAAAAAATGAAAATGATAAAAAATAACAAAAAATTATATGAGAAAAAAGGTTTGTGATTTGGGTAAACTAAAAATCACCATTACCAAACCTATGATTTATATCATAAGTGGTTAAGTGGTGGATTTTAGGTTTATTCTAAATTATAAATTTTTAAAAAGAAAAAAATGATAAAGTTTATTTTGAAAATTAAAACTTATAAAATTAAATAAAATATTCAATAGAGGGAATAAATCATTCTTTATGCCTAAATTGATCATGACCTTTACTTTGAGTCTTACGGAAAGTTGGGAGTTATTACAATTTCAAGAGGAGAATTTCATTAAACTTTTTTTACTTTGAATATCATCCGTTATTATTTAAGAGTTAATCCTGGTCCTTAATATTTATTTTTAGTCATCAAAGCCTACCAACCTTAAACCTGAGAGTCATTAGAAACTTAATTTCAATTTCTTTTGATTTTATGTGATTTTTGTCATTACAAAGTGCAGAAATTAGTTATTTTAAAACCTTATGGATAAAAATTGTGTTATCGTGATATTTTCATAAATCTACTTGAATTTTATCATGATAGATAAAAAAAATAATCAAAAGTGAGGAAGATCATGATTTTACATGTTTAATAATAATGAATTGAGGAGCCTGAATTAATAAAAGGGGAAGTTCCATCATTTTACAAAGGGGAAAGGTAAAATAAATGAATTTATATTTCTTTGAAAAATGGAAAATTAAATTTTTAATTAATGTGTAATTGTAAAATTTAATATTATAATTAATTTTTTTTGAATATATTACATGGAAATTTGAATATTGATAACATTAGTGCCATCTGATTTTCAATGTTGTGATTTTATTCTTAAAGACAAGGATGGTTTAAATGTGAGGGAATTGATATAAAAAATTATCCCATAGTTTTATTTTTAATATCAATGTTTTAAATATCATAAAAATGTTATTTTAAGGTAAAGTCTCACATTTTATGGTTTTAGTGGTATTTTGAGATCAATCGAAAAAAATTTACCTATTTTAAATGTTTTAAATTATTTATATATTTTGGACATAAAATATTTTATAATTGACAAAATCATAAATATATTATTTTTTAGTGTTACATACATCTCGGGTTTCATTTAATTCTTCTAGACACAAAACTAAATCCACAATTTGGAAGCCCAAAACTAGCTCACAAGATGGGCCTTCAAAACTATTCATAGATCTGGAGATTTTTTATAGTGGGGAAATATATCTTGTTTGGAGGGCCCAAATGAACTAAATTTGTGGTTTATATGCACAATATATTTAGTAACAACTTTTTTTAGGATTCCATGTGTGAATTAACTCTTTGGAAGGCGATTGGTTCATAATAAACTAAAGACATTGAATATGGAGAGTCTGTCTAGGAAGATTAAATTCTCATAGTGAAATGGTCATAAATATTTCTATACATTTCCAAATATGATGAAATTTTTAGGAGATATGAGAACTCCATGTATTCACAACTTTGATGAAGAAGTCCATATGTGAATAGGAAATTTAATGGGGATGACACACATAAATGATGAGGGTAAATTCTAGCCTAAAAAAGGAGGAGAGCTCCTCCTTCCCAATTCATTCAAATCTGTCACATTCCATCCAATGAAAAACATCCATGTGGAGAAGAAAATCCTTCTCCCTCATTTTTATTCATTCATATTTTTTTTATTCAAATTCAATGACCCATTATTTCATGGAGGGTTATAATCCTTAGTGGTTGGGTGAAGGGAAGGGGAATCCTATTTTGTGATCTTTTATTTTTTGAAAGTTTTCAATCAAGAGAACTCTTTGATTTTAAAACCATAGTTTTCAAGTTAATTTATTTTTGAATTTAAATTAAATATGATTTTATTTTAATTTATTATTAAATATTAAATTTCATTGATTTAAATATTATTCTACCTTTTCTTTATTTATTTAGTTTAGTACAATAATTGGTTAATCTATAAAGAAAATCAAGTATGGGGGTGTTTTCATGATTACTAAAACACATGAAGAAATTAAGATATAATAATTTAGTTATTTAGGGAAAATTAATACCAGATTTTTTATTTCCTGAGTGATTAAATTTTATTCCATTAAAATTTATACACATTTATAAATAATTAAATCAAAGGTGAATTGAAGAATTGATTGTTATTGAATTCATTTTATTTTTTTATAAAACCAATAGATTCAACTTTTCTCTGAAACTATGATGTCATGATGAAAGGGAAAACCCAACCTGAATCTAACCAATTCCCTCTCATTATAAATTAAAAGAAAATAAAAAAAACATGTTATCATCTTAAATCCTTGAAACTTTTTATTTTTCTCTACATAAGTGTCACATAGATTAAAAAATGTTCTTTAGAGAATGATTTTTTGCTTACCACTCATACTGCACCATTATGCGATTTCATATTTTTTACCACACCTCATGAAAAGTGTGTGTCGTTGATCATACAAAATAAGGATTTATTTAATCACATTTATCTATGAGATTATGGACTATGGGTAACATAAATCTAAATCCCCAACAATTGAAAACAGGTTTAAACTAGTTAAATACTTTTGAGTGGAATAGGGAATGAGTATTCAGTACAAAAATGTTTGGTAAGGAAAATCATAGGATAATTTCGGTAGCTTAATAGGGGTATATAAAGATTCATGGAAGATTAAAAGGGGAGTGAAAGGGGTATCCCATTACTTTTACATCATATGTATTTTAAGAGGGATCTGTGAAATAATAATTTTAAAAAGGTTATTGAATAAAGGGGAGAAGGAGATGAACCCTTGCCTTAAGAGGATGCTTCAAAAAACATGGGTGGAGCATCTTAAGAGATTGGGGACACCTTGTGAGGAAACTGTATAGGAAAAGGAAGAGTTCTTTTAGGATCCAAGTGTTTTTGTTGAAGAGTAATGGGAGTTTGGATAGTTTTATATATCAAAATATAGGGGGATTCTTGGTCAATATCCAAACATAGGTTTTGGAATCTATATGATAAAGTAATCAAAACCAAAATCCTTACAATGATTATTTCCTAGGGTTTTTTTACAAATAATAGTTTTTTATAATATTTTATATGTATAATAAAATAAATAATAAATAAAATACCCTTGGTGATGTCAAAGTGATTCAACTTTATAAATAATTTATTTTAAAACCATAAAATATAAAATATGTTTTGGGGGATTAATTCAGTGATTATGAAATTGATAAATTAACAAAAAAATAGATTATTTTAAAAGGTAAAATCAATTTTGGTCATGGATAATATTTATATCATTTATTTTATTACTTTGGGGATTCTATGATGTCATAATACACACCTTATCGTCATTCCGTATTTAGTTTTAACCCAAAAGTTTGACTATCTCCAAAAAATATGAAAAAGTAACCATTGGAAAATTTGGATGTGCTAGTTTTGAAAATAATATTTATTTTATCCGTATAATTTACTATGTATGAGAATGTAAACATTAAAATCAAAAATAAAAATTTGATGAAAAATATTTTTTTTACAATAACAGTTTTCAGGCCATTGTAGAATTATTTTTGACTTCATAAAATTATATTATCATTTATATAAAATAAATATTATTTAATAGAAATATTTTATATATAAATTAATTTCTTGAATTAATTAATATATATTTTCTTTATTAAAACTATATATTTCCAAAAAAATAAATTTTAGTTTCATCGTATCAAAATATAAATTTTAAAAAACTAATTATATAATCATTTAACAAGTAATATTAAAAAATGATAAATATAATAATGGTATTTATAATAATTACCTATTAAAATTCATACAGTAAGGGTCTAGATACATACACAATATTACACCAATTAATTCTTTGAGGGAAAGGTATGTGAGGGTGATATTTTTAGGAGGTTGTTTGGTGAACATGGTATGGCTGTAATATCGATGATCTTGAAAGTATCCTATAAATGACTTCACTCATGTTTCAATTATTTAATCTTAGATATTTCATGGTCAAATGAAAATCCCATAGATTTTATCTCCCTCAAAATCTCTGATAAATGGACTTTGTAAGGTATGATCACTATAAAGAACTGGAAATTTCAAAGAAATCTTTTTCTTGTTTTCTTTGGAATTTTTCAAGTCCACAGTTTCTGACAGCACCTACTTCCGAGGCCCGGTGTGCCCAGAATCCTCGGGTACGTTCAGTGAACGAACGAACGGGTTTTTCTAACTTTTGAAACAGTACTCGGAATCGAAATCCGAGGGCACCAATGAAACCGCAGCACCAATTTTTGCTTAAGATGACCTTTTCTGGAGTTGTGTTTGCTCGGGAAGAGTATCAAAAAATGTGGTTTAAGTGTTACGTGAATAAAGTTGTGTCACAAATTTATTTTTTATTTATGGTTTAATTTCCATGTGAAGGAATATTCTAACTCCTCTCGATAGGATTTAGTTAGGTGGGTCCCACACGAGCCCCATGCCTTCAATTCCCCTAACCCCCCTCTTAATTTTGCCAACACCCCTTTTCTTAAGTAACTCACCCACTCCCCCTCTTTATTGCATGTCAACTCTCACATTAAATTGATTGATTAAAGCTATTCATTGAATTTAATTTTGATTTTGAGTTTTTGAAGTTCTGAAAACACATGGCATGTCTTAATAAAATAAGGAAGGCCTTATTTGATTTGGGGGGTGGTTTAGTTGTGTGAGGAGATTGGGAGAGAATACTCAAGGTCTTAAGGATCGTCATCTTCTTCATTGGAGAACGCGAAGAACGTCAAGACCTCGATGAAGAACATTGTCACCGCAAGGAGAGATCGATGTGCCATCTCTTCTCCTCTCCGCAGCCGGTGTGTGACACCTTTCCCGAAGAACGACGACGCACCTTTTTTCGACCTTCTTCCCGCATCAAATGAAGGGAGATGCCGGTCCTCCTCGTATGTTATCCATCAACATATATGGAGCTTCACCTCGCGATGTCGTTTCCCGCGATGATCATCGTTTGACATCTTCGTTGAGGTAGGGGTTAAGTTCAAATTTAATCAATTAAATTTACGCTTTAATTGTCGTTGTGATTACTCGTTCTTGGATGCTTGCTATCGGTATAATGAGAGGAGGTAGGCCCACATAAACACGGTCGACCCTCCTCCCAATTTTTGTTGTCCTTCGTTGTGGATTGGAATGGAGGCGACGCGGTGTCGTCGCACCACGCGAGGAATGAGGGAACCGCGGCCGGTGTGGGCTGTGCCGGATAGAAGGAAGTCACGGCCCTTGGCCGCGGCGGTTCAGCAAAGGGGGCGACTGGACTCACCCGGCTTTCGGCGCATCTGGAGGTGGGACCGGCAGGTCCCACGACAGCCACCCTCGGCCGGCCTTAATGGCCGTCCATTAACTTAGAAAACCGGGGGTTGAAACCCCTAGCCATCAGATCAATGTGGACCCCTCGGGTCCTCCATTTCTAGGCAAGGGGTGCCCCCCCCCTTCGCGCCCACTCGTTCACGAACCAAGAGCCCATGCGAGCCGGGCCGCTTGCGCTGGACCGGGAAAGGCGACGTGATACCCCTCAGGTCCGTCGTTTCCAGGCAAGGCGACGCGACACACCACGTACGAGTGTGCAAGCACCCCCAAGCTGCCGACAACAGTATCTCTTCCAACACGTCGCAGCAATCACAAAAAAAACCAAAAAAAACAAATCAAAAACCCATAAAAAATAATTTAAAATAATCCAAGCAAGTGAAAAACAAGTAACCCACCTAACATTCGCCAAGGCGGGTATGCACGCGCAAGCCAAAGACCGCAGTATGTGCAAACACATCGCTGAAGCACTACAACAAACACCAAAATAACCAAACAGAAAACGAATGATATAAAATAACTCAAATAGATTCTACGCCACAAAATTTACCTCGGCGAAGAGATGCGCTCAACCCACGGGGTCGTGCTCCAGTCGGATGAGATGGTACCCTCAGGTAGGGAGACAGCTGGGGGTTGCGCGCCGACCGCCAGATGCGCCGTTTGCCAGCGCAATGCGGCAGTGGCTGGTCGGAATGCCGGAACAAGGTGGGGATGCCGGAACGGGGGCCAGAGGGTGCGTCGGAGTGCCGGAAAAGAAACTGGAAGTGCCCAGGGGCTGCTGGCCAGCGACGGGGCTCGCCGGAAAGTGACCGGAGACTGCCAGAAAGGGCAGGGGTGCCGGAATGGTGCCAGACAGCAGAGGCAGGTCACCGGAGGAGGGAGGTCGGCAGCAGGCGGGGTCGCCGGAGGTCCGGAGGCCAGGGGAAGGTGGGGTCCCTGGAGGTCGCTAGGCCGGTGGAAGGTGGGGTAACCGGAGGAGGTCGGGAGTCCGACGACAGTGGGAGGCTGGTGCGGAGCAGAGGGAGCGGCGCCAGAGGCTAGAGCGGGACCGGGATCGGGAGAGGCCGGGGTTGCGGGAGTAGGGATGGGAGGAGGCCGGTGCGGGAGCGGGGGATGCTGAAGGTGGCGGGACTGTGCGACAAGGTTGTCAGAGGGCAGGGTGGCGTGGGAGCTGGGCGCCGGGGTGGAGGTCGGACGGCAGGCAGGCAGGGAGCGGTGGCAATGGGGAGCGGAGCGCCGGACGGATGCCGGGCGCGGGCGGCGGGTGCACCTGGGGTGGAGCGAGGCCGAAGGGGAGGGGAAATGGGGGGGCGATGCGCTGAAGGTATGGGAAGGGCGGGGAGGCTCCACATGAGGGGGGGGGGGAATTAGGGTTACAAAAAATATATATATAAATTGATAATAGTAATAATAATAATAATAATAATAATAACGCATATATTAATAATAATAATAGTAATACTATAAAAATAACAATAATAATAAAAAGAAAGGGCAATTGCCTGACACCTAGGCTCCTCGCGTGGTGTCCACCAACTGCGCGGTGACCACGCATGGAATCGAAACCTATTAAAGGCTCTAAATGACATAAATTTTAATCCGGGGCTCTGCCCGGACCTCGGAGCTAAGAAAAAAATAAAATAAATAAATAAATAAATTAAATAAAAATTCGAGTGTGACAATTCTCCCCACCACAAGCACTTTCTACCCCCAGAAAGTCACCCAAAAGAACAATAGACGAAACTTGAATCAATTCCCAGTTGAAAAACGAATGATACCACAACACGAGAGGACGGGAGAACACGAGAGGGTTCTCCCCACCATAAGAACTCAACTAGTGCAGAAATTTAACACTCAACCATACCACCCTGGGAGGGTGGGGGGGGGGGTGACGCGGGAACTCCCAAACTAACCTTTATAGCCTGAGTAAAACAAAGCATCCACTAAAACTTGGAATTATGGACCTATATCAAAACCTCAAACACTAGGTAAAAATAAAACTCTGAGAAGACATAACCCATGATGTAAACCCAAGAATTCCCACAATGTCATTTCTCCCAAAGACACTTACATCTCCAACGAACGCAGTCAAACCAAGATCAACTCACGCTAGATCGAAACACAACTTTAAAAAAAAGGTACGATCCAAAACACCATAATCAGACAAACGAAACTGTTTGGATTACAAACGAACATACTCATCCAAACTTCACAACAACACAATGAACCTACAAATAATTCCAAAACTTTAACAGTGGAAGAACGAGAACAGAAGGACCTTTAATGCTTTGTTTCCAACACCGAACACAAAACCCGAACCAAGGCTTCATGCCCCCGTGAACTCCTGGCTATGCGCGAGCTTCACCCCGAGACCTGTGGCTGGAGCTCTGATGGCTGAAGCATCTCCTGCCTCACAGTCAGGCACTGACTTTCTCCGATCACAGCGTCCTCTTTGAGCGAAGCTTCTTGAAAAACTTCTCTAGATTATCCAGACAACTGCAATGTTGACACGTCATTGAAGGGGTGAGACATGACAGCTTTACATACCCTAAATGTCCATACTAATAGTACACCATTAGACAGTCCGACGAACGGAAAGTCAGAGCCACTGCAGAGGACTCTTTGGGAACAAATCCATCTGACACACTCTGCTTGTCAGATAGGAGACCTTCATGAGCAACTGGATACGGTGGATTTCCAATTGTCTGCACTCCAGAGACCAACTCAGCTAAAACACCTCATGCACCAACTTCTCAAAATTGATGCTCCGAAAAAGGGAATATTCGCTCTTTGATCTCCAAACAAAGATTCCTGATAAAGAAGGAAGTCTTCATCAAATCCAGTGATGCTATCTCTGGAGAAAAGGACACAAGATCCTTGAAATGGTCAACATATGCCTTCACCATCTGTTGGCCTTGTTGAATACACACATACTCTTCCCTTTTCTTCATATTCACTTCTTCAGGTATAAACCACCGGACGAGGAAAAATTTAAAGAAAACCCACGTTATCCCAACATGCAGTGATGGTGTGGAGAACAACTCCTACTCGTCCAGAGCTGGACCTTAAAATAGACCCAAAACGGCATGAATTCTAACATCATCGAGAGTTCCCAATACCCTGAAGATGCGCTTGACCTCTTCAGGACATTGTGCTGCCTCTAACAGACTCCAATCACCATGAAGGACAGACAAAGTTCGAGAAGGATCAAAAACTGGTCATGAATCATCAAAAACTCTAAGGACCTTTCTAGGCTGCATTTTTGAACAACATATAAAACATCAAGACGAAACCGATAACATTCGAAGCAACATCAATAAAACACCCTCATACAACAATAACCAGATCAAATCCAAACAAAAAAAACAACCCCAAATAAAATTTCCTTTTTAAAATCCCCTTTTTATTTTAGTTTTCAAAACTACCTTCTTTCAATACCACATTTGAAATACCAATCCACTTTCAAACCAAAATCACTTTCCAAAAACCATTTCCCCCTTAAAAAACAACTAAGAAAACAAGGTCAAACCTCTTCTTTCAAATACACACCCAGGTAATCCCATGAACTGTAGAACATGTCTTAATCCGCTTTGCATTCATATGTGCACGAAAACGCACTTACCATGAATTCTCACACATGTGCAAACGTTCATAAAGAGATCCTAAGGTTTCACCCCAAACCATTTTTGACTAAAACCAAGCAAACAACAGATTTCCAAATCAAGAGATTTCAGTTTTTTTAAAACCGTTTCATACATTTAAAGTCCTTTAAAAGAAATCAATCCAATTTTCAAAAACCCTTTTTCATTTCTAAAAAAAATGCACTTACACCAACCAGAATGAAAACAACACTCAAACTACATCAAACAATGGAGTGAGGGACTAGTAGTCACGCTTAACTTGGTGACATGGTAGTGGGTCGTGTCCCAAGTAAGTGTTGACCACTAGGAGGAATTCAAACCATGTACCCGGACTCCACATGGGTCACTACTCCATGTGAGATCACGTTGTAACATCAGCATTCCTCTGTTGTCATCCCTCAATTCAAAACAAACTAGGATGAGTCAAAGACTCAATTCCTGGACTACCCCTGGTGACTCAAGGTGCGGAACGGGCGAGGGTTCATGACGTCCTTCCCGCACCTACCAATCGAGTCCCGACTGTCCTAATCTCCACCTACCGGACAACCCAAATAACAAGAACCTCCTCTGATACCATTTTGTCACGAACCAACCCAGGTCGACCCTGACCCGGTCACCCGAACCAGTCCTCGACATGTCCCGAGGGGTGTTCATGATCCCCCTGGGATGGCAACTAGTGTCGGGCATCAATATTTAATCATTGGGAACGATTTCAACCCAAACAAAACCAGGATCAATAAAAGAAAATAAACAAAACAAAACAGATAAACACTAACAGCATAAAGAGAAACTACACAACCAAATGTACCTCCCTGAGACCCCATGGGTCACCACCCATCTGAAGACCAACATTGCTCCAACACTGAGCAACCAAACCAGAACAACCTGAACCAAGGGAGACCTGCAACTGAAGTGGTAAAGTAGGCGTGACCACCGAGATGATCAGTAGGAAAGCCAGGAGTAATCAATTCCCTATGCCTTTATCTTTAAAAATAAAACTAGTCGTGATAGTTTGAAAATAAGGCTTATTAAAATAATGTTTTCAGCTTTTTAAAATTCAAGTAAGAGGATTTCACTTTTAAGGAAAAAATTTCAATTCCAATACATTTTTAAGGTAAAATCAAACTTATGTTGAAATTTGAAATGGTAAAGAGAACAATATATTTCAATGTATGGTTTTCCACAAAAGAAGGAAACATGCATTAAACACCAGAAAAGAAGAAACACTCAACAAACACCAAAACATTTGTAAGCACCATGGTCAAAACCGCTAAGTTCATCTAGCACATGTGGGGCCCTAAAACCTCACGTCTCTGTGTAAGAGTAACCATAACAAATATCCATTCTTGTGCACGAGCAACAAGTAGGAGATCATCTATAACCTAGTGGTCCCCAACATCATCACATATTTAGTTAGTGTTGTTACATCAATCCAGCTAAGTGAAACTGGGTCAGAGCCACTCCCGTATCACTAGCTCACTAGTCTAGTCCGCCCACCTAGATACCCCGGGTTTTCCATGTGCCCTTTTCAAATGGTGGTGAGGTTTTTATCAAAAGAACAAAAATGAACAAAACACTTTCTTTATCCAAAAACTCACTCAACCTCTCACCACCGTACTCCCTCCTTAAACACATTCCCTTATTTATATGTCACATAATATCGCACATGCTTTTACACTAGTCACATATCAAAAAGCACACATTTATTTTTGCATCACATTTCTTAAATTAAAGGGAATGTCTCAAGTGGGGTTTTACATTTTAGCAAACCAATCTCAAGAGCCAAATTAGCCTCATCACTTTACAAAGAAAAATCATCAATCTAGAAATATAATAACCCAACTCCAAGTTTTCAAAATAGTTTGAAGGCATAACTACACAACCAAAGTATTAAATGTTTAAAGCAAGCTTTAAACCACACTTAAAATAAAGCAATCTTTTTAATAAAATCAACTACCCTTTCTCCTTTAAAATTCACACCATAACAACTCATCTTTTTTTAAAATACTATTCCACGTTTAAAACATTTAAATACAACTTTTCAAGAACCAAAACCATTTATTCTTATACATATATATATATATATACAGACACATTGAATATGAATTTTATAAAAAGGCAAAAGGCATATTTAAAAAAATACCGAGAAGTAATGGATATCCTAATTAAAGGGCATTGCATAGGGAACATACTTCAACTCGCAGACCGAACAAGGTGACGCGACACGCCACGCACGAGTGTGCAAACACCCGCAAGCTGAAGACAACTGTATCTCTTCCAACACGTCGCAACAATCACAAAAAAAAAACAAATCAAAAACCCACAAACAATAATTTAAAATAATCCAAGCAAGTGAAAAACAATTAACCCACCTAACATTTGCACAGGCACATACGCACGCGCAAGCCGAAGACCATAGTACGCATAATTGCATCTCTGAAGTGCTGCAACAAACACCAAAATAACCAAAAAGCAAAATACTGATATAAAATAACTCAAACAGATTTTATGCTACAAAATTTACCATGGCGTAGAGATGTGCTCGACCCACGGGGTCGTGCGCTAGTCAGAAGAGATGGGAAGCTCAATCAGGGAGACTCCTGGGGGTCGCGCGCTGACCACCAGATGCGCCTTTCGCCGGCGTAATGCGGCGGTGGCTGGTCGGAACGCCGGAACAAGGACGGGATGCCGGAACGGGGGCCAGAGGGTGCGCCGGAGTGCCAAAAAAGAAACCAGAAGTGCCCAGGGGCTACTGGCCGGCGGCGGGGCTCACTGGAAAGTGACCGGAGTGAAGGTTCCGGGTGCAGTATAAGTGTATGGGTGGATGTGCCCACTTGGATTTTTGTAATTAACAATGATCAATCTGGGATCAATATGACGATAAATTCCATTCTCCATGGACCGAATCACAGAAAAAGACAAAGAAGATGGTTTGTCCCGGAACCATAAACAAGGATTGTTAGAAGTTGATTATAATTAATTTAATCAATTGAAAATAAAAAACTTTCGGGTGTTCATTCTTTATTGTTTTTCTTGATCACGTTCCGATGTAATTCGTCATTGCGTCGCAGAAGACAAGTGTAGACTTCCTCTAGTGGTGATCCACACGTGTACCTCGTATCTTGGGACGTCGCCAAAGGATTCTCTGGGTGCTAGCGTGGAGAAACCTTTGCATGCATTGTCCACCTTAGATCATCTTGATCTGATGGAGTTGGATCTCTCTCGGTCTTGAGAGCGTTCTTGGAGGAAGAGGTTCATTCAACCTTGAATGAATTCTCCAGAATTGTTGTTCAAAATGATTCTCTTGTGTAAGAAAAGAGTTGGGGTTGTGAGGATATTTATAATCAAGTTTGGGGTTGTAGAGATATGATAATAAATAAACATGTTACGCGTTTCATTTATTTCATTAACTCTTAATGGAAACCCCCATGTCAAATAATTAATTCTTTGACATGCGTTCATGCTTATTATAATAAATATCATCTAATAAAACAATTTTATATCCTTAAAATTCCGACTGGAAAAACTACACGGCGTGTAATAATAAATACAATGCGTGTACTTCTTTTTCATTGAAAACTACACGGCGTGTACATTAAATGTACATGGTGTGTATATCTTGTTTTCATTTATTCATTTCCTTTCCAAAATGAAAACTACATGGTGTGTACATTTAATAATACATGGAGTGTACTTGTTTTCGAAATAAAAAACTACACGGCGTGTACTTGTTTTCATTTTATTCTTCCTCCAACACTAAAACGATTTAGGCATCCTTGAATAATTATTAAACCACATACGGGAATAATCTTTATTCTACTTTAGATACTTGAATACACTTAGTGTGTGACCCTCTAGGCCTCTTTCTCATTGGCATTAGGTGGGATTGCCTAAAGTCCAAGATTACTGTCTAGCAACGGGTCAAGGCACCCAGGAGAAAGAAGTTGACACCGCATTGACGTATGACCTCATTTGAACACTTACTGTGTAATTTAATCCCTTTGTATCAATATCTCATCAAGCATGTTTCATGGCAGTGTCATAAACCTATAAGCTTGATCCGTCATTCTTTCACTACCTGAAATAAACTCATCGTTTACACCATGGCCATGGAATTTAATGCGACAGTTCAATTACAATCAAAGGGCCGAGATATCAACTTCCATAAATGTATGGGAAAAATCCTTCATTGACTTATCCATTAATAACATGTCAATCATGACACACCCAACGTACCCTACTTCCCGCTAACTGTCGGCATGATGGTTTTTGTCGGTAAATATAAGTGCGCGAGTCATGACATGAGTTAATGATAAAATTCTAGTCTAAGGACCATTACACACGCTCACAGATAGTAATGTCCAATGACACCAAGACATGAAGAATTACTACTGGTGGGCCTGTTCTCATAATCTCCCATCTTAGAGATTACCAAGTGTGAACTCCATGAGAGAGAGTCTCGTCTTCTTACGAGTACTCGCACATGACGGTCTGTATACTATGTGTCCTATCATAGTATGTCATCCAACCGCAGAACTTTCTTTAAGAATATTGTTATAGAATTTCAAGGTTCTCATCATAGCGGGGATCTTCCATGAACTTATTAATGCAAAAAATATTCAAGGACATTATTATATTATAGTCATGCAGAACAATGAACAATATAATAAGTTAACATTCATGTAATCTAAGTACAAAATAGTTGGTTCTCAGGACACCAACCCTTACAAACTCCCACTTGGACTAGAGCCAAATTCCTACGACTCTTAGTTCGCTAGACCTCACACGATGATCATGTTTCTGCTGAGTCAAGGTTTTAGTCAAGGGGTCCTCCACGTTGTCTTTCGTAGAAATGCTGCTCACTGCAACTTCACCTCTCTGAGAAAAATCCCTCAAGAGATGATACTTCTGAAGTATGTTCCTTGTCCGCTGATGTGACCTTGGATCTTCTTCAAGTTCCACCACTGTAGTATTATCACAATAGAGTGTGATAGGATATTTACTGCTCGGTACTACATCCAACTCTTGGACGAGGCTTCACATCCATACAGCTTCTTTAACTACCTCTAAAGCTATGATATACTCGGACTCCACTGTAGAATCTTCCGCCACACTTTGTTTTGCGCTCTTCCAGCTCACTAAACCTCCATTCAAACTGAATATGTATCCGGACTGAGACTTCATGTCATCTTGATCAGTCTGGAAACTAGAATCCACATTTCCTCTAACGACTAGTTCCTCATCTCCTCCAAAAACCAGGAACATATCCATAGAATGCCTCAGATACTTAAGGATAGTCTTGACTTCCATCCAATGGCAGTCTCCTGGATCAGCTTGATATCTACCTACCGCAATTAATGCGTATTCAACATCTAGACTCGTACATAGCATATCATACATGACTGACCCAATCGCGGATGCGTAATGGATCCTTGCCATTTTTGTTATTTCCTCATGTGTCTAGGGACACATTTTCATAGAAAGATGAATTTCATGTGACACTAGCAACAATCCCCTCTTAGACTGTTCCATACTGAATCTCTTCAGTATCTTGTCAATGTATGTACTTTGACTCAGGGCCAGCATTCTCTTGGATCTATCTCGATGGATCTTGATCCCTAGAATATATGCTTCCTCACCCAATTCTGATATAACCATTATGTCTTTATTTTTTCTTACTCACTCAATCACTAATCATCACATCATCGCCATATTGATCAACTTCCATTAACCAACAATGATAATCTTGTAATTTTTCAGAGTTATTATTTTGGGAAAACATTGGTTATCCATATCTCAGTGGTGGTATACTCTATCATAGGCCTCAAATTACATTATATCCTAATAGAAGGAAACCATGATTTTATAAGACTCACACCCTATAAGAGTGATAAAGACCCCTTAATTAGTTTTCTATGCTCAAAAGTGTTACCAATTTAATAATATATTTGTTCTGACTAAAAAAATTAAACCTATTGATACTATTTATTTAAATATTTAAACATAATATATGGGTTAAATAACCCATGCACATAATTGAGAATATTTTTCCTAACCAGCCCTTTATATATTTGAATGTTGGGATATCATTTCTAATGATTAATATTCTTCCATATATAAAACTAGAAACAACACAACTCTCTAACCAATCAATATATATACACAAGGAACATCTATTTTCTTTATGAAACTAGACCCTTTGATTGTATTATAAAACAATGTATTCAAAGTATACAAATATTACTTTAATAAAATAATATACTATTTTAAATTTAATACATTTAAAATATTATTTGGGTCCTCATAACATTAATTTTATCTATTATACATTTATTTAATTCTATTCATATCACATATACTGATTTTAACTTCCATTTGATATATCTCATAATAATAATAATAAGATATAGAAAGTGATATTCCAATGGAATTCATCATCACAATAACTTAATAGCCTCTTGATTTTAAATGTAATTAATGTTTTTATATCCATTCCTTCAATGAAAAATTTATAAGTAAATAAATTTCCATCAATTTTCGTTTTTTATGGAAAAATGACTTGAAGTCTATAGATATCACACATTTATTTGCATCCACTGAATTCCAAACTTGGTTAGTGTACATTAATTCGATTCTATATCTCATAGACATTAACAAATTTTCAAAATTGAGAATCTAATTGGAATAAATATTGCTAGTAGGCTTCTCCTATAATAACATTAGTTTATCATCATTTTATATATGAAATCAATATCTCTTAGACTCCTAAAAAATCCAACAAACACTTCGATACTTCTTTATAACCTGAGTCAGTTTGATATCCTTAATATCTTGTGGGTCAAACTCAATTTATACCTTTATAACTATTAGTTTTCATTATTATTAAATTATTGTAATTTTAATTTACCTCTCATTGATCCATTATTTGGAATGATTCATCTCATGGAATACATAAAAGTGGTATACATGAATTTTTTTCTGATTCATTATCAAAACAATAACTCATTATTTCATTGGGATAACAATTAAAAATACATTTATATGTTTAGTCACTTATCCTATATGCAATAATACAATTTAAATATGTTTTATTGACCTAATTTTTAATATATGATAAATTGGGATTCTCCTAATCCATATAACATTTTTCCTTTTTAATTTCATTATATGGAATAATGTTTAATATGAACGATTTTTTATTGAATAATATACCCATATTGATACAGAAAGATAACACTAACTCATCATCAATTAAACAATGTCTAACATGGTTAGATTCCTCATATTCAACATACCAATCCACTATGATGTTATAGTTGGAGTGAGTGGTGAAACTATTCTACAATCTTGTATATGATAAGTAAATTATGTAAATTTTTTTCGCAAAATCAATCAATTAAAATTATCTAAAAACTTTTACCAATTGGGTTTTTACAAAATTCATGAACCCCATAACCATAAAAATTTATTCCAATTTATGTCTCATAATAAACATATTACCATTTCAACTAATATCTTCAATAAAAGTTGTGATTTACTTTTATCCACAACATTGTTATATACTCATTTGATCATATACATCTCTATGTATAATGTCTTACAGACTACTACCCCCTTTACCATTTACAATGGAAGATTATTTGGTTATTTTTACTAATGTAAAAGTTTTACTTTTATCAGATGATCCATATTTAAATAATTTTAACAATTAATATCTATGAATACATTGAATAACTTTAACATGAATATTACCCACGTAACGGTGATAAAAATTAGTGATGTGATAATTAACTATATTAAAGTTATTTTCATGATTTTTAATGTCTATATTATCTATGTATGGAATGTAAATATTTCCACTACAAGATCCTATTACGAACCCTCCATAGATTAGGGATGGGAATAAGTTTTACTCTCTAAGATCTCATAAAAAATCCATATGTTTATTACTAGAACTCGGTGTATAAATATTAATTTTTGATGTATTTTCCTCAAAAGAAGAATGAAGAAGTACATATTATAATTTAGAAACCACCAAACCATATAAAATTAGTAATCAATGAATATATAATATAATAAAAAGTGTATATGATATTAATGAAATTAAAATATAACCATACATAAGCATACTAAAATGATGAAAAAACCCCTAAATACTAATAGTGTAATAAACCCAAATACTTGTATACCTCAGTGGTATATGAAGAATACCCAAAACCAAATATCATTAAATCAATCATGTTCACTAGTCTAAAACACATGAAAACTCTATAAAAAAATATTCAACCTTTTAAGTGAAGTTAGGGGTGAGTATATCCACATGCTCAGTAGAATATTTCCTAAGGGATAAATAACCAAGAAAATGTCATGAATCAAAATAATAAAAGTAGTATAAATCATAATAAGATCTCTCATCCTTACTATTGGAAACCACTAATGGGTATTCTAGGTTAAATATCATCTTGTTAAGTATCTAATCCTTAGAGACTCTTGATTTCATACACATAATACTATTAAATTTTACGATCTACATATGTCATATCTCACGAAGACAACTTGTTAAATTATCTTACTACAAAACTCACCTTAATAAATACTCACCAAATAAATATATATGTATAATAGAAGGGAACCTAAAAACCGGATATCCCCATCCAATATCTTTATTTATAATGACTATCATCATGTAACCCACTAAATTTCATAATCATTATAGAAACCTAGGATTCTTAAACATGGATATTACATAATTTCTTATGAATATTCATTACATCACACAAATACACACCTGATGAACGCAACAGTTTAGTGACTTTGTTAACATGAAAGACAATATTATAAATTTGGAAAAGATCTTCAATATCCCTAATAATGATCTTTACATTATATTATCTTCGTAGGTATACCATAAATAAAACATTTCTTCATAACCTAGGGGATGTAATCCTAAGAAAGGGTGATCTCAGATACTTAGTAAGGGTTAATAAAATAGATATTAATCTATGATCATATGAAGGTATAATATAGGAATACATGTAAATAATAATAAAAATAACTTACATAGTTCATACCCTACCATACATAGATCATAAACATGAGTCATGGTATAAATATTGGAAATTTAGAAGACATGAACCATAAGATAATCAAAGAACATGATCCATGAGGGAATACCATTTCTATAATACATAGTTTTGTGGCCTACACATAACCAAAGAAAGTCTTATTTAATGGATTACCACAAATAAATTCATAACATTTTCAGATTGGGATAACCAGTTATGGACTAACCACCTTTGTACCCTCATTTTTTATGGCCACACCTCCTCAGAGGGACACACCACTGCCCCAAGTGGTTTCATTTTCCTCATAATGGAATGAGTTCACTCCCAATCCATATTGTCATATATGGTTCAGTCACATGAAAATTATAGTGGACATAGTCCCCTACTGAACTATGTTCACCCCCTTTTAGTCCTGTCTATATCTTGAGATATAAATCTTTACCAAATTAAGTTTAGGGAGATATAAGTCGCACCCCTCTTTTATTATAACATAACCATCATCTCATTATGAAAATCATGCATATGTTTTCCCAATATAATAAAAAAATTATCATATTAGAACCTGTGAAATGAAGTGGATTATATAAATATTTCATCATATTTTAATATGTGAAAAAAAGTCATGTTTAATAAGAATTTCATTATTTCATCATTTCATAACACGTGTAAAAATAAGTGGGTTTCATAAGAATTTTATCATGGTATAACCCATGCAAGAGAAATGGGTTTCATAAATATCATGCCATTCGAAACATAAACCATTCAGGGAAAGAATAAGATTGGTATCCTTGGATTATATTCCCTAAAAAGTTTAGGTAACATCGTAGGATTTCATCTTATATGGAACGTGATTTTGAAACATCACATCGAACATTACTTGAGGAAGATAAATATTTAATTAAAAATCAATTTTTAAAACAAAAAATTCATAAAACATTTTAGAAATCATTTTCTTTGAAAATAACTCTAAAAACATATAAAGGAAGATTTTAAAATCATTTAAAACATTTCTTGAAAAAAATATCCTTTCCTATTTGAAAATAAATTTTTAAAACTATAAAAATTTTAAATTCATTTTCCTTTGAAAATAAATTTTAAAACTTATAAATGATGCTTTATAGCACATTTAACGAATTTATTGAGGAAATATCCTTTTTTCCTTGAAAAAAAATATGTGAAACTAAAATATTTTGAAAGAAATTTTATTTGAAAATAACATTGAGTACTTAAAATAAAATCTTCAAAGAAAATAATTTTCATGATTACGAAAAGTTTTGTTTATGATGTACATGTTAAAACAAAGATTCCTTTCACATTTTAGGTAAAATCGACATTGGAATTATTTGGAAATTGAAATTAATATTCCTTTCATTTTTTTAAAATTTAAATATGTATACAAATTTCTATTAAAAATAATAGGATAATATTAAAAAATTTGAAAACATTTTTTTGGAAAAAATGGTTTTTGAAGAAAACATATTTCCAACCTAAGATAGAAATAAATCTAGGTATTATTAAAAAATATTTCAAAATTATTTTATGTACCAAATATTGCAAAAATGTTACTATTAATTGAAAATATTTTGAATTAAAATAGTAGAATGAAATTAAATTTTTTCTTGAGAGATGGATCGTGAGACTTTATCACCTAAAACATAAACATGAACAATAGACAAAAACAATGAGAGATTAATATAAAATCATATCCAATTTGGTATTTTGAATCATAATCCCCATGTATGTAAAAAATATATGAAACTAAAAATATGATGATAATAAATAAATTATTAGTATTACATGTTAAGGGGATGTATATAAACCTCGTAAAGGAAGATAGTTTCACAAAATAACATACATCTCAAAGAAGGAAAATTTAGATTAAAATCACTTATTTCTTGAGTAACTTTTGAATTGTAAGAATCATGAACAAATAAAAATAATTGAAACATTAATTATCATGAAATGAGGTATATTAATGATATAATATTTTATAGGGTAGTATATACCCCTACTCAAATGAAACGAGTGGTGACTATGACATAAGTCTCTCAAATATAATAGTGAGACTTCAAATCCCCTTACCATAAGTCTTGACTTTATTCGAACACATTCAGACCTCCTGTATAAAACATATATGTTTAGTATATATTTATTACAAAACCAACTAATATATATCATACCATATATGATTTACTTAAGTCCTTTTATTACAAGTTTATTAAAAATTCATTATTAAAGTCATGTGTCAGGTAATAACCACTTTTTTGCATATATTTTTTTATTTTTTTATTTTTCATACTTTTACATTTATCATGGTTCCATCACTTATATAATAAAAATCATGGAATAACTATCATCTTTATAAATCAAATATTCATTTAATACCAATCATAAAATATGGTTTTGAGAAATAATGTATGTTATGGTCATGGAGACAGTATGTCGTAGATAAGTAATATATTATAATTTCATAATGATCATAATATCCTTAATAAAATATTATTTATTTAAATATAATTATACATATCATACATGTGGTGGTGATGAAAAGTGGGAGTCACATATCTTTATGAAGGAGGTAGTCCACATGTACACGAACGATGTTATCATCTTTTAGTGAGTGGAAAATGAAAATGATATTTTATCGTTAAAGAATGATAAATATGATAGGAATATAGTAATTATTTCATGAAAATCATATATAATAATTAAATCAATCCTTATCACATTCTATGTTATGTGTTCTCTAAAGATGAATAGCATCGCTTAGCGAGGCAGTAGTCTTCCATTCACACGAGCGACCATACCATATCACCTAAGGAATAGAAATAAAAAATTTCTATATGATATAATGAATCAATAAGTATAATTATGTTATAAATATCAAAAAATTACTTTATATCCATCATCATACCCATCTGTGAAATGTGGTAATGGAAAAAATAAATGACATCAATTCGCGAGGCGGTAGTCTATCGTATACATGAATGATTATTTCATAACCCATTTTGTGGAAGTGGAGAAGGTTCTAAGTCATTCCCTTGTTATAAAAAATTAAATATATATAATTCAATGATGATATTATATAATTATGATTTATTATGAATTGATTTTGGTATAGAATAAGTAATTTAAAGATGCTCATTGAAGAATATTGCCTCTTCTTTGGGTATCCTCATTATGTTTGCACTAATGTCATCCTATGTTTTCTTTATATCCAATGTAAGGTTTACAAGATGAGATTATGGAATTGGGGAAGTGATTTGGCCATGTATTGGTAGAACTAAATAGATTTTAATGAGTAACTACTAGGGAATAGGTGTGTCCTTTTATAAGTGGGGGAGAGGACACACGTGGTCTTTTTGAAAAGGAAATAAGTGATCCCAAATGTTTCATATGTCACAAGGGTAAATATTAGAATAATCTAGAAAATTATAGGTATAATGGTAGAAATATTTCCATAAAATTGTTTTTTTACATGAGTATAGTTCATTTTCACACTTATCATTTTAGTTTAATCTCCCAATAAACCCATTTATACATTAACCATGGTAATTAATTTTTATCTCATTCACTACTAATTTTTGAGAAAAAATATGTTAAACTTATTAAAAATTATAAATTATTATAATTAAAAATATTGAATCCATTTTTATAAATTCTATTTACATAATAATATTAATTTAATATAAATTAAACCCATAATCATGATGTGACAATAGGTTTTAAAATAGAAAAATTTCAACAGTTTGAAATATTTTTATATCAAAATTCTGTATGATATTGATTACAATGATGTAAATTGGAAGTATAGATATAAAATTTAAATAATTTTACTTTAAAACCTATTAAAAATATAATTTAACACTCTAAAAGTGTCCAAATTAATTTTATTATTTCATGAAAAGAGAAACTAAAATCATTTTTTGAGAAAATAGTATTTTCAAAATGTATAATAGCTTTTCTATAAATTAATTATATTTTTGTCAATATGTTTTATTCATAAACAAAAAATTATAATTAATATTTAAAATGTAGTTATTAATAGTCATATTTCAATGTTGAACATCTAGGTTACAATGAATCTATTCAAATAACTATATCAGTAATATATTATGGGTTTGAAAAAACATAGGGTCGTGTGTAATGACAACATAACACAGTGTTACAAGAAGCAGAATATTTACTTTGTGATTATTGTAATGCAAGATTAACTTGGTGTTTCATGTAACCCAATATTTAATCCATGTCCTTTGAAATGAAAAAATACAAAATATTAATGTTAATTGAAAATAATACTTCACAAAATATCGGGGTGTTATATTCTATCACACATAAAATGAATTTCACCATCAAATTTCATATCGATCATAAAAGGTTTAACATTTAAAAATTAAATCTTATAAAATCACATTGTAAATAGGTTTAATAAACCATACTCTTTGAAAATATAAATTGATGTGTTTAAGTCATCCCTAGTAACACATACTAGGATTCCAAATCGGAAAACATATGAGGAAAGGGAAAACATATACATAATAGAGAAAAATAGCACCCAAACAATGATGGATAGTGATACAAAAATTGATCATAAAAAAGTGGGAGATCCAAATAATGGTAGTGCTAAAAAAAAAATAAAGATGTTTGTAAAGGGGTATTCATATCATCAAAAATGGTGATAACATGAAAACATTTTATTTCACAAAATTTGATAAGTACAATCTCACCCTTTGGTTGTGCTTTGATCAATTTCCACTTTATCTCTTACTCCAAGATATAAGGGTTAATTGTTTATTCCTAAATTAGAAGTGGATCATAAGATTCATATTATAATTATAGGTCATTACATATATATAAAAATATATAACAGTGGTTATCCAATATGGATAAATCTTCAAATGGTGATGTAATACGTTAATATTTAAAACCTCGACCAAAATTCAAATTAAACCATTACATAAATTGTTAACCTTAAAACCCTTACCAAATACTGACATCCAAAATTTTATAAATATGGTCACTAAATTTCCAATATTAACTTATCATTAATCCCCATAAGCCATAAATTTTCTCTTAATTTTCACATACCAATCATGTGATCATATTCATCATGTATTCTCTTAAAACATGGTAATAACTTGAATTACCATAAAATATTATTTAAATCATACAATAATCCTCATTCTTTGAATAAAACAATTTATTATTTAATTTAATCAAAACACGCAATAATGTAGTAAACTCAATAAATGATAACATTAACTACTTTGTCAACAAATCTTTTATCAGTTATAAGGTCATCAATAAATTCCAATTTACATTATATAAATCAATAATCTCTTTACCCAAAAATCATTATCTCAACCTCAAGAAATTATTAAGGGTCTTTATAAGTTTATTCATTTTTTTTACAGGAATATCTCATTTCAATTAAATAACCTTTCTAGGTCATCATTATATTTCAACATATTATTTCAAATCATTAAAGGAAACTTATAATGAATAATCCTTAAAAATATTTTATGATTCATGTAACATAATATTTAAATTCAAATGAATTAATACATCATTCCTCCCACTTATCAAACCATTATCTAGGCTTCATTATCATATCCCACAATTCCTCTTTCTTTTCACATATCATCTGTAGTCTATGCATCATCGGTAATATAACCATTAGTCGTAAAGCTATACTAATTTTGTTCAGTATATTTACACTTTTGAAATATATTTTTATTATTCCCATACTTTATACTTAAAAAATTAAAAATTCAATGACATCTCAGGGAGACCAATATTACCATCCATTGTGTTAACAGAACATTTCATTTTCCATTTATAGTTACTTTCTTTGTGTCCTTTTACATAGTCAAAAAAATTCTTATTCAATTGAGACATTCACTTTGGTGACTATTTCCACATTATTGACATACAAAAAACTAAATATTATTTACTCTGTGGTTTTAATCTCTCGACCTCTCAGGGAACTCTTTCATTCTCTTATTAGGAAATTTTGAGCATTGGTTAAGGTACACATTGTTAATCATGTTCTCTGAAAATAGATATGGCATAATCGAAAAATATTTTATAGTAGTCATAATCCCATTTGTATTCTAATAATAAAATAATACATCACATTTAACGTCAATCCATTTCCTTCTAGTTCTCACCAAAGACTAAGTCTAGAAATTATACTGTGAGAAATAGTAATCATAATGGAAAATCACATAGACTGTAAACTCATTTAGGAGGTACAAATCAAGACACCTTCTTAATCTATGGCCCCTTAGTTTTATCCTAGTTCATTAATAGTCATCATATATTTAAATCATTTATGACGGGTTGTAAAGAGTTTTTAAATTTCCAAAACAATCCTAATAGAAGGTCAATTCGAGAGTGCAGCAAGACCCATTATTGTGCACCAGTTCTTGAATAAAGTCTAGCTCAATATGATATTTTCTAGGTTGTTAACCCTAGATAAATCTATGATAGAAACACATCCACTTGTAGTATCCAGATATGGATGTAATTACTGGGAAGTCACTCTCTCTATCTATTACCAAATTTACATGAAATTTTTCTATACTTTGACTCATACTTAGAATTATCTTATGAATCATCCCTAGATATATCCTTATAAATATTCAGGGGATCTCACTAAAATTTTCTCATCCTAGTTTCTAAAGGCTAACAAAAACTCTCCTCTGATACCAGAAATAAGGAACCATGATTCTCATATATGGATATTACATAAATGTTTTATGAATATCCATTATATAACAAAAACACACACATGAGGACTATAATAGTTTAGTTCCTTTTCAATCTTGGAACACGATTTTCTAATATGGTGAAAGATATTCAGTTTATCCCATAAAGATCATCCCATTAAGTACTCTATATAAAAATATCATACATAAGACCATTATTTTTAATCAGGGGGAAGGAAACATAATAAATGGTGATCTTAGTTTTTTAGTAAGGGAAATCATAAGGGATATTATTCTATGGTCATATAAAAAAATATGATAAGCATTACAGTACATGATAATAAACATAAAATTTGAATTTCATACCCAACCTTTCATTTATCTTAAACATGATTCATAGAATAATGTTTTGTATTTTATAAGATAAGAATCAGATGGTAAACAATGAAAATCATCTCTAAGATCATCTCATTGGAATCCTAAATAGTTTTTGTAATACACATTTTCATAGAAAATCATATGTCAAGGATACCCACCAAGATATTAATAACATGTTAGGATTGTGCGAATCACCCATGTACCTAATTCATTCTTGGGATAACCAACTATTTACCATATTTTTTTGGATGTTATACCTAATAGTGAGGAAACACAACCATCCCCAATGGAATACCTTTCCTTATAGTGGAATGTGTTCACTCACCAAACTGTAATGTTTGTCAAGGATCACTCTTAATACCATTATAGTGGAAAAATCCCCTTACTGAACTGAGTTCACTCTCCATTCTAGTATTACATATATAATGAGATATAAATCTTTACCAAAATCATTGGAGGGGGATATAGTCCCCCAATTATTGCTTATAAATTAAACACCATCCTCGGTTATAACATAACCACCACCTCATAATGAATATCATATATATGTGTGCCACTAGATCATAGAATAGTCAACATATCATAATCTATGTAGTGAAATGGGTTTTATAAAAATTTCATCAAATATTAATCTATGAAAAAGAGATATATTTGTGTAATAATTTCATCAATTCATCAAAACATAACCCATGCACAATGAATTTGGTTTCATAAGATTTTTATCATGGTATAACTTGTGGAATAGAAACACATTTCGTAAAAATAATTCCATCATAAACATAAATTATTCAATGAAAGAAGTAGAATTAGATCGTTGGACCATATACCTATTACATCCTAATAAAGATCAAAGTATTTCATCTTATATGATAAATAATTTCAAAAAAACACATGGAACATTACTTGAGGAAGAAAATGTTTCTTGGGAAATCTCTTTTTAAAACTAAATATTCATAATACATTATGTAAATACAATTCATTCAAAATAAACTTAAAAAATTATAAAAGAGGAATTAAAATAATTTAAATGATTTCATTAAAAAATACCCTTTACTTTTTGAAAATCAATTTATAAAATAAATACATTTTCAAAATTATTTTCATTTGAAAATTACTTTTAAATCATATAAATGAAGCTTTAAAAATAATTAAAAACATTTATTGAGGAAAATATCCTTTCTTCGTAGAAAAAACTTATTAAAATTAAAATATTTTTAATGTGATTTTCGTTGAAAATAAATTTTAAAAGATATAAAAGAATAATCAATGAAAATAATGGCCCAGATGATGAGATGTTTTTTTCATTCCATACATGTTAAACTAATATCCCTTTCACAATTTAAATAAATGAAAAACATAAATTATTTAGAAAAATACATTAAGATTCATATCATTTTTTTGTAAAAATAAAAAATGGATAAAAATGTCTCTAAAAAATCATATTATAATAGTAAAATATGTTCAGAAACATATTTGGAAAAAATTCCTTTAGATGAAAACAAATTTCCAACTGAAGAGATAAATAATGATGGGTTCGATTATAAACATTTTCTTAATTAACTCAAGTTCCAAAGAGTATGAAAATGGTTATATTACATTAAATTTTCATGAATAACAAAAGGATAATAAAATTTGTTAGTTTCTTTAGATATGAATTATAATTATCTATCATCTGAAATGTAACTATGAACAATCCCAGAAAATTATGAGATTATAAAATAAAATATTTACCACTTTTGAAACACTGAATCATAATACACATGAAGGAATAACAGGCTATATGTACACCGCATAAAGTAAGATAGGAGCATAACAAATCATATGTCACAAAGAATTGTTTTGACAAAACCCCATACTGTATAGGTAACTTTTTAATCGTAAGACCCATGAAATAATAACATCAATAGATAAATTAATTATCATTAAATGAGGTATATAAATGATATATAATTTCCTAGGGAAGTATATACGACAAAAAAAATGAAATGGGTGGTGAATATGACAGAAGTCCTCCATAAATAAATGTGAGACTAGAAATCCCCTTACCTTAAGTCTTGTCTTATTTCACACATGTTTGAACCCATTTTATAATAAATATGAGGTTATTATAAATTTATTACATAACCTTAATGATATATATAATACCATATATTATTTACTTATGTCCTATACCTGTGTATTAATAATTCAATGTTAAAGTCATGTTTCAAGTAATAACCAATTTTTTTCGTATTTGTTTTGAGTTTTTATTTTTAGTTATCTTAATTCGATCATGGATCCATGCCATAAATAATAATAATAAAAATATAATGTTTATAATATTTATAAATAAAATATACTTTTAATATCAATCTTGAAATATATTTTTTAGAAATGAAGTATGTTACGGTCATAGGGAAGGTAGGCTATATGTTTGCAGGAGTATTGTGTCCATTTTTCAGTGATCATTAGAGAATGAAGACAACTAATATATTATATTTAATGAATTATAATAATATCCAAAAACCAATTTTATTTATTTATATATAATTCAACATATCATACATGTGGTGAGGGTATGAAAAGAGAGATTCACATCGCTACATGAAGGTGGTAGTCCACATGTGCACAAACGCTGTTATCATCTTTAAGTGAGTGGGAAATAAAATGATATATTATCTTTCACTAGTTATAATTATTTGATTAATATCATAATTATTTCAATTATATTAAAAATAATTACTAAATTTATCTTACATAATTTTATTATTATGCGTTACTGAGAGAAAAATCCCTTCTCTTCGCAAGGTGGTAGTCCAATGTACACTGGGGCGATGTAATATTATCACATATGGAATGTAAAGTAAAACATATATATTATATAATGACTCAAAATGTATAATTATGTTATAAATATACTTTATATACTTTATATCAATTATCATATCTAACCATGAAATTTTGAAATGAATAAATAAATGACATCAGTTCCCGAGGCGGTAGTTTGCCGAACACACGAACTATGACTTTGTAACCCATTTGATGGAAGTGGAGAAGGTTGTAGTTAATCATATTGTCAGAAATATTTCCCATTATATAGAAACTATTTTTTTCATTATATAATAAATTTTTATTAATAATTCAAGTGGGGGTATAAATAAGTAAAATAAAGATGCTCATTTAATAACATTACCAGTTTATTCAGGTATCCTTTGAAGGTTTGCACCAATGCATTCCTAGGATAGAATAATGTCCAAAAAATGTCTCCTTGGATGAGAGGAGGGAATTTTGTAAGTAATTTTTTTAGTTTTGGTATATAAAAATAGGTTTTAATATTTCAATAAGAGAGTAGAGGAGGTGGCCTTTTATAAGCGGGTAGAGGACTCATGTGGTATTTTTTAAAAAAATAAGTGCACCAATGTTTTCCATATTCCAAAAAGGTTATAATTAGGCAATTAATGATACATTGAGGTGGAATGGTCGAAATATTTCAATAAAAATAATTTTTAAACAAGTGTAGATGTCATTTTTACCTTTATCTTTTAAGTTTAACCCACGACAAACCCATTTTTACCTAAACCCCGGTAATTAATTTTTAATACATTCACTATTAATTTTTACTAAATTCACTAATAATTTTTCTAAAAAATTAAGTTATCCTTATTATATATTATAAATTATTATAATTTAAAATATTTAATCAATTTTAACATATTCTATTTTACAAAGTGGAAAATTTTGATTTAAAATTAACCTTATAGACGCGATGAGATAACAGATTTTTAATAAAAAAATATTCCAAACATTGAAATGCTTTTATATCAAAATTGAAAATAAAAAAGATTAAAATTACATAAATTGGATTAATTTTTATATAATTGAACAAATTTAACATTAAAAACTACTCAATATATAATTTAACAACATTAGTACTATAAATGTATAGAGAGTTTTCAATTAAAATTAAATATTTTCTCTATTCATTTAAAAATGAATCTTTTTAGAGAAATCTAAAAAATTAACCCTAAGATAATTTTGATATTCTAATTTCAGAAATGAATTTTATTTTATTAAATTTATTTTCAAAAATAATCAATAATTAATTTTTTTATATTTCTAAAAATGAAATAAAAAATATTTTTTCAGTGAATAGTAATTTCAAAATATATAATTTATTTTCTAAAAATTAAAAAAAAAATTATCAATAAGATTTACTTATATTAAAAAATTATACATAATATTTAAATTTTAGTTATTTATATTCATATTAATAAGTTTAATGGCTACATTATAACAGTTTTTTTCAAATAAATTTATTAATAATATATGATGGTTTTGGTAAAACTCAGTTTCATGTGTAATTCAAGACTAACATAGTGTTTTATGTATTGCATGATTAACTTGGTGTTTAAAGTAATTTAAAAATCACATAATGTTTTGTGTAATTAATTATTAAATATATATTTCATTTAATAAAAATAGAAAATATTCAATTTAATTGATAAAATATTTCACAAAATCTTGGGGTGTTACAATCATAGTTTGACTACAACCATGATAGATCCAAACATTAAAAAAATCCACATCAAATCTAAACCACTCAGTTGGGAGAGAAATATAATTCTGGTATATCTATATATTTGATCTCCCACTATTCTAAATGGTGGTTATCACATAATACAACTCCCTCACTTGGGGTTTATATGGTGAATTTCAATATTATCATTGAAATAACATAAAAAATACAATAATAAATCTCATTCATAATCAAACTATTAACAAAATCCATCCTTAAAAAATATTAAAAAACACCATCAATAATAATTTTTATATTCCATCATTGTCATCAAAATATTTTTTGCATCATTGTATATAAAATAAAAATGATCACAATGTTGGGCTACTCCTGTCAAAACTCATGATTCCACCAAATAACTAGGATTATGATAGGATCTCAAAATATTCTCATTATGATTTCATGAAGCTAAAAATTTTATAATATACTAGGTTTATGTATAATTGTGTGATTAATTTAGTGATCATTGTGCATAGATGAAATTACAACACGAACCAATCTCACATCTAGGTGCATGCTAATGACATAGATGCCTGAATAGAGACGTAGTACTTATAAATATATTATTTAGATTCCTATTTGGTTATGATACATGTATAGGGACACTATTGAGAAGAAAATAAAAGAGTCAAACCCCAAGGTAGATTATAGGCTTATCATATCACATCATATCCCAGATCCATGAGGGAAAAACCCTCAAAGGTGATTTATGAATCAAAACCTTCGAGAGATAGAGGAATTTGGGTGTAATGTTTCTATCCAAAGGCTTAATATATATCACCTGGGTGAGAGGCCTCATAAAAAAGGTCCAAAATACAAACCTCAATGATGTTTAATTTTTTATAATTATTTTAATATCGGCTTAGTGATGGGAATCATAACCATACACCCTTAATTCTAAGTGAGTATTTCCAAGGACCTTGAAATATTACCTATTAATTCACGTTTTACCAACCCCTCCATCTTTTCTAAGGTTAAATACAATGCTTATGTCCTCTAATTTTATTCAAGTGGATTTTTTGTACTTCATGTATCAATTTCACAATGGTATTTCAAAAAAGAGGGAAGTTTCCCTAAGCACCTTACCTTAACAACTACCTACCTTTGAGTTACACAACTTTCTCTTCTGGTAAGTCATCCCAACAATAATGATACAAAATTTCTCAAGAAATTGAATTCCATAACCCAATAGAAAAAGGTCTATAAATCTTGTTGGGTTCATCGATATTCCCCAAAACCTAGGGATACTTTTGTGTAATCCGTACACATATCATTCACATACCTTATCAATTTGTTACTCAATCATTTTAGGGGGTTTGTTACTAATATAATATAAGAAGAATTTATATAAGACCGAATAATGTTACATATACCCATATACCCTTCCCATATTTATTAGTATATTTATGACACCAACATTGTGTTCATCCACTTGTGTGACTACTTGGTATTCCATTCGTTGTTTAAGTCCCACACATTTACACAGTTCATCTGTAAGATTCCATGTTAGGGATAATTTGGTGTAAGTTTCACTTTACTACTGTTGATATCCACATTAAATGAGTTCTATTATAGAATGGGATATTATCAAGTGATTCAAAACCACTCCCCATATTTTCCAATCATTTATTATTGTAATGGGTTCTTTAAAGAACCTTATTGGTGTATGTACCACACATAGGTCCATGTTTTTTAAATATAAACTACATATTAGCACTCTTAGTCATATAATAAATAATTATTGAAAAATGGTTCTTTTTCGTTTATATTAAAGGTATTTCATACAAGTCCATCTGATATTACCTTAAACAACATGGAATAGTCCTCTCCATAAGAATGTAAATTGGACAGAATATTTTTCTATCAATAAGACTATACAATATATGGTCTATTACAAGGATTTTAAATATAAAAATAATTTTAATGGATAGTTTTTATTCCCATCTACGGAGATCATAACCAAGGGTTATAAGATTATGTCCTCGAATTTAATTTTTCCAAATAGTAAATAAATTGAAATTAATTTGATGCACTGATACCAGTTTGTAATATCTCTTACCAGATAACACTAGTAGCTAAACTAGTTCATCTCATCACCTCAGGTGCACTTGCCCATATGCTATAGGCTTCCAAAAAGTAGTGAGGGTGTAATGATAAATGTGTAGAGACTATAATATCATTATTATATTAAATAAGTAGTATAAATAAAAAAAATAAATAATAATAAATAACCAACTCGTAAAAAACAAATCTCATAACTAATTCCAAAAAAACTGGTTAAGTGCCTACAAACCAGTATAATAAACTTGTAATTTTAAAATAGTGTACTATATCAAAAAGGAAACCCCAAAAAAATATTAAACTCAAAATCCCTAAAATGGGATCCTACATCAACATTTACCTCATCATCCATGATTCATACAATAAGTCCAAAATCATTTATCTAATACTGCTCCATTTCCATTATCCAGACCTGTAGCCATGAAGTCTTCATCGGTACCAATGAAAGTATAAGAATGTTGTGTGTTAAAATCTGTAGGACACCATCAACTATAACTAAAGTAATATCTAGTATAAAAAACAATTTATTAATAATTAAAATTAATAATTGATATTGAAATAAATTAATACATGTTTCTAAAATAAACAGTTACTGATTATCCCCTTGGTCTCTTAGGTTCCACCGTGACACCGAGACCAACCAAAACAACGTCGACTCATTCCGGAAGTTTGAACCATAAACCATAAGCATTAACCAATTTATGTTATAATGAGGAATTCATTAGTCAATTCATTTTTTATGGATGATCATTAGTCCATATACTAGCACTATGTCAAAACTATTAGTTCTCAGAGCATCATTCCAGCACCAAACTTGGGTTATAGAGTGTTGTGTCAAACATTTAAAAACAAGGAGGTTGAGTGTCATGTACAATAATACCAAACCAAGGATTTAGAGTATCATGTCTAACATCCTTATCCATGGGTGTATAGAATTATTTCCAATATAGTGTTTAATCGCGTCAACAACCAATTTATGAAGTCCAACATACCTAATCATTTAACACACTAAAAGAACATGGGTACACCTTTTGTTAAAACAATCATTTATCCCTATGGTATATTATATGAAATATATTTTACCAAATTTCAAAATTAAAACTTTTAAAAATTCATTCATATAGTAACACTATTAAATTTTCATCAAAACCATTTAATAAGTTAAAACAACCCTATTTTAACCATTTAATATGTATTTCCTTTAACATTCCATAAACCATTTAATTTCCATGTTATTTTAAATAAACCCTTATTCCATTCTAACATGTCAAGATAAAATTCTAACCAGTTTAAATAAAATAGACCATCTATTAAACTATTTAAACCCCCATTATACCATTTCCATGGGATTGGAACACCACATGTGTGGTCATTGGCTCAGTTTCATAGTCATGAATATACTTAGTAGGACCCATGAAGAGTACAACACATCATTTAAAGGCAGAATCTATTTTTATTATATGATGAAAAAAATGTACAACATGATAGTGTGATAACACATACCATTTTCAAATGAAATATATAATGATTTTGGGAAATGGATTGTAGACCACCTGTATAAGGTTTGTATTATATAACATATCCAACCCCAATCTGTTATTGAGATAAAATGGTCATAACAAAAAAGAAGAGAACTCACTGCAAATAGGGCTTAAGAGATATAGAAAAAGAGGAATAAATAATATATGAATCATTAAAAAAATGAAGGGAAACAGACATGAAAACTTACTCAGGGTATTGAATTGTAAGAAATGAAACATAAAATGTCCTAGAATCAATGGATTTATACCGTTGGAAAAGGAGGGAGAGTTTGGATCACACCTATGAATGTTGAGAGTAAATGAGTGAGAAATTTGGGTGAAAATTTATAAATTTCTTGAGTAATAGTAGAAAATTATCCACTTTAATGAGGAATATGATTTTGGACTTATGGTTTGAAAAACCATGTTCCAATCATGTAAACTAATATATTCAAGGATAATTGAAGATGCATGATCTCATGTTCCTCCAAAACAGTTTTGGAAAACCATGTGAAATCTATGTGAATGGATCTGGACCCATCCAACATGGTTCTTTGGTCACCTCTCTTGTATTTTAAAATCGTGCTCCTCCAGAAATCATGTCACATGATTTTGGGGCATGGTTACTAGTGACCACATGATATGTACTATATGGCCTAGTTTACTCAATTTTCAATTCATTAACCCTTGAGAAACTCATGATACCTTCCTTACTCAGAATGATCATTCCAAAATACATTTATAAAATGTTTAACAATAATTAAAATAAAAACATACATCATCAAATGTTTAGGATCTTACAGAATGAACCATTCAAGGTATTCTACCTAAAGATATTATAGATTCCACATGACGATGTAGTCATTAGATGATCTTAAAAACACATAATAAAGATTATAATTTCCATTTCCCCTCTAATTGGACCTACCAATTTTATTGGAAAATAGTGCACCTAATTAGTCCCTATTTAGGTATCCCAATCTTGAACACACATGAAAACATTTATGAACACACATAAATAACTCAACATATTACTTAATATATAGTAGGACACAACAAATATATTCAAATTATTTATCACCATTAAATAATGGATCTATTCATCATTATTAGATATAAATCAGATAACATGAAAAAGGAACAGTATAGGTTTTCCCCTTGAACACATGTCAAATTAATTAATGAGAAATTCATATGTCTTTCCATATCCACTTATATAAGAACCTGCTATCATTGATGGATGATCAATTAGATATGAGATATATCACCATCTGTAAGATTTGAGGAGGGAAACCCTATAGGAATAGAGACTCCAGTGAACATATCTTATAAATGAAGTGGTTTTTATATAATTTTCATTAAAAACATCTAATTAATGTTGGAAAAAATAAAAATCAAGTGGGAAATCATGAACCCAATGGTTGGCCACCAAGTACCTTGTGGATGTCCACTAACTACCCAATGGCCATCAAAGAGTCTTCCCCACCCAAATATATGAAAAAATTGTTATCTAATACAAATTAAACTAATAGATGGTGGTGTCATTAGTTATTTATTGAAAATGCATGAAAAATATATGTACCTTTGATGTTTAATATGGGATGATAAAAAAATTTATTAAAAATTAAAAATCCCTAACTTATAGATCCATGAAAACATAATCATATCTATATCGAAATACATGAAATCCCATGATTTATTTCAAAATTATTTTTTATTTGGACGTTTAATATCAAGGGGTTATTATTTTATTAATGATTAGGAAACTAAAAAGTCAATCATTGCATATCCTTCAATTTCGTTTTATCGGATAATATGGATAGAATACTATAGAATTGTTATAACATATTTTATTAATCACCCATTCAATATGGGGTGATAATGGATATACATCATCAGATCAATTAAAGAGGAAAAATAAACATTATGATGTTGTAGGTAATGACATACATTTTTCATGACAATATCATTTTAAGGAAATTATTCTTGATTAGGGTGCATCTATTCTTATTCAAAAATGACATATATCATAGATATTGGAAACTATTTTTCATACACTCATCACATGTTTTATTAGGAGGGAATAAAAGTTTGTATCTAAGCAGGATACATATAATATAATTGGTTTACCTTTTCTAGGAGGCGTCATAGCTAGTGGTGATTAATTTCATAGATTAAACATATCAAGTACTCTCTGTGAATTATAGTAAATATAATTTTTTAATATAGTCACTTTATTGTATGTTTTTTTAATGATGTGTTTAATATAGGTGAGTCATCCTTGAATTAACCTCAACTCATAGAGTTTCTATAGAGGGTTTTTTCCATGGTTCAACATGGTATTTCTGGGTATTGACTCAAGGTGCCTATAATGTACCATAAATAAAAGGAAACGTATCTCTGAATACACATATTAAAATGATTATCTTGAATTGGTTTCACTATTTCTCAAAAATACCACCATAAGATTCTTGTTGTGGTTAAAATAATTTTCTATGTTAAATATTTTTTTTAAATAGAACTCTTTAATATTTCATAAGACGGACCTAAATTAAAATGAACCAAGATTAATGTTATTATATTTTACATCATTAAACATGACTACTCATTTTATTACATAATAAATCACACCAATAAATCCAATATGTTTATTTTATTTTTAAATTAAATAAATTAACATTCTATTTCACATTATAAATCTATTATCTCCCATAATATTCTCCACACATGAATTTGTCCTGGAAACTTTCCTATATATAAATTCTTAGGGAAAAGTGAAATATAAGTAGGGGTGATCTTAAAAACTTAGTAAGGTAAAAACATACCAGTGATTTATATAAGGTTAGATTACACCTATAATAAAGAATGACCATGTGATAAATACAAAATTAATAGGATCATGAGATCATAATAATTGATCAAAAGACATTATTGAACAAAATAGATCATAGCATGAGAGAATAAAACTAAGAA
The DNA here is from genome assembly GCA_963277665.1 of Viscum album. NCBI lineage: Eukaryota > Viridiplantae > Streptophyta > Magnoliopsida > Santalales > Viscaceae > Viscum > Viscum album. The sequence continues at coordinate 2,297,365 of OY728140.1, forward strand.
ATTATCATTATGAAAGCATATCATATACTATAGAATAGGGATGTTGAAACATTAGATAATAACAATAAAAAATAGAACCTAAAAATGAAAATTGGTATAAAAATACATAGAAATAATAACATTATTCATTGTTATCCTCCTTGACTATCATAACATAGTTGATCAAGCATCACTACATGCATCCTATAACCTTACACATTGGAAAACAGAACCTACTTCCCATAGTGAATCAAGAATCACTAGTTGAATCCCATAGATATATCATCTAATATAAATATATTCTCAGTAAATTATAGGGATATATAATACACACCCATTATATAGTTAAAAACTATAAAAATTCATGCCACATGAAATCAATCATACATAAAATCTCAGTCAACCCACAGAAATGAGATCGGTTATATAACATCTTAAATGATATCACATAAGAATCAATATAAAATTAGAACTTTCGGTACAAAAAATTTTATTCACCAAAAAGAAGTATACCAAATAAGAATATGAAACCTGAAACATAGAACCATATTATAAAGATACTTCAAAAATAGAGAGTAAAATGGATGATAAATCCAAAAACAATTTATAAATATTTTAAAATGTGGTCATCAAAATGAAGTTATAATTCACTCTCAAAATCCACTTCATGTGCTGAAAATGAGATTTTATATTAAATCATATTTTTTTAATAAATGAACATAATAAATCCTTGAAAAAAATAAATTTTCATTAAATGAAATGCGGAGTAAAAATTTACAAATACCTGAAAATAAATATAATAATTTTTAAATCATTTATGATAGTCTTAATGAAATTCAAACGAAAGAAGGAATTATAAATTTTTCTGTTAAAAATTAATAATGAAAAATATTAATGGTATAAAAGATAATACATATTTTTATATCAAAAAAATAAAAGGATATTTTTTTTGGAAATAAATAATATGATCATGGAAGAGAAATACCCTGGAGAGAGAATGAGAATTATTCATAACAACATCCTATTTTTATAATGTAAAATATTTATTATGGAATAAAAAAGGAGGTGAAAATTTTAAATCCCTATAAACTTATAAAATACCATAATAAAGAGTTAAATGGAAAAATATAAAAAATTAGAATAACATTTTCAAGGAAAAAATATTATGACCTAATGAAAATTAAATTTATTTAAAAAACCCTTACGACTTTGGTAAAATATTACTCAATTGAAATGGCAGAGAAATAATTGAATGTTATATTAAATCCTATGAATAAAAAATAAATTATGATGTAAGAACATAATGGGTAACTCTGCAAAGAAAAATTAGTTCATAATATTAAACATTATTTGATGGATGGAAATTAAGATGAATACCCTTTCCTTAGATTCCCACATGTTTTGATGTGAAATAATTTTTTATATAATAAATTAAAATTTATTATTAATCTATTTTATAATCTATTTTATTTTTATTTTTCTTGATACCATTCATTTATAATTACTTATTTTTCATTTATTAATCATTCTTTGTTGAAATTAATATCGGGGGTGCCAATTGCGTTGTTTGTTTTATGCTAGCTTCAGTATAGAGACCTTGATACATTATAAGTGATCAAATTTCAATAATTAACAAAATTTTCATATAAATTATTTATATTTTTTATTCATTTTTGAAGAAAATGATCTTTTATCAAATGTTATGGTGATGACTGGTAAAGAGCGATGGAAATGTATTTTTTTTTAATTTTTTATTATAAAAGGAAATGATTTAATTAATTAATATACTTATATTTATTATGATTCCAAGATTATGAAAACTTATTAATTTAATAATTATTAAACCATATTAAAAGAATTTATTTTTCATTTATTATTTATTATATAAATGTTACATCATCATTTATGTTGGTGGTGGAACAAACCCAAAGAAGAACACATTAGAAAGAATTAATGAATAAGGTAATGTTATTCAATAGATTTAATATCAATATTAAAAAATTATAATGATTTAAAAACCATTTTATATAGTTAAAAATCATAGTGGATAAGTGGAAGATGAAAATAATAAAGATAAATTCTAAAGGAGAAGTTAACATTTACATTTAATGGTGGAATATTCTCTTATATAGGCTCTCAATAATGAAAGATTAAGGGATCCTTTTTCTATTTATAAATAAAAAAAATATGAAAGAGAGGTATTTTATAGAGAAATTTAGTGGTGATTCAAGAAGAAACCACAGATGTGGTCTGATTTGGGGTGTGTAAATGAGGTTACCTTTTACAGTTGAGCTTGAGTGGCATTTTGGTAGATACCCATTACTTAATGTGTAAAGAATGCCATTTTACATGGAATACTGTTATAATTTGAAAAATTATTTATATAGGTAATTCTTACCATAATAAAAAAATTGAGATATGGTTAGAGATATTTTATCTTTTTAAAAAGTAATTTAACCATTTTACCACGTGTTACCTTTACCATGGTAACTCATGTTTTGCCTCAAAAACATAATTTTATGGTTAAAAATGAAATTAACCGTGTTATCTAATTTGGATTTTATGATTCAAAATACGTAATATATTTTATTTTATTCAATTTCTAATGTGATATAAAAAATTTATTATAAAAATTCATAAATTACAATTTTTTTTAAAAATGTATTTTTAATGAAGTGATGAATTTAATCTTATTCCTTGATAATAAACAATAATTAGATGAATGTTAGTTTTTTTAATATCATCAAAACATTTAATTAATATAATTCTTTAGTATTGATTAATATAATTATGTTAAAAAACATCACACATAAAAAATTGTTTGAAAAAATATCACTTTTTAATAATAAATGATTTTATTCATAATTCATTAAAACCTTTATTTACTTAATAAACAATCATTTATTTATATCAATACAATTTATTGTAAACAACATTTATCACATAATTCAATTCATTCATAAATATTAAATTTTATAAAAATTCTAAATGTTAACAAATAAAAGTAATATACATATATATATATATATTGAAATATCATTGATTAAATTAATAATTATATGATAATTTCAACAAAAACTTATACTTTCAAAAAGCCTCAAGACCTCCATAGAATTCCCAATGGTATAATTATAAATAGTGAAATTTGAGTGTGGTTATTCAGTGAGGAAAAAGATCATAGTGGATTGTATGATATTTAACATCTCTTGTAGAAGATTTTACCAAGCCACACTTGTTGAAGATAAATTGGGATTTTTCAAGTCCAAACCCTAGTGATTCTACCTCCTTCCCAATATTAGATAGATGAGTCACATAAAGAAGACTTCTACTACATAATTTCATTTCTTCTTATTTCTATATTTATTTTTCAATGCGGCTACATTTATTAATACATTACAATATAAAATATATTTTAAAATGTTTAGATTTTAATATAATACTACTTCTATTAAACATATAATTTATACCATAAATTTTTATAATGCATAAAAATGGTACCAAGGGCTGTATATTCCCAATGACCACATAATCCTGATGGTATATAAGATTAATTACCTTATACCAAAAGTGTATATATAATGTTCATATTACAATCATATATATAAAATAACATACTTTTTAAAAACCATTCTTCCCATTCTTAAATTTTTTTTCAAGAGATACTTATCATATTTCAAACATATTATATTCTTTCCATGGAAATTATAAATAATAATACCCTCAAATAAGTTCAAGATGAGGAATATTTCATTTTTTTATATTATTATTTATTTATGGATTTATTCCTGTTATTATTTTCATATTTGTTTTCATTTATTTGTATAGTAATTTATTTAATTTTAATTATAATATTCTGAATTTATTAAATAAGACATTGTTCATTGTTCATTTTTATTTTATTTAATTTAAGATAATATATCTAAAAAATGAGTGTTATTTAAGAGGTATTTTATAATATATGTTTGGGGTTTTACGTTATCCCCCCATAAAAAAATGTTTCCTTGAAATTTTTATACTTAGAAAAAAATGAGGGTGGGTTTTCCTCATTACATAATCAGATTACCCCATTTCTTCCTCAAACATATAATTAACCCATTCAATTATAACAAGTATAGTTATACTCTTTCACTACACCTTATATCTATGATCAAATATCATCATAATATTTTCATCACTAAAGAGATCATGTTACAACTATACAATTTTTGACTTTATTTCATTTTAAAGATATGGTATGTGGTTCTCTAAAATTGATACATGGAACATATCTTGTACAGGAGTGAGATATATTCGATGTGATGAGTGATAATATATAATCCCACAAGATCAAAAATCTCAAAGGTATTATTGTATCTATGGCTCATCATTCTTTTATTCACAAATATCATAAGTCTCTTTTGAGGGGATACTCAAAGAGATAATTTTTAACAAACCTCAAAACCCAATTCTATTTTATGATTAATATTATAATTATTTTATCAACGTTTCACCCCTTTGAAATGTTTTTAATGATTTTAACCTTATCTATAATTTAATGAACATGATAAAATCGTAAAAGCTTTCACTCTCCCACATCATCGAAATATGCCATAGTTTGATATATATTCCCATATAGAGCATCATATGGTGTAATTTTTATGTTAGAGTAGAGAATATTGGTATATGATAAATCAACTATAGGATAATGTTGATCCAAACAACCTTTTAAATCTATTAGTCATGATCTTAGAATGTCTTCTAAAATTTATATTTTCTTTTCAGATTGAGTATTGGTTTGTGGGTGATAATATTTTCCAAAGTACAATTATGTATAAAATTATTATTATAGTATTTTTTAGCATTTGTTTTATCCTAGTGCTTAACAAAATACAATTAATGGTGGTAATCCATGAAATCTTACAACTTCATTTCTGTATATCATATCATGCTAATAGACTGGTAAATTTTCTTGAATAATAATTAAATGATTAAATTTTTGACTAAATAAACTACTACCTAGATAAAATTGTTTCCTTTAGAATTTTTTTAAGAATGAAGATTAAATCATGGGTGATTTTATCTTATGTCTATCATGGTATAGGTAATAGTTGGATCACCCATTTAGAATTCTGACATTAAAACTTTTATTTTTGACAAATAAAGAATCACAATTATACTATATAATCCATATCTTCCCATTTTACTACCCAAATAGAATCCTAAAAACATTATACATCTTGGATCATCTAGGGTGAATAGAAAATAATGAGCTATGTGCATTATCCAAAATCTCTTTCTTAAATAGTAATGTGGATGGGACACATATCTGAGTTCCAAATCATAATTACCCAACTCTATCAAGATTAAACTATAGGTAATTTTATGTGTTCTTTTTATAGCTATGTATCTACCTTCCATGATTCTCTTATAGTCACATATATGGATGGTAAAAAAATCCTTTAGAAGATGTATAATTTCATCATATCTATTAATATTTATGTATCGATCATCTCAATATCCAATAATATTGGATCTTTTTTTATTCTCATCTTGGATAAGGAAACATTGTCCTTTATTATTAGAGTATCAACCACATTTTATACCTTTATAGGATAATAATATATTGAGTAATCATAGTCATTTATTAACTCTATGTAATTCCCATAACTATGGTCCACTTAACCCATTCCCTGAGTCAGTGGGTTACATAGCCTCAAAAATGCCTCCCCATACATTGGAGGCTTCCGACTGGCAACAATATTGTAAAGGTGGTTTGGTGGGGGAGACTATATCCTCTTATCAGAGTGTTATAAGAGATAGATAGAATAAATATACAATATTTGAAACATAATATAATAGATAGAAAAGATAAAAAAGATAAGAGTGGAAGCATAAATATACCAAAGAACTTATAATATAATCAAAATTTCTTAAGGTATTATAAAGTACATCGATGCATGGAACGTTGATATAGAAAAAGAGAAAATTGGAAATAGGCATAAAATCATATTATAAAAAAGAAAAAAATAAGTTTCTCCCCTATAATCTCAAGTAAATAATCGATCCTCTAATTCTAAGCTCCATCTATAAGCAAAAGGATATCGACAACCTATTGAAGGGTGCTATCCCTTATCAATACTTGTAGACAGATGATCTTCTTGGGTACCAAAGCCAGCCTGAGTAGTGTGTGAGATAAAAATCTCAATATGTCCCGAAAAACAGTTTATATGTGTAATAAAAATAGTTCTTATAACTAAACAGTGTGAAAGTATAAGTAGAATAATTAGGAAATGATGAATAAATAAATAATTTGTTCACATAGGTTTTTTAAGGACACCTGACAACTCTACCTGCTTCGTCTCAAGGCTATGAGGAATGTTTAAACAGTCACTGAATATATATAGTTTTAGTATATATATATATATATATATATATATATTATTATATACATCACATAAACCTACATGAACAAAGGTTGTGCAGACATTAGTCACCATATACCTAGAATACTAGTTGATGGATGGACCGAGGCATAACTCAAACATCAATGACCAGTCTAATGAGACTACAATTTCATGAAGTAGGGTAAATTACCTAAATCTCAATAAGAGTGTGATACTTCATGCATGACACTCAACATAGTGAGTGAGCCATCATGCCATCACTCAAACAAGGGAACACGACACCTCATCCAAACGACCTACTAGGATCAGTTATGTGAGATGTCATACTCAACACCCGATGTAAGGGAGCGTGATTCTGTCATGCTCAATTAAAACCTTACCATCATACATAACCTTTATGAATATTTTATCCTAATTATAAAATAATTAACCTAAAAAAACCTCTCACACATCTCATTTGACAAGTTCCATTACATTAAAATCATTACCATTTTGATTTAAGAATTTAACAAGGCATAATAAAAGGTGTGGTCTTACCATCATTTATAAATCATTTCATATAATACATGAAATCCATATTAATAAGGTCATCCATCATGTAAAAGCCATTCTCCATTATTAAACCATTACAAATGGAAAATTCATTTAAGGGAAGCCACCATCACAAATGAGGCATCCTATACTAACTAATCCATTAAATTTGTTAAAATGGATTTATTATTTAATGAGGCAAGGGACAACTTGGAAGGGTTCCATAGTCAAAGGAAGAAATTCACTGAATGCGAAATTCCAAATATATGTTGATAAAAATAATTAATAATTTCTCTCGGTCCTATAAACATTCATATAACCAAGAAAATTTCGTTCTAAGACTAAGTTGAAAGCTCAAATATATTCTGATCAAATTATTTAAATATCCATAAAGGTTAAATTTTACATGGCACACCCAAGCAGTGGCCATATACAAGGAAAACACCCTATAAAATACAAAAAAATACTGAATAGGCATGTATTTAGGTGAAACAATCAAATTGATATGTATAAATCCATTTAAAGTGGACTCTAGAAAACAACAGGCATGTGGCATGATGACGTAGCTATAGAACATCAAAACTCAAAGGAAAAACTACATTCCCACCTCCCTGAAGGCTATAAAAGACTCCTCACTCAATATGAACCTTATATTTGGAGTGTATTAGAGGAAATTTATGAAATGGTCTAATGCATAGAAAATAAAAGAAAATGAATTTCACCTAAATAGTATAAAAAATCTGAAAAAATTGATATACGAGGTAAGAGGGATGTTATCCTTACTTTAGGGAGTCCAACTCAATTGATGGATCTTGATTCAGACTTCAGATGAGAGGGATATATGAGATGCTTGAAAAGGAGAAGAAGATTTCATTCGAAGAGGAGAAAGGGCACTACATGCTGGAATGGGAGAATAATAAAAGGAAATTAAGATTAATAATTAAGTTAGGTCATTTCAGAATTTCTACCCAATTATAACGGGGTTCATGTTTGAGGCACACAATTTGAATACCATGCACAAGTCACTACTGTAAGGCGGGACCTCCCATGGTTAGGCACAAATTTTACCTAACTTTGTGAAAATCATGAAAAATGGATCTGTCCCAAAACTTAGCAGCACTGCACGACCGTGCACCTAGGCTCGCATGGTTTTAAAAAAACCATGTAGTCTAGAAAAGCCACTATCTGTAACTGCACAATTTAAGAGAAACCATGCGGGATTGGAGTTACAATTTCTCTAAATAATTAGACCCTATATTTTTACCATTTTTTAGGAACTCCAGGATCAGAACAAGCCTCACATGCTCCTGGGTTATTCTCTAGTATATTGTACACATTTTCCATTCTTAAAATAAAGATTCTATTTAAAAAACTAATCATCCTTACCTTCATGAAAATATGGGTCGTTACACCCTCCCCTATTAAAATAATCTTTTCCCCGAGTTAGAATTATAAGGTAAAAGAGGTATCGTCAATGAAGATTTTCATCCATTACGATCAAATACCAACTTCCTATTTCCAGGTATTATTTTGTACTCAGTCATGCTACCACAACACCCATAACATGGGAACTGGCCTACATCAGAGTGTCTTCACGCTCTAATCAACAATACAAACCTGATACTTCTAAACAATATATCCAACTCAACCTCATCTAGATGAAAGACATGTGACGTGTCTAGATAGTATCATCGAAATAGAGATATATGAAATAAATTATGCGTAGACTGATATCTCTATTGAATTTCAAACTGGTAAGGCAATGGTCTAATTGACTTCATAACCATGGAGGGTCTAACAAACCTTGGTTAGAGCTTAACCTTCATCTGAATATGTATGTGGCCTATCCTGGGTGAGACTCGTTGGAAACACCAATCTCTAAACTTGAAATAGTGAGATCTCTAGAATTTATTAGCATATGACTATTCTATAGACTGAGCTATCATCATATGATTTCTAATCAACTGGACCTTCTCTGTAGTCTCTTGCTTGAGACAAGGTCCAAGCACAACAACATTCCCTACCTCTATATTTCATAAAGGTGAGTGTAATGGTCTACCATATAGGTCTTTATAAGGATATATCTTGATGGTAGCCTGAATGTTGTTGTTATAAGAAAACTCGATAAGGGGAATGTGTCTCTACCATGAATCCCTAAATTTAAGGACACATTTGTGAAGCATGTCCTCTAGAAACTAAATTGTATGATTTGTTTGTCCATCAGTATGTAGGTGATCGGTTTTGATCATAGGTACCTACATACCAAAGTCATTCTGCAACACTTTTCATAACCATGACATAATAAGGGATTCTATGTCGTAAATGATATAATAAGGTGTTCCATGAATACATACTACCTATTTCATGTAAAACCTTCATAGGTTTTCTATCAAGAAGGTATCTCGCGCAGCTAATATGTGTGGTACCGTTTTAAAATGATCAACGACAACACACTATGTATTCTTTCCATGTGGTGATATAGGAATACCATTCATGAAATTGATCGAAGCATCATCCTATTACCACTCAAGAATGGAAAATGGCTATAAAATCCCTTGTGGTCACTATTGTTCTACCTACACCTATTGATAGGTAGAACACCATGTTATGAATATAAAAATCATTAATTTAATATGAGGCCACCAATATTGGAATTCTAGATCTCGAAACGTTTTGGAGACACTAGGGTAAACCCCCCATGATGGGGCATGAAATTCCCACATCAACTCCTCTATGTTGTCTTCTAGGACCCCTACACACACATGGAATGGTAAGGTATAATCCCCATCCACATCCCAAAATGAATATGTATCATCATCTAAAGTGATTTCTCTTAGGAAAAGACATTTAAGATCAGATAAAGACCTCATTATTACCCATTCTAGAAGAGAATAATTCCCTACAAAGGCAGAAAGAATAGTCATACCATAGTTCTCTTGAACCTCAAAAATATTCTCTGAGAATTAGGTTATTAGCTACCATTCACCACTTGATTTTGGAACTACCTGCATCCATGTATTCTAGCTGAGAGCATCAACCATAACATTGTCTTTACTAGGAAAATATGATAGCTCAAAATCAAACGACTTCAGGTACTCAACCCACCTACGCTATCTAAGATTCAGATCTAATTGTGTAAAGATGAACTTGAGGATTTTTTTGATTTGATAATACCACACACAAAACTCCAATTAGATAGTGTCTCTAAATATGTAATTCATGCACAATAGTTATAATCTCAAGGTCATGTGTTGGGTAATTCTACTCATCAGACCTCAAAAGACAAGACGCTTATGCAACGACTCACTCAACCTAGATCATAACAACTCCAAGACAAAAAATATGATTCATAGTTTATAGTATAGCACCTTACTCGATCTAGAATAATAAGTTTCAGTGCTAAATCCAAATATCCCTTCAACTCCTGAAAGGCTACATCATAATATTTTTACCTGATGAATTCCACACCCTTCTTTTACAAGACCATAACCAGCACTGCAAGGCATGAGAAATCCTATATTAAAAATAATTAATATCCTTAAATCCCTAAGTGACTCCGAATTTCAAAAGAGTTCTTTGGATACTCATAGGAAACCATAACTCTCACATTCTCATGGACTTTTGAAACTCCTCACTATGAGATAATGTGGAAATTGAAGTGGACTTTATCAATCCAAAAGTGGTACTTACTGAGCTTATCAAGGAGAAGATGATCACTCAGTGTATTTAGCATGATATTTAGGTGATTTAAATGGTTTTTTCTAGAGCATGAATACCCCAAGATATCATCAACAAATACTTCCAAAAATTTAATTCAGATATGGGTGGAAAACCAAATTCCTAAGATCCATGAATATTATAGGTGAGTTCATGAGTCCAAACAGAATAATCAGGTACCCATAAAGACCATACCAACTCCTAAAATATGTTCTAAGTATATTTAAATAACATACATGAACTTGAAAGCAGAACGACCTTAGATATATCATTAAAAACACTCTTGCTTCTCAGATATGATCAAAGGGGTCGTCTATTCTTGGTAGTGGATATTGGTAATTTATTATGAGTTGATTCAAATACTATTAATACATATAAATCCTAAGGGTATCATCCCCTTTTAGGTGAAAAAGGATTAGTGAACCCCAAGGAGATGTTTTGGTGAATATAAAGACATTATCCTCTAGATACTCTAATTTTCTATTGATCTCCAGAATCTCCTTAGGTGACATCCTATGACGAGTAATGGTCATTGGTGCGGCTCCTAGAACAAGATCATTAATAAAATATTACTCTCTCATAATTGGTTTACAAGAGAATTCATGAAGAAAAAATTATCTGAAACTCTCTTCTATAGGATGGAAAACAGTGGGTCATAAATCATAGTCATCTAGGAAAAGACTAGAAATCTACAATAGGATACTACCCATTATCTACTGCTCGAGTCCAGATATAGTTGCACTGACATCCCATTATACCTTATATACGTGCTTAATGAACTATAGTGTTTTAACATTCACCATCTAATGATAACAGCCAATATTGACTCTATAGGGAACTAACCAATCCATCCTGATGTGTACGTCAAAGCCCTTCATTTTGAAGATGCAAAGGTTCCACATGAAAAGTTAAATGCCAATCTCTAAGGGAATATCCATAAATTGGTTAATTCCCTATAACCGGATACCTAACAGGGTGTATATCATCATAAATTTATAGAATTTATTTACCTTTAGGCTCAAACTATCATTTATTTCCTCTAATATAAAAGAGAAATTCTTGTGTGAAATAAAGAAGACGCTAATGTGTAATCTACTAGAATAGTACCTCATATAATAGAAGGTCTGGAATTATGGTCCTCCATCCTAGGTTGGACTATATGTAACTAGACTATACCATAGCCCTGAGTCACTTCTTGACTATCTTGGGGAATATCGCTCTACTGGAACTGAGAATAATAAGTCTGATTGCCTCTTCCTTAACCTCCACCATAGTCTGATTAGTGGGTGGTATTCTAGCTCCCTGCTTATTGTTATCCTTCTGGTCCCAATCTTGATCGAGGAGTATGAGATGATCCCCTCTAACTAGGAAATGATTAGAAATTTCTGTATAAGCATTGAATATTCCTCATCCTTCAACAACCCATACACTCTATTGGATCATGTAAGCATTGTAGTTTTGTGTGTCCTCAATTCCTACACTAGTGACATATCAAATATTTGTTAGCGTGATGAGCCTAGAAACTACTACCTCCATGAGTTGTCTCAAAAAGTCTATTTTTCTATATTAAGAATCATTGATATATATTTATTCCAAACCGCCCTGACTCACACCATCATATTCCCTAAAGTTTCTCTATGTTAAAAGTGCTTGGTTGACAATATTAGAAATAGAAGTCATCCTAAACACATTGACATGCAATTGAATGTAGTGTACCAACCCATCCTTGAGTCTTATGGAGGACAAGATATCATCACCATCTATATTAGTATCGAACTATTGTATCTTAGTGAAATGGTCTGTGTATTTTGTAACTAACATACTTCATTCCTATAGGTTCATGAACTCTCTAGCTCTGTCAACCCTCAGAGTCTGGGGAAACAAGTAGTCATAGAAGATGGATTGAAAATCTTACCAGAACATGTCACAATGTTGATCAATCATGGTGATAACATCCCAACACTTCTTGGAAGAATATCATAGAATATACGTAGATTGTTTGACCGTCTACTCTGTAGGTGTCTCCATATGCTTGAATATTTATAGAATAATTTCTATCCATGACTCAGTAGCTTATGGTTCACTGACCCCCGAAAAGGTAGGAGGATGCTGCTATTTGAATTATAGAGTCAACTCTTCCATACTCAAGGTAGGTTGAACAAAACATTTCATAAACCGAAACATAAGAAAAAATACTTCTCATAACTAGGCATTGGTTCCCATATCAGATATAGGAAGTGATTCCATAGTTGGAACTATAAGAGGGATCACTAGTGGCTTAGGGCCCACTACATTAGAAGCATGATCATTGTTTTCATCAGTGTACATGACTGGATGACGTTGTGGTGTCGTGGCACTATAATCCACAACACACGACACGTCATATATTTAAAAAATTGATAATATTACATATTAAAAACATGGATAGGTGCAAATCCCTCCTATAAAAAAGATCACACCCATTTTCCTACTCAAAAAACCAAGACTACGCCATAGAGGAGACCATAAATTTCCATAAGAACTCAAGGGACACCCCACCACACACTACTAAGGTCATATTCGGGACTAAGACTCTATGTAGAATATATATATAAGATGTTTATTGTTTACATTGGAAGTCCTGGTCATTTTAGAAATGTTCTTGATCAAGTATTTAAATCACATAAAATGGTTGAATCTGATGGTTTACCATTTTCCAATCCTTAAGGGACCATAATCCTTATGAATGAAAACATGGAATCCACTTTATCCACACCACAACACATCCCATTCCATATTCGCAATGATCTATGGATCAACATTCCATAATTTACTACTTAAGGTGTCTACATTATCCTAATCAAGAAAACACTCTCAGGTTAAGGAATACAATTTAAGTATCAATTATGTTTTCAAATCCCTACAATATGTGTCAACACAATTAAATACATATTCAGGGCACATTCAAGAAGGAATAAGCAGATGCAATATGAAAATAAATGTGGCATGGTAAATGAATTGCATATTAGTCTGATCATGACTATTATGATGTATGAACTAATTCAATGCACTCATTTCACCTGGCCTAGATAAATAAATCACATTTCAATCATACAAATAATAATGACACCATAAAACAAGTGCATCATCTAATAATTAAACCATCCAAACCATAAATTATAGAATCAATAACAACAATCTTCCATCCTAGGTAATTTGGGTTTTCCTTGTACATGGGTTAACTATGTCTAGGCATAGGGTACATTAAAAATCCCTTTAGCTCCTAGTCTCCCCTCTAATTACCAAACAGTAAGTCCAAGTAAAACTATCCACTATTATTCATTTCTAACATCCCTACCTGGGGTCTACATAACCCATTCCCCAAGATGGTGGGTCACATAGCATCAAGTGTACCTCCCCGTATGCCAGAGGCAGCTGACAAGCGACAATATTGTATAGGTGGTATGGTGGGGGGACTATACCCTCTTATCAGAATGGCATGATAGATAGAAACATTAAACATACAAAATCAGAAACATAATTTAATATATAGAATAAATAAACGAGATAAGGGAAGAAGTTTAAATAAACTAAATAACTAATAATACAACCAAAATCCTTTAATGTAGTGTCATGTACATGGATTCATGCCATTCTGATATACAAAAAGGGGAATTGGGAAACAAGTATATAATCATGCTATATAAAATTAAAAAAGAACAAAATATTCTCCACTAGAATCTCAAAATAATTCTCGGTCCTCATCTCTTAATCTGCATCTATAAGAGAAAGCATATAAAAAACAATAGAAGGGGTATTTCCCTTATCAATACCTACATACATATGATCTTCTAGGTACCCAAGGCATCCCATGTAGGGTGAGAGATAAGAAATATTAATAGGTCACGACCAATGGTGTCTATGGGTAATAAGATTAGCACTCTCAACTAAACAGTGTGTTGTTAAAAGGATAATAGTAAATCAATGCTAAATAAATAAATAACCAGGTCACTCAGGTTTCTAAAGGACACCTGATAGCTCCACCTACATCAGTTCAAGGTCTGTATGAATTTTTCAATAGTCAAAATATATATAGTATTATAAATAAATAAATATATATACATAGTATAATTATATATATTTCATCCACATATATGGATTAAGGGCGTGTGGACACTAGTGGGCATATACCTTGAGTACTATTTGCTGGTTGGACTGGGGTGTAAGTCAGACATCCATTACTAGTGTAACGAGCCTATAAGCTCAAAAAATAGGTTACATTACCTAAATCCTAATAAGAGTGTGAGATGTTATGCATGAAACTCAGTATGGAAAGTGATCCATCATTTCCTCTCTCAAACATGGAACATGGTACCCTAGCCCAACATCCTACTTGGATCAATGGTACGATATGTCATACTCAACACCCGATGTAAGGGAGCATGTCATGTTCAAAAAAACCCTTACCATCATATAAAAACATTATAAAGGCGTTATCATGATTACATTATAAGGCATGAGGCAAAACCACTCATGGATCTCATTATCCATGTTTAATGACATACAAAGTAATTCCATTTTTTAGAAGCATTTTGCAAGGAAAAATAAAAGGTGTATTCTTACCACCCTGTATAAACCATTTCATATAATACTTTAAATTTCTATTAAGAAGTTTTTTTATCATGTATAATAAATTCTAAATTTTTAAAGAATTTCAAATAGTCAATTAATTTAGGGGAAGCCACCATCATAAGTGATCCATCACGAGCTAACCCATCCATTAAATTAACTTAACATATATTTACCATTTAACATGGTTAAGTTACCAATTATAAAGTTTCCATGGTAAATGAAGTCAATTTATTATATAAGAAATTCCAAATATATGTTCAACCAAATACCTAAGAAGTTATTTGGGTCCTATCAAAATCCATATAATAAGGAAAATTTCATTTTAAGATTAAGTTGAAAGATAAAAGGTGTTCAGTACAATTTATTCAATTATCAATAAATGTAAAATTTCACTTAGTGCACCCAACTGGTGTCCATAGAAGAGGTAACAAATCTCTAAACAACCCAACATGACCCAAGAGGCATGTATTAAGGTGAAAAAAATCAATTTGATATGTAGAACTAAATTTATAGGGGATGCTTGTCTAAAGCCGGTGTGTGGCATAACGATGTAGCTACAAAAAAAGGTAAATCGACATGACCACCAACCTCAAGGACATGGATGAATCCTCACTAGATATAAACCTTGTATTCATAGTAGGTTTGATGAAATTGATGAAATGATTTAACACCTGGGAAATAAGTAAAAGGGATTGAACCATAATAGAAAAATGGATCCTAAAAACTAATATAGGAGGAAAGAGTGAGGTTAATCTTACTTTGGAGTCCAACACATTCAATGGATCTTTATTCGAATGTTAGAGAAGAGATATATTTGAGATCTAATAAGAGGAGAAGATCTCTTCAGAAGAAAAGAAGGGGTATTGTATGTTGGAATATGAGAAGAAGAAAATGATATTAGGTTTAAGAAATAAGTGAGGGTATTTTGGACATTTCACCAAAATATAAGGGAACACATGTTTTAGGTGCATGGTTTGCAATTATTTGTGAAAACCATGCACATTTCAATAATATAAGGGGGCACCTCGCATGGTTAAGTGCACAGTTTACCTATCCTAACCCAAATCATGAAAAATGGCTCTGTCTTAAAACTTAGTTGAACCTCATGACTATGTGCCTAGGATCACACAGTTTTAGAAAAATTGTGCGGCATATAGGTTCCATTGTATTCAACCATACAGATTCAAAGAAACCATGTGGGCTAGGCCATGTGGTTTTTCTAAATTGCGAGGTCCATTATTTTCCACATTATTTCACAAATTAGGGCTCATAAAAAGCCCTAGAAAATCATAGGACCTTCCTTAAGACATTTCACATATTTACCACGCATAAAATAAATATTAAAATTAAAAAACTATTGATTCTTACCTTCATGAAAATACCATTCATTACACTCTAAACATCTAATTTGGTTCAAATTAAAATCCTTCTATGTGAATAAAAATTTTAAACTATTGTGATTAGTAAATATATCACACTTTTCACTATAATGATAATTCCACCAATTCTATAATGTATTAATTTATATTTCTAGATCTAGATCCTTTATCATAAAATACTACTCAATGATATTTAATTAACATAAGGCATCAGTCATTACCTTATTATTTTACATTATGATACTTCCAAATCCCTTGTTTAAAGAAATTTTATATATCACAATCCCTTCCCCACTATCTTTATGTTTGACTATATGTGAAGTAAAAAACCTATTTTTAATATTATTAATGTTTTTTCCAAATTATTCCTTCTATATAATATTTAATCCATTCTATTTCAACATAGTGTGGCGATTTTAGAAGAATGTGTAATTTATCAAAAAGCATCTATGGTATCCAACCAATTCGATAAAAATATGGAAATTTGATGTAGAATTTGGTCAAGGATATTCAAAAATCATATTTTTCTTTCAATGATCTACATATAAAACCTATATTGTGATTAAAAGGATAATTTTTTAGTAAAAACAGACACACATTAATCTTATAATTGAGTTTCTAATTTTATATGTTGTTTTTAAGAATCATAAAATTATATTAAGTTTCATTATTAGTCTTAAATTATATAATAATATCAATGATAATGCTACCATAAATTTTTCAAGGTAATATAATGACTCTATTAATCAAATCCATGACGATATAAGGAGAATTTTTATGTATTAATGTTATTTCAATGGAATAATTGTGTCTATATCTTTTGAAGAATTTTGTTTTTGTATATATTCTCTCTTTACCATTAGTTGATGATATCTAGATCAATGATTCACATTTCATAAGTATAGGGTCCCATTAAGTTGATTAAAAAATTCACCAATACTGGGTAGATTTTACTTTTTCTTGATCATAATCTTTTTAATCTCATGATTATGAATTCATAGATTCATTGAACCACTCATTCTCTAAACAAAGACTACTGAAGAATACCATGGAAACGTACGTGGGTGTATAAAACCCTTATCTACATTATCTTTATGTTCATAATTTATTTATTCCATGTTGACGGGGGATATTCTATAAGGAATATTTGATATAGTTAATGATATAGGAATGAGTTCAATTGAAAAATGAACCTCACATTCTAGAAAAGGAATAGGAAACTTTTTGGGAAATATGTTAACATATACCTATATAATTGGAATATCTTCAATATTGTGTTCCTCCCTAACTAGTTTAGAATTTTATCGATAATTATTGGGTATCAAGACCCATATTAGGGAATTATTATCCAATGGGTCTTTAAAATCAGAGTTTCAATTATATTTGGTTATAGGTTTATAGGAGAAATTAAATTGGAATTCATTATCCCAATAATTGAAATAGGTCTTATATAGAAATGGACAATCCATTCCTAAAATCAAATAAGAGTCCACCAAATGGAGGATAATATTTTTTTGGAAGAATCCCATTCAAAAAAACATTTACTATTTACAATTTTTAAACATGGTATGTAATTATCACACCACTAGGTAATATAAATTATAACTCAATATCCAATGTTAAAGTGAATGAATCGATAATCATAGAAAATATTCAAGATATGAAAAATATGAATAACTATAAAAAAATATGGAATATGAATTTCATTAATGTATAATAAGTGTATCAATCTCTATTTGATTTTGGTTCTAATATTTTACTAAAACAAAAAGGATTAACATGAGTAATAAGAAAATAATATCTTAACAAAATCTAAGTAAACAATCATGTGAATATGAAAAATTAAACCTATGATGTAATTTCTTTGAAACCTTCTTATGAATTTTTAGGGTCATTCAAGGTTTATTTATGTTTAGTTCTATTATAATTCTTAAATTATTATCATGAAATAAAAAAACTTCTCTTAGATTCAAATTGAGACAAACTGAGAAAAATGTATAGATATCTTACGTTATTTATCATGAATACTAAATTAATCGAATAATAAATCAAACCTCCATAACCTATAGTTTTAATTTTTTTTTTTGATTATCTACATAATAATCTTATTATAAATTATTTATTAGACATCTCCCATAAAATTCATCACATATGACTTCATTCTAGGAACATTCCTACATATAATTTCTATGGGGAAGGGAAACATAATAAGTATTTAGCTCAAATGTTCAATAAAGAAAAATATATCATTGAGTCAGAAAGGATTTTATTATAAGATTATGATACAACATGAACATGGGATAAATACCAACATAAAAGGATCATGGGAATATAATAGTTAATCCTAAGACATTATAGAAAAACATAGATCATATAATGGGAATATAGAATCACAAAATGATCATTGAAAAATCATAATATGTAAATAATGAAAAAGGGATGTGGAAACAGTAGACAATAATAATAATACAATAAAACTTAATATGGGAATATCAGAAAAAATAGGCATAGAAATCATAATATATGATAAGCTTATCTTTCAAGATCATCATAACATACTGCATGAGGCATCACTACCTGCATCCCATAACTTAATTGATTGGGTAATACAACACACATTCCATAGTGGACCAATCATTACTATAGTAATATCATGAGATAAAATGATTTTCCCAATTAATTAGTGGTATTTATCAGACCCAACAATCATATAATGATAAAATATACATATATGTGCCTTGTGAAATTAATTATACATCAAATATCTACTAACCCACTCAAATTATATGGGTTACATAATATCCTAAAATTGTATCATATATGAAGTAATCATGAATTTTATAGATTGATACAAAAAAATCATCCTATATATTAATATTATAACAAGATTTGATAAATGAAACAAATATCCATAGAATAAAATAGTTTTAGATATAGAGAAGAATGTGGAGGAGATGCCATAAAAATGATTTTTGTTAAAGAATTTGTACAATTTTCACAAAAATGAATATATAATTCAGTATAAAAATTATTTTAAATTGTTTATATAATGAAATTTTAGACAATTATTTTTCAAAAGAATTCATAGTAATGGAGGCTTAAAAATTAATAAAATTTAAATAAAAAAATTGTATAGTCAAAATTTAAAATATATGGAAATGTAAAGAATTTCTTGTTTAATCATCTTCAATAGTTTTAAATAGACCCACATCAAAAGAAAGAATTATAAATTTTCTATTTAAAAGATGATAAATAGAAATAAGTATGGTATAAAATATAATGCTTATTTAACTTTAAAAATAATAAAATATTCCATTTTTTTAATTAAATAACATGGACATTGAAGAGAAATATCCAATATAGAGGATCGAAATTATTCCTAACATTTTAAATTTTTATGAGGTCATATATTGAACGAATTTGAATATTTTGACATGATTGTATATAATATTCATATAAAATAAAAAAACAAATGAAATAGAGAAATGGTATAATCTGAAAAACTATATGAAAAAAATAGAGGGGGAAAGATTATATCCCAATGAAATGGGAATTAAGTAAAAAATAACCCTTACGACATTGGTAATGTGTGAATCAAGAAATAGAATTTTGAATCCCGTGAATAAAAATAAATTATGATAAAATAAATAATGGGTCACCATATAAAGTAAAATTTTTATGTAATATAAAATATGCCTTAATGAAAGAAAATTGATAGAATAAAAATATATTACTATATTTTCAGATACACTCAAAACTATAATATAATAAATTTAAGTTTGTTATTAATTTAAAATAGGAAATAATTTATATTTGTTTTTATTTATATCATTCATTCATAATTTCTTATTTCCCATTTATTAATAAATAACTTTTTAAAGTAATATTAATGTATTAATTTTTCTATTTTTCAATACTAGATTCAGTATAAAAGTTCTAGAACATATTCCTTACTCATGTGGTCATCACCAGTAGTATTAATATTTATATTTTATAAGTTTTTTGATATATTTCTAAATATCAATAGATTCATTATCATAGTTATGGAAACAGCTAACAAAGAGAGGGTAAGAACTTCTTTTCTATGAATTTTTATTTAATAAAAGTAATTTATTATGTTATATATGCACTACCATAATAGTGTCAAGAGAGTAATTTATATTAATAACTATTATAACATATAACTATAATTTATGTTTTCTTAGTTATTTATGAAATTGATGTAATTTCATAATTCATGTTGCTAGTAGAATTGACAGAAACAAGAATGAGATATAAAAAATAAATGAATAAGAACATTCTATTTTATAGCTCTAAAATCATATTTATATAATAATAATTTATTTAGAAAAATTTACTAATGTGACAAATAAAAATATATAATAGGTTTATAAAAAAATGTTAAGGGGAAGTTAATGCTTATATTGAACTATTAAATCTTTTCTTAGAAAACCACTCATAAATAAATTATTTTGGACACTTTTATATAACAAAAAGTTCCCAAAATTGGGATTGAATTATTTTATATTGTTTTGGGTGGTCAATCAATAAGAATCATATTGAAAATCATTATTTGACATTCGTAGAGGAGGCTTACTTTTATAAATTATCTTTAATGGAATATTTGGATAATACTATTTTTTAATATGTAAGGAGTGACATTTTATATGGAATATGAAACTAAATTTGAAAAACAGTGGATAAAGGTCATTAATTACCTCATAAAAATATTTAGAGATATAGTTGAGGATATTTTAGGTAATGGACCATTAATTTAACCCTATTAACTTACCTTTATAGTGGTAACTTAATTTTTTACGTAAATGTCCTATTTTTTATTTAAAAATGAAATTGAACTTATTACATAATTTAGAAATTCTAATTCCCAAATATAAATTAATTTTCATAGATATAATTTAAAAAAATATATTTTTAATATATGAATACATAATGTATAAAAAATAATCTTTATTCAAATGTATTTTTAATGCTAAAAAAGAATTTATTTTTAATCATTTTCGATTAATAGTCATTATATAAATGTTAATTTATTTATATATATATCATTAATATATTTTTTAATAATAATTATTTATTATTTATTAATTTAATTATGTTGAAGAAATATATTACACATAATAAAATAATTCCTAAAAATCACTCTTTTTAGCATTAAACTGTTTTATTTCTATTTATTTAAGATTTATTATATATTTAGTACCCATTTATTTAATTTTACCAATACATTTAGATTAGAACAACCATTATCAATTAATTACTATTTTTGAAAATTTTAATTTTATAAAATGCCAAATGTATAAAAATAAACGTAAGAATGTGTGTGTGTGTGTAGGGTGTGTGTAAAATTATCATTTATTACATTAATAATTACAAGTTTATATAATCCTACTTTCTATATAAAAAACTTCAAGACATACACATAATATATAAATGTAAGACATGTAGAAGTAGAATTATTTTCTGGTAATTTGGCTAAAATAGATCTCATGGTGATTTCCACAATCTTTAACTTCTCTGATATATGATTCCACTCAAGCCCCACTCATTGATTTTTATATTCGGCTTGGTAAAGGGAAAACCCTATTGATGTTTCCTCCTAACCAAGCTCATAAAAATGAGTATCATAAGGATTAAATCTACATCTTGATTTCATTATATCTCATTTAAATATAGATTTCATAATGAAGTTACATTATTTAAACCCAAAAATTTTACAACCATGTTATAAAAGTTGCATTTTAATCAAATACTACTTATAGTAAACATATAATTTACTCATTATTTTTTATTATTTATAATGATTATACCAATGACCTAATAAGTCTAATTAAAACATAATCCCAGTGTATATATAAGCTCAATGAACATATAACCATGAACATATATATGAATGTTACATTACATTTATATATATATAACCATATATACTTCATTGAAATCATTTATACCATTCTAAAATTTATTTTATAAATATTGTTATCATATTTATATTGTTTTTTGTTCTTTACAGGGTTATTATTATAATTATAATCCCCAATGAAGAGCATGATGAGAAATATTTCAGACCTATTATATTTTTATGTACTGTTTATTTTATTTCTCTTGAAATTTTCATTATTTTTTTATTTATCTTTTGATGTATTTGATTTTAAAATATATTTTTTTCACTATCAAAATAATTACTTTTTTATTTTTTTAGTGTTGATTATAAGATGTGTTTTAAAACACGTGAGTTATATTTAATTGTAATTTTATTTTAAAATTTTAGGGTCTTACATAAATACGTGGCACACTAATAATTTGTAAGTAGCTTCTAAAATTTTTCAAACAGAAGGGAATGATATAGTTGTTATTTACTCTATGGTGTTCCTTTAAGGTTATGGAATCTATGTCTTTAGGGTAAATCATGATATGACTACAACCTATATACCTATATAAGATAGGTATTTCTTAAATGGAAATCATAACATCGATTAGTAGTTCCACGATCAATATAAGAAAATCATTGTTTATAAAGTAGTGTATATTGTCTTAGAAATTAATATCGACAATGATCTATCTATTCATCTTTACAATAACGATAATATTGTCCCACCGTTTTGAGTAAAATTCTTCTTGAATGAAATCTTCATAGATTGGAATAATGGGATGCGTATATCCTCTTTTTTTCCTAGTCATTAACTGTAGTTGTTAGATGATACGTTTGGATGATGAATGGACACCTTATGATATATTGATGGAATTTTAGTATATTTACAAGGTAAAAATCATGATGTTGATTTATTAATTCATTTTATTCTCTTCTTTATCTATGGGTATTACCATACTAATTAGGGTGGTCTATGAATATACGTTTGTTACTAGATTCACCTACATAAACTAGTATTTTATTGTTTGAATGCCTTATATAAGTTGTAATGGGGGAATTTAAAATAATTTTCTTATCAAAATCATAAATGTATAGAATTAAGAAAACTCCTAAACCATAGATGGTTATAGAGATATATCATATCTTTTATCATGAGTTAGATTTTTTTAGATGGGAAGTTAATTTTCAGAATATGTAGAAACCAAACCGATGGTGGTGGAGGTTCTCAATCACAATATATTTTTCTTAAATCGTTCATTTTTTTGGTAAAATTTATTTATTAATTTATCAAAGTGTTTTTCAAACAAGAAGTATAATATATTCCCAAAATATTTAGATTTATGAAAATATTTATATAGAGTGGGTATTTCCTTTCTACTAGATAAGGGTGGTTCAAAAACTAAATCATATTAAATTTTAATGGAGAAGAATTAGTTTAAGGGGAAATTCCACTTGGTATGGGGATAATATGGTGTAAAAAATAAATTATTTTCACATCATTATGGAGGATGTGATGAATAAAACACTCCATAACATCATTTCAGGGGTTATTTATGTTGATTTCAAGTCTATTTAGGTTGAAAAACTTTATTGAATTCTTATTTTTAGGTGTTTTTTACTCACTGTTATAGTACTTGGTAATAATTTATTAGGTTTTTATGGAGTCAAAAGGGGATATTTCACAATGGATAAATTTTAATTTCCCATTGACAGAGTACTTCAAGAATTGATGATATGAAGTGTTAATGGCTATGTGAAAATGAAACTAATTCCTATATACTAAAATGATGAATTCCATATAATATATAACTTGTATGAACTCAGTACCTTATATGACGTATTCAAATTATGTATTCAACCTTATATTACACAAGTTGTTTTACGCACTTTTTTCACTATTTTAGAATATAAATTTTGATTTGGAAAAATAATATTCCTAGAATAGGAGGAAGTAGAGAGTATGAGATGGAATAATGTTAATGTTGAAGTTACTACCCACAAAAAAAATTATGGATATCTATGATACATAGTTGGCCAATTCTATATATTTTTTTAAATTTCCCTATAAAATTTTCCCATAGTCTTTCTCTAAGAAGGAAATAACATTATGAAAATATAGGAATTCAATTTTGATATGATATGCCTCAGGGGTGTCCAATTCAATTACAATTTCTTAAGTATTTTTTAGGGATTAAATGAGGTATTTTCCTTGATCCTTATGTAAGATAGGCATATCCAATATTGAGTGATATAGTAAAAATATGGATTGGTACATTACCTCATATTATTTTTTGGAATGTTTTGTGAGCCAACTCTTAATCTTGAGTTATAGATTAGTGAGGTAGACAAGTGGATTAAACCCCAATATTCTAACAAAATGTTTCCCTTAAAACACATGAAATAATGCAATTATGGCCTTTTGAACTCACTAGTTTTCCATTTAATTTATTTTTTTATCTAGTTGTTAAACCAATCTGATTTTAGTAGGTTGGTCATCTAATGATCAAAGGTTAGGTTATATTTTATATTTATCTAATTGTAATGATTATTTTCATGTTTCGATGGCATTAATTATGTGGTCAGTAACTTCTCATGGACTTCTTCTCAAACCTTGTTTATTTTATCCACTACATTGAACATTTCAATGATAGTTTCTAAGAGATACTAATTAATAAATATATTCTTCATCAATTCTCATTAATATTAATTAAATTATTTTTATGGTGGTAAAATCATGTTTTTAATTAAAGGTGGGGTTCAATTAGGGACATGGTTCTCAACCTCCCAACACTAGGGGTGTAAATTCAATGAAATTATATGATCGTTTGGGCACATGAGGAGGTTATTCTCTTTAATCCTTTCTTGTTCATTATGAATTGAATCAAATATTTTCTGGTTATTAAGTATAACATATATCCTCCATGGTTGAAAAAATTATTTGGTTCATGAAATATTATTCCAGTCCAAACCTAATAATTTCATGTAGGTGATTGGATGACATCTTTGTGATCCAACCATAAAACACTTTTAGGTTCTCATTTATAACTTCTTGTTATTTTTCTTCATCATTGGAGAGTATTGAAGACATGTGTCTTATTTATGTTTTATAGAATCCAATATCTATTTCCCTTTATCCACAATCTCGTAGATATGGTTCCTATATTTGTAATTATCTTATATAATGTGTCTCAATATCCAATTATCACAGAAATAATAGGTATTTTTTATCTAAATGTTATCCTTGGGATTATTTATACTATCTCATGGACTTATTAAATATATTAAGGTGGTATAATGGATTTAATAATATGAATTTATGTGATTAAAATTTGGGATCGTATAAATGTTTGTATATAGATCATGAAATTCATCATTATTTGTTTCTATAAGAAGATTAATTTAGGTTTTATTGAAATAGATTTTTTTTTCAAATTTTTGGGTTGGGGATTTTTGTGTTTTATGTTAAAATTACTAAAGTGGTGTTTACAAGTTTCCACTTCATACCTAGAATCAAGTCACCAAGTACCTAATTATCAATTCAGTCACGGTATCCCCCACTGGAAAGTCACCGGGTGGTCAATATGGTTACATCAAATACATAGTGGGTCGTAGATATATTTTGTCTAAAGGGAGGTGATGTGGTATTTTTTAATCCTTTATTTTTGACCATTTATGGATTTTTTTGGATTTCAATTCTCTAGGATTCTAAATTCAAGGGGAGGCCTCCTATGATTCCCTACCTTTTATCTCCTCTTTTTTCTTATAACCCTTATTTTATGATGGGTTCGTAGATCACTAATCAAATTTAAATATATTTATTTATACATAATTTATTATTCTCTTTCAATTCATTATGGTTTCTTTTGGCTGGTCTTTGGATTTTAGATTATATTTCACTAGATGGTCATGAAATCTTTCAATATTGATGAGGCATCAACTTAAAACAGGTAAAGGAATACAAGGAAGATGTTTTAAACTCTATCTATCATTTTATTGGATGATATTAGTTTTTAAAATAACACTTTTTGGGATTTATTTTATTTATAATAAAAATTGTGATATTTAAGGTTATATGAATTGAGGATTTCATTGTTATTTGGGTGTCAGATATATTATTAGAATTGTTTTGATTTGGTTATGATTGTTAATTTAGTCATATCATTTATAGATTGCGATATGTCTTATATAGAGAGATTCTTTTTATATATTGGGCTATTAAGATCACTTTGTTAGATTATAATTTTAGGTCATATCAAAGCCTTTATTTTATTATATTTTTGGAAAATGAATCCATGATCATTGTGAAATCATTAAGAGTGGGTGAATCCACCATTAAAATCTCATTTTATATTTCTTCATGAAACAAACATAACAAATTTTTAATGTCATAAAATATTATGTATTTTATGCACACCAATAAACATTCATAATAGGAAAATCATATTTAAAAATTCATCTCTAAAAATAATAAGGATAATCATTGGCTTGATTTTGAATCTCCTAAGATCATACGATCTAAAAGTATCAACATGTGGTCTACAAAGAACATGGTTTATCTTATAACTCATGCTACACTAATATATATATATATATATATATATATATATATATATATATATAGATTATGTAAATTTTGATTCCCACACAATTACATGAATTTTTTTTATTAACAATAGGAGAGTCTTACACCAAATATTACTTTCAGAAAGATTTCATTTTTTAAATTTCTTATTCTTTGTTTTATTCTTCTTACACAACATCGAGTATATTATTATTAATAAACATCTTTCTATTTGTTTGATAATTTCATTATATATGTATTAAATATAAAATAATCACTCTTTAGATTATTTTCATACCTCTGAAATTAAACATTCTTCCACCATCAAAAACATTCCCTCATTAGAATTTGAATTTTATATTTAAAATACATATATCTTAATATATTTAACTTCTATCAAAATATTATTCTTCTCACTTCCTTATTTTTTTCTTCTTCTAATTCAAATATTATCCCGATCGTTATTGTGTAATATCACATGCTTCAACATGAACAATAAGTTATTTCATAACTTATTTTATCATTAATTCCTACACTATGTGAACAATTTTTCTTCATCACTACTTGAATAACAAATTTCAATTGTGATGCTTAATCCCAAAATTATCAGTTTCAACATTTTTTGATTTGAAATTTAATTCTTTATAATTAATTATGGAAATATTCCATCTTAAATGTATAACTTTTCTAAAAGTATTGAAAATTATATAATATAATAAATATATTACATATCATCACTATGAGAACTAAATAAGTTACACATATACCATGTCTCTATCACATTCTAAGTTAATTTTGAAAAAAATATCATATATAAAAAATATGTTATGTAGATTGTGACTATACCATATTTTCTCATCCTCTAGAAAAATATGTTACACATTCTTAAAAAAATATTATAAGTATCATCTAACTCTCATAATAATATGTTATCTATCATCTTCCTATAAAAATAATATATTATATAACATAAAATATATTATCCACCTCATCTTAATTTACAAATTTTCAAAGGGAATTAACAAAAACTTTTATATATGAAGTCCAATATCATATACATCGAAAAATTTACAATTAGTTTTTATTCCTTTGGAAAATATTCCACGTATTACTCTATAATATCCTCTATTATCTATTTTTTAGTGCCTTAAAAAATACTCATGAAAAAAATATATTATAAATACTATATTTCATTGGAAAAGTTATTCTTTAACTAATTATATTTCATATTCTCCAAGACTTAGCCAAATATTTGAACAAAAATGTATTTAACTCTAAAAATATTCAGATTAGTTCTAAAAAAATTCAAATCCCTTCCAAAAACCATTAAAATTATCAGTAACCTTGAACCAACATATTTTTTTACTGATTTGAAATATTATTTTTTACAATATCTTCCAATATATTAGAAATATCCACTCCATATTCATGAATTATCACTCTCTAAAAAATTTCGAAATTGTAGAAGAAATTTCATAAACACAATATCATTACCACTTTAACTAGGGTCCCAAAAATCTCTTAAGAACTCCAAATCTTCCAAAAATGTCTCTTAGTCTCCCAAATACACCCTTTTGGATTATTGTTTGAAAACTAGAATAATAAATGAATTTAAATCTCAATATATGTTTCAACAAATCATCATTCAATAATTAGAATAATATATGGGAAAAATTAGTGTAGGAAATAAGACTAAATAATAATAATCACTTTTTTCTATAAAGCAGTGACATACATTCACCTTTTCATATTTTTTTACTTTACATTCCTTTATACTATTGATACGAACCAAATAAATCAACTTTTCATATCCCACTAATAACTCTTTATTGAAACCATGTGAGATTATATGAGAATATTTCACTTCACCAATATATCTCTAAAACCTTTATATAATTGATTAATGTATACATTCTCACCAAAACTATTAGAATAGTTCAAAAATAACTAAACTTTGATACCCATATATTGACCTCATAGATTTCCTATTTTAATAACTCTTACTAAATATATTCACTCCATAAATAATATATCTCTTACAAATAGAGAAAAATATATTAATGGGTTCTTTCTAAGATAATTCACCACCCCTTTGTAAATGAATTTATAAATAAATAAAGGAATAAAGATAAAGATACATTTTTTTATTTTACACCCATTTAAAATCAATAATCCAAATAAAAAAAGAGATAGGGGGAATAATTATTCATTATACTTGATAGAAATAAGTTTTAAAATCCATCATAAACCACAATCTTGTAACCGCATCCTTTTTAAGGGGTTTAGTGAAAATATCATCTTATTTCTCTTAATTTAGAATAAATTATAATTTAAAAACATAATTACATAAAAGATATTAAATGAATTGACATTTAATATCATTTTAATTTGATGTTTAATGTTAAACACGATTCTTTTAGAAATTGAAAAAACTTTTATTATCATTGACCACAAGTAGTAGAAACTTCACTCCCACCGTAAGATATTCTAAATGGGTCCACACCCAAATCAATTGGGTTAGTTCTTGAGTTATAACCACATATTATTATTTAAAAATAATCTATTTCTAAAATATTCCATTCTTTATATTCATTCATACATAACTCTATATCAATATGAAATTTGAACTAGATATAGACCATCTATCACATATATTTATATCTTAATCTAAATTAGTATATCCAAAAAGATTTATCCTCCTATTACTGTCATACATTATTCCATAGTCTATGGTGCCTTTAAAATATTTGAGAATAATTTTTTATACAATAAATAAGACTCCTTTGGTGCACTTAGATACTAGGAACATATAGTAACAACATATACAATATCTAGTCTTGAATTTTTCAAGTTAATATATCTTTAAATAATATTACAAAACTTTTTTGGGACAAATTTACACCATTTCTCATTCTTTCACAGTTCAGTTCATAAATAAACTTATGTAGAAACCAAATTTTAATATTCCATTCCAAACATCATTAAATGTTCCCAACCGTAATTTTATTGAGAATATAATATATGATATTCCTATTGATAAATTTATAAAAACAAAAAGACATCTCATTTATCAATGAATCAGAATTTAAAAAAATATCCATCTCCAGATAAAAAACATTATAGGATCCTCTTTAATTTATTGTAAAACTAATAACTCTACATGAATAATAATATTTATTGGTACCTCATTGTCATCTTTATTATAGAGAATGCAAACTGATCTTCCTTTTATGAACAGTAACGTCTTTAAGTATGTTTATATGTTTGAATACCTTGCTATTTGGGATTATTTTAACCCATATAGAGCCTTTTTTTCCTATAAACATAAATCTCTTCTTATGAAGTAATAAACCACTTGGTTTCCCAATAAAAAAATATATTCTAACTCACCATTAGAGAGATAAGATTTGACATCCATTTATCAAATATTGTATTTACACAGTGTTTTAATAATAAGAAATATGTTTTTTATTCTATGGTCTTGGAAGCAGTTCTAAGGTATCATAAAAATTAATTACATTTACCTTTGTGTTACCATTTCTCATAAGTCTTTTTTTGTTTCTAACATCTCCTCCTCTTTCATTTAACTTGTTTTGAAACATATACGTTTTTTATAATATTACTAATTTTCATCTTGTTTTTTAACTTTGATTTGTAAGTTTTATCAATATAATAAAATTTTTCATCCATAAAATGAATTAAATATTTATGATTCAATAGGATGTTCATTTTTCTTTGGTTATCATTTCAATATGATGAGGTATGTAATGTTTTTTTCAATGTTCATCTAGTCGGCTCTTTTTTCCTTATTCTCCAATTCAATTTTGGAACTAATATTTCATTCTCAACCATATATAATCTTATAAATATTAAAATTTATTAATGTAATAAGATGAATCAAAATCTTCATATTTAACTTCATTTAAAATAATAATATTTTTAAAAATACCTTTATGATTTTCAATAAATAAACTTCATTATCATTGCTGAAACATTCTTCATGATGTGCGTTTTCATTAATTGAATTTTTGAAAACATTCAAATTATTTATACAAAAACTATTATCTATCTATTTATTATAAAAATTATATCCTTCACTATTTGAAGAATAACCATGGAATATTCCATATACTCCTACCTTTTCAAAAATCCATAAATTTTCACTTTTTACATTGATTATAAATTGGATACCAAACACCCTAAAATATTTAAATATTTTCAATTTATTATAACGCATCTCATGTGGGGACATATCAAAATATAGTCTATAAGATTTTTTATTTTTAATATTAATTATTTCATGAATAACATATCTCTAAAAATTCCAAGAAGTGTCCTGATCTATCAATATAGTTTAAGAAATATCTACCAAACATTAGTTATTCCATTCAACATCAAAATTATATTTTTGTGTATATAGTTAATTATGTGAATTTGGAATACCATGATTATCAAGACATGATTTAAATATTTCATCAGTATATTAGAAACAATTTTCAATTTTGATATTCATTATGGAGAAACCAAACTCCTTTCCCAAACTTTTTCCAAACCTATTTAATATTTTTAAAATCCTCCAATTTATGATTCCTAAACATAATTCATTTGATATTTCTAAATTCATGAGTAAATTAAATAAAACATGTATTTCTATTTTTTATTAATTTCTCCAATTTCTAAAAATGTATGAATAGATATGTCCCAATGAATATGTTTATTGAATATATAATTTTTTATGTAAAGAATTAACAATTATTCCTTTTTTAAATGTAATGAACATATAGTTTGGTTGTATTTTGAGAATAGTAACATCACATAAATTTTATAGTTGATTAATATTTGTCATGTTTCGTAGCTAGATGACTAAACATTCATTTATTCGATTTATTTGTTTTTTCTTTCAAGTTTATGTAGCATAAATTTTCAACATCTCTGACCCAAAACAAGTTTCCCTAGGATCATTGACCTATTATTAGAATAATAAATCGTAATTTAAAATATTTATATAGAATACACACTTATATAAAATCAATTCATCACCTTAATAACATAAGTGAGATAGACAAATTAAATTTACGCTTCGGCCCATGAATATATAATATTTTCTCTAATTTTAAATTTTACATTCCAATAACTACTAAACTATCACTATATAATATATGGGATCCATCATTTTCAAAGGTCATAAGAACTTCCTTGAACATTTCAACATCATTGAAGGATTTTAAATATCCAATCATATATGATGTAAATCTATAATCCCGAATCATTGGGCATTCCCATTTATATTATTTAAGTGAAATTTCAATAACAAAAGCCTTTTACTTCATATTTTCCATATTCATAAAAGAATTTTTAGTTTTTTTATCATAGTAAATTGATATTTTAAGGAGGTGAGATTTTCTTTAAAAATGTTACCCATCTTTTCCCATCTTTCATAATCTTTTTCAAGTTCTAGAAATTAATTTTTCAACCTTCAATATGGTTTTTTTCTTTTTTAATTCTAAAAATTTCAATTTTCATAATAATGAATCCCCCCAATATCTCTAACCAAAATCTCCTTGGAATAATGTGGCAGTGGTATTTAAACTAACTAATGATTTTCATGTTCCCAAATCCTCCATAGCTTCAACAACAATCACAAAAATAATACTTTACTATACACACAAGTTGTTGTCTAGATGTTGACACATTCACTTCATTAATCTTCTAAACGTCAATTTTGGGTCACTTTTGTGAACCAAAATTTTGGTAGAATTCAAAAATAATTACTTTTACACTATAATTATTACGAGATTTTAATTAATATCCATTTTTCATTTTTTAATTTATATTTTTTATACCCAAAAATTTTAGTGTATTAATAATCACTTTATATAACCAATATCCTGACAATCGTCACTAATATAATTATTAAAAATATATCATCAAAATATACTAGATCATTGTTAAACATTTAGTGTGGTTTTTGTTGATTTATTTGAACCTAATGATATACTATATCGTCAAAAACTTTCAAAAAATTATTCTTTGTGATTTCTATAACTTCATGAATTGAATTCATAAAATTTTGTTCAGAAGTATTAAAATATTTCTTTTTAATAATCAACTTCTGATTGATAGTATAAAACTCATTATTCATATTTTAAATATTTTCTTCAATATTAACTTTTAGAGACTTCTCTTCATAAAGATATTTATTTCACTTATCAATACCTCTATGCTTCTTCGATATGAAAATATTCATCATTTACTAAATTATGATTATATTTAATCAATTTTTTTATCTCCTTTTCTAATCTAGGTATATTTTAAATACACTCATCGAGTTATATATTCAATAATAATTTTTTTCTACGTCATTCCCACTATCATCAACATTATTTTCATCACATATGTGATGAACCAACATTTTTTTAAGTTATATTTATTTTAAATGAAGAAGTAAATATCCATGATGTAAATTTGTGATGGAGGGGATTAACTTGGGTGAAATATGTTGAACCCAATAATATTCTAAAGTAACAGAGAAGCACCACTTCCATTTTAGGTCATATTGAAAAAGAGGCATAAATAATGATTATATAAGTTGTTTGATGTCATATTCATTTGAAAATAGAATATTTATGGAATCTTCTACCACTAACTATATAGAAAAGTAATGATAACCATAATGAAGCAACATTAGTTGTTGTTTCATATATATAATTTTTTTCAAGCAGAAATGATGATGATAATGGAGCTTCTATTTGAAGTTAATGTTCCAATCACATGATTAAAAAGGAATGAGCTACTATATTCCTTAACGATTAGGATGGAAAAATATTAGGTAGAATCATATAAATATGAATTTTATTTTAATTATCTTCATATATACAGGAAAAGTGAATGACTAAGGTAGAAAGTTATATATCATTTTGTAAAGTTCTTTATGTAGAGTTGTTCTGTAAAACTTCATGTTTTTTTGTTGTATTATTTAAAGCTATACCAAATTTAATATGGATGAGATTCAGTAGTAATGAATTTATCCAAGGAGTGTTAATCATAAAGTAATATTTAAAGATTATTTAGATGAATTATTGATGTCATTAAAATGGATTGGAGTTACTTTAAATAAGTCATAAAGTCATCTAAGGAAATTCAATAACTTGGATAGGAAACTTAAAAAATGGAAAAGTCCCATATCCTAAAAAATTGAGCATAAGTGTTATGATTCATCGTAAAGCTCTAAGTATACAACAACCCTACTCTTTATTTTACACTGAAACATATTTTATTACATAAAACCTTCACTTGATAGAACATACAGGATTGAGAGGTATGGTATCTTTGGGTATTAAGAACATTTCATAATGACTTAAAACATTAAACACAACATCTTTATTGAAAAATTCTTTTACATGAACACTACATTCCCTCATACATAGCATTTCATGGGATAACCTGGGGACATGTATAAGAAAAGGTTGAGCTATAAAGCCCAGTAAGGGAGTAAAAAAGGCATAACATGAAGAATATAGTACAATTTAGGCAATAGGAATATAAATGGATCATAAGAGAGACATGAACATAAAGGCATGATATAAAATTATTATTGTAACATGGAAATGTGGTAGCACCACTTAACATAGTATTAGCATGAGCGAAGGCTCACTACACATGGAGAATGACTAAAACCTCATTTCACTTGAAATATCAAGAGTAAACCCTCATTGTACTTGAATTATCACGAGTAAACCTTAATTTCAATTTATGTATCATGATACTAATCTTTACCCAATGCATTGGAATGCTATTAGGGCACACCTTTCCTAAACATTTCATTTCAGGCATAAGTGTGGCACATGGATCATACAACATGGATTCATTCAACATAATCATTTATTACATGATAAATTAATTTTAAATAAATACATGAAACTCTATAAACAATAATTAAATGTTCATAAAGGTGAATACCCTTGATAGATAAATGGGAATGGTATTCACTACACAATGACTTTTTCTTGGAAAATTGTGATGCAATTTCGGCAGCATAACGACATGACATAAAAAATCATAAAAATTGTTGATAAGAGTGAATGGGGAATCTCATCATATGTACATGAAATGTACAGTTTGGGGGTCATATATATACATGTCTCAAGAAATGTAATGGAATTTAGATTCATAATACCAAATAATTTCTTGAATGTAAATTAGGAGAGATAAATTCCTTACGGAATTTCGGCAAGGTAACGGGTGTACATGTGAGGAATTAATGAGAGACAAAGGGGTATCCCATCATTCAAACAAAAATAGGTATGTATACGGAAGGTGATAAATAATACCCCAATAATTATAATTGAAAATAAAAGGACATAACAATATTAAGAAACTTTGATAAAATGAGAAAAGAAGGAATCCCATACATGGAAGTGTGATCCCAAAGGCTTGGGAGAGGCTTAAGAGAGGATTCCTGGGAGATTGGGGAGCCTTGGAAGGATTATAAAGAGAGGAGGTAAAAGTTTATACAAATTCCAAAGTCTTTGAGTGAAGAGGTAGTGGGATATTTGGTGGGTTTATATAGGAAATGAGAGAGAATTATTTATTATTTATGTTTGGGGTACCACACATTAATATAATAAAAACCACAAAACATCCCCTAGTTTCTTCCAAAGGGGAGTGGAAAAAATTGTTTTATAATTCAAATGGACAGAATTTTTAAAATATTAGGTTTCCTGATGTGGAGGTGAGTCACACTCTTAAAGGAATCAATTTAAAAAGTTAAATTTTTTTATAAGTTTTGAGGGGTCCACAAAAGCTTTGAAAAAAATAAAAAAAACCTAAAATCATAACGTTTTAATATTAAAACATATATTGGATGAATACAATGTTTATAGTATTTCATTACATCACTATTGGGGCATTATGATTTCATAAAACACATTATATATTTAAATTTTTTTTAATTTGTACCCAAAAAATCAACTATCGTAGAAATTTATGAAAAATTTACCATTGGATAATTTCCACATCCGAATTTAAAAAATAATATTCATTTTATCTAAAAAAATTTCTAAATATGTGTATTTTTACTTTTAAAATAAAAACCTACATTTATCTAAAATTCATGGGTTTTGACAAAAATGGCTTTCAAACCTTAATAAAAAACACAACTATATTCATAATAATTATAAGTTCATTTATATTTAAAAAAAATTAATTTAGTAATAATATTTAATTAAAATATTATTTAATCAAAAAATATATTAATTCATCAAAATAGATTTCTTAATTAACTAAAAATTCTATTTTTTATTTAATACCTATTTACAACGTAACAATTATAAAATGAATGTATATTCTCTATAAAAAATATTGTACATAATCATAGTACTAGGGTATTGTTAAATAACCCCATATAACACCCGCATACGACCGAACATTAAGGTGTGTGATGGTGACAGAATCTTGGGGTGGATCAGATAACATTTCCCAGGTGGTAATCTCTATCAACTTCCAATTCTCCAGTAGGATGTTCTGTTCGAGCTTAAAGAGTTGAAGCTCAACTTGGGCTTGGTCAAGAGCAAAGACAAATGACACCACCTCATTTCCATGCTCTAGAAAATGGGATTTGTAAGGAGAAATTCTACTGGATGAGGCCATCACTTCATTTCTTTGAGTAAATTGGATTTTTTAAAGCCTTATATTTATACTAATCATCTGATCACTATTCGATGACTACATTAGTAATTGTAAAAATTCTTAACGGTATTTTAAAATCCAAAAACATAGAACCAAATAAGTATATATGTTATATAGAACCATTTTACATAATTAGATATTTAATTGGTTCAAGTGGAATTTTCATTAATAAAAGTTTGGTTTATTACAGAGTAACTATAATTCTATGGGATAAGGAAGGGAAAATTAAAAAGGAATGAGAATAAATCTTTCCCCAAAGATCATAATGCTTCATTGTAAACCATTGGTCCCATCATAAGTCTTTTATTATAAATCTTGTATGTCATTAAGTTCTATTATAATACTTTTAAATGATCATATGACTTCAAAAGTGTGCTAGGAAATTAAAAATGAATGATAGTAAGTCTTTGAATCTAATAATAAGATATAGAGCATACAAATTTACACTAAACATAAACCATTATACTAAACATAAGTCTTAACACTATGTGAATTTATGAGGATCCTACTAAGTAAAAAAGTTGATATTCTAGAATTCATATTCTTAATAAATAAATCAATAAATAACTCCGATGATTCATTTATGATATTCGTAATTGATCAAAAATTGTGATCGAACACATGATCTTCACTCCTGCTGAAATCAAAGGTGTTCTAGCCATTTGGGAATGTTGGTATATTGAGATAGTTTCACACTACATGCTATTTGGGTCACATCAATTTGCCTATGTGAAAATATGATATGAATTAAATGTGTAGTTTTTGTGAATAATTTTAATTTAGAGAAAGTCATTGACAATTCTAATAAAATGCCTAGTAAATAATCTTTTTTATTAATAAACGTTCAGGAAGAATCTGAATGATATTTTAACACAAATATTGCGAGTATGAATGATTCAATTCCTAAAAAATCAATTATATTTCTATAAATATTATAGAAATAATTTTCACAAGAAATTTTATATGAATATATATATATATATATATTGGGAACCAAATATGAAAGATGATGTTGTTATCAACTGTACATACTTATGAATATATTGAATGTCAAAAGAAGAAGAGGGGGAGATAAGAATAGACTCTGTGTGTGATGAAAATTATATGAGTCGATGAAAAAAGAATTTATTCCAATGCATAAAAAATCCTTTAACTTTGATGAAGAAGTTGAAAAATATTGATAATATTCAGATATCTATTCTACAACCTTTATTTACTGTAGAATCCTAAAGAAGAGAGGGTTGAGCTTAGTTGATGTAGATCACATTCCCAGAAGGAGTTCTAAGAGATTCATCCAATAACATAATAGTTTCTATGTACGAATAACATTGATTAAATCAATCTCAAAAACATAGGATTGGAAGAAGATCAATAAATATTGTTTATGAGGTACCCGTGTCATCATATGTGATCTTTCTTCAAGAAACATATAAGACCATTCACTTATATGAAGGTAAAATAATCAGTCTCATTCATTTTACCTAGTCTATGCTAATAAAACATGTTCATATTCAAACCCATTCATGATATTATTTTAAAAATAATAATAAATTAATTCATGATAGATATTAACCTTGATGAACTAGGGCAAAATTCGTCTAAAAGTAGGTGATCTTCATTAACAAACCATGGTTTTATCATATGTTTATTTCATATTTTTTATGTACATATCAACTAAATGAGAAATAAAGTTAAATATACACACTCATTTAACAAGCGGCAAAGTGATTAATGGATAAATGTAAAATTAGATTAAAAAAGACACCCAAATATGATCTAATCCCCTCTTAGTGTGGGAATATCCCTGATTAATCCTAAAAATTGGTATTGGATCACATTTCATTCCTATATTAGATTCTCATATTTGATATTCTATTTGAAGGTTCTAATTCATATTTTCAAAAGGATGTATGATGTGTTGTTTTAAATAATCCTGTAAATACCTTTTAAATGCAATCATTGAAGATATCTCTTCAAAGATAATAAATAAAATGTATAAAATATAAGCAAATAAGTGATAAATGAATCATCAATGAAGTAATATCCACTATTTGAATGTAATAATGGGGAAGTAATTCTGTTACTAATGTTATTCATCCTCCTCTTAAAGATGATGAGAATATATCCTTGAAAAACAAAGATATGAAAATATGTTTCTCCAAGTAGTAATTACAAATATAAGAAAATCAGCATGGAAGATGAAGATATAGTGGGCGAATTCACAACCAAGAATGTATGAAATAGTCTGCTCTCAAGTATTTTTTTTATCCCTAAATAAATAGGGGATGTTTAAAATCCCTAGTCCGGATTTTCCTACTAATAAACTATGTATTGGGGGACCTTTATAAAAATTATGGGGATTCATAAGATGTATTAATTAGGACTCTAAATGTTAACCTATATAATTTACCCAAATAAATTATCTCATATATTTGTGGAAATTTTTTAAGTATACTGTAAGGAATCACCCCCAACAATGATGATAATGTAATCATTGAAAATTAATTAAAACAAAGTGTACAAATCATTGTTAATATCTTCATAAAATTGAGAATGACAGGTTTGATGGATGTGAACCTCAAATAAAGATACATCATTTTTGAAAATGACTGGTTCAATATAATTCAAGAAAGGGAATATGGAAATAAATTGATTAAGGTAAAGATCCATGTATTAAAAGAAGTAACGACTTCTAAAAATGATCAAATAGTGGTTGAAGCCAATATAATTAGTAAACATGAAGATCTTCTAAAAAAATGAAAGATTCAAGTAGATTATGTTGAAATGATAAGGAAATAATGTGAATAAAAACTAAAATCCTTAGAGGATGATAAAGGTAACCATAATATAAAATCCATAGATCTTCCAATTAAAATGAAAAATCTAGAAACAACATAATGTGGATCTTCAAAAAAAGTTTAAAGGATAGATTCTTCCACACAAACCAATGTGGGGGATTATTATACTAAAAGAACACTATCTAGGGTAAAGGATATTATGAGAACATATCATGGCCAACCTAAAGTATCCATAAATTGAAAGGTATCATCAACCTCAAAAAACATTATATGTGATAACTCTATTTGTACTCAAAGTATATTTATAAAACCAAAATCTATAAAAATATATATAAAGAGAAATGAAGAGAATCCTAACTTCATTGCAAAGTTGATAGATGGTTTTATATTAGAACTAGTTCATCATTTCAATCCCACCATCTAATGTAAATTCTAAAAAATAGCAAGATATCTTTTCAAAAACATCCAGACAACATTTCTTTGAAATAAATAAACTGAGGTTTTTTTCTTATTATTTTTTATATTAAATATTTGGAAACAATAAATTATATTTTTTGTACAATATATAAGGAAAAAATGAGTCCCATTTTTTCCGGTAGAAATCCTCATAGTATGAAACATCCACAGACTAATATGACATAACATTCAACCACCTAAAAATTTGGAATACTTAGAAATATTTGTGGTATTTGTGAAGAAATTGGTAATAGTAAACTATAATTAATGTATAAATCATTAATGTATTAAAAAAGAAAAAATTATAGTAGAATATCAAAATAGAAGAAGAATGTAGACCATCCAACCATGGGAAATAATATTGAGAGGCTATCAAAAGGGAAGAACTCTTGTTATCCTTAGGAGTTGTACATAAGGTGAAAGTTGAATAGACATAGTTCAAATGTTTTTTTAATATTTATTCAAACACAAGAAAAAAATCATGAAAACATAATGAGTTCCCCATAATATTCATCTTCCCTGATGTCTCATGAAGGAAATAAAATCCCCCATGCGTTGAAAGAAAATGACCCTATATTGCCAAAAAGAAAATAAGATTTGAAAAACAACTGTGGAAGCAAGAAGTGTCCATCTGGACAAAGAGGTGAACTGAAAAGATCAAACACATTGAGAATAAATTC
Source organism: Viscum album (assembly GCA_963277665.1). NCBI lineage: Eukaryota > Viridiplantae > Streptophyta > Magnoliopsida > Santalales > Viscaceae > Viscum > Viscum album. The sequence goes on from OY728140.1 coordinate 2,338,037, forward strand.
TCAATCCAACTACTCACATTTATGAAAAATTTTGTTCCACCATATTCTCTTATTATGTAGTTGTTTTTATGTTCTAGGAATATTTTGAATTCATGAGGATTCTTATTCTCAACTTTAGATATATTGAAATAAAGTATGGTATAATAACTATACTATATCAAATGATAACCCCATCTTGGTATAACATGTCAAATTTTAATTTTAAGAACATCTAGAGAAAATAAAAACTATGATGAAGTAAAGAGAATATAAAAACTAGACGAGACGAATTATTAAAGTAACCATCATAGAGGGAATTAAGTACATGTTATCCTCAGGTGTATTCTATGAATTTAATCTATCCAAATATTGAAACTATGAATTCATTCATCATGGTTTTATCTCAAAAAATAGAATCATAAATCTTACATGATGACGAGATCACTCTTTATGATGTGAAGAAGGAGTGCATCCCTTAAGGGGGAGTTTCTTAAGAAACTTCCAAGAATGTACAATTTTTAAATATCTATAATTTATTGAATATTCTTGAATAAATTCCATTGGAAAGGTTTGAAAGGCTATTCCCTCATACTTATTTCTTAAAGTATTTGTTCTTATACTAGGGAAATGTTTTATTTAAAAAAATGATAAGATATTTATTAAAAATGAAATGTTTCAGGGATGATAAGAAACAAAACCTTTTAATTACACTTTCCCAGCTCTCTTGGCTCTTGGTGCTCCCATTTGTTTCTCTTTCCTTCATCATAGAGTTTTGTGGGTCTGCTCAATGGTGAAGATTCTCCTTACACCTCTTGGTTTCATCCTTTTCTTTATCTCTATTTATTACTTCCCCTCTTGACTGGTACAACTTTTCGGTGTGGACATCACTTGTAGATAACTACACCTCTTTTGATCTATTTTTCAACATTGGTCCTACATACTTGGTTTGTGTTAACTATTTAGAATGTTTCAGTTAGTGCTGGTGGTGGAAATATGTTTCCTTATCCTCCATTACCATTTCTAGCATACCCATCGTGTTTGAATCCACTTCGGTTAGACTCAATTTGTGAACTATCCCTACTTGGGATGGTTTTGGAGAGGGGCTAACAGTGGTCTTAGTTTGGCTTCTTCATCGGTGATGGCTTTATATATCGTTGTAATTTTTTTCTTATCTTTTTTTAGTTTCGGTGCATCCTTCTACAATTTTTCCTATTTTCATATGTATTTTTTTGGCATCTTTTAATTTGGTCGTGTTAGCTATGGATAATGTTCTAGACTTGTGTTGTTGATTTTCTATTTTGGATATGATGTTTTAATGGGGGTATATTGATTTGTATACCATGTTGATGTTGATGCAGTTTCTAAAATGGTCCCATACTGAGGCCTCCATCCACTAAACCCTGCTTTGAAACCTTGTTCTAGTGATCCCTTCCTAGTCAATTTGGCGAGAAAGACTTCATGGAGGTTCTGAGAGGTGAAGTTCGAGCGGATTAGGGTCTCCGAGAGGGATACTAGCTCACTAGTGAAGGTTTACTAATCTATTGTGTTCTATTATGATATTTTTATTGCGGAAATGTTGGATTTATATAGAGATGATATGAGGATAGTGGCAGATTCGGTCTTTGATGGTCCCTGATAGTCTCCATTGACCGGTGTGGTCCTGAACAATGATGTTGATGGTGGCATTTTGATGAAAATGGTGACTCATTATGATAAAAAACACAACATTACTAAGGATGATGTGGGTGATGGATTGTGATCTCCTCGAAAGTTGGGACTATTTTAATTTTGAACTATGAATGTGGTTTTTAGTTCCCTCCTGATGATGTGTAGGTTACAACTCAACCTTAAAAAATGGATTTTGAAAATCTATAAAAATTTAATTTTCAGTCTAAGAGTACAAAATTTAGGTTGGAAATTGTTTAAAAATATTTTCAAAAACCGATATAAACAAATATTATCATCTGAAATACATGTAAACATCCTCTTAGGTAGATAATAGACTAAGATAGTCGTTGGTTTCAAATTTAGTTTATTATACATAAGATTTATTTCTAAATATATCTCTCCTCCTTTCTACACTGAGCATGGATCATGTAAACTTATAGTGGAATGGATGATGAAACTTTTATTAAGGTAGAAGGGGTACCAACCTCTCTTATATACTATGCAATTATTTTCAATAAAGGAGATATAAAATAAAATGGTTGTCGGTATTTATGAGGAAAAGAGAGTTTAGAAACAAGTTCACATATTGACAATCTATTTTATAGAATTGGTATTGAAAACAAAATACAATGTAGGATATTGATGAACCAATGTTTGGTTTGAGTTATCTTTACATTAAATAAATAAATAAATATTAATGACATAAATATGTGATTGAGGGGAACAACTTGGATAGAATGTGTTGAAGAAAATCATGTTGAGGAACAACTTAGAAGTGTCACTTACATCTAAATATGTATAGAAAATGAGATAAAAATGATTATTTTTTATGTTTCTTGTTTTCATATTTAAATAAAATTAGAATTAGTGATTCTATTATCTATATAAAAAAGGAATGATAAGAATAATTAAGATTCTTAGCCTGGTGTTTCATATCTATATTTGGTATAAGAAGAAATAATGATGATAATAGTGCTGCCACAATATTATTAAGGATCAAATCACTTGATGGAAAAGAAAGGAGTTGTTACTTCCAATGGATAATTAGATAAACATATTATAGGAAGAAGCATTTAAATATGAATATTGATGTTTATATCTTCATGGATACGTATCATGTTCTGGACTAAGGAAGTGTTGTCAATATCAATTTTGAAGGAGCTTTATCTGAAACTACTTTGTACAACTTCAAGAGTTGTTGGTTTTATTTTTTAAACTATCGTAAATGAAATATAAAGGAAATAAAGTTTTGAAGAATCCATCCATTTAGTTTTAATCTTAAAGAACACTTTGAATATTCATTGTATTATGTTTATAAGGGATTAAAAACACATGAGTTACTTTCAAGAGCCCAAGAATTCATCATAAGAAGGTCTATAACTTGTATTTGAAACTGAAAAAATTGAAAAAGTACTTGAATGTAATTCATTTATCATGAATGAAAATATTTATCAAAATTTTCTCTCCAATAATAATGATTTGGGATAAGTTATAAAAAATAAAAATTTCATGATTGTAAGTATTTACCTGCATATTATAAATCTTTTTCATAAACCATTATGTTCATTATAAGTCTATAATCCTAAAGCTTGTATGTATTTAAGTTCCACTATAAGACTTTGTGCTGATCATATGTCAATGAATATGTTTTAGAAAATTAAAAAATCATGAGAATAATTCATTGACACCGAGCATAATAATTTTTATTATAAGCCTTTTTATTGAGCCCATGCCTTTGTGATGACCATAAGGCTTCATCACTTAGTGAAATTTTGAGGATCTTTTTCAGTGAAAAGGATAGGTTCTAGAATTTCATTTTTGATGAAATAAAATAAGGAATAATTAAAATAAAGAATGTGAGATGGGATTTATAGATAACTAATTATGATCAAACACATGATCATGATTCTTACGGAAATCAAAATATTCACACATAGAGAATAATTGCGGGGTGTTGAGAGAGTTCCACGACACAAGCTATAGGAGAAACATCACCATGCCTATGTGAAAATATAAAGAGACATAAAGGTGAATTTTTTTAATGATTTCAATTTATGTAATGGACTTTAAAACATTATAACCAATATATTTGAGAGAAAACCCATAAAACATAATACTATAGATGCTTGAATAACATTGTGTCATTTAATCTGAGAGCTTCAAGAGAGTACGAATATCAATACATATAGTCCATGAGGAACTTGATCCATTACAGTTTTTCTTTCATTAACATATTTAAAATAACATTATTTAGTATGAAGGTACATCAAATAAACTCTTTATTTATACCTTTTAAGTGCTAGGATAATAGGTTCAGGGTCATACCCTTTCCTGGGATTCTTTTTATAATAAGAAGAATATTGTGCAGATGGGATAAAAAATATGATGTATCATGGATTCATCCATACAAAAGAAGGTGAACCTAATTAATAGTCCTTGGTTTTCTCATATGATAATTTTATATATCTACATATCAACCAAAGGAGAAATAAAGATAGAGATAGGGACCTACGCAATGAATAAGGTAAGATGTGATTAAGGGATAAATTTAAAAATAAATTGAAAATTACACCCTAGACTAATTCACCCCTTCTATGAGGGAATATCCCAAGGTTATATTAAACACATGAATTCAACATAATTAACTTACAAAATTAGTAGTTTTTCATCATTATCATTGGAATTCCAACTTACTCATTTTCTTTTTTATCATCACTAACTTTAAAAATTTATTTAATGTTTCTCATTTCTTATTTATATAAATTCATAACATTACATTTTAAATGAAACATTAATTTATCATATTTTATAAATATGTTCATAGAATATTATTTTTCCATCATATTCATCATCACATACATCTCATTTGAACTTTATCTAATTTTATGTAAAATATCCAATGGATCAATACTAGAAATTTCAGAGGATGTTTCCCCTTAAATTTTCCATTTCATCCTCTCATGCTTATAGAGACAATAGAATTTTTATTTCAATCAATTAATCAGTATCATATTCATAAAATGAATAACTAGATTCATTTTTATCAAATCCTTTCATATTTTCTCTTTTATTGAGTTTTTAAATGGGATTTCCATTTTACCCTTGAACTTATTTTTGAAAACACATCTGTTTTACATTTCATATGCTATAAGGATATTCTATATGTCATCACATGATGTTTATTAGGATCATGTTATTAATTTTATAATACTTTAGCATCAAAAAATTCTCAAAGAATGTGTAAAATTGTATCAACAACTATTATCTCCAATAACCTGTCCCCAAATATTCTCACTGTACTGAAAACATCATTACAACTTTTGGAAAATTCATCCTAAGTATAACCTTCCATCACCTTTAGGTATTCATACATTAACTTCAAAATATGTAGTTTAGCTAGCTTCACCTTCTAAAAATTTCATATATATTATTAGGTTTATCCTATATACACTTTTCTATCTTGTTTCCTTTAATATTCAGAAATTGCTTCTCTACAAGAGATAATATAATATCATTCTAAGAAATACCATCACCTTAAAAGTTAATTTTTTTGTAATTAGTGCCTTATAAAAAACTCTATTAAGGTGAATAGATTCATCAGTTTTATTCTCTAAAATATACAATCTTAATGAAAAAAATAATGTATCATTATGTCTTTCTAATTGTAGTATTTGTTTCATAAAAAGTGAAAATCCCATTATTCCTCAGTGTATTTAAGTTGTCCATATTTAAAACATAAATTCAATTAAAATTTGTAAAACCATAGAGAACTCTTTTAATCCAAAATCTAAATAGTATATCTCTAATAAATAGAACTGTATCTCAGATACCAATTAAAAATACCCTAAAGTCCATGAAAATCACTGAAATGTGTGTGTGTGTAGGGGGGTGATAATCAATGATTTTAATTTCATTTTTAGTTTCTTCCTGAAACAAACTTATTTATATGTAAAGTTTATTTTTATTATCACTATCACAAAAATCAATAAATATTAATTTTTGGAACAATATATTTAAAATATACACCCCTCATAATGGTAAGAATAATCCTTATCATGATCGAGATTCAATCTAGATCATACGATACATAATATAAACATTTCAATTAAAGTGATAAAACGTTATGAATGATATCATGTAACTTTTTTGTCTCCCAACTATGAATAATATTCTTACCACATAGGATAAATTATAAAAATTATTTTAATAACAGGAAGGGATTACACCAAATGATATATCCATCAAGTTCTCACTCTATTTCTTCATTTTATTTATTGTCCTATACTTTCATGGAAGCAAGTATATTCATCTTCAGCTTACCATTTCACTATCTTTAATTTTTTTATATCTCTATAAATATTATTGCTCTACTAATATTTTCATACCACTATAAATATAATTTATTCTATTAACCATTAATTTTCCCCTATAGAATATAAATATGAAATTTAAAATTAAAATAGATAACTATCTTTAAATCCTATTAACTACTTATTTTGGAATATTTTTTTCATTTTGATATTAATAGTTTCCACATCATCACAATTCAATAACGCATATTACAACATTACTGATCAGTTATTTCATAATAGCTTCCCAAATTCATAGTTTAATATATTATTTCACAGTACACACTAGATTCATTTATCTCAAATTGAATCAAAACCTCCCTTTGTGATGTCTAATCCATGTAATATCAATTTCAAAATCGTCAAATTTTAAATTTAGTTCTTGAAAATTACATATAGAAATATTTCATATAAAAATTTCACTCTTCTTTATGTATTTAAACATACATAATAAGATAAATATATTAAGCTTCCTTACTACGAGAACCAAATATGTTACACATTAGCCATGCCTTTTTCATATTTTCAGTTCTTTTTAAAAATATCTCATAAAAAAATGTAATTTGTGTTTTTCTATTTCAACATTTTCTCAAAAACTAGAAAACATATGTTATTATTTCCTCAAAACTAGGATATGTATCATTTTATTATATTAATAATATGTTACGTATCATATTTTCTTCTAAATAATCTATTATGTATCATAAAATATGTTACTCTTCTCATCTAACTAGATGAAATTAAAAAAAACTTATACATGAAATGAAATAACAAATGTATCACAACCTTATTGATTATCCACTAAATTAGGCTAGTATTCATTTTTAATATACATAATATTCATGTTATTTATTATTCATAAACACCATTTTAGTGCATTTTACACTTTGAACATCATTTCACATTATGATTGTAATACCTTCTTAAAATGCACTATTATGTGGTACATTTTTTAACATCATTTGAAGTACCCAATGATTCATCTAATTTTAAGGAATATAATAATAAATATTTTAATTTGATATTATTTTTAACTGGATATTCACTTCAATATGAACATTTTTCATTAAAGGATCAATGAAATATTCATAAAGGATGATGGAGATATTTGGCAATGAAAGGAAGCAATTCTGGAGAAGGAAGATTGGACACCAGCCCACTGATGAGAATATGGGGCCCAACATGCAAGCCCAATGAATCCCAACCTTCGTGAGATAATATAAGACATGTATAGGAACACATCACTCTTCAAGATCCAATGATAATTATGCCTCCATGGTGTCCATTTAGGCGTCTCAATTAGAGATAGAATTCTAGGCCAGATTCTGTGGCCCAGAAAGATATCCCACTAATCTAATCATATCCCCGTCTAAAAAACTCCAAATGGGCCCAACTTTTACAGGAGATTATAAGACATACAGAGCTACATTTTCTTCTTCTAGGTACCACTCTGATTAGGCCATATAGAAGGCCTTCCAAGTGAATCTGTTCGGTGAAGGAAAGTTGGCTGCCACCTCGGGTCAAAGGTGGAAAAATCAACTCTCCCTTACTTTCCACCCACCTATGGCCTACCAAAATTAATTCAGGAGACTTGGACTATTGTAGGATCGACCCAAGGGCTCAAAAATTCCCATTTAAGGCAGTGGTGTTGGAGGATTGAAGAATATTTTATCTTCCTTTCATTGTAATGTTATGTTGCGGTTTTGTTGTCTCAAATTTGTCTTCCACATGTAAGTTGTTTTAATTCATCCTTGTTTCTTAAAAAAAGTTCTTCTTCTCTTATTATTCTATTCTTATCCTTGTCACTTTGATACCATTGGTTCAAGGTGTGAAATTTTTCATACCAAACCTTGTGATATTATCACACAACGATGGAGTGATTGTTATTTTACTGTGTTTTGATTGACTTTCCATTTCCTCCCTCATGAGTCTACTTTCCGCTTCCATTGAAACCATAGCATCAATGGAGTGATAAACCACTTATGGGTTGATCCAAGGGAGTATCAATGGGCTATATTGGATGTTATATATCACCCCATTAATGTATAATCACTTCTTTAACTGAGATTTTTATTTGATGATTTTTAAACTCCATTATCCTTGTTGAATTTAAGGCCACACACTTCAAGTGCTAATATGAACCTTTACATTGAAGTGCTCAAAAAATTGATCCTTCAAGTGTATATGTGATTAGTATTAAAGGGTGTAGGCATTAAACATGTAAGTGATGATGTTTTTTTATCTCCTTAAATGAACCCATCTCAAATATAAGAAATTGAAATCATTGAAAAGTAAATACGTCCAATCCACCTAGAGCGATAACCTAGGATCAACTAATTCTTCTATATTGAATTCACTTAAATCTGTTAGTTATCCTTTAAACCCATATAAAATCAACCCATGTTGGCAACTTCATATTCAAAAACAGTCCATAGAATGTACGTGTCTATAGGTTTCTTCTTAGGTCTCTAAGGATTCACTAACCCATGCTAAACTACAAGGACCGTTATACCTTCATCTCTTGGGTAAATTTGAGCGAGAATAAAATTTTGGTGACGTTGCTGGGGACCTAATTAAGTTATCTTAGAAAGTATCAGCCTTTTTTTCATCCCTCTTCTATTTTCTCACCCACTCACTCCTATGGAATTCAATTCTGAATAAGTCCAAACATTGGAAACCTATCCCTACTTTGATCACCCAACACCATGTGTGATATACTATGACCGTCCTAATTTCTACTTGTGGGATCATCAAAAACCTAATGAACCATAATGTTTTTACTCCTAGGATCCAAAAAACATTCCAACATATAATGAGTTTCAATCCCCATAAAGCCAATTTGTACACCCTCCTGTGCAATTCCAACAACTTAATTATCCACCTATAATAGACCATTTGTATCAACCCCTTATCCATCATAATCCACGTCCATTACTTGAAAAACTGTGTCAACAAATGGAGATAATTAATTTTGAGGTTTGATCATTGAGGTTATAACTACAAAGCATTAAAACTTGTGAGTAACCCATCCCTACACAAATGTTCCCTTCTATAACCTTATGTGAAGTGTCTAGTTTCCCACAAACCTCTTATGCATTTACTGAAGAGAAAATCATTAGATTTGGGGAAGATGAGGAGGATCGTGGAATTTTTTATGGGTGTTTAAATCAAGAGGAAAATGATTTTTTGTATTCACAAGATTGAAATTCGACATCATGGATTGAGTCTCATGAATAAAACTCCATTGATGATTTTTCAAAAACACAAATCACTAAACCATTAAGACAAATCAAAAAAATTGAGTCCATACCCATTCCTGAAACTAGTCTTTCCAATTTGGTGGTTGAATCTTCTATTCAAAATGAACCAATGCTGTTGAGAAATTTCGAAAATGAAACTGAGTTCAATTCAATGTCCCAACCTATGTTAGAGAGTTTTAGCCTACCTGAACATGAACAAAAGGAATTTCAATCCACCCTTAAGTTTCCATCCATTGGGGATAGCCAAAAACTTCTAGTTGTCACCATTTCATATCTAGAAACCAATAAAGAGGTAATGATTCTTAATTTCTTCAAAAAAAACTACAAAAGAAATTGAATCCAACATTTCTGATATTCCATGGATTTACCTTCTCATTTTAGAACATAGGTTTGTGCATGAAACAAATTCTAAACATAGAATCAATTTCAACCTAGTAGAAGTGGTGAAACATGTGGTCCTTAAAATTTTGAAAGTTGGTATTGGATAAGTTGGGGGGTTCAAGTCAATCTAATGATGTTAAACAAAGTGCTGCATGGGAGGAAACCCATGGTTTTCAAGTTTCCTATCATTTTGTTGTTTTAATAAACTTTATATTTTAAATAGGACTAATTAATCATTTTTTAAATTTAAAAAAATAGACTGTTGACTTGTTCTTCTATTATGAGTATGGATGGGTATGAAAGGGGATCACCATATTCATCCATGTCACGTGGTGTGATCTTTGAGTAATACCTTACCCAGAAATTTAAAAAGAAGACAATGTATCATCAGTTTATTATATTTTATTTTTATGATTTTGTAGGTTAAGATAAAAATAAAAATATAAAAAAAATAATAATAAATAAAAAAGGGGACACATCGTAGGCCGTGGGGAAAACCCCATCACAACCTGTGAAGCCGTAGGGATTCGAACCTGGGACCGAAGGGAGAAAGGGGCGCACGCTTACCACTGACCTACGGCTTATTTTGCTTAATTATTCTATAATTTTTTTATATATACTTATATTTTACTTATATATATATATATTGTTTTGTTTTGTTTGTTTGTTCGTTTTCCTTTTTCCACTAGGGAACTCTGCAAGTGACATAGATATCAAAGGACTAAATTGGAGCGGCAAGATCTTCAAACTTCAACCACTAGGTGACATCATTCCATGATATTCATATTTCAATTTCCTTATTGAACTCCCTTTTTTTCCCTCTACCCCATTCTAAATTTTCTTTTCTTAAAACACTGGAGATAGTGTTATTTTATGTTGGGTGGGAGATAAAATAAAAAAATGCTTTTGTGTAAAAAAATGAATGATTTGAAAAAAAAAGTGTAAGTAGAAGGAAAAATTCCTTTAACTTTGAACATAGTAATACACATTACACACTTTGAAACTGAATATCAAATAATTTAGCATTCCTTGATACTGATTTCAATCATTGTATAATTTTATTAGTATAGATTTTGGAAAGTGTGGCTGTCTAATGTGATATTTCATCGTTTATATTTTCATCCAAAAAAAAAAAGATCACAATGCACATCCTTTGGATAGTGGGGTATTAGTTTGAGTTCATGGGGTCCCCTAAATAAATAGCATAGGTTTTGTGATCATTTTAGTTTAATACGAGTATTAAAAAAAATGCTCTTAGAGCAATTAAATGACCTAATGCGTGGCTTTCGACACTTGGGGATCGTGACTCCATAGTTGTTTGGCCCAGAGTTAGTAATTTTATCTCTATTTTTGGTAATTTGAATTTTTTTGACTGAGTTAACTCGATATGATGCCTGAGTATGTGGGCTTCACCTGGTGCCCTATGGCCCTTGAGCCTGGGAGTCATCGGCAATGTCTCGTTATAGGGGTTGACTCTTTGGGGTGCAATTTCAATTACCAGGGAAACATTGCAAAAAAAAATAAAAAAAAAATAATACTACTAAAAAAAATTGAATACTCATCATAATATTGAAATGATATTCCACCTAAAGATTCCGTCATTTCCCCCTTGAATTAAGATGAACCCCCATGTCTATTGTGATGCACAACACATCCTCATACTTAATTGATATTGGATGAAATATGGCAATGAATTTGAACAAAGGAATGGGCATAGGATTGGGATATACTTATGAAACTATCTTGTATTAAAATATTTTTTATGGGTTTAATTATTGTTTTGTATAAGGGTTTCTGGTGATCATTGTGTATTAAAATGTTTTTAGAAAAGGGAATTCGAATTTCATATTGTTGAGATATATTTTTCTCGGGACTAGAAAAACTCAAGTTGAGGGGTGTGATTAGCCACTAAATGAGGCTAATATTTATTGTTAATATACATAATATTCATGTTATTTATTATTCATAAACACCATTTTAGTGCATTTGACACTTTGAACATCATTTCACATTATGATTGTAATACCTTCTTAAAATTCACTATTATGTGGTACATTTTTTAACATCATTTGAAGTACCAATGATTCATCTAATTTTAAGGAATATAATTTTAAATATTTTAATTTTATATTCTTTTGAACTGGATACTCACTTTAATATGAACATTTTTCATTAAAGGATCAATGAAAGATTCATAAAGGATGATGGAGATATTTTGCAATGAAAGGAAGCAATTCTGGAGATGGCCGAATGGACACCAGACCACTGATGAGAATGTGGGGCCCATCATACAGGCCCAATAAATCCCAAATTTCTTTGGATTCTAGAATACATGTGTAGAAACAAATCACCATGCAGGATCCAATGCTAATTAGGCCTCCATGGTGTCCATTTAGGCATCCCAAGTTAGAGATAAACTTCTGGGCCAGATTCTACGGCCCAGAAAAACAGCCCACTAATATAACCATATCTCTAAATCCAAAACTGCAAATGGGCCCAAGATTTATAGGTGGTTATAATACATCCGGAGATCCATTTGTGTCTTCTATGGCCCACTCTGATTCGTCCATCTAGAAGGTCTTACAAGCGCGTCTGTTCGGTGAAGGAAAGTTGGCTGCCACCTCGGGTCAAGGGTAGAAAAATCAACTCTCCCTTACATTCCACCCACCTATGGCCTACCACAATTAATTGAGGAGACTTGGGCTATTGGAGGCTCGACACAAGGGATCAAAGATTCCTATTTAAGGAAGTGGTGTTGTAGAATTGGAGAATCTTTGAGCTTCCATTCATTGTAATGTTATGCTGCAGTTTTGTTGTCTCAAATTTGTCTTCCACATGTAAGTTGTTTTAATTCATCCTTGTTTCTTAAAAAAAGTTCTTCTCCTCTTATTATTATGTTCTTCTCCTTATCACTTTGATACCATTGGTTCAAGGTGTGAGTTTTTTCATACCAAACCTTGTGAGATTATCACACAACGGTGGAGTGATTGTTATTTTATTTGGTTTTTTTACTTCTCCATTTCCTCCCTCATGAGTCTAGTTTCCGCTTCCATTGAAACCATAGAATCAATGGAGGGATAACCCACTTATGGGTTGATCCAAGGGAGTAGCAAGAGGTTGTATTGGATGTTATTTATCACCCCATTAATGTATAATCACTTCTTTAATTGAGATTTTTATTTGATGATTTTTAAACTCCATCATCCTTGTTGAATTTAAGGCTACACACTTCAAGTGATAATACAAACTTTTACCTTGAAGTGCTCAAAACATTGTTCCTTCAAGTGTATAGGTGATTAGTATTAAAGGTTGTAGGCATTAAACAAGTAAGTGATGATGTTTTTTATCTCCTTAAATGAACCCATCTCAAATATAATAAATTGAATTCATTGAAAAGGAAATACGTCTAATCCACCCCGAGTGACAACCTTGGATCAACTCATTCTTTTAAATTGAATTCACTTAAATTTGTTAGTTATCCTTTAAACCCATATAAAATAAACCCAAGTTGGACACTTCATAGCCAAAAAAAGTCCATAGAATGTACGTGTCTACAGGTTTCTTCTTAGGTCTCTGAGGATTCGATAACCCAAGCTAAACTACAAGGATTGTTCTACCTTCATCTCTTGGGTAAATTTGAGAGAGAATCACTTATTTAATTTTTAGGCCTCCTTTGGAAAATAAATTACACATTACTCTGTACACTTATGCATTTTTCATTTTATAGTGACTTATAATGAACCATACACATGAACATAAATATAATATTAACCATATTATACTTCAAAATTATATTACAAATAATTATATTATGCATTTTCCAATACTTGTAAAAGTCTTCAAACATAAAATTATTAAACTATAAAAATATCAATATTAGTCCCAAAAATATCCAAATCAATTTTAAACACCTTTTAATAACACAATATCCTTTTTATCACTTAAAAAAATATTTTAATTGATTTGGAATGTGATTTATATATTTAAAAAAAATATTAAACATATCCATTCGATATTATTGAATTGATATACTCTTTTTAAGTTACTAAATGTTATATGAAACTAGTCTAAAAATATGTAGGAACCCAGAATACCCTTAGATGGTAGGATCGAATCAAAGTGTCAACTTTTTCTTTTAGTGAGAAAGATCATGTCACCACATTGGTTGGAACTAGGTGAACCAATCTAATGGAATAGTGAAATTATTAAACACTCATATGTAGAGACACAACACAATATGTTTACTTGGTTCAACAGAATAGTATAGTCTAACGATCATACATCGATAGTTTTTTAGTCGTACAAGAATCCACTAACCTTCTCTAGTTATTCTAGAAGAAAAAATATCATACATGATGACTCCATGTCAAGAACACTTCCTTTAAAATAATTTTATGGATACAATAGTTACTCAAAAAGATCAGATCTTCCAACTCCCCTTTGCCTACTATTTTAGGTGACATTTTACTCAGTTTATCAACTTGAAGGTTGTGTCAATAGATTGGGAATATAAGTAAATTTCCTAATTATCACGAGACTCATCTTTCATAATAGTCCATAATTGATGCAATTGAAATAATTGTTTACTAAAACCAAATGTTCAAAACCACTATTCATGAAGCTCCATGCCTTTGAAAAACCCCCTTTCCATTTCAAATACATTTCATCTTTTAAAAACCTATATACTTTCATGAATCAAATAGCCTTCACAGAACTCCGAAAAATCGTGAAGCTCTCATTCATCATGAAAATCCATTTTAAAAAATCCATTTGGTTAAATTATTTATTAACCATTCCTTTTGTGATGCTACTTCTCATGAATATTTATTGATTATATATGAATTAGCCTCTCTTAGAATTTTAAAAAATAAGATAAATTCTATAACGTCTTGACCTGGAATCCACTAAACCGGTGCTCCGAGCCGGTTTTCCACAAGACCTCAAGCGCGCCTCCCCGTACGCCGGAGGCTGCCCACTAGCAGCAAGGGCCTAGGGTGTGATAGTGGGGAGACTATGAACTCATATTATAATAAGAAAATAGCGGAAATAACTATATATCATACATAGCAGAAAGTAAACAGAGTGCGGAAGAAGTAAACAACTGAAATAAAACAAGTTTTAATAGTAAAATGCTGTAAAATCCCAAACAACTATGTAATACAAAACAACACCAGTCACCCACCATGACAACCATACAGATACAAGTACAAAAGAAACTGAAAGTAAAAGTACAAGGCTCTGCTACTAACTCTGAGCCAACCCACATACCTGATCTCCAAACACTGTCGAACTGCAGCTGTCCGATCCGTAGAACCACTCAAGCAGCTCCGCTCGATCATGAAACACTGGGCCTTAGCCCTATCCACCATGCAACCTGTGCTCAACCTGAAAAGCATACATAATGTCTACAAGTACACCAAGTCGCACGTGCAGGGGTGAGAAATAATATTAGTAGGGCACCCCAACAAGACACCTATAATTGTGCTGATAAAAGTGTTTGCAACAACAACATGCTCAGCCTAGCTGGAACACAACAAATAAAGTAAACCAAACGTGGAACCACAGTTAAACCTAGGTTATGTAAACCCTGTCAATTGGGAAAGTGCCACCATGGATGTCCATATCTATACACGTACACATGTAGTCCCATACCTACACAAATATACATAAATATGAATATTCATGATTCAGTAATTCAAATAACAAGAAACAACATCAGCAATCGATCTTGGAGACCATAATCCTGATCTCCTAGACATCCTGTGCAAGGGAATTGAGCTGGACATCGTGCCACTCAAGCCATGTATCATTAAGTTAATCTATGGTTCTTTAATCCCATCGAGATATACCTGCTTCGGCTAATGCCTGAAATAAGCCTCTGAACAAGTTAACCAGAACCATTCCCTCAAGCTAATCAGAACCCTGCCCTCAGGCTAAATGTAACCATGCCCCCAGGATAATATAGTCATGCCCTCCGGCTAAATATAAACATGCCCTCAGGCTAAATGTCACCATACCCTCAGGATAATATAACCATGCCCTCAGGATAATATAGTCATGCGCTCAGGATAAATATCAACATGCCCTCGGGCTAAATATCACCATGCCCTCAGGCTAATATAACCACACCCTCATGATAATATAGTCATGCCCTCAGGCTAAATATAAACATGACCTTGGGCTAAATATCACCATACCCTCAGGCTAATATAACTGTGCCCTTAGGTTAATATAACCACGCCCATAGGCTAAAGTAAAACACTTCCCTTAGGTGCAAGGAAATAGTGCTGAGCCCTAAGCATAACAAGCAATTTTATACAATTCCTCTCAAAGCAATTCAAGCGTGCTAAAATCATGGTATACCCTTGGGTAACATGGAAAAATTTCTAAACAAGGGAACGCAGCCACAGGGTGGCCCTGGATCCAAGAAATGATCTCACATAGAAGTTATACATATTCATTAAATTACATATGAAATTCTAGGTATTTAATTAATCAAGGTCTCAGCCATACGACACCCCAAACATGGGTGCATAGCACAACGGTACAAAAAAACATTAAGCAGTTGGAATTAAACATCAGACCACCTACTACTCAGGAACACAAGGCATGGTATGAATCCCAACAAACAAGAAAGACGCCCCGCTTTAGGCTCAACATCCAATAACCATGAAGTACCTCTGGTAACCACTACAACATCAGCAAACCAAGTCAGATATAAACAAGCATGTGCGGGTGGCCCGAACACCAAACCGAACAATACATCCTAATCCCAAAGTGATCACCAGTTTGGCATGGGTTCTAGGTGACACCCGATCACCATCTCTACCCAAACCTCACGTAATAACTTAGGGTTGGTCAAATAACGACCACACACCAGATCCCTCAACTAAAACACTGAGGAAGAATCATACTCGGGATTCTCCAGGTAAAAACGAGCGAAGGCATCCAACACAGGATCCTTAGCGAAGAGTAAGGGAGGAAACCTACACTGATCCTCAAATGAAGGACAACATTGGAATTCTATAACATGGTTCCTATCAAAGGAAGAACAAGAGAGAGATCCTACAAGGGACTCCCTAGGTCAGCATACAAGTAAAGGCATCCCTTAGGGGATCCTTGAAAGTATCCTGTCTCACAGAATCATAGGACAGAAGGGAAAGTATCACAAGGGAAACATCATCTAAAGAATAGGTTATGGAATATAGATTACAGCTCATCTCCTATTAAAGGTTTAAACTAAGTTGGTCCGAACACCCAACTAATCATACCCGCCAAGTCTCACTCTCAAGTGACAACTGAACTCGATAACTGGAGGAAGAACCCCTAAATTTAGATAAAAACCACCAAAACCTAATTTATATGACCTATAAATGTCAAAAGGATTCTACCATCACGATCTACATGAATCAATTCTCAGAATCGACTACTCACATGCCCAATTCTGACTTCCAGAGCCCAAGATATCCCCAAAACAACCAAACTGAAGTCGTACATGGCCAGAGCACATTGGGCCTGCCCGTGTAATAGTACACAACATGTACTTTACTGTACACTATGTGTATTGTGCAAAAAAATTCACATCATGTGCGGTTTCACTAAAACACATCCCCAAGTACCACTACACGATGTGTACTTTACTGTACACGACGTGTACATCAAAAAAACCATTATTCCATGTTTTCTTCCACACGGCCACCCACAACATGGTGTGTACTTAAGAATAATTTTTCTTCCTCAAACGGGAAGAACACATGGCATGTTCCCCTGGAGCACACGCCGTGTATACTGGGTTTTCCGACGGGAAATCCCTAAAAATGCCCGATTCACCCGTTTTCGCCCCTGAAACAACAAATAGAGCCCCATGGGCTTACAAGCAAAAAATATAAGGTTTTAAAAAATTAAAACAACTTTTTTTAAGGGGGTATATGGTGAAAAAATAAACATCCCTACCTTCAAGCAGAAACTGCCGAAGCCTCGGTTGATTTCACGGATCACGGTTGCCCTTTGCAGAATCAGCGTGTCGAGAGCTTCAAATCGATACCCCTATCGCGTTCCTTATCTTCCATTTTATCGATCTCCAAAATCTACAATGGGACATGGCCAAGGAGAAGTGCCTATCTAGAATGCGCAAGAAGGAGGAGGAAGGGATAGAGAATAAAAGAAAAAGAAAGAAGAAAAGAAAAGGAAGGAAAAGGGGCCCGAGCCGGTCCCGTCGCCCGATATGAGTTTATGCCTCTCCTAGGCTAAACTCCCCATTCCAGACTCAACGGTGCAAACAAAGTCTCAATCCGATGCTCTGTTTAAAATTTATTTCCAAATGAACCTGTGTAAATAATTTAATATTTAATTTAATAATATTAAATATAAAATATTCCTCTTAATTCAAACAACTCATATTTCCACCAAACTCCTATCCTAGGGTAAACACCCTATTTCGGGACCAATGGAGTTGTAAAAAAAATTATCCAAGATCATTTGGTAGGGGTAAATGACCATTTTACCCCTCACGAGCATCCAACCGTAAAAATTCAAATTTCTTCTTAAAATGGCAGTCCGAAAAACATGGGTTCTTACAAATTCATCATATCCTAAAATTATCTCAACGTCTCAAATGATGGGTGACACATATATATAATAATTGCCTACTTAAAAAAGATTTCAAGATAAGCCTAACTTTTTCATGAACATCTTATTTCATTTTATTAAAGCTTTAAGTCTTCATAAAGCTTCTTTGGAATTTTCCATGTGAGCAGCTTCTTTAAGTCGTGTAGCTTACCATCTTTCCATTGCGCCTCATACATTATTCATGAAACCACTTTCATGAAACATCAAACCTTCACAAAACCATATTCCTTTGTGATGATCCACATCATCAAAAAAATATCTTTTGTGAAACTCTATTCATTTTCTATATTTTAAATAGTAAATCATGGAAATCCATATTTCATGAAGCTTTTTCCTTAATGCAGATTTTGACCTCAAAAAATTTAGATTACACTAGAAAATGATACCTTATTATACATTGAATCCACTTGCATTGTAAGAATATTTTTCATAAAAACTACCAGATCATCCAAGATTGGATTAAAAATAAAAAAAATATAAGCATAATCCATTACCAGACATGGAAAAAGCGGGGTTCTGACAACCTCACCCTTTGGGTTTCTTAGCAATCTGTAGATAAATTAAATAAATCAAAATCCACAAACCAAAAAACATTATATATGTGAAATTACTTATCCAAAACTCTAAGTATACCTGAGAAAGGTTCATTATAGAAAAATATTGTGAAAAAAAAATAATTTAATTCTTCAAGAGACCACCCACTGACTTATCCACCTATCCTACAAGCCTAAAATTCATTGAATTTCATTCTACTCCACTGAAAATAAACCCAAAGATACTATATTGGGATCTTATTACCATTAAAACATCCCCTAGGATTGTATCTCCCCTATACTCCTGCATAAAATCTGAAAACATATTTAAATAGTTATCAAATTGGAAAGAGGTAATAAATATTATCCTCCTCATGAAATCAGAGTTAGATGAACAAAGAAGTTCAAACACTGTTTCTTGAACATTTCTTATGCCAATGGATTAGTTAGGATGTGATGAACTTGATCATTAGTTACAATATACTCCACTTTAATCCCACATTATTCAAATTTCACTTTTATGGAGTGATATATAATCTTAATATGTTTGGTATGAGAGATTTGAACTGGATTTTTCATAACACTGAGCATGATCTAATTGTCATAATGTATCAATGTGAGTAATTTCGCCTCATTACCAATATCATAAAGTTGTTTCTTCATCCACAATATTTGATTGCATGCCTTCATCATATAGGTATTATCTTCTCTAATCATAATAAGAGTAGTAATTTCTTATTTCTTCCTCTACCATCCAACACAATTGTTTCCATTGAAAAATGGACCCAAACTTGTGGACATTCAATACATAACATCTCTAACTAACTCAGAATAAAAAATTGATGATAAATAATTATCTTTTCTTACTTCAAAGTATAATACAAACTTGAGATCATGTGGAATATATCTCATGATTCATTTAACTATTTAAAAACGATCTCCTTTAGATTACATTGGAATAGATCTACTAAACATGTTACGAAGCCGATATCATGGATGTGTTTTATTCAAGAATAATAAGATCCCAAAGATTCTCCTATATAATTTGGGATTCACAATTTTACAATCCATATTTTTTCAATGTTTTATCTCAACCTCAATCGGATTTGAAATTTATTTGGAGTCATGCATGTTGAATTTTTTTGAATCTCTCTTAAATACATATCCAGAGAAATGAATGTATATTACTTCTTTTGAATCACCTATAGTCCCAAAAAGTATGTTATTTCACTAATCATGGAAATTTAAAAATCTGATTTATTGTGAGTAAAAAATATTTCCACATATTCAGGTCATCTACTTCCATATATAATATCATACATATACACAAGAAACATAAATATATATCCCTATGAATTATTCACTTTGTGATTATGTTCAAACCATCATCATTTAAATTATATCTTCTTTAGATAAGAATCTAGTATAGAATATCATGCTCATTAATCATGTTTTAGACCATACGGGGCCTTATTTAATATATAAACCTTCGTTTTATCATTACCAATCATAAATACCACTAGGTTTTCAAGGTATACTACTTCTTTAATAACACCATTTATGAATGCTAATTTCACATCCATATAATAAGCATTATACACTCTTTGAATCTCTATGGATTCTAAGAGTCTAATTGACACCAGTTGATCTACTAGATAAAAAATTTCTTGAACGTAAATGCATTAAATATGTGCATAACCTTTACACACAATGGGTGCCTTTTTTCAGATCACTTTTCCATGATAATCAAATTTTTTTAATATCCACTTTGTTCTAATCGCACTATGATTTCTTGTCTATTTACAAGACCACAAGTATGGGTTTTTTCAATATGATCTAGTTTATAACTCATGGCCATAAACTGGGATCCATCATTCACCTCTTCCAAAAATAAGTTCTATTCCATAATTGATATGAGGGAATAATTCAATTAATTCCTCGTTATCCCTATCTATTTAGGTGTTTTCAAATCTCTAATGATGTTGGATTGATCAACATATTCTCTTCTATCTCTCTTATGAGGTTCTAGTAGAGTTTCTTCATAAATGGGTTCCTCATTATATTCTACTTATGATCAACATCATTTAGAGATCCCATGATGTTCGTTAGGGCATCCACAATTTCTATATTTGAATCTATACCTTTTTCACATTCTTCTTTATCTTCAATCATATCAATATATGATATCCTCAAGTCATTCATGGTTTTTCCCTCAATTATCCTGACATCATTTCTCTCCATAATATTTCTACGACAATTTTTTGTTTCATTTTTTATGCTTTACTCTTCATATAATATCCAACGAACATTCCCTCATCTATAGTATCACCATGCATTCCCTGATTTTCTTCTTTGTTTCAAATGAAACATTTACTTCTAAAAAAAAATGAAAATTATTTATAGAGGGATTCATTCCATGACATATCTCATATGGTATTCTATCCTCTCATGTAAATAGTACTATTTTGTTTTTAATTTACACCACAACATGAAGATCCGTATTCCAATAATGATAGGAAACACAATGCTCAATAAATATAGTTTTAGCCTTATTGTCCACCTATTGATTTCTTCATTAAGACACCCCATTTTTTGAGGTGTTCTAACTGAAGACACCTCATTCTTGATCCCATGTTTTTTATATAATTTTCAAATACATTGTATGTGTATTCTAATCCATTATCTAATGATAATGTCTTTATTATGTGGCTAGTTTCATTCTCAACTCTTCAAATGTATCTCTTCATATAGTAAAAAAAATTATACCTTATATAAATAAAACATATCATTATAGTACAGTCATAAATAAAATGAATGAATTACCTCTATCCATATATTCCAGACACATTCATTGGATGTAGCACATATGTGTGGATGAGATCAAGAATATGTTATACCCTTTTGTTCATTGGCTGATAAGAATTCTGAACCATCTGTCCTCACACGCAAGAATCACATGTCAAAATTGGAATTTTGAAAATATGATTTAGGTTAGACATATTCCCAATTAACAATTGATTAATGTGACCCAAAATTAGGTCCCACAATTTTTTTCCTCTTCAATTATTAAGCAATATTTTTTTATTTAATATTTACCAGATATAAATTTCCATTTGTCTTGCAGACTTTCATGAGAGAATTACCTATCATTTATTTGATAGTACAACCCTTATGATTAAATGTCACCACCCTTCCTGAGTAATAGAGTTGAAACAATCTTAGGACATTATTATGAAAACCGTCATAGTATAGAACATCATTTTTTATTAGCTAATAATTTTATAATTATGTATTTCTACTTCCTTTGATCATGAAGGCAACATCTTTTCCAAATCTCATTTCTACATCAATCCTTTTTTTAATATTTTTCAACAAATCTATATTTAAATTAATTTGGGATGAGAACCCCCTATAACAAATTTAGGTTATAATATTTTTTGTATCTTTGAGGGAGATTTCTACCAGGTTGGATTTCTCAATCTTCTTTTTTTCCTTCCTTGAGATAGCATATTGAGTAGAGGAAAAAGATGGACTGTATAATATCTTTTAAACATGAATTAATGAATAATTATCAAATTATTATTCTATAGGATAATACCTATTTTCTAGCGTAATGTTTTTTGTTGACCATTATTGACTTTTCTCGATGTTCTGTAGTTATTATTCCCACATATCCACATCATGAAATGAATAGATCAACGTCCAATTTTAGAATAGTGAAAAAATTTACATAAAAATTATTTCCTCTATATTATAAAGGATATGGTCTCATTCTTCTCCATTTACTTCAAGGTTCTTCCTCATTCCAACAGATCCTTACCATAAAAATAAGACATGGTATAGACTAGAAAGCCACAGAATTTAAATTTCATAAGAGGAATTATCTTATCACATCCATTCATTCACATGTACCCTTATTTAATATTTTGTTTCAATGGTGATCCATTATTGATAATTTAGGATTATTTTTATCACTTTTTTCTATTTAGTTATAAGATGTATCTGTTAGGACTTAGGTGAATTTGTGATATGTCCAAATTTCTACGTCTATTTTCGTTAGATCATCATGTTTCTATCCATTGATGTTTCTGTATCACATAAAATTACACTTTTTTCTATAAATTCATGTATTTGATCATTTTAGGTTTTCTATACTCCATTAGAACCACATTTATCTCATTCTAAAATCTCTGCATATGAAAATCTTCCCAACTATAATTCATTCATTGTTTCCCTTAATTTTAATTCCGTTTAAGTTTTCTCTTTAAATAAATTAATTCTTCTTCAAGGAACCCAACTATCATAGCCTTTTCCATCAGTCTCTATGTATGGTAATTGTGGACTTCTTCCTTCTCTTAAATCTCGAGTTTAAACTCCACAAGATATTTTGTGATTTAAATTATTTTTAAATGTTATTTTATGACTCGTTATAATTATTCAATCTCTACTTTATGATGATCCACATACTATGGTGAATCTCTCATAAAAAATCCCATGTTTATATTTTTCATTCATTGAATTTAAATCTCATCAAAGGAGCCCTCAAGTTCAACATTGGGATCTACACCACCATTCAAATGATTATATTCATCTTTTATATGTTTTACCTTTTCATCTATAGCCATTATGGACTCTTGAGTATCATATTTAAACTATAGTTCTACATTCTCCAAAAAATCATTCTTATCTTATTCCTCTTTTTAGATGAATATTTTTCTCTATAATTTATTTCTTAATTTAATGTACCCATTTTGAGGGAAACTCATCTGAGGCCACTCCATTATTTTTTCCTTACTTTCTAGATAATAAAAACTTCTTGGGCATTGAGTAGCAATGTAACCTAGTTCACCACACTGAAAACAAGACAACTGAATATTTCCTTCAAATCTCTCATTTCATCTCTTGAATTTCATAGAAAAATAGTAATAAGTCATCATCATCAATACCTAAATCATCATTAAAATTAGAAATTTCAGGTTTTTACATGTATTGGAATGATATTTATTTGAAAATCCTGATTTTTGTATCTTTTGGTTTGACACAAATTTCAAAACCCACAAGAATGATTAGAAGATCATCAAGAGAAATCATATATTGGTATCTTTCCTTGAGGGAGGAAAATTTTGTGTTGTACAAAGGTGGGGCCCTTCTATAGATTTTCTTCACAATTTAAATATCCTTAATTTCATTCTAAAGTCCTCTAATAGATCAAAAAAATTCAGTTATGTGATTAAAGAAATGATATACATTTTCAATTGGATTAATTTTCAGATCATTTAACTAATTGTGTATGACATGAAGTTTCACTTCCTTTACTTTGTTTTCACCTTGATATATATTTTCTAGTTTATACCACATATACCTAGATCTAGTGAAACTCATCACCTTCAAATAAGTATGATCAAATAGTGTTGTAGTAAAATATTTCTTAACTTTGGCATCTCTATTTATCATTTTCATATCTTTTTTAAACAATGAAAGACATGTAGCATCACTTACCCAAATGGCTTCAATTGTGTCTTCCGGAACATCCATCCTAAGAGATTGTAGGTTTGATTTCATAATATTATTCAAAATATATAAGTTTCATACATAAAAGATGCAAAACTACCCTAAAATTTTCTAAATTCTCTATGAAAACAAAAAAGTTATTATTTAACACCTATAACATTTACCCTTTCAAACCACTTCTTGTACCCTAAACACCTTGAGAGGGGAGGAGTGAATCAGGGTGTTAACTACTTCTTTCAATGATATGGATCTTGTTCCCACATTGGTATAAAATGGTAAAATATATATTATTTAATTTTTCAATTATTAAACACCCATATGCAAAGACACAATATAACAATTTTACTTGGTTCACCGTAAATCTATAGACCAATGAGAATATGCTGATAGTGTTTCAGTCATAACAGAATCCACTAAACTTCACTAGTTATTGTGGATTACAAAAGATTATACATGGTCACTCTGTGATAGTCATACATCCTTTATCTTAATTTTATAGATAATACATTGTCTCCCTTGGATCACTACCATTGATTCCCCCTTTCTAATTTCCTTGGGTGAATCCTTACATAGTTAATCGAGCTGAAGGTGGTATTTTTTTTGTTTTT
Organism: Viscum album; assembly: GCA_963277665.1. Taxonomy (NCBI): domain Eukaryota; kingdom Viridiplantae; phylum Streptophyta; class Magnoliopsida; order Santalales; family Viscaceae; genus Viscum; species Viscum album. The sequence continues at coordinate 2,362,954 of OY728140.1, forward strand.
GTAAGTATTTGTCTCTAATTAGGATGAGACTCTACATTCACCATAGTCTTCCATTGATTCACATGAAATCATTATTCACTAAAACTAGATGTTTAAAACTTCTATTTGAAAATCTTTTAGCCTTCTTGAAACCCCCTTTATGTTTCAAATATGTATCGGCTTTCAAATACCTATATACTTTTTATATGCTCCTAGCCTCTACGAAGCTAATATCCATTGTATAACTCCCAAAAATTACAAATCACTGAGTCATTGAGAAACTCCCTTTCTGAAATTCCTTAGGATCAACTATTTCTTAACCCTTTCTTGAAAATATTATTCTTGTGAAGAGTTCTTGATTTATAGGTAATTCCCATATCTCTGTAAATTCACAAAATAAAAGTGATTAAACCTTTACTCATGTTATATCCATGAATCAAATAATGGGTATCCACCTATTTGTAGGAAGTTTCTCATTCTCAAATCCTTCAAGGTCACTATAGCCTTTTCATGAAACACTTATTTCATATTTGTGAAGCTCCTTGTATTCATTAGGCTTAAATGAAATTTATCTTTCATTAAGATTCTTGTAATTTGGATATAATTTCATCTTTCCATCACAACTCATTCATTCTGCACAAACCTGATTTCACAAACATCAAACCTTTTTGAAACCAGATGACTTCACTAAGTACCTCATCTTCATGAAACTATATCATTTGGAAAACTCCATCAATTTCATATTTTTTAAATAGGTAGTTCTACAAATCCATATTCCATGAAGCTTGTCACTTCCCCTAGATTTTGATATCTAAAAATTTGGAAAACATTAGGAAATGATTCTAGATTCAAACCTAATTCCACCTTCACCGTAAAATTACTTAGACTATAAAATCCCTGATCAAACCAATGTGGATTGGGAAAAAATCACAATCCATTTATAGTTGTGAAAACAACATTGGTTCCAACACAATATATTAATATAAAATTAAGTTTGGTCTCGAAAATTTCCCAAGAAATAAACATTTTCTAGAAACATCTCCCGGGAACAACAATTTAGGCCAATGAGGTTGCCTCTATATTATTTTCAAAACCCTAGTTTAATCAAATTAATGATTCTAGTAATGTAAATTGGGAGATTTTTATATGTTTATTTATATGCTAAGTTTATCATTGCTTATAATAATTTTTCTTATCATGTTTACATGATTATGCAATTTCAACATATTATATACCCATATAATGTTATGACATAATTTTCATCCCTTGATAAATGTCCAGTATTATGATTTATTTATGGAATTATACATGAAATGTTTATTTTTTCATTTTTCTATAAATTGAATTTTTTTTAACCATGATTGTAGTTGTGTTGTATTTTTACCCTTAGATTCTATGTTATTTCACACATGATTTATAATTGGTTTCTAAATCAAGTCTTTATAATAAATAAACCTTTAAATCTTTATCAAGAATGTAGTATTTGCTTCATAGTAAAGATCTAAATGGTAAACCACTCTTTTACATATATTTAACTTGAATGAATTACAATAAAACTCACAATATTTAACCTTCAGTTAATAGGATTCATTAATTATGATGTAATATCAAGGTATAGTTAATTGGAAGTTGAATGTTTTTTATTTTAACAATCAATGTATTTTCATTGAATTAATAATTCTAAAAGTGAAAACAATTGACCCACCAAAAAATTTATTTATATTATAGGTTACTGAGATAATCACTTATGTATTAGTGATTGGTAATGGAGGTCATAATAATAGGAGACTCTGGATAACCTTTTAGAACATATTCAACATAAGGTATGGTTTTTACAGGATTCCATTTATTTCATATTCTTCTATTTTTAACAAAAATATTCGTTTGATTTTCCATTCCTCCAGTGGCCCGAACGCCTTCATTTTTTATTGATTTTTGATAATACACCTTTAAAGGGGTGAGGAGGAACCCTTACAAGGCCTGTAGTTGTAAGTATTACATGGCCCATAGGCATTAGAATAATTGATTTCTTGTAGGCTTCAAACATTACATCCAAACCAGACAAACTATTTGGAACTGCACCTCCCCAGCATCTTTATCGTGAAATCAGCTCTCCACCTTCACATGGTTGTTTGGATAGACTTTCCCCTGCACGCACATGCTTGTCCTGATACCAGGTTCTATACACTATCATTATTATAATATGTTTAGATTCTTCTATGGTGTGAGCTCTTTACTCCTCCTCCTTCTGAAGCTTGTTCCTTATAGGTTGTCTGGTTTGCATCTGCACTTAAGGTGGCCCGAAGGCCTTACTGACCTGAAGGCATGGGTGGCCCGAAGGCCTTAAAGGAATCAGGGACCAAATCCATGTCCCAAAGGCCCAAACGGGGGAAATTCCTGGCTGCTACAATGCCAAATAGTGCCTGCTATAGTTCCTACTACTGTGCCTCCTGCAGTTCCCGCTACAGTACCTCCTACAGTTTTTTATAGTTACTGCTACAGTTTTTGCTACAGTTCTACACAGTTCCTACTATAGTACCTACTACAATATTGCTATAGTACTAGAAATTATCCTCCACATGGATTTGATCTATGGTCTCTTGGATTCCATTAATGAGTCCTCACCAACTTGGCCGACGCTCATGTGCTTTGATTTTCCATTCATTCATATAATTTTTCATCCAAATATTTTTCATTTTGTTTAAAATTTATATTTAGTTTTAGATTTAGGTTCATTACTAGTTCACATCTCATTATTTTCATTTAATAGGAAATTTCAATAGTTCTTTTCAAAGTCTATATTGATAATTTTTTTATCTTTCTTGGGCTGGCAGATTAGTTTTACATTGCAATTTTTTATTTCTTATTATTTAATTTCCTTATAAAAAACATGTGTTTATTTATTTTTTTATAATAATTGTATATTTTATAAAACATTTATTGGAGTAAGTGTCCATATAAAGGGTGTAATAATCCATATTTTTTTTAAATAGTCCTTCAGAATTCATGTATGTCAAAATAATTTTAGTTTACTTTTATTTTAAATGTAATAAAATTTATAGCATCAGGAATCTAAAGAATAAAAATTAATATATTAAGATAAAATTGATTTCATTATTTGTTTAAACAAATGTAAATATAAATATAATAAACTCACAATATTTCATTTGGGATAAGATGGGAAATTAGTATAAGTAAATTTTATATTATCATCTTACATAATCATAATGATTATGATGTATTTTTGAATGAAGAAAATTATGTACCAAAAAATATACCTAAAATAAGAAAAGTAAATAAAAATTATACATAAAAGTAATAATGAAAATAATAAAGTATTTTAACTCTTGGGATGAGTATCAAACCTAAAAAATGTGAAAATTAATGTAAGTCACAAAATATAAGGGTTGTATAAAAATAATTATTTTAGATTAAAGGTAATATAGGAAAAAAAATATCCAACATCAATTGTGATTTTTCATGGTACCCAAATGAACCAAAAATGGTAACTATCAAAATAAATTCATCATAAAAACGTTTTCTTACTTATATTTTTATAATAAAGAAATATACATAAATCTTCACATATATTATATAATATATGAAATATTTTTGATATTTGTAAATAATTAATTTTCATTTATTTAATATTTAAGGAATAGTAACATGTAGATATATAATCTCTTTTAAGACTTTTTAATTCAAATATATTTTTTTTATATGTATTATATATTTTCTTTATAAAAAATTAAAACTATAATTTTCTAGTAATGATATTAAAGATATATATTATTTATATAACTATACAATAAATTATCATTAATACAATGATTACAAGTATAATAACCAGAGATTAAGAAGGAAGACCATGTTTGATATCGTACATGACACACAACACCGAACATTAATGATAATGAAATAATATTATTTAATATGATCAATATAACATATCCATTGAATTGAAAAGTATGAATATGAGTAACCTCATTATGATGTATATATATATATATATATTTCCTGAAAACGAGCCTATATTAGAGTGTTAATGGTTACTTCTTGGATTCCAATAGATCCTAGGTTCAATCCCAATTGGGAATACATACTATTATAGTACTATGTAGATGGTGATGCAGATACTGATGCATGTAGGAAATGACGTAGGCTGACGGTTATGCAGGCATGACACGGGCCTAGTCATGCAAGCAAGATGTTGTAGGCCTGATGTTGCACCGACATTTCGGTCCATGTAATGGGATTCATTCCCATTGGGCCTATGAGTCAGGTACAAAATAAATAAGGCTTGATGGGTGTGTTATCCCCTAGGGGGGATATGGCATGCATTCTCAGATTGCGTGTGTGTTGTGTGTGTGTTTGAATGTAATTGTACCACCAAACACCTTGTATATATATAAAGGTCATACACAGTAAAAATTTATTGATTAACTTTTTGGAATAAGCACACAATTTTTAGTAAAGTCATTTTGCACTTTAAATATATATTTTCTACAAAAAATAGTTTTCATCATATATTTTTGAAGATATTGTTATAATTAATTTCTAAAAATTTAATAAATTTTATTTTATTAAATTTATATCATTTTTAAATTCAGAATATAAAAAATGAATTAGGGTGAATATTTTTTACTCTTATAAAATACTTAATTTTTCAATGAATAGTAAGAAATAACAATTTTATAGAAAAACAAAATTTCTATTTAAGTACCTTCAAGGTCCTTTTTTAAATTTATTTTAAAAATAAATTAGTTTAATTTTATTAAAAATAATCCAATTAATGTTATTGTAATATATATTATCCGTAATGTTTTTATAAAAACTTTTTTATTGTTAAAACTGCATTTTTTTATAACCATTTTTCATCACGTTTTGTGGGTTTATATTAAAATTACTTTATTACACTAAATGGAAATCTGGTTAACGTTATTCTTTATTTTTAATCTTGATGTACATGTTTTTTAAAAAGATCAATTAATATTTTGGTCATGATGAATAGTAACCATCGTTAAATTTACTTCCGTAATAAAGTGTAAACTGGATTAACTAAGGGTAAAACTTATGTAAAGCAGTATTACAAATAGCCTAAAATTTTATTTTATTCATCTATATGAGTAGTGTTAGATAAACCCCTTTATATATTTGAAAAAATGGAAATTTTTTGACCTTTTTCTTTGATATAGATCTTTATGTTATTCTAAGTAATAAATATTTCCAAAATATCAATTTCTTAATTTTAATATATCTATTATGTTTCCATAGGGATAAAAACAAGTTATGAATAGTTATAAAAGTTTATTTTGAATATTAAATAAAAAATTATGATGTAAATTTATTGTCAGTTTTAATTGATTAATTAATTTCAATAAATTGTATTGCAGCACCGAAATAGTGCTTGTACAAGTAGTAGAAAATTCATAAAAATGATTTAAAAAATCTACAAGTAATTTTTCTTGTGATTTATTTTATTCAATTAATTTTTTATAAAAACATAATTTATTACTAATGCTTTAAGATTTTATATTTAAAATAAATTATGGTTTTTGGATTTTTGAAAATTATTTATGTGAATAGTCACAAAAATGACATTAACGGAAGTTTATGTTAAATAGTTTTTTATTATTATTTTTTAAAATTCATAAAATCTTATAATTGGAAACTTTAATGACATATGGTATATAATATCATCAATTGTACAATTATGGATCAATTTTCCTTTTATTGTAAATTTTTTGACTCTGAAATAGTAACAACATTTAATATCATGGTAATCATGAGAATAATATATTGGGGTTAAAAGTAAGGGATAATGGTCAAAAAAACACATAAACATATATAAACATTATTTTGTGATATTATTTTTACTCATCCTCATCCTATCATCTAAATATATCATTTTGGTTTCACATGAACATGAAATGTAGTTTATATTAATTTAATACTATAATTAATTCCATAGGTACCCCTCTCTTATCTTATATAAGGATATCACCTCTCCTCCCTTCCCCACACATAATGAGACAACTATCTTGACCATAAATTTAAAAACATATTATTGAATTTATTTTTTACATTTTATAGGTTTTTTTATTCTTAAAATTCCATACCTGTGGTCATTAAGGAGAGATCCAAAATAGGTTCTTCAAAGATGTGGTAAACATATTAATCTTTCGTTTTCATTTTACATCTTCTAATACCTCCTTTAATTATATAATAACCTTTAAAATATAATAATATTCATATATGCCAAATATGTAGTTGTTTTATATTAATTAAGTTACCTTATTCGTTAGAGTTTCCCATAAAATGAAAAACAAAACCACTATTCGTGTGTACGTGAAGACTACTACCTCACAAATAGATGTATTCAGTTTATAATCACCACATTTAATGGTTGGTTTTTATGATATATTTTCTAATTATAATCATTTTTTTCAATTAAAAGCCGGTTTATGGGTTTCCGGTACCCAAAACAAGGTTCAAAACAAGATTCAGAACAACGCAAAATGACCTAGAACTCCGCAATCCCACACGTGAAATTTAACCACAAACAAAATAAACAACACCACACTACATATCATAGTACTCATATTCATCTCTACATCATATAAAAGATTCATCTTTTGTAGTGGTCAATTCCCAAACAAAATCTGTTCCATGTCGCCTCCCAATATTACCAAACTCCCTGCTCCTCGGCTGATCCAAGGGCAGTTGGGTTCCACAGGACTGTTTGACCAAGATATCTTTTTTAAAGCCAAGAATCATCCCACTATCCTGCTTAAAAGAAGATTTGGTTTTTGATGGATGATGGAGATAGGAGTTGTCATTCCTAGTTCTTCTTGGAGTCGCAGACAAGGTTCCATCACACTCAGCCATCCTCTTATTCCCACCTTGTACTATATCATTGTAGGAACGAATAGTCGATCCACTCATATTTTCTTTATCACCCCCATCCTGGTCCTTCCCTTTACCGAGGAAATCCTCAGAGGCAATACCATTGCCCCTACAATTACTCCTCATTCTTGGGTTTGAAGTACTACTTTAAATATGAGAAAGGCACCTAACCCCATTAGTAGGATTTTCCACAAACCTAGAGACTTCCTCTTGTCCCAGACTTCCACCAATATGCTCCTACATGGAGACCCCAACCCCAACACCCCCATCCTCTATATTATTACATAAACCGGATTCAAAACTGAAATTGGCAAGGCTTTCAAACCTGTTTCTTATAGGGATAAAAGGACTTGCTGAGATATCCATACCTCTAGACCCCCTGTAAAGATAACTTTCATAAAAGAATTAGACCTCGTGCCCCCCACTAACTATACCAGGGGGAACCTACCCCTCTCTGTGTTCCTTAATCTAATCCCCTTCAACAACCAACACAGACCCTTCCAAGGCCTTTACCATACCAAAAGTAGTCACAGCTCTTTGACCATCCTTGATGAACTCCCTACTGACAACCTCCATCTGTTCATCCACCACTGGAGGCTGGAACTCCCTACCACTTCCTTCTGGTCCTTTATCCTCTAGAATAGAAACCTACCTCTTACAAACCTCCAACGCCTCGCCTAGTGCATCTCCTTCACCTCGTACAGAAACATGACCATCCACAACTATCATCCTACAGTCCTCAAAGAGTTGTTGTTCCACCACTGAAAGGTGATGCATCTTACCTCCACCTTTAGGTCCCATTTCCTTCTGTCATGGACCCTCCCTCACACCAGCCTCTGAAACCCTACACGTAGCATCTCCCTCCCTTTTAGTAGAAACTGGGCATCTGGACAATGAGCCTTCAAGGAGCCTCCCCTCTTGCAAACCTCCACAGCATGACCCTAGTGGTGATAAGAAGAGAAATAATCCATCCAGTCCTTGTGGAACACCTATTTTTGGAACCTGTACTCCTCTCCAATTTTAATCTACACATGATCAAAAGGAATCTAAGATACATCCAATTCCACACAAACCCAGGGATTAACCGAGTGACACACAGCTTCCGTTCGACTATAAGAACACAAATACCTTCCTACAAGATTACCTAACATGCGAATAACCACAAGATTCTAGAAATACAGTGGAAGATTAGTGAATCTTACCCATACCGCTGCCGACGGTGAGTCACAGTTCATGTGAAAATCAAAGGACCACCGTAATAGTAAGAATTGAAATCCATTAAAGATACGAGGATCCCTCGACCAATCTGTGATGAGCTCTACTTCTGACTCGAACCGAATCACCATATGGCACCTGTCAAGAAAAACTACAACTGCTCTTTCCTGAAGATCCCAAGAACCAAATATAAACCTATAAAATGAATCCACAGAAGGTTTTCTGTGCCTAAACCATGATATCAATGTACTATTTAGTAGCGCAGAAGATTCTGATAATTCTGAAGTCGAATGTTGAAGATTAGGGCACCCGTCGAGCAGATATGGGGATTTGGGAGTCAACGTTATTTTCGAAAACGGGGGAAGGATGTCGAGGTTGTTAAAAGGCTGGAAAACCCCTGGTCTCTCACCAGCCAACAATTCTCCCCCCCCCCGCCCAAGGGGGGAAGGTCGGTGCAAGCATCACCGTCTTCACCGGTAGCCCGAGAGAATCGCCAGGGTTCCCACTGCATTTTTTGATATATATATATATATATGATATTCATAAAATATTTATTATTCTAGAAATATAATTTATCATTTATCATTGTACCATTTATATTGTAAAAAATAGATTCATCAGATGTGAGTATGTATGGACAACTATCTCCACGTAGTAATGCAATTCATTTTTAAACAATAACCTATAATGGATGGTCATGGGGATGTGTTTAGTTATATTATTTTATTTTTATAATATTATAATAATTATTTAAATATAACTTTCTATTTTAATTCTTTATTTTTCATCCACCATAAATTAAAAACATCACACGTATGCATGTGTCGACTATCACCTCGCAAACTGGTGTACTCTGTTTTTCATGACTGATTTTCATAGAGGGAATTATAATTTTATTCTATGTATAAAAATGACAATTATTTAATAAATATTATTTTTTAGATAATCATATAATGACCCCTTTGACCATATACAACCTAACAAATTTGTTTTGGGGATTATGAACTGAACATCCTCAAAACATCCGATATGAAATTAGTCGATTTAGTAACTATATAAGACGTGGTAATTAATAAAAAAAATTATAAGGAAATAAAGTTAAAAAATTATTAAGAAAATATATAATTAAAATAAGTTCAATATATATGAGTTAAATGAGGTTTTTGGAATGTTAGGAGATGATGTGTGAAATTTCTAGTCTCAATTCTTATTCTTTGAGAGTTTAGCTATTTTTAACACATGTTTTCTTATACGTTGTTTATAAACTGACTTATGGGTATATTTTATCCCTATATCTACAAATTAAATTTTTTAAAATTCCATTCATATTTCATTAATTCAATGATTCATTGGTTAAAAATTAATCATACCTTAAGTTATTTATCTTTAAAATCATATTTTAAAAGTTTAAAATTTTTTCTTAGATTTTTCATCCATATACATGTTCCATAAAAACATTCATCTGTGTTATTTATATTCATAAATTTATGTTAAAATTTTATTTTAAAACGTTTTTTAATATCTTTATTAATCTTTTAAAAGAATGTTTTTAAATGTTTTCCAAATGGGTTATTTATAACCTTTTTTGAAAAGTGTGAATATTATATTTTTTACAGACATGCCATTAACATAATCTACTGATGTCATGACCATTATTAATTAAAAATATTCCTATAATGTTTCTAAATTTATTTTCAAAATAATAACTTATTTAATAATATTATTTGAATTTTTTTGTAATTTTTTAATGAAAAATAATTTTAGTCCTTATTTTAAGGTGAAGCATGGCTATATTTGTGCATATGTATCAAACGAAATATTATATGATATTTTATGATATATAAGTAATATAATATGTGTTGAATGTATGTTATAGTCCTTAATTTTTTTATGTTAATGGGTGATCCTGATGTAGCTCTCCAATTCATTTTGTAATGATTATGTTATCTAATGAATTATATTGGAATTAACTAAGTAGGTCGTTCCATTTATAATGGTTCTTATCAGGGTTGTATGATGATGATTTACCAATGAACCTAAATACATTTTCTATTATTTTAATTTTATATTTTAAAATATTTCTTTTCATAAGATACGATAAGGATATTTTTTAAATGTAATGATTATTCCCATTAAGTGTAAACTGTATGTTTTTAAGAATATGTTATTCATGGATTCTCATGTTTTCTATGAAATATTCGTCATTATTATTTTTCCTTTATGTTTTATTATAATTAATTTTAATAAATAATTTGTGTAATAAAGGTGATTCTCTGTTTAAGTAAATTATTATTTTATCCTAATTTATATTATGTGAAATAAAAACTCTTTTATATGATCTCATGATTTTGTAATTGACTAGTGATATTATTTTAAATTTTTATATGTCCCTTAGTGAGATTTTTTTCTCATCCCATGTTTTTAAATTAATTTTCATAATAGTTAAGGTTCATTTGAAAAATTATTAAATCTAGAATTCTATTTATGGGAGTTACCATGAACAAAGAAAGCATTCCGTTATAGAGAACTTATTATGTGGTAAAAACAGATATTGTGTTGAAATATGCACTAAACAGTTGTCCTTATTCTCAAAAACTATAAAGTTTAAATTTCCTTGGGTGTGTAAGAAATCCAATATTTTTTTTGATTTCATATGTCTTGGATAGAGAAAATTGATCCACATTAATTGATATCAAATTCCTAAATGTAAAGATTATATTTGTATTACTATATCTGAGGGTGTGGGTTTGAGGCTTTTAAAACTAATTAGCTATAAAAAATATCATTTACTATTCAAAACAGTACTTTTCATAAAAAAAATTTGTGTTATGCATTTTTATTTTAAAAAACTAAGTATATCGTGGATAGAAAATTAATTTCATAAAATTAAATTTTTATAAGAATAAAAAAATTAATTAAGAATCATGTGATCATTATTCATTGATAAAAAATAATAATAATATAATTTAATCTTATAAAATTTATTATTCTATAAACACCGGTATTTTATAAATATTATTGGTTTTCATTTATAAGATCAATTTATCCTATTTAGAAATTTATTTTGACTAAATATATTATAAATTTTTAATCAACATGTATGAATTTTGTAAGAGTGTCTACTTTATTTTTGGTAAATAAAAAATTGTTGTAGAAAGTAATAAAACAATGTAAAAAATTATTTATCAGCATGGAATACATTTTGAATTAATAAATGAATATTTAGAAATTATATAAGTATATTTTTAGTTTTTTTATTTAATTATTAAATTTGAACCAAGATCTTCCCTCTAACTATCATGTCATTCCTTCGTTACCATTCACCCAACTTATGCATTCAATGAAGTACCCCTCATTTTCACAAATAAGAGGACCCCTCCTATAAAATATGAAACCCATATCTATCATTTAGTTTTCCCATGAATTCCAACCCAAATTCATTCTAATATTGTCCTATCACATGTAGTTTAGTCTATGTCTCTAAGAAGGAGGCATAAATCCTTTATTACAAAGGAAACCCTTTTTACAAGGTGTGAATTCATAAATGTATATAGTTAATCTATATCTTTTTAAATTACCTTCTAATGTACACACTTTATAAATATAATTCAGCACAATAATGGTGTTATTTTAACAAATTTATACTTTTATAAAAATTGTATAATAATAATAGAATTCTATACTCTTATTCATTCGTTATTATATCGTGTTCATGTTTTTGTTAGTTAAACAACCTACAAATATGATGTTGTAATATCTCCATAATTTCCAAAATGGATGTATAAAAAAATGTAAATTATGTTAATATATTCAATAAAAGTTTAATTTATGTTATGATTATGGTTTTGTAAGGTTGGTAGGATAAATGAAGGTTCATTATAATGTAACTCACTATTATTTATAAAATCACCTAAACCACTCTCTTCATGATGTCTATTATTATAAACCTTACCCATATCATCCATCAGATGAACATGTGAAATTATTATTCAATATAATATAATTATTCCACTATATTTAATAATCTAGTAATTATGTACCTATTATAAAAGAAAAAGTATTGACATCACCATATGAGATCTTGAATAATAAAATCCATACTCCTTATATCCAATAATGACAAATAAATTATAATTGACTAATATGTATGTAATAAATAAATATAATTAAATAGTGTAAAAATTAATAGATAATAATGAGATTATAAAATTATTGATTATAAGGGTTATCATTATAATATTAGAGGTTAAAAAACATTCATGTGATTTGAGAGTTTTTGTAAGGGTTTCTCTCTCTCTCTTTCTTCTTATTTGTGGTTATAATTTTCAAATAATTCATTTAGAGAATATTTAAGAACATTTTATCTAATATTAACTTTTTATTATCCACTAATTATTTTGGGTTTATACATGTCTTTTACCCTTTACAATATCATTGATTGATTAACCACTCAAAGTGACTCTTTCATATAGATTTGTATTTTTTAATTCTTTTCGGTTGGGAGTATTTATCCCCTGATATGGAATATTTTGAATACATTTTCACAAATATTTTTTAAGAAATTATTGTGGTTTCAATTTCTAAAATATAATTTTAAATAAAAATTATTTATTAATGGATTATTTTTATGGAAATAATAATTTCTTCAACTTTTAGATGAAAATGAGGATATTTTTTGATGAATTGATTAATGGTTCTTTAATTTATTATTATAGATGTTTCTAATAACCAATTTTTTTGTGATAAATTTATTAAATAAAAATTAATTTTTTTAAAAATATTGGGTTATTAGAATAGTTTTTAAAATGTAAATTTATTTTATTATAAACATAAATTTTGAGAAATTAATATTTTCACTAATTTTCAATTTTAACATAGAAGCAAGAGACCCTTATAAAGATGGAGCTATGAGAAATAACACCAAATATTTTCATGTAATATGGAAACCAAATAGTGATGATCACAAGGTTGGTGATTCATATAGGGAACTAAAGGATAATTTTATACCTCAACTCAAGTTACACGATGTTAAGGATAATTGAAAGTGACCTATGTCACATGGATATTCAGTTGAAAACAAAGAAGATATGGGATTTGAGTCCGGAAGGTGGATTCATTGCATACATTCATTCAAAATGGGAGATTCCTATACTTATGATTAAAGATATTATAAGTAAATCCAAAAATTTCATTATAGTTATCATTAATTTAGTTGATATCACATAGAGATCAATAAGATTGAGGTACCTTGGAAGTACCCAGAATAAGAATTAGATCTTATCAATAAAAATAATCTTGCTCCTTTATTCCTTATATTAATGTGTTAATATTATAAATTCAATGCTATTTTTTAATTTGATAAACATGAGTATTGTATAAAATCTTAGTTTAAGGGACAACAGTTGTGTTTCTTTGATTATTTTTTCTTTTTTATTCCATTGTTATTATTGGGTTCATATTATTTCATTTTTCTATTACAGTAAATATTTTCGAACCATCATGAATCGATAGCCTTTGATATTGATTGTAACAATACACTATTAATAAATTATTATTAGAAAGTATTTTAGAAGGCGTGATGAATCATTTAAATAACACAATCATATCAATTAAAAATTGATCATAGAAGGAAACAATTCCCCATTTCAACTCAATGTAAATACTCCGTTGTCAAAAAAAATAATTCACTATTGAGAGGTATCCCTCTTTATGATTGGGATTAGAATCATTTTTAATGGGTTCTTAAGAATTTTATTTACATCCAAAAATGAATACCAATTTTATATCTAAATAGTTAAAAATTCCCATATCTCATTCATCTTGGGTTCTTACTATTTGTTTATTACCCATGATTTTTTTTCATCTTCTCTGATTTCACTACTTCACATAGAAGTCATCATATACATCACATAATTACTCAATATTTGAACCTTATACTATTGTTTGTGTTATTTTCTTGAGATTTTGTTATTTTATTATATTTCTCACAACCATTCATGTGGGTTAGAATCATTCTTACTATTATACTAGTGTTATGTGGGAAAAAGTAAAAAAAATTACTTTTCTTAATAGTCTTGAAAAATAATATAAATGATTAAATGGAAGGCATGTGTGTTCAAGTAAATATAAAAAAACAAAAAAACCAATAGATATGTTTTCAGAAGAATAAAAAAACTAAAATGTATTTTGTGGTGCCTTTAAATTCATTGAAATATTTTATATTCACACTAGGTCTATAACCATGAATACATAAAATATTTATATGAAATTCATAGAATATATTGAACTCTAATGAAAAATAAATCTGAAATGGGGAAACATGGATAGAGGGACTTAACCTATTGCATTTGAAATGAATTTTTAACCTAAAACAATTCACTAAGAAATTAAAATGCCTAGAATGAGGGAGTTTCAACAACCTCAAGTTTCAAGAAATCAATATTGCATTTAGTCAACCCATAGAGCATGGAATTATGAATATAAATACTAATACTTGTCACTAAATCCAATATTTAATGTAATTCCAAATTAGGACTCATTATCCTTCAATAGGGACTTCTATAATTCACTAAAGAATCTTCCACTTTAGGGGTTAATTGAAAATGAACATAAAATGAGATCCTTAAATTTTTGTTTAACGTGAAATTCTAGGAACATGTCTATTTATTTAGATGAAAACATATTTGAAACTTGGTAAGAAGTATTAAATATTTTTTAATGAAATTATACATTAGAAAAAAACTTCCACTTTTATCAAGAGGATAATGAGGCCTTCCATATGTTTTATGATAGTTTTAGGGTCCCGTTAAGAAAATATATGCATTAATAATTTCATCACATCTATTTATGGATGCATTCTACGATGGATTTTCATATTCTAGTCGTAACATGGTTGAATAATATACTAGAGTTAATTACACAGATAGGTTTAATGAAGAACACAGATAAATTTGTAACACTAATACCCTTAATTCACAGCACAAATATTCTAGGAGAAAAACGAGTCTATTGGGGAGACTGCACCACTACATCACAGTAGGAAATACATTCTCAACTTATTGTAATTAAGTAAAAACTACAATAACTAAAGAATAAAAAATTGAAAAAAAAATTAAACCAATTTGGAATTCAGGGTATAAACCAAAGACTTAGAGATAAATTCATTCAATGTGGCATATTCATTAATTCTATGAAATGCTGCCCAATTTTTACATGTGATCCTAACCATTAGAAAATACCAATTCTTTAGGTATTGTCCTAGGATATAGTGTATATAATAACTAATTTATAAAAATTAAAATTGTGTTTATATAAACCACCAAAATATTTCATGGAGTGATAATGGAATATTAAAAAACCTCCACCTAGATTCCCACAGTGGCCAGAATGACAATTCATATATCAATCTAGGGATTAAAACACTAATTTCTAAGGGAATCTATAAGAGATAATATATCAAATTATAAGTATGATGTATGATTAGGAGGCAAAAAAATCCCAATATAAATCTAAAAAACCCCACACATATGATAGGATGTATAATATAGTGATATATTTGAGACAAAGAACTTGGGGAATTGACATAAGAGATAAGGTGAAATATCTTAACACCACTAAAATAAAACCTATAGAAATTTCCCGTGATATCACCAATAAGAGTAGAATAAATGCCTAAGAGGAAGAAAAAATGAACATAAGATTACCAAATATCACACTTAAATGAATCTAGAAACAAATGTCTAGAATTTTTAGAATTTTGGAACCTGGATTGCCATAAAAAATTAGATATAACATTTTATTCCAATTAAAAAACATGAGTAATAAGGTTTGAAAGTTAATAATAATAAATGAAAAGAAAAGGGTGATGTTGAAATTGAGTGGATGACTATTGTTTTAATAATTTTGTTTAATAATTCATTCCTAAATATCCCTTTACCTCATTGAATTAAGATCAAAATTAAAAAAAAAATCCCACAAATTTCATGAGTTTTTTAAAATTATTCATATTAATGTCCCACTCCTTCAATCTTAGTTCAAGTTATATCAAATCTAAATGTAATAAAAAATTATTTTAAATACGAAAACCATATAAGGGTTTTCTACCAAATTCTTGGTGTTGGAGTAAAATATGGTAGTTTAGAATAATTTTTCTTCTAGACTCAATGATTCGTGTAGTTTTTTCATCCCCTGAACCTTCAAAAATTACGGTCAATTCAATATTATTATGTGACATTCGTGCCTATAGTAATATTAACCCTTACTCATTATTTATATATTAGAGTTTGAGTGACATTTCTCACACCCTAATATTCTAATAGTTGGCTGACCACTCAATCACATACCCCATTGTAAGATTTAATGATTTGATAGTGGGAGTGGTAAAATAGTTTTTATGTGATGAATTTACTATACTAGATATAAAATGTGACAAATAAGTCCCTATAATTATAGGTAAAAAATTCATATACACTAAATGATAACTCTTAAATGTTTCTAATGTAAATTTAAATTTAAATTGGGACTAACACAATAAATAATTTACTGTCTTTTAGTGTAGCAGTTATCTCCTTAGTCAGTAGAACACCCCAGAGCTGAGCTGCTAGAAATCAAATTACCCTGTTTATGAAGAAAAAGAATAATAATTTTTAACAACGATTTATGAAAATAATTTATGGAATAAACCTATCAAAACATTTTATGGAAATAAATATAATTAAGTAAAAATATCTTTGCGATGCTTATGCCACAAATTTTTTGGAATATCATAACAAATTTTCATATAAATACATTTTATAATTTTCCCTAGTATATGAATGAGAAGAGCTATCCAATTTGAACTATATTTAAAGGGATACATTTTTTAGCTCCTTTTTTTCTCTATGAAACACATTAAGGATTATAGTCTACCTAGAACAAGGCTTCTACCTTTTCACTAATTAACATAAAAATTAGAGCTCAACCCATTTTCTTCTTACTAGAAATATTAATTTTTGGGTAACATTTATTTATTGGTAGTTATTATATCTTCCAAATTTGTGGAAAGTCAAGTAGAAAGGATTATGGATGTTTTAAAGTGGTAAAATGCAACTATAGCTCTTCTATATATAATATCTTGGGGATCAACACTTCATTCTATATGAATAGGATACCTGTAGAACTACATAATAAGACAATATCTAAGATCCAAATAAGGTTGAATCCCTATATAAAACACATTGTGAGATAATATGTGATAAAACTCATGTTTAAAGGATTATTTATTTAATTTATAATTTCCCTAAGGTCAACTCAATTTAATTGGTTTCAAAAAAGGTGGTATCACTGTTTTGACTAATGAACAACATAGGCACATCTAGGTTAGAAAAGAAACCATGTGTATAGAATTTATTAATTTTAAGAATATATCCTCATTAAATAGAAAGGACTATTTTTATTTTTCATTCATGGTCCAAATTATTTAAAGGCTAGTGAGGAATTAATTATTTTGTTTTCTGGATGTTTATTATAGTTGAAACTAATCAATCAATCTTTATAATATTAGGATAATATAATATTACATTCCCCTTTATGTATATTGCTCAGAAAAAATACACTTTTTACTGTGTGGTACCCCAAAACCTTTAAAAACCTATGATGGATTTCAAATAGAAATGATTAAAAATATTATAGATCTTTTTATGGATTGATTTTATACAGTTGAAAGAAATTTTGAATGTTTATTAGAAATTATAGAACTTCTTTTGGAAAGGATTAGAGATATTAACATAGTTCAAAACTTGGAAAAATGATAATTCATGGTCATTGTGGGAATTTCTCTAGGACATAAGGTTTTAAAAAGAAGAATAATTTTGGAAAGTTCTATGATAAAATTAATTAAAAAACTCCCCCTTCTAAAAATATTAAAATGGTTTTAATTTTTCTAGGACATTCTAGTTTCTACTAAAGGTTTTTTAAGGATTTAACTAATATAACAAGTGCTATTTATTCTCTATTAGTATAAGACTCACCATAATTTTTTGGTGTTAAATTAATTGTTTTATTCAATCTTCTTAATGAAAATATTACCTCTTCACTCATCACCACTCCCTCGGATTTGAAAATCCATTTTGAATTAATGTGTGAAATAAGTGATCTTGTTTTAGGGGCTATTTTTTGGATGATTAAGGAAAATAGACTTCTTGTATTGTATTATACATGAAGACTACGACATAATTCCAATAATAATTCCACAAAAATTGAGAAAGAGTTTTAACTATTTTTTCCTAGAAAATATTAGACATTACATTGTTAGATCTAAATTAATAATTTTTATTGACAATGTTACCCTTAAAATTCATTGAAAATTAAATACAAAAAAAAATTGATGATAAGGATCATTTATTTGAAATAATTTGATTTATAATTTTAAGATAAGTAAGTAGCTAACTATTTAGTGGTTGGTTACCTATCTAGGCTACCAAAAACCACAAAAGATTACCTAAGGGAGATCAATTATCTTTTCCCTAATAAAAAACATCATTTAGTACCATTGAAGAAAACTTTTTGGTATATATAGTTTTCTAATATCATTTCTACAAGAGAAATTCCTAAGTACCATACACGTAATTAGAGTAAACAATTATTTCTAGATCTGAATTTCTATGTTTTGGATACACCACTTCACTTTAAGAGATATGATCATGGGATATTAAAAAGATGTGTGCATTTGGAGGAAATATTACCCACCCTACAGAGTTTTCATTCTTCACCTTGGGGAGGGAACCATGGGGGATAAAAAACTACCAAAAAAGTTCTCTAATATGGATATTATTTTACCACAGTTTTTAATTATTAAATAAGACATGATTTTGGTTTTTAAATATTCTAATGAATATGAAATGTTGGTAGAAAACCAGAAATTCCCCCAAAAGAAAATTCTAGTGGTTGAGATCTATGATTTATCAGTGATGGATTTTATGGGACCCCTACCATATTAAAATGGAAATTAGTATAGCATAGTGTCTGTAGACTATGTTTCTATATATGGTGAGTTTGTGGCCTCATTAAGTAACCATGAATTTAATTTCATGAAATTTATAAAAAGGAAAGAATTTTCTATAATTGGGGATCCTAATTCCATTATCAATGAAAATGAAAAACACATCAAGATAATTCAATTCAAGTATTTAATGGATAAATATGGCTCTGTAAAAAAATATACTACTTTCCAACTTCAATATAGTTAACAAAATTAGTTTTCAAATAGGTAGATTATATAAATGATTGAAAAATATAGTTTTTGGATCAAGGATAGATTTCCCATTAATGTTGATAGAGGCATTTTGGTCCTGTATGAATACCTTTAAAAATCCATAGGAATGTCTCTATATAGGGTTATCTTTTTAAAATCATTTAAATTACCGATTGAGATTCAACATAGGATATTTTGGGTAGTGAAGGCTGTGAATTATTATTTAAAATCTATAGGGTACATTTTTGTTAGAGGTGAGTGCGTTATAAGAGATTATAAGGGAATACTATAAACATTTTTGGAATAAAAAAGAGAGAAATAAATTTTCCGTAAATCTTTAATTCATAATAAAGACATTAGGGTTGTCTAGAAGGATATTACTTTTGAATTCTAGGATAAATATTTCTCCAGTGAAATTGAAAACCTAATTTTATTGATTATTTAGAATTCTAGCAGTTTGAATTAATGGAGATAATAAATTAGTTGGAGTATAAAATAGAACTATGTTAGTTAATGTTCTAGGGTTTAAGTATTACTTTAAGATGTAGCTGGAAGGCTTGCATACTATATCTATCTATAGAAGTTAAGCATCGACCTATTATAACTATGGATTTTAAAAATAGTGATTCATTTTATTCAACCCATGGAACCTCATTTTTTTATTTACTTAAATAAAAATATATCTGCCTTTATGTTGTCCTTGTTCTCACTTTTTTATCCTACTATTTATTTAGAACTATGGATTCTATATAGAATAATTTGAAATTATACTCCATAATATATGTACGTAACCAAAAAACCATCAGTTATGAGAGTATCTAATTAAACAAAAGTTTTATTTCCAATCAACCGTAAGAGTAAAGGAATGATTGACTATATGAAAAAGGACTAGATCGACTATGAGGATAACTGGACTTATGTGTAAAGGTCCAATCAACTATAAGAGGAAATATGGTTCAATTTTATGATAAATAATAAACTGACCATGTGTTTGATTAACTGTGATACAAATTGGTCATAATTACAAATGGGATAACCATGAGGTTGATTAACTAAAATAATTTAGGACCGACCGTGAGTATAAAAAACCACAAAAGAAAAGGATCAGTCATGAGCCTGATCAACCATAAGTGTAAAGGGAGGACTGACAATGTATTCAAAAAATCACAACAAGGAATAAAAGACTATGATTCTGACTAGCCATAAGAGTAATGTATTTACTATATGAATAATGGAAAAATAGATTTTACAATGAAGATATTATCGACCATGTCAGTATTTGATCAACTGTAAGAATGAAGTACCCATCACATGAAAGGGATATATTATAAACTATCTAAATAACTAATAAATCAACTAGACCTATAAAGTTCACTATTATAATACTTAAAATCCAAAATTTAATGTTTAATTTTTTTATTTCAAATTGTAGTTACTGAAAAATAATCAAATATGGGGGTTCCTGCATAATGTAGAGAGGGAAGGTGGAATTAAGTGAAATTCAAATTAGGAAATGATTATTTATCAATGGAGATGTGATTTAAATTCCTTTTTGGGGAGCTATGCATGAGTATATTTTATTGTTTAAATTATTCCAATATATGGAGGGAATCATTTTTTTATTTGGGGGGGTTCCTTTTTTTAGTGAGTATATATTTTTTGGTTCCCCTTTTAATTCTTTTTTATATTTTTATTATGTTATGTAAGTGAGAATCTTCCATCATGTATTGAACTATCTAAGTGAGAATCTCCCATCATTGAGCCATTTTCTTAAAAAAATTAAATATGGTGAAAACCTATTTGAAAATAATTGTTTTTATGATCCTCCAACTTGAGGTTCAATATTGAAGAAATTGATAGATTTTCAGTGTGTGGAAGTGTCTTAAAAGATGTTCAGTTGTACCTCAATGTTGATTACATCAAAAAACACTAAATTTATTTTAAATTTTCACCATTCTTGAGCTTCATTATTCATTTTCAATGGGTTTAAAAATTTTATAATTTTTTAGGTTTTCTATCTCCCACTTCATATTAATTCATATTCTATTATGTAATTAATATTTGAATATCACGATTATTTGCAGATAAATTATTTCTTTTTTAATAATCATTGGGACTAATATTTAAAAACCTAATTTGGTATAAACTCTTTTACTATAATTTAAAACATAAATTCCTTGTATTTAAATGGGCACTGAAATTACCTATTTAGAATAGTTGAAATAATTATTATTTGGGATAAAAATGGATGTTGGGTTAATTATTCATTTTTTTTAATAATTAAACTCACTTTTCAAATGATTGCGATTATGTAATATGTGTTAATTATCTGATTCATCTAATTTAAAGAAAAATAGAAGTTTGGAAGTTCAATTAAATGAATAGTAATTTTTCTTTTAAAATATATAAAATTTCCAGTATCAATTAGTTTTTAAAATATAAAACAAACATTTATCCCAGAACATGTATTACGAAAATAAATAACACATAAAATACTTGATATAGTATATGGGGGATTTTTTTTTAAATCAACAAATTTAATGAATTCCAGTTTTCCAATCTTGAGATTTTGTTCCTTTTAGTAAAACTGTTTAAATGTTTTCTTGGTGATAAGAAATATCTCAATTGTGGGGGAATTTTATGTGGCCTATTTTTACTAAAGTTTTCCATATACTTTTTGAAAAATTATTTGGGTTATACTACCCCAAATCTTATTTTAATGTAGATTTATTTACTATTGGATAATTTTTGTGAAAATAATTCTATAAATATTTTTGATGAAAATGGTGATTTTTGAGCTAAATTGATCAATGTTTCTTTAATTTTTTATATTATATGTTTTAAGAAACAATTTTTTATGTGACTATTTTTTATATTTCAATTTTAATTTTTTTTATTAATTTTGGTTTATTGGATGAATTTTATTTATAATTTCTCTCAGAAGGGGATGCTGAATCAATTTAAAAACCCTAAAATATCAATAAAAAATTGATCTTGGTTAGTCTAAATTTTCTATTTACATGTATTGTGAATACTCATAAGTTAATAAAATTTTAAGCATTCATAGTTGAGATCCATACATCTATATAATTGGATTGTGATTCACTTTGAACTCTTCCTATATATTTTTATTTATTTTTGAATATATGACTTTCTATTTTAATGGTATACAACCAAAATTTCTCATGATTCATTAATCACAAGTTATCATTATTAGATTTCTGGTCCTGCTTCCTTTATCATATTTTCTTCTTTCACTAATTACTACTTAGATATCACATACTTCAAATCACCACTCAACCATTACAACCTTTTTTAATCTTAATTTTCTTAAATTTAGAATTTATTTTTTTCTTGGATTTCACACAACCATCTGTATGGGTTTGAACCCTTCTTACTATTTCACTAGTTTTATATAAAGAAAATTGAATAAATAATTTTTATTATGTAACAAACCAATATTTCATTTTATTCTTCGTATTAAATTAACATCTTCAATATCTTACAAGCTTAAAAAATGATTAAATTTTATCATTTAATTATTATAGTTATCTCTTTGATATTAGGAATGGAGATAATGAATGAAATTATGTAAATTATGAAAATTATGAAAAATATGGATTAAACATGTTTAAAAAATTAATTCATTGGTTACTAATTAATTATAAATGAAAACTAGTTGAACATAATGGATATATATTTATAAAAATCAATTTTATGCCCATAATGACATTTTATATTAATAAATTAAATTAAACACTATTATTTAAATATAATAATTAAATTTATATATTATATATTCAATAAAATAGTTTTACAGTCATTAAAAATATTTTTAGATGCATGTGATAGGAATAAATCCAATTTTACCCATAAAAAGCTATATTTTTCTAAACACTGTTTTTACCACCTTTTAATGGAGAACATGTTTTAAATATAAAATTTGACACATTTATAAATTATATTTTAAAAAATACAAATTATTTTTAAAATGTTAATATCAAAATTAACTTTGGTTATTTATTTGGTATTTTTTTTATAAGTTTCCTTTTTTATGAATATTAATGTGATCGTTGGAATATTAATGTGTTCATTAAAAATAGTAATGTGTCCATTAGAACAATAACCTCGCCTATAAAATTATATGTAAAATTTATGAATCTTATAAGTGTTAATATGATATAACTATATTATATTATAAGTAAATAAATATATTAAAAAATATATTAAGTGTTGGTATTTCTGTAAAAAAATAAATGTTTATTTAGAATTTTAAAATCAATATAAAATTTTAAAAGAAAACATATTTTCATAAAATATATTCATAAGCTAATATTTTGTTTTATTATGATTATTATATATTTTAATGAGACATTAATTATTTTTTTAAAGTGTTATAAATACTGTTATAATATTAATATTGTTATTTTTTAGTAAATTGTTATTTTAATAAAAAAATAAAATTTATAATATTAATAAAAATATTTTTAAAAATTGGGTCTATTTATTAATTCTAAACATTGAAAAAATAGGGTAATTTTTTTTAATTTTTATAAAATACTTGAGTTTTGTGAATAGTAAAATATAATAATATACGATAAATGTTAAATACGTGAATTATTGAGTCAAAGATGATGTATGGATGATGTAATACCATAATATCAAACTATACTTAATTATGTTAATATATTTATTGGTAATTATAAAACTATTCATATTCTTGGGAAAAATAACAAACTAATAAATTAAATATTCAAGAAAACACCCATCACCTCCACTATAAATGCCACACCTTACCACCCATCTTATCACTCCTTAAAATAATTTATTCTTGTCTAATTTATACCCAATACTCCTCCAAATACCCTCCACCACTTCCATGATCCCTTGGTCTCATCAAAATACCAAACCCTTTTCGATAAAGTGGTTTTCAAGGATGATAAAATCAAGATGTAAAAACCTATTTCTTTTTCTTTTAATTTCTTTTCAAGATCTTTTATTTTCTTATCATATCCTCACAATCCTATCTTAAAGTGAAATTAATCTAAATTATATTATATATAATATAATTTTATTATGGTGATTTAATAATCCATCATAAATTTTCTTCCCTCTCTATTTGTTCAAAAAATGAAAACATCGTCTGTGATGCATTGATTTATAGCATTCAAGGATGAAGAGATTTCAATTTTCATTAAAGCCTTCAGGTCTAGTAATAAAACCATTTTTATTGTTAAAACAGATTATAATATATGTATTAATTCCTATGTAATATTTTGTAACCATTTTATATATGTGATATTACTTAATAAAATAAAACTATATTTTGATGATCGAAAAACTCCGAAAAATAATCTAAGAGACTTTGACTAACATCTTATCTAATGATTCATCCTCACCCAAAATAACTAATTGAAATATATAACCATTTGATCTTATGGATGTTTATTAATAAAATATAACACAAACTATATATATCTAATCCAAGTTTACACGATCTTCAATACCCATATACAAGTTAATGGATCATGAAAACCTAGGAAACGAACACTCTCGAACGATAAAATTTTATCTTATAACTCATAAAAAAGACCATAAATGAACATAATAAAATGATACTATAAATAACAAGTTTAATAGGTTCTGAATTAAATTTTTAATGAATATACTTTCATTATCCAGGATGTTAAGTATAAGTATCGAACACTTTCATACATTATGTAAGGGTTTTCTAATCTCACTATTATTTCTCTGAGATATGCCTTATTCACCACAATTTCTTGTGTGTGGTGTAAGTATAATTCCCATTGATGTAAAAAATTATGAATATATTTATCCTCATGGTATTTAATTTATTAATTGATGATAATTAATTTGTTGTGGCATATGGATTTATTGTTTGGAAATTGGTATGAGATTCTACCCAAACCTCCATTTTTTCATTCGGGTTACTATTTCTCTCTCTTTGACATAATATAATTCTTAATTATTTATATATAATTCCTAAAAATTATATTTATATATTCCAAACTCATTTAAAAATATCATTTCATCTATCGTTTTCTGGGGAATTACATGTTTTATAAGCATTCCCTATTTAATTCATCCTGATAAGCAAGATCAATTTATGTGACCTTCCCAATTTCATACCCATTTTAAAGTATACTCCATAATCTATTTTCATCAACCATTATCATTATAAAATCACTAATTATAATAATAAAAAACTATCTTATTTGATTAATGTTTTTATATAAAGAAATAGGACTTTTTCTATTTTAAAGACACTTTCATATTTTCTCTTAAACCACAGTAAAGTGTTAGTTTTCTAAAGATTCTTAAAAACTCCATTTAAAAAAATTTCACATCAGTTGGACATAATTTATTCCAAAAACAAAATTTTGTTGTACGTACATTTTTTTATTGGATATAAATTTTTACAATCTGATTTAATGAAAAATACAAATGATTTTCCAAAAGAACTCTTCTTTTCAAAGTAAAAAAGGGATATTCTTGTCTCACTTTTACTTCTGGGAGATATATCCCTTGTTCCCCAATTATTCATTGTGTTTTCTGTATTTAGTAGCCTTTAATATTTCATATCATGATTATTATTTTTCTCAAGATATTATATGTTTCATTTAATTTTATTCCTTTATATGGATAATGATTCAAATGTTTCAATGTTCTATGCGACACTTTGGAATGTTTAAAGATTATTACCCACAAGGATTTTTCAATGGTCTCATTTAAAAGTATCTTCCTCTATGTCAACATCCATTGTTTAAATCTTGTACTTCATCAAGGTTTATGTCTTATGTTAACATCTTTCATACATTTTTGAAGGTTTTATGATCATTTTGACTATGGATGTGGAATTTTAATACCATTCTTGGTTTATGGTTAATGAATTCACATTCCATTTTCTTGTTTTTTAATAAAAATTTATATTTTGATTATGTCTATCCCATTTCATATGATTAATTCATTATACTTATTAAGTGGTGAGCAGGGCCCGCTCTATTCCCTCGATGCATTAGTAGGTCTTATGAGACAAACTAGATAGGGTTTTTACCCATTATGTATGGTGTCTAGGCCGATGTCTTGATTGTATGTTTATGATGTTCGGAATTATGCATTACCTCATGATGATATTTGTAAATGATATCCAACATGATTATTCGAATAGTATAATATCCATGCTTAAGTTTCATTCTCATGTGATTATTTTACATGGAATTATTTATTCAACTTTTATTCTAGTATAATTATAATCAATATTATGTTTTAATGGAATGTGTTTTTAGTTATTCACAAGTCCTTATTATTTATGTTTATAGATTTAGCTATATATTTTACCCTTACTGATCATCTGATCTCACTCATTTATTATGTTTTAATTTTCCCTAGGATGAAAAGATGTATATTGTGAATGAATTTATGGGATAATCTAGAAGTTTATGGTTGTTTTAAATAGAATTAATATTTTTTATTTTCTTTTAGTTGTAATGTAAAACTTATGTTTGTATCTGGATTTTGGAAACTATTAAACTTAGTAGTCCTTGGGGATTTGAGTCTTATCTATCTCAATTTATTAATGTAAAGAACCAGCTCCGAGCTACTGGTGTTTGTGTCTTTATAGTTGGAATCGTATCAAGATTAGTAGAAACTATGGAAACTATATTTAGAAAACATATATTAAGGAACATAACCCTAAGATAGACTTCATGGATAAGCATATAAGAACATCCTATAATTGTTTCAAGGTATATATTATATGGGTTTTCCTAAAAAACATTCTTATATATATATTACATGTGTATGTGGTTCTGGAATAGATGTACCTAGGGGTAATAACTCAGACAAGGTGCCCAAGCCTGGCTTAAGGCAACCTGGTTCATGAAAACAAGCCTTATTGTGCACCTGGTTTGACACTCTTGGGGGATATTCTTGGGAAAATTAAAATTTTCTTTAAAAAAATAATGGATTTTAATATATAATTAAAATGAATAATCTATGTTAAAAATAAGGTTCCATAGGTTGAAAACAATGTTTCATAGTATTATACAAATGATTTTTTTTCTCATAATGACTATTGTTATGTACACTATCCATTCTGGTTTAGTCAACGGATATAACCCAAAGAGGTTGTGTTAACATTGAACTTGATGGACAAGGTGGTTGTGATGAACAATAAAATGGGATGTTGGTAAAACTAAAATATATCATGTTCATGCCTAATAAATTTTTCCAAAATATAATTAATAATAAATACCTTAACTAACTACTGAACTCACTAAATAATAGACGGGTAAAGTTTTCTAAGAGCTCAAATTGTAGATACCATGGAAACAAGAAGGCTTGATTTCCATCATAAAATAAATGTATAAGGATACACCCATGAAATTGTCTCAAAGTAATAGATAAATGAATTATGTGTGAGAATGAAGGACATAAAAAAAATAATTTTTCATGAAAAATGAAGAGTGTGATGGAAAGAATTAAAAATCATCTCCAAAATAGATTTTTAGTTCATTGCCTTAATTGTTGGGAACCTAGGAATTACCTGAGTCAATGTCCTATTCTCAAGGATAAAATATATAACAAGGAATAACCTATATGGAAATAAATGGATTAAGTATCTATGTATTGGGGTTCTGGTG
This sequence comes from Viscum album, assembly GCA_963277665.1. NCBI lineage: Eukaryota > Viridiplantae > Streptophyta > Magnoliopsida > Santalales > Viscaceae > Viscum > Viscum album. Next base: position 2,390,947 of record OY728140.1, read on the forward strand.
ACAATAGTAGTTAAAATTATATTTATTTATTGACCTTATTTCAAGGATGTCCGTTATATTTTTTTGGATGTTATATAAATATGGTTTTAGAAAAGGAAAACTTGTAGGTCAAGTGACAATCCCTCAATTCTGGTATGGCCATAGGGTTTGAAACCAATATCTAATGGGGATAAGGGTGAAACTCCTACCACTAGCATACATGAAGTCCTAGAAATCAAGATTTTTTAGTTAAACTATCTTATGGGTGAAGGTTAGTTTGAATTTAGGGATGTTTATTTTATCAAATAGATAACCATGTGATTGAAAACATATTTGGTGACTAAGTGATAAATGTTATTTCTTATGAATTTACCTATTTTTTGAATCATATAATATTAAGGTTGACATAATATTTTGCAGAATAAAGGTTGAATTTTATCTTGGCTCAAATATGATTTTATTGTGGACATATGGTGATTCATATTATTTATGGAAATGATTAGCATATCTTGGAGATTGAGTGATTTATGAAATTTGATTTTTTTAATGATTCATTAAGAATGATTGATGTTATTTGAAATATTATGAAATAAATGTTTTCTTATTTTTTTGATTCAAACATGATATAGAATTGTTTTCAAGAAGGGTGGTTATTTTCTGAATAAACGATTTTGAACTGTTGGTACTACGATTGAATTTTGAAGACTAAATTTGTTTTCATTGTATAAAGAATTATTATATTTGGAGAATTATATTGTCTTATCTGAAAAATTAAGGTTTTTATTAATGTATAATGACATGATGAATAGATAAATATAATATTGTGGATTTTATGACCCATAAAAGTTGATTCAAAAACTTTTGGTGTGAAAATTTAATCTCAAATATTCATTTCCAGGAGTAATGGATTAAGTGAAAATAGATCAGAGCATAACTAAAGGATGAGAATATTCGTATAACAAGTAAAGTAATCAAGTAATTTTATCTGAATATTTATATAATTCCTCAACTCTTGGAAAAATATTTTGGAATACAAATATTATTTGATTACTTTTTTGTTCTGAGAAATCAATTATCTTTTAACCAATAAAAAATTTATGGATTTTTTATGGTTATCATTCTAATGAACAAGTTATATATCACTCTCCATAAGAACATTATAGTTAAATTATTCTTCTATGTATATATTTTCCATTCTCACTAATGTTTTCCTACCCAAAGTAATAGATTTCTGGTGACCTATACATTTCATTTTCCCTCTTATTAAGAGGGTATTTTATTAACCCTATTTTCGATGTGGGTGTACCAAAAAAGAATTTTTAAGTATCAAACTTTTATTTTTGAAGTGAAATTTTAAATTTTAAGGGCATAATTTATTTTGTAGGATGGGAGAATGTGACACCCTAATATTTTACATCATACCTCTTTTTAAATTTTACTTCTTTGATATCTTATGATCTTGACAAATGAAAAAATATTATTATTTAATTATTACAGTTATCTACTAGATGTCGGGAGTGGAGGGAATGAATGAAGTTATTTAAATTATGAATAATGTGGATTAAAAATGTTTATAAAATTAATTCATTGGTTACTAATTAATTATAAATGAAAAATAGTTTGCATAAAGATGTAATTTTATGAACACTATTTTTATTCGCACAATGAAAATTTATATTAATAAATTTAATTAGACTCTACCAGTGAAAGATATTAATGAAATATATATATTATATATTCATTAAAATGTTTTTACACTCATCCAAATTTTTTTAGAGTCATAAGATTAGAATAAATCCAATTTTACACATAATAAAGATATATTTTTCAAAAAAATTACAACCTTTTAATGGAAAATTTGTTTTAAATATAAATTTTGACACATTTATAAATTATATTTGAAAAAATAAACATTATATTTTAAAGTGTAATATCAAAATTTAATTTGGTAAGTTTTTTTGGTATTTTTATGATAAGTTTCATTTTTGATAAATAGTAATGTGACTGTTGGAATATTAATGTTACCGTTAAGAATAGTAATGTCTTCATTAGAAAAATAACTTCACCTATGATAGTATAAGTAAAATATAATAATCTTATAAGTTTTTATATGATATAATTATATTATAGTATAAGTAAAAAAATATTTTGAAAATAATAAACTTAGTTCTGGTATTTTTGTAAAACATAAATGTTTATTTTAAATTGTATAATTAATATAAAAATTTAAAATAAAATTTATCTTCATAAAATATATTCATAACATATATTTTTTCTAATGATTATTAAATAATTTTATGAGGTCTTAATGAATTTTTCAAAGTGTCAAAAAAAATTTATAATATTAAAATCAGTATTTTTCGAGTAAATAAAGATTTTAATTAAAAAAAATAAACTTATCATATTTATAAATTTATTTCAAAAAATAAAGTAATTTTTTTTAATTCTAAACATAAAAAAAAGGTTAGGATTAATTTTTTTTATTTTTCTAAAATACTTGAATTTTTGTTGAATAGAAAAATACGAAAATTTACAATAATTGCTAAATACATGAATTATCGAGTCATAGATGATGTATGTATGATGTAAGACAATAATATAAAACTATCCATAATTTTTTTAATATATTTACTTATAATTATAAAACTATACATATTCTTGCACCTAAATAATAAACTATTGAATATAATATTCAAAAAAACCTCTCTCCTCCACTATAAATACCACTCTCACCACCCCTTCTCCTCACACATTCCAAGATTGGAACCTTGTCAAATTGTTTCACAATAATATTCCCAATCCCCTTCCCCATGTCCAAGATCCTTTGGTCTCATCAAAATACCAAACCCTTTTCCCTAAGGAGGTTCTCAATGGGGAGAAAATCAAGAGGTAAAAACCTCTTTCTTTTTATTTTAATTTATTTTCTGGTTATTTTCTTTTATAATCATCTCCTCACCTCTATATCCCAAAGAAAAATTATATCAAAATTATCTTCCATATAACTTAATTTTATTTTGGGTATTGAATAATCCTTCATCTATTCACTTCCCTCTCATTTTGTTCTAAAAATGAAAACATTTTCCATAATGTGTTGATTTATCACATTAAAGGATGCAGAGTTTTAAATTTCCATTAATGCCTTCCAGACTAGTCATACAATTTTTTTTGTTAAACCAGATAATAATATATGAATTACAACCTATTTAATTTTCTTGAACCAATATATATACATGATTTTAATTAATAAAATAAAACTAGTGTATGATGATCGAAAAACATCCAAAATAATCTAAAAGATTATCACCAACATCTTATCTAATGATTCATCTTCACCCTAATATAAATAAATGAATTATATAACCATTTAATCTTATTTATTTCCATAAATAGCATATTAATTAAATTTTATATATCTAATTCTTTTTTACATGAACTTCCATTCTCATATACAAGTAAACTTATCATGAATACCAAGGAAACGAACGCTCTAGAATGATAAAATTGTATCTTATAACTCATAAAAAAGACCATAAATGAACTTAATAAAATTATAATAAATAAAACCCACGTTTAATGGGTTATTAATTAAATTATTAATTAATCTAATTTCATTATCTAGATTTTTAAGTACATGAGCAACATAGTTTTGGACATAGGCTAAGGGTTTTCTCATATCACTTTTATTTCTGTGAGATATTCCTTATTCTCCACTATTTTGTGTGTGTGGTGTAATAATAATTACCATTTATGTATAATAAAATGAAAATATGTATCTTAATGGTATTAAATTTATTATTTTATTATCATAAAATTTTGGGGAATATGGTTCGACTGTTTGAAAAGTGGTCAGGGATTCTACCCGAACCTCCATTTTTTCATTTGGGTTACACTTTCTCTCTCTTTAAACTAATATAATTTTCATTATTTTTATATAATTCTTCTAAATTATATTTATATATTCCAAAACAAAGTATCCATATCATTTTATCGTTATTTTATTGGGTAATTACATGTTTTATAAGGTTTCCCTTTTTAATTCCTCTTCATAAGCATGCCTGATTTAATGGACCTTCCAAATTTCATACCCATTTTCATGTTTTCTCAATAATAATTTTGAAGAAATCCTTATATTTATAATATCAATAATTTTAATCATAGAAAACTATATTAGTTCATTTATGTTTTTATATAAACAATTATGACCTTTTCCATTTTAAATACTCTTATATTTTCTCTTAAACCGAACTGAAGTGGCCAATTTCTAATGTTTCTTAAAAACTATTTTTATATGTTTTAACGTTAGTTGTACACAATTTATGAATCAAAAATAATTTCATTGTACTTAAATTTTTTTCCTAGGATCCACATGTTTAAAATTTGATTTTATGAAAAATATTAATGATTTTCCAAAAGAAATATTCTTTCCAAATTAAAAAAGGGATTTTCTTGTCTCGCTTTTACTTCTATGAGATATATGACTCATTCAAAAATTATTCCTTATATATGGTGTATTAACTACCATTTTATATATCATATCACGAGCATTATTATTCTTATGATATTATATGTTTCATTTAATGTTATTCCTTCATAGGTATTATGATTTAAATGTTTCAAAGTGCTATGGGACACTTTGGAATATTTAATGATTATTAGAATTTTTCAATGGTATCATTTGAAAGTATCTTCATCTATGTAAAAATACATTTTTAAGTATTGTTCTTCATTTAGTTTTATCTCTTATGAAACCATATTACATACATTAATGAAGGGTTTATGATCAGTTTGACCGAGTATATGCTATTTTGAGACCATTCATGGTTGATGTTTAATGTATTGACATTTCATATGCTAGTTTTTCAATATGAATGTATACATTGATTATTTTTCACCCCTTTAATATGAGGAATTAATTGGAATTATTATGTGGTGGGAAAGACCTCTATATCCCCTTGGTGTATCAGTGGGTCTTAGGAGACAAACTCGACTAGGTTATTACCCATAATGTATGATGTCTTGGCCGAAGCCTTGATAGTATGTTTATGATGCACAACATTATGAATTCCCTCATAATGATATTATTAAATTATATCCCATGTGATTATTAAAATATTATAATATCAATGGTTAAGTTTAATTATCATTTAATTATTTTATATGGAATTGTTTATTAAACTTTTATTCATTCTATATTATACTCAAGATTATATTTTAATGGAATGTGTTTTTAGTTATTCACAATGCCTTATTATTTAGGTTTATAGATTCCTGTCAATTGGTTACTCTTACTGAGAATATGAGCACATACCTTTATTATGTTTTATTTTTCCCCAGGATGAGAAGATGTATATTATGAACGACTTACAGAGATAATCTAGAAGTTCATGGGTGTTTCCAATGTATTTTTTATATTATATTTCCTTTTATTTATAATGTAAAACTTATGTTTGTATCTCATTTTCCAAACCTACAAAATTGATTGGTCCTTGGGGATTCAATTCATGTGTTTATGCCAATGTATTAATGTGAGGAACCATCTTCAGGATACTAGGGTCTGGGTATTTACATATTGTCTCAATAATCTGGTAATCCACTATAAACATATTCATTATATTTTTTATGTGTTTCCTTATCCCTACTTCAATTATTAAACAAGGTATCTTTATAAGGGGTTTTAATTATCAGATAAGGTGTGGAAGGAATCAATCTATATCACCTCCAATATGTTTTCCACTTTATCTCCTTATCTAACCAATTTCATTGATTTATATTATGAATCCTCCATTATTAGTTTTCATTGGTATTAAAAAATTAATTTAATTTATCATTCTTTTTATACAGTTTTTTTAAAATAAAAGATATAGAAATTTAAAGGTTATTTCTTATTATTTTAAAAATTATTTTCTATTGTTTTTAAAATTAGTTTTTTTATATATGTTAATATATTTAAATGTTACTTATATTCCACTAAGGAAATGTGTTAATGAAATCAATTACTCTATTTCTCTATATGATTGCTTTTCCTATAAATATTTTTATAAAATCTATTTCATTCTTATATTTTAATTATGTAATGATATATTTAGGAATGGTTTTATGTTCATGTGGAATTCATATCTATGTTGTATCATTATGTAATGGGTTGAACTATAATTGTATATCCCTTAAATGAAATGGGTAAATATTTGTATCTCATGATATGTTAGTTTAATTGATAGTGGTGGTTATACCAGTCTACTATGTTTTGAGACATTCTTTTCCACTATGTTATGATGTATTTCATAGTGAGCCTCAACAAAAGATATGATTTTATATACTTATTCTTATTCCACATTTCCTATTTAGTCCAAATTACTACACGTCATTTATGATGCTATAAAAAATCCCTATATCATTAGACATGAATTATTATCCATTTTTTATTAGGTTATATTTCATTATTCTATAGTCATGTACCTTTATTTTTTTCTCATTCATACTTGTTCATCTCATCATCACTTATAATCTTGAAAATGGAATATTATGTTTCCTCAATTCATATCTCTTATATTTTACTCCTTATAATGCATTTAAGCGTAAATTTTTCTTATGTTTTTTTCCATAGGTAAATAATTAGTGTGTTATTTGAGATATATCTAGAAACATGTCATGTAAGAAAATTATAGTGAGAGATATGGAAGAATTATTATATAATAATATGTTTGTGTATCTAATTTTGAAATACACTATAATTATAGGTTCTAGGGTCTCATTTACTATTAATTATACCAATAGCTGTGTTTAATAATGAAATATGTGTCCATTTCGTGTTAGGATCATCTGAGAGGGTAATGTAGAAAGTTATCATGAGTAGTTTGTGGAGTATGATGATGGATTAGTGATAAAAATATATATAATTTCTCTATTTTCAGAAAATCTTTTTTTAATGTGTTTGTATTTCTAGTTTCTCATTACTTGTGAGGGGTTTAAGTAAGGTAAAGGGTTTAAATTTATGTGGTGGTTGAGTGATGATATATATGGAGTAATTTTAGTGCGTTATTTATATTATTTTTGTAAAATAGGTTTATGAGTTATGTGAGAGGATATAAATAGAATTGGAAAGAATGATCTTATATTTTGAATGGGGTTTTCTTCTTAAATTATTTTCTTAACCCATTTGTTTAAATTGATCCTTATTAAACTAATCTATTTATCATATTATAAATATATAGATTAATGTTTCTACATTATTCATTCAATTTTCTTGAGTTGTTATAAATATTTTCTTTATATAGGATTCCCATAATGATATATGTTCATATGAGGTCAATTATTTGGGAATTATTATTATTATGTATATTCCAGTTTGGAATTAAATCCCTCATTGAGATTATATATTTCTTTAATTTTAAAAAAAAATTATGCTGTTACAGTAGTCCATTGATGATAGTTCCAATGCCTCATATTTCTATTCATGTTGTTTATTATTATTATGGTTATACTCATTCTATTATAATGTTTGAAGTTGTTGATAAATAGGTTATTTTGAAATGCGTTTATGATGAAATATAGGATGATTCCATGGTACATAAATTTAAAATTTTAAGAGTATGATAGTTCCCTAAATCATAATTTGATAGCTACTAAGGTAATCTGACTATGAATTGGATGGTCACCTAATTATTGTACATAATTTTCCATACCCCTATCAGTGTGCATAATAGAACATGATGTTTTTATCCATTTTATAAATATATTTACCATGAAAAAATGATATCAATGGGTGTATATTTTTCAACATTTTATAGGTCTCACAAATTTATAGGTTCCACCATTATATATCTTCTCAATGGTCTGGGAGTTGTGCATTATTATTTTAGGATATATATTGTTGGTGATGATTTCCAGTATCTATTTGTTTACTTTGTTATAAGATAAAATAATATATATTATATAAACACTAGAAAAACAATTAGATGTATACAAATAGTTATTCCCTTGTGAGATTTGAGTTCTTTAGGTGGTTCCCACTTAGTCTCCATACACACACCCTATATGTGCACCTCAATGGACATACATGTTCATGTGTCATGTTTATTGCCAGATTTGTTATGTGATTATGACACTTATAGTGTTTTTAATTGTTATCCTGATGTACATAATGACATGACATGTGGGATTTCCTATAGATGATAATCATAAGAGAATTCTTATGAGCTTACAAAAAAATGAACTAGGAATTAATGTCAAATACCTAATTATTTTTGGGGACCCCAAACTTATTAATAATAATATCTATGTTGGAAGTATCATAATGTAAAAAATATTTCTTGGCCTAGTCGCCGATTTGGATGATGGAGGTCGAAATAACAATTACCCTATCCATGTGGGAGGGGATTTATCATGTGTTTTTGTGGTAACATCTATAGATATTTTCAAATCCATGGATAATATTATAATATGAATTAAATATATAGTTTCTATTTTTGAGGGTTCCCTAGTTTTTATATTGGTGCTTAAGGGGAAGCTACTTGAGGGGATGAACTCATCTTAATCCGTTTTTACATATTTGGATTGAGTTACATGTTCACTGTGTGAATAGTATATTGAATGATTCTATCAACTGGTTGATATCCTAATTTATATATATATATATATATATTGTATCAGATATAAGGTTATTTTTTACTAAATCTATTCATGCCTTATGTTTGAGGTACCATTGAGGGTGATGACATTGCATGCTTCCCAAGTGATTGTTCAAAATGAGGAAACATAAGTGATCTATTATGTTCTTCAAAGGATAAAAACTATTGGTAAATATTGTTTTATAATTCCAAACCCATCCCATAATTCATTCATGGGAGAATTCTCTTTAATTATTCATTGTATGTTCTTATGTATTTATACACAATCATGATGGAAATTTGTGTTCTTCTTGTCAGAAATAAGGTTCTACACTACCAAAAAGATTGTGGGGTATATCTATAAGAATTTATCATTGTATATCTTTAGGTTGTTTTCATACAAAAATCATGAAATATTATAGAATATAAGATGGTTAAGTATTTTTCATAAGTTGTGATAGATGAAATACATGTATTCTTCTTTGATGATATTGGGTAAAATGTACTACTGGGTAAGGATATTCTTGTAGATACCTTTTATTTTTTTCTCCCTCCATCATGACAATATATTTTTAGTAATTATTTAATCCTTAAAATATGAATTTTCTAGTTTTTCTAAATCATATGGTTTTTTCCAATGTAAATTTTATGTAATATTATGCCTTTTCAAGAATTTTAAACAACACTCAAATTCTAGTGATATGATTTCTTAGAAAATGATTATCATTGACTCAACACATTCATTGGATACATCAAACAATAAAGGGGCTAAAATTCGATAATAATGGGTTTAGATAAAGATTCCTCATAATAACTCAATAATAGTGTATTCTATCTAATTTTGAGGTATCTTTGGTAGGGTGAATCATTATTGACACTGACCTGGTGTCCGATTTTTCGAGATAAATGGAGCATAGAGTGGAAATTGACATCTTATCAACCCTAGAAATATACATATAAAGGGACTATAGGATTACATGCATCTATTCTACAGGTTTCAACAAGACCATGAAATGGGGAAATAAGTCTAAAGTTGTAGGTATGGATTCTTGTTATATATATTAATAATTATTTTAGGTAAGAAAATCATAAACACTATTTCTATTATCATTGGGATGAACTCCATAATAACTAACAAATAAACCACCATGGTGAAGACCATTATGGTTTCTAGATTTATTATCATGGGGAGAAATTTAGTTTTAAATTATGTTAATGTCCTATAAAGGGACTCCATAGTGGATACCATAAGAAGGGCCTCTATAGAAGAAGTCTTCGATTTCATCAGGTAAACATCCGATTCTATTGTTATAATGACTATAGGGAGGGCATCCATGATAATTTTTAGTAGATAAACTATGGGGAGAAACTCCATGGGGATTAGTTTTATTAGTATAAGGATGTCCCTGTTTGTTGATATCATAATTAAAGGGAATATCGATATTGTCGCTACTAGAATGACAGAATATAAAGGTGATGTCTCTATCATTACAGGGGAAAAACCATTTTTGATTGATTTTGGTATAGCATTTATGACCTCTATGAAACTAATATATAAAGGGATACCCTGGTTGATGAATTTATTAGCACATAGATGAACTATTTGTCTATTGGTCTCCCTCAAATGGAATGATTCAATAATTGAGGATATCAAATAATTCCCAAAATATAGTTGGGGAAGTTGAATCAAGGTAACCATAAATTCCCCATTGGTTACTAACTTGATAGGGATATAGATGTTAGGGGTGTTAGAAATAATATGGGTATTAGTTTCCCCCTAAATAGAAGGGTCAAATTTCCCTCAGGGTGACCTATTTGTAAGGGATCGACCTTAAATCACTAAGGAAACAATTTCATTATGAATATTTATATCCATTTAATAGTTTCCCAGGCTCAACATATATGGATATTACATCATTTTAGATAAATATTTATCACATTACAATATAACATACCCAAGGACTTTAATAGTTTAGTTTCCTTGGAAACATGGAAAAAATTAATCGAATGTGGTGAAATATCTTAAAAATATCTGTAACTATATTCCCCTATTGTGATACTACATAAAAAAAATTTCCTCATTACCTGGGTAAAGGAAACATAAGAATGGGGTGATTTTAGATGCTCGTTAAGGGTAAAAAACATTATATGTAAGCATAATCATGATAATAAGGGTATGGGAACATGATCGTATCATTAGAATATCATACCCTGCAAATTAAATACCATAATCAAGAGTCCTAGAATAAAAAATTTTAGTTCATAAGCCATGAATAAAAAGGCAATCCAGAGCATGATCAATGAAAACATAACATTAGAATAAGACATGGAATTGTGGTATACACATCATCTCATAACATTGTGAACATGTATAAGTAGAAACAGATTCACCCATTAAGTTAAACACAAGAAATCATGCCCTCACATAAACTTATGGACGTGAAACCAAGCCCACACATAACATTGTGAACATAAAATCAGGTTTATGCATAATATTTTGAACATGTAATCAGGTTCATGCATAAACTTACGGACAAGAAACCATGTCCTTGCAAAACATTGTGAACATGTAATCAGGTTCACGCATAAACTTTTGGCTAAGAAACCAGGTCCATGTGTAACATTTTGAACATGTAATCAGGTTTATCCATAACATTGTGAATATGTAATAAGGTTTACTCATAACATTTTGAACATGTAATTAGGTTCATGAATAAAGTTATGGACATGCATCCAGGTCTATGGATAACATATATACTGATGATTCATCCATTATTACCCAATGTGTTGGAGTTATATATAGGTCTAACCTATCAAATAATAAAATCATACATATATATTCCACAAGATAATTAATACTTGGATCATATCATAACACATACAAAGAGATGGGTTTCACAATCATCATATCATAACCCAATAAATTAAATGAGTATCCTAATAGTTTCAAATTTTCAAAACCTATAAAAAATATGTAGGTCTCATAATCATTTCATCAAAGCATAACCCATGAAATGATGTGTGGTTCAAAAGCGTTTTACCATCGTATAACCTATGGAAGAGATACGAGTTTCAGGGAAAACATATCATAACCCATTCAAAGAAATAATTAGAATGGTTTCCTTGGGTAATATCCCCAATACATATTAAAATATATCATTGGATATAAACATATAAGGGAAAGGGTTTTGAATTATCACATGATTATTTCCTTAAGGAAAATAACCTTTTATTAAATATCACTTTTTAAAACATAAATAATTTTCAACATCCTTTTCTTTGAAAAAATCCACTTGGAAACTTATATAGTAATATTTAGAAATAATTTAAAACATTTCGTGGGAAAATATCTTTTCCACTAAAAAAATATTTTTAAATAATAAAATATTTTGGAAACATTTTTCTTTGAAAATAACCTTAAAATCTTATAAAAGAAGCTTTGAAAATCATATACAACACTTTTTAAACATAAAACATGTTTTATTACATTTTTCTTTTAAATCCACATAAAAATTTTAATTTCTATAATATTTGGAAAAAAAATATTATTTAAAATAATCTTGTAAACATTCACAGAAAGCTTCAAGGGAATGATGTTCATGACAACAGATGAATCTGTGCATGTCGAACATTCCTTTTGCACAGTAAAAGGATTAGAAAAGTTCCTTCAGTGGAAAATGACAAGGATATTCCTTTTAAAAACCTTTTTTAATAAAAATTTTAGACATGGGACAAATCCTATTTTACACATCACAGTAAAAAAATAAAATATCTTTTAGAAAATGTAGATTCATGAAGAAAACAAATTTCAGATCGAAGAGTGAAATAAAGTAAAATTTTCTTCAAAAATACTTTCTTAATTATCTTAAGTACCAAAGTGTGGAAGAATGATACCAATACATGTAGATATAATAGATAACAATAGTATAAGAAACATAATGTGTTTAATTTAGATATGGATTGTAATATTTCATTAATGGAAGTATAATTATAAAAAATATCGATAAAGAATGAGATCATAGTAATAAAATGTTACCACAGTGGTAACCTTGAATCATAATCCTATTGGAAGAATAACATTACTTGAAGATTAAAATACAATGAAAATATAGAGATTCTTGATATAACATTTGAAAGGGTAGTATATACACCTTGTAGAAGAATATAGTGACATGACATGGCATGTGTCTCAAAGAAGGAAAATTGATAAAAAAATTACTTTATTTATTTGGTAACTTTAGAACATAAACCCCATGAAAGAGAGACAATCACATGGATATGTAAATACACATAAATGTAAGTACAAGTATCTTAGAATAACTTCATCAGAATTATATACACCACAAAAAATAAATGATTGGTGAACATGGAATGTATCTCATGAATGTAAAATATGAGATATAAGAACCCTTACCTTAACTCTTGACATTCTTTATACATGTTCACACCTCCTCTTCTTTGGGTAAATGCTTTTAGTTTTTACCGAAAGTCTTAATTGATTGGATTTATGACCAAAGGGAGGATTCTCGTATGGAGTAAGTTTTGTTGGGAAATTATTTTAGTAGAGGTTGGTCAATCTAAATGGAATTAGAGGTGTGAATAACTGGGAGGGGTGAGTGCCTTTTTATAGTGGAGAAGTGGCATTCTTGTAAAAATTTTAAAAGGGAATTCCACCCACATTTTTCTAGTGTAAAGTGGTTTAAATAGTAGTCCAAATTCTAACCTAGAGAGTATAGGGTATAAATATGAACAAACAAGGTATTTTGGACTAGTTTCTAGGTTTTTTGGGTCTTAAGTTTAAGTCTTAGTCCTTTGTTAAGCAAATTTTACAATTAATTGCTATAATTAATTTTAATCACTTTCACTAATAATTTTGGTCAACAACTAAGTTAAACTTTTATGAAATTATAATTACATTTATTCCAAATAAGGGATCCATTTTTACAAATTACAATTATTTATGTTTCATAAAACAATTGAAAATTATTACAATTGATGGGATGACAATATGATTTTTTAAAGAAAAAATTTCCAAATGATGGAAATGTTTTCATATGTAATTTTAGTGTGAAATTATATCCAATGAAACAAATTATATTAGGTGATGTAAAATTGATCTAATTATTCCTTAAAACAATATTAAAATAAAATTTAACTATATTAATAAATTAGAGGGAAATACAATTTTGAATTAAAATTTAGTGTTTTCATTGTTCATAAACAAATGAAACTTCTAAGAAAAATACAAAAAATTAAATCAAAGTAAATTTTAATATTAAAATTCAAAAAATAAATTTTTGTTTTAAATTAAAATTAAAAAATTATCAAAAATTATATTTAAAATGGGCCTTCTATTAATAGGTGGTGAAATTGCCTTTTAGAAAAATACATATTTTTATTCATAAAATTGGATTTATTGTTATCTTATACATATAAAATATATTATATGAGTGTCAAAATATTTACTTAATATATAAGATATAAATTCAATTAAAACATTAATTAAATGTGGGTTATTACATTTATTTAGATAAAATTGTGTTTTTACAGAGAAAAAAAGATTTCCTAGAAAACCTATTTATGTATTTCTAAATAGTTATTTCATTGAATTATACAAATTTATATCCTAAGGATTCATTTTATAAACATTTGTGAATAATATTTTCCCTATTTAGTTGAAATTATTCATAACATTCATTCCAACGGCTAGGTGGTAGCTATAATAATATTTTAATAATAATATTAATAATAAATTGTAGCTCCAAAAAACTCAATCATGCTCGTAATGCAAGCAATCAAAGGGACTCATTATTTTGTATAATACAAGAGAAAAATATCACTATGTGTAATGCAAGATAATATAAGTGTTTCATGTCATGAATGATTTAATTTGTTTTTGATTATAAGGCAATCCAAACTTAGTGATTTTATATTGAAAAACTATATTCACTATTGCGTGAAATGAAAAATATCAAAAAGATTTAATCAATTCAAAAAAAATATTTTATAAAATCTCGAGGTGCTACACATGTAGTATTAGTAATGACCATTTTGGGTGATAGGTCTCAAATTAAGGCCTTTCTTAGATGATTATACATGGGTGATGTCTTGGTCTACCTACTCTAGGTATGAAAGGAGGGGTTTTCTTACTTAGTGGAAATTATCATATTATAGTTGATTATAATGATGGGGTCCACCTACCCATGATGTTACTTTGAAATGGTGTTCAAATTTCAAGTCCTATTTTCTCTAAATTCATCCACAATTATGGATGTGTTGGGTCGAAACCCACCATTACATACTTGCATACTAGCATATTGACCATTTGGTGATATAGATATTGAGTTTGGGAAAGTGAGAATTGGTTCCTTTGAGAAAATAAATTTACTGAAAACTAATTTCATTCATATGAGTAATTTCCACATGGTAACCATGGATTATAGAGGAATCGATAACTATCAAGCTTCCCCCTACCAACATGGAATCATAGGTATTTAGTTATCACCATCAAGAGAATATTTTTATATTTTTTTCATTTTAAAATAATAACAACAAATAAATGATGTCTCATAAGTAAAGATGAATTGATGGTCAGTATATTATAATGTTAAAAGAATTTGTGTTTGGTTAACCATTTTTTGTTCTCATGTTTCCCAGACCTTCCATTCTAATAGGATGTAGGTTTGTATTTTTTGGTTGAGAGGAAATAATTTTGACTTATAACATAATGAATTAATTTTTCTAATATGATTGTCTCTTATAGATTTAATACATGATCAATAAATCCTACCCAATTATAATACCAGTTACAATTAGTGAGTGGGACTAAATGGAACTGGAACATTTTTCCTAACACTATAAAAAATCAAATCATACGATGCTCAAGGCATAGGTCATCTCAAACTTTTTTCACAAGGTTGGGTGATTACACTATATTTTAATTCCATATAATAATACACAATAGAGTTTAACACCATCTATGATGGTGTAAAATATTATTAAATATTTGAAATCTTAATGATATGACATGAAGGGGTATGTTATTATTTAATTTCTTAAAAAAAAATTGAAGGTCTATACATAAGTTTAAGGAAATCCATGAATATGGAAGATTTATGATGAATTTTATGGTAATATAATAAGTATTGATGGTTAACACAAGATTTTTTCACAATTTAAGATATAGAATTTGTTATTATATAGTTTAAGGTCATATATATGGAATTAAATGGTTTAGTGGAGTTCTGTTCTTCCAAATAAGCTGAATAGGTTACATTGGAGTTGAAGATTATCCAAGATGACTAAAATGTTTTCACTAATTTTAATTTTTTTCTAGGAAGGTGAAAGGTTATAGTAGAGTTCAAAGTCATCTGGGAAGACTTAAATGTAATTTTATACCTTTGTACCATCTATAAAGTTGATATGTTATGTTATAATTAAATGTTATCTAATTATAATAAATGTTTTTGTTATAATATTCTTTCATTTATAAATATATAGGGGTTATGAAAGTGTTCAAGAATAATCAAGAATAATTAAATGGTACCATGGATTTTTTAGTCATAAAATAAGTTAAATGGTTTACACAAGAGTCTAAGACCATCTAAGAAGACTCCTAGGGTACATTGGAGTTTTGTGTTTTCATTGGAGGTGAAATATTATTTTATGGTTTAACATCTTCTAGGAATATATAAGTGTTATTATGGAGTTTTTTCAAACAAGGGGGAAGTATGGTTACATTATAATTTAATTATTTTTAGGAAGGGCTAATGGTTATTCAAATGTTTTCAACTATCCAAAAAGAGAAAGGCTATAGTATAGTTTATGGTTTTCTAAGATCAATGACGGTTGCAATGAGGAAGGAGTTATAAATGTGTTGGAATAGAGCTTAAAAAAGGTCACATAGGTACCTCTGGTATGGGGAACCAGAACCCATGTAGGTAAATTTCATAAATTAATGTTAGATAAAGTGGTGTAATACTTATCTATAATAAATTATTATTGAATTATTAGAACAATCATGAAAGAATAACATAATTTTTCTAAATCTATTTTAGAAATAAATTCCATATCATTAAGCATCAGGAAATAATATTTTTTACTGTATAGATTTAGTTTATATCATAAGGAACACTACATCCTATTTAATGTTATAAGGGGCAAACCATGTTCCTTCCTTTTATGGTTGTGTGACATGGACCAATTTTCTAATAGTTTAAAGTCCTAATACTAAGAAAAAAAAATGAGATTTATATTAGGATAGTCCATGAATGAACCAATAACAATAGTATTGTTTTAACTCATATTTTCTAGGGATAAATATTTCAGATTCCTCAGTGGAGAGAAGGATGTAAGCCGCACAACATTATTCTATGGGAAAGGTACTTTTTGACACAATACATTTTCACTAGGCCTCTTGTTCACCATCCTACTTATTAAATTCATTATTATCTAACAATATAAATTCCTATCAATTTTGTTAATCCTGCTATGAATGGATGCCAAAATAAGATTACATACTTTTTAGAGTCTCCTTGAATTATGTCCTTGAATGGTCGTCTTAGATTCTCAAGCCTTGTTGCATGAGGCACTCATCTTACTAGGGTGTAAGAGGTGCTTACTCTCATAGATACATGTAATACCCTCTTGTTTCCTATATAAGGACCCACAAACCCATAACATCAATATGAGATATGATATCCCATTGGGGGGAAATGAGATGATATATTTGGATGACCTATAAAACCTCTTATCAAACCCAGGTCTTCTAAATCTCTTTAATGTTACTACCTAAGTCAAAAATCTAATGAGAATAAGGGGTATTGGAGTTAATTAGGTCAATTAAGGAAATTAAACCTTAATAACACACACATAACCCATGGATCATGAGGACTCTAGTAAAGGACCCCATCCTAGGATTTAATACTAGTGGATATTTACCCAACACATTCTGAGTGTCCCTAATAGGGTTCCACACATCCAAACCATCCTACAGAGCTGTACTAAAGAACCACTAGCCCAACCCATCCTATATTTGTACACTAGGGTAACATTTATTGCAACTCTCTATACTATAGAGACACTTAAATATAGTCCATATCTTGGAACTATTTACTTGAGTATCCTACATTGGAACCAATTCACTAAGGTCTCTAACCAAGGTGCCACTTCACCAAGGTCTCTCACCTATTTTCCTCTTCAAGCTGGTTCCATGATATGGGTGCATTCCAACTCCAGTCCACCATATAGATTATGAAGATATATTTTTATGATATAGAAAATAAAATACTCCCATTAGATCATTAATTCCTTTGATAATGTATCTTCCTCAATATTTATCACTAACTGATGGAACCCTTAGGGAGATAATCATTATGAATTACCATTATAATGATCCCCATATCATTAGTTGAATGATTATATGTCCACATTCTCCTGTTTCCTATCCAAGATATACCATACCAAAATCCAGTCATCCCTGAATTATTTAGTTGACATCCATGGTCCACTCAGTGATGTAATGATTCAAATATAGACCTACTACATAGTGTAATCCTAAACCTTATCCTCATTTACGATCACATCCCTTGTCTACTAAATTATCCATATGCCTCCAAATGATCCTCAAGTTAGGTTTCTTCCCCAATAATGCCTTCACCTGATTGATAAGGTATGTTAAACTAGAAAGTGTCTACTATGCATAATTTCCATGTTTATAATTCCAAGGAATCTTTTGACTAATATTCCTAGATATTTGGATTTAAATTTGATATCATATAGTTCATTCCCCATTATTTTGACCTAGTTTTAATTTATTCTAGACACAAAACCTTAATAGGAACATACCATGGTCTTATACACTTGGTCTTTAAAGGAACATCACTTTTTCATGGTTGTAAAAACAAAAAAGGAACCATAATTTTCATTTCCAAATGGAATAAAGAGCTACAATGTGCCCTGTTAAGTCGAACTGAACTACATGGGTTCTAATTCCCTTCATAGGGATATATTAGAAGAACCTATCATGGATATGTTCTAAAAATCACAATAAAAATCACCTCCCTAGATTAAGATAAAATATAGATGGCCTAGTTAGGCTTATGCAAACCAAAGAGTAATCAATTTTTAGTAAAAAAATGAAGAACCTCTAATATATATATATATATATATATATTCAAAAGAAAGCATGGTAATGATCACTCACTTTAACTAATGTAACAAGTCTAATTATTGGTACTAGGAAATATTTTATGAAGATATTGAAAATACATAAGATATCCCCATATAAGGTAATATGACCTTATTAAGGGATGAAACAACCTCCCATCCTCTTAAACAATGAACATCCAAAAGTGTGGCTAGTTTTTTTCAAGAAAATAACTAACTTTATAAATAGGGTTCACACTGACTAAAAAATTATAGAGATATTAAAAGGTGAACTCTATGTTAATCTTTAAAACATGAATGAGATCAATCGACCATAATTTATTTATTATGATGTTTCATTAGTGGGTTTAGTTTTTATTGTTCTTATCTCCTTCATCATTTCCCCTAATATCCAAATGGCGTCACAAAATGCACTATTGAATACCCAGCTCCCTGGAAAATATGGTTGTATTCATAGTGTACCTTTGGCTGTTTCACACAACTAGATTATGTGAAAGAAAATTTACTCCACTTCCATGAAGTCTATGGTCCCCAAACCTTGATGTAGAATATAGATAAACCAAGACCTCTATTGCTAGTTGGTGAATTCCCCAGTACGAGAGTACAATTTTAATCCATAATAAATGTGTAGGTGACTCACAAAAGCCTATATAAAATGAATCCTTGTCACTCATACTCTAAATAATGGGACATAAAGAAGTATGTGTCTTATATTACCACATAAAACTGCCTCAAGAGCCTCTCTCCAGAGCATAATAAAACTTATCTCCCTTTTCATAGTGAATTGTATGATTTCATCGACATCCTCTCTAATATTCAAGAGATTCCTATGAGGGATCATATTGATGGATACCTTATTAAATGTTTCACAAATCTAACCTATCCTGAATATTTTATCTATGCCACTTCAAATATATCAACCACAAATTTATAAACTAGAGCACCAAAAAGGAAGGAACACTAGGACAAAAGACCCACTAACACTCTGGAAAGGGATAATAAACATGCACCAACTTATACCCATGAATCTGATCAACATATTCTAGATTCGGCTCAAGGGAAGGATTATATATCTATTCTCATTCAACCTCATGATTCCCACCAATATATTTTGATAGTGAGGATTATTCTTATTTCCCAAACAATGTCTATGATGCCTGATTCCATATCCCAATGGTGATGAAGGATCATGATCATATCCATTATTATATATATGAATCCTAATAGAATATCCTAATGGAATCCAATGAGTAGTATCATATCCTTGATCAAACCCATGAAGCCTTCTAACATAACCTGATAGTGTATTAGGAGTGGGATTATATCTCTAATCTCACTTGTGAAGACAAACAATATATTTTAATAGAAATAAATGTGAAGGATTACATCGTTGATCGCACCCTTCAATATCATTAGCATATTCCTATGGAAATCGAAGAGAACCTATGAGGTCTCTCCCTCATGAGGGTCACTTTCTAAACTACATGACCATAATTATAATTGAGGTCTCAAAATAGGTCCTCAATTTGAGAATTAGTTAATGGAATTTTCATCAAGTATAATATTCAATTTTGTTGAAGATCTATTCCCCTTTAAATGTTAATATTATTATGAATCTTTGTAATAGTTTTGTAATGGATCAAGAATCTACCATCTCTACAAAAGTCCGAGAAGGTAGTTATCTCCACAATGGTCCTCCTTCTAGTTCCGTGATTAGTAAATCTTGGGATCTTCCCAATAGTACCTATTATATAGGTACTCCTATCAAATGCTTCAAGATAATTCTTGAAGTTCATCCCTATGATGCCAGTTAAATATACCCTCCATGAAACATAAAGATCAACCACCAAGAAATTTCACCTTTAACTAAATCATCAATATTTAGTGAACACATAATATCTTCTCATGGAAACTAAGTTAATAACCCTAATGGTCCTCCATAATATATATGTTAAATATATTATGTGATCTAGTTATGTCATTTGGGGGAGGTGAATCAGTTTTCTGTTTTGTGATTTCATTTTCTTTTAAATCAACCTTTGTTTTCAGTTAATATATTGACACAATATTATTATATATATCATCCATTACTAAATATTTCATGAAATAAATGAAAATGGAGAAATTTTTTTCTATAAGGTTTAGAGCCTTTATAGAAAGCATACTTATTTTGTGACTGGTTATTTTCCCCAGTCATAGATTCTTCCATAATAAGGACATATAGTTACAAATAATAGTCTCACATAAATCTGACACAACATCCCTCTATATATTTTATCACATTAATATAATATATTTATATTGGATCATATAGTCTTCATCAATCATATATGGTATAGTCTCTGGCATGTGTTTATAACATCACATAGTCCATGAATAGATACTTATAATGAACCTTCGTGTAAGACCATATTTCCTTTCTTATTAGATATGCATTAAACTTCTATATGTCATTTGGAACATCTCCTTAAATACATTAAATAACTATTTATTGGAATAGTATTATGTTCTTATTCATTGACTGGTTGATGTTTTTTTCAAATAATCCAATAGGGAAGGATCGCATTCTCTAACGTTTTCTTCTTTTTTTGATGTTATTTTTTATCCCAAAATATTTGAATATATTTTACATATTTAGTTATATAAACTCATATAATTATATATTATAGAGATATAATTTTATGATATCTTGTAGATATTTTATAATTTTAATCCCCAGTTAAATTCCCTTAAAATTTAGTTCAATTCCTTTATTCAAATCCTTTTTAATACATGGGAAGCATTCTTTCTTATAATGTTAAAATGTTATATTATTATTCCCTAAAAATTATATAACACTAATTTAGTTTCTAATTTATTCCATGTTTTTAAATTAGTATTAAATATTGTTCTTAGGAAATCATATTCTTTAAATGTGTATCTCTTAGAATACAGAAAGAATCACATTATCCCATTATGATGTTCAATGCATTGATTATCAGTTCACATGAATCTTGTAAATTAAATACACTCAAACCATTTAATTTTAAAATTCACAGAATTTAAGAATTTTTTCCCTTTATAGATCATAAAATTTTATAATGTGTTGATCTATATAAACTAAACATACCTTACAAAATTTAGGGATCATGTTTTCAATTTCCATAATTATCCTCTATTTCTATCTCATAAGGTCAAATCAAACTTATAAAGCCATGAGTGAGCTTTAAAATCTCCCCAGTGAACCTTAAGATATTCTTAGTAATCCATAATATGTTTGTAAATGAGTTGTATTATGGGCCATGTCAACCACAGTACCATAATTAGAGTTAATTCCTCCACCATTTTGTTGTTGACTTCCATCTCCTAATGTTCAATGAACAGTAATAAGTAAAGTGTGAACCATAAAATCTTAGTGAAACTTGCGAGATTCCAAATATAAATTAGATAGTTGTATTTTTTTCAAAGGAACCTTAAGAACATAAAATCAACCTCATGAACATCAAAAAATCATTGAAATCCTATGTCTACATTAAAAATATAGTAAATGAACCAAGGGTTCATGAATTTTTCTTTATTTGATGAATTCCTTATCCTCATCAACCTTATAAAGTATTTAGGATTTAGTGAATTTTTCATGTCTTAAAACATAATTTATATACTATAAAAAATAATCAAAGAACATCTTAAATTGATTTTGAGGCCTTCCCAAACACTTTAAGTCACAAAATACATCATCCAATGTTTTTATGTCACCTGAAATATAAGTTTCTATAGTCTTATCTCAATGTTTTAATTCATTATAACTTAGGCTAGAGTTTTATTTTTGATTAATCTTTCTTTCAATATTACCTTTATTCAGATTCATTTGAACTCAATCAAATATATTTTAGATAGTTCCAATATTCAATCACTAGTATAGGTCATCAACCTGATGAAAAACATATAGGTTTTCCCTATTTAATTCATAATATATTGAGTTATTCATAATTAGATCTCTATGTTATAGATAGATACTCCTTTGATATTTATAATTGAAATATATCAATCATCACTTCACATATTTCCAAAAATATATTGACAACATCTCATTTTGACCAATACATCTATGTAACATCCCGATTTTATCCAAAGGTATAGAACAATAAAATTTTAGTATAAATTCTTTATAAAGGCACTCATATAATCAATTAATCAAATAATAGAGGTCACAGTTGATTCTGAGGTTCTTTTGAAGCCTGGAGCCCTAAAATGGGGGGAAGTTGACTAGGTCGTGCGGTTAGAGAAAATTGTGATTCCTGGACCATATGATTTCCTTGAACTGTATGGATGCAAATAGTGGGGGCTCAAGGGCCTTACTTTTTGTCTGGAATCATGCGACCTAATGTACCTATTAGTGTGACCCACCTATAGTTTTGAATAGTGGGGTTTCATATGGTTTGTGCATAGTTAGTCAAATTGTGTGCCTAATCGTGTGATGTGCCCTAGGGATGTAGAACCTTGTGCATGGTTGGAACATGCTTTGGCCAAGACGTGTGGCCAAACAGTGTGCAATGTAAATGGGAGTGAAATTACATTTTTATCCCTATTTAATGATTTAGGGATTTTCTCCTCCTTTCTCCTCAATTTCCTATGAGTTTTCTTCTCCCATGGGTGTGTGGTGGATTCCTCCTTCTATTTTTGGGTTTCTTAATATCTCCCTAGTTTCTCCTCCAATATATTCACTATCGGAAGAAAAAGAATTGTCCTAGTAATCTCTATAATCCGAACCTTTTTATTTATAAGTTTATCCAAGATTCTTTGTGTTATCTCAATTCGATGACTTTTTTTTCTATTTTTTGGCGTTGATAAATACATTTATTTCTACCATTTTAGATTGAATCAAGGATCATTATCAGGCATTTTGAGTACTAAGATGTTGAGGTAGTGTGTCTACTCTCTTTCCCACCTTTTTCGTCACTTTTTGATATCACACTATTGTGCTGCTAGCTAGACCCTTTCGGTGAAGCTTGGTTATTGCATATTAAATTAATTCGAATGGTTTTCCATGTCTTTAGTAATCTTAGAATGTATAGAAACCAATTTGAGGGTGTTATATTTTCTTTTGGACACCCACTTTGGGTGTTCCAATCCTAAATGGCCTAATTTCCCATGTTTGAAAAGTTTAAATCACATTGGGTGTGTGTATTTCCCATGTCCTAATGCCACATTTGATTAATCAAATTGATATAAATGGTGAACCATGAGACTTTCCTTAAATTACCTACCTCAAACCTTATATTTAAATGCACATGATGGATGATTCATAATGAACTCTTTAATCATTATGCTAAATGACTATTCGAGTTGTTTAATTTTTATACTTGATGTCACATGCCTTATATATGTATTTCTCATTGTAAGTTGGATGAATTCCTTGCTTAATGACTTGTGATTTCCACTTTATGTCATTTAATGTGCCTTTCCATGTTAAATGGTTATTCATTAAACCCTTATTTTGGTTTAAAGGATTGTGGTTATTGGTCAATATTGATTGCTTGAGGTTTTGATATTTCATTGATGACATAAAATTATAGGTATGTTTATGTCATGCTCCTTTGTTTGCATTCCATTTCTTATGCAAGTACATAATGTTTTTCCATTATTTGAGTGGCATTAATTATATGTGAAGCCTTGGTAATCTTATTTTCTTGATATAAGTGATGCCATCTAAATGTTTATTTCATAAGATTTTTGAATTATGCCTTATGCTCATGTATTTTCCTCACTTAATGATTTATGACTTGCCATGTGAATTATGCCATTGTTGTTTAGATTAAACTGCCTAGTATAAGGAAATGGTGGGAATATGATATTGAGATTACCTTTCTTATCATGTGATTATAGATATAACAATTGTTTCATTATATTACTTTTTTGATGTGGCTCACTTGAAACGGGATGGGAGAGAACATGAGTCCCATATTAAGGACTCCATGGATGGAATTATTGAGCACGATTGGTTATGACTCGAAGTGTTTGGATTGATGATTTTGTTTTTCAGGTACGGGATACCTGGGAAGTTTTACATATACATGTGAGTATAACTAATTTCACATGGGATAAATCAAGGATGAAACCATTGGAATGATGGGTATGTCATGCCTCAGGTGATTCCCAATCCGCGATGTGATATACTTAGTATGGGCTTAGAGTCACTATCCATGAGTGATACAAGGGGAACTGTATGGGTTTCCATGGATAAAATTGGTGGTATTGGGTTATTGTATGTTCTCATTGTAGCCCCTAGGATTTAGTTTATATCAACTTAGATGGGAATGGGACTCTACACTTGGATTTTATGGATTTACTAACTATACATATAAGATACATCCTTTATTGTTATTATGTCATTACTTGTGAAAATGTGATGCTTCTTACTTATTCAACTGGAACACTTGAATGACGACATGTGAATTGGACCCCAAGCCGAAGCATGAACATAAGGGTAAGCCTTTCTTGGTTAGACTTGTTTACTCTTGGAATAATGTTATCTATTTACAACAATAAATGGAATGGTCTAGATAGCATGGGTGCCAGCCTGCTTAGATTTATATCTCACACCCTACTCGGTGTTGTTTGGTACCCGGGTAGACTTTATGATTGTAGGTATGGATAAAAGGAAGTAATCAACTTTTGATGCATGATTTTCTTGCTGTTTAGCATAAAACTTGGGGGAGAGGACCAGGCCTATGCTCAAGTTTTTCTGTAGTAGTTTTTGGCATTTTTGTCATTTTTTATAGCTTGCAGTATATGATTTTACCCATGTTCCCCTTCACTATAATTTTTCATAGATACACGACATTCCATCATTATTATTGTATCTGTTATCGATATTTTCTTCCTCTGATTTCTTATTTATCTTGCACAGTTTATTAATTTTTATTTCACAATTGTGTGCCTATTATATATTCTTCCATGATTTATTATATATTATTGAATATTGTTCATACTCTAATCTATTAGGGCATAGTATCCCCATGGACACACCCTAGGCCCTCACTATAAGTCGGGATCCTCTAGCATATAGGGAGATGTGTTTGAGGTCATGTGGCCCACCGTCTTGGGGAATGCCTCAGTAAAACCTAGAGTGGGATACTAAAAAGTGGTATTAGATCCTAGTTTTGATCATTGGACCTATAGGTTATGGGCCCACCACCTCAGGGCATGGTTCATTGGAACCCCTAGCAAGACGATACAATACATTTGGAATTTTTTTCAATACCACTAATCCTCTTGGTCAATATGTGTGTTTAAATTAACTATTTTATTTCTACACCTTATAGATAACAAATATAATTGTGTGAATATGAGGTAATGTCTTATCTTATAATCTCTTTTTGTTCTTCTTAAAGTTTTCTTAACAAAATTTACTCCCAATTTTATTTATATTTGTAGCCTTATCCAATTTTGAGAGAAGTATACCACCACATACAATCATAGAGATCAAAATTTATATATCAAAATTTATGTCAATGAGTGATGACCCAAGGTAGAAAAAAGTGTAATTTTACCCAATAATCAGTGCTATCCATTAATAATCTCAACATGTGGTACCATTTCTATAATACTCATTTAGGTGAGATAAGATAATATTTCTCAAGAAATATATAACATGCACTCATATGAACCAGTGCACTGTGATTTTCCGGTAAAAGAAACATCCCCCCTACATTATGTATCCTATCAACTATCACATCCCCTTTATGAAATATATTTGGTAAAATAACTGTATGGATTATAAGTGTGATTGGAATACCATATCTACCAAATTTGAAGGGTACTAATAATTTCATATATTCATTGAATAACTCATTTAAGCAAAAATCCCATCATATAATCTTACCCTAAAGGGTTTCACTCAACACTCCATCTTTCTTGTTAGAAAATATATTGATGGTTTTATTTCTATTATGTATAGATATTACATCACTCATTTATCTCCGAATTTAGTTTATATCCGTTAATTCACTATATTTTTGTTAAAATAAACATATAAATTAAGTAATATTGAAGGTTTTCATTATCTATAGTGATAACATGAAGTCTGAAAATTTTCTATCAACGAATATCTTTTCTTACATATAACTTTATCATGGATAGATATTTTCATTCTAGATCCGTTTTTGATTTTATAGTTTTGATCTATATTGGGAATCATGGATTTGTTATTACATTTAACATTTCTCTTATATAGAATAGGCTTATTTACCTTTTCTAATAAATAAACTATAGCCAATAGTTATTTTAAATTGTTTTTTATGAACATTTATATTTATTCTTATGCCAGTAATATTATAATAATGTCTTTTACAACATTCCCATCTTTCTTACACCTTCGTCATATATTCTCATGGAATTTAGTATTATTCCTTCTAGATATCCTCTCTTGAAATTCAATGTATTTAGGCATAAAATTTTTTCCCTTTAAATTATTATTGATATTTATTCCCATGTATACCCATTTCAAAATATTCTAGAAAAACATTTAGAAACTCCATCCAAATATACTGATATTTCATGAAGTTTCCATGAGGTTTCATAGAACTTTTTTTGTTATACTTTTAGGAAAATCTTACAAGTCTACATCTGATATGTAAAACACTAAAAAATATTGGTTCAATTAAAATTTTGAATTTATCTTTCTACATTTAATTTTGAATTCCAAGGCTTGTTTGTAATTGTATATGGTGTGGACCATTATACTATAGTAGTTGCATCTCATCATAGGAATTAAATCATTTTCAGTTGTCATTTTCTGTCTTTTATGAGTATTTTTGTCATCTCTTTTCTAATTTTTACCCCATAAGGTAGAATCATTATACCTTTAATAATTCAATACATTATTATCTAATGGTATTAGTTTTTTATTAGAATATGAATAATGATTGATTGCGATAGACTATAATTATTCATAATTACGACTACTTGTATTGAAGCAATCATAGAAAGCTTCCAAATTTTTAAATCACTTTTTGGTGTGTCGAATAATCTAATTATATGAATTTTACACTAATTAAACATGTATATTCTTATTTTAAAACTAATCCTCATTAGTATGGTCCTTCCACATACTTCATTTATTCATAAGCTGCACCAACATTAATATGACCTATGCCCAAACCTCCAGCAAAAATAAAAATGGCCAATGAGTCTAATAATTTTATTTATTGAAGAATTTTATCTAGAAATTAATGTTTTTTCTCCATTTTTTCGAGTAGAAATTAAACTTATTTTGGTTCCTCTTGTTTATAATTTTTTTCTTTTAAATTATTTCATCTAACCTTGATATAGAAGTGGATTTCTTAGAATTGTTTTCCACCCATATTTTCTAATATTTTTACTTTGAACATTAATTAAAATTTTAACTATTATTAATATAAATAGAATAATTGCTTTCATGGTTTAATTAACCCTTGAGTTTATTTTAGACTAATCATGTGAAATTTTGATGCTCTTTATTATACTGATATGGGTCCCATTGAAGGTTTTGGAAGTAGTGGAAGCACCAGATGGGCGTGTACCCAAAATTGAAAATTTCCATAATCGATGAATAATCCGAGATCAATATGGTAATGAACTCTAGTTTCCATTTAATTTAATCAATGATAAAATACAAAAGAGAAAACCTGAAACTGAGAAGAGAGGATTAATAGATTTTGTTTATAATTAATTTAATTAAATAATAGAATTACCTCCAAGGTGATTCATTCTTCAGTGATGCATCGAACCATATGTCTGAGGTGCAGCTTCGTTGTGATGTAGAATCCAAGGATAAGAATCCTCTAGTGATGATCTACAAATGCTTCACATATCTACAGATGTCATCGAAGGTGTCTCTGGGTGATAGCACTGAAGATCCTTGAGCTTGTGATGTCTTCCTTTAATGGCCTTGAGAATCTCTCTCAAATTGTTTTCCTTGATCTCAAGGAGGAGGATCTCTCTCATTCATGAAAGCATTATTAGAGAGGTAAGAGTTCTATAGAATCGATTTATTTTCATTAAGGATGTTGTGAACACCATGATTGGTTATCCAGTGAAATGACACAATGGCTTATATAGAGAATAATTACATAAAAGTGAATTTAATTCACCAGTTAATAAAAAATAATTAGAACAGGTTTCGTTACATAAGTTATAATTTCATTTGAAACCCCATTTTGAATAATAATAGCAATTCTATTGTTTCCATGAAAAGTTCTTAACTTTCCTGTAATATTTAAATATTATTTAACCAAATAATATTAAATTTTATTTCTCACTGAACCCATAACTTGGTCTGCCAATCCTCCTCAATATTTACCAGGCCTTGAATAATGAATATTTTTTAATTAAATATATATAATTTCATTATTTTTCTATGAATAAAATTTCCATCCATAATATATTTTCTCAAATAACTAGTGGCGAAATAAATGTGATCCTTCATGCTTGAATAATTTTTACACCACAACCAGGAATATTATTTTTTCAATGTGGTTAAATAAGAAATTATTTAACTGAGATAGTAGCTACACTTTGTGTGTGACCCTCTAGGACTCTTTTTTGTTGGAATTAGGTGGGCTTTCTTAAAGTCCAATATTACTATCTAGAAATGGGCCAAGTAACCGATTAGAAAGAAGTTGGTGTTGCAACAACATGTCACCTCATACGAACATGTACCATGTAATACAAAACCTTTGTCCCAATATCTCCAATCAAGCTGGTTTCATGCAGCTTCCATCAAACCATGTGCTCAATTTCTCATTCTTTGACTTCCTGGAATTTATCTTTTCTAGATAACACCATTGATGCGGATTTAGTTAGGGTATATTATTTACATCAAAGGTCTTGAGATATCTACTTCTGAAAAATTTAAAAATCCTTTCTCACATTATTCATTAATGCATTATTACTCATGATACACCCAATATATCCTACCTCGTTGTGAATATCTGTCATCACGGTTTTCATCAATACTTCTAAGTGTTTGAGTCATAATACCCATTAATTGTAATATTAATGTCTAAGGACCAATACACATGTCCACATATAGGAATATCAAATGACACTTATGAATGTGGATTTCCTACTGGAGGGTCTTGTTCTCATAATATCCTCATGGATATTAACATGTGCACACACCATTATATGGTGCCTCAAAGTTTCATGATTCCCCACCCCTAATAGCCTGTATCATTTTTCCCTCCAAATGATATCATTCAGCCACATAAAATTTATTAGAGAATAGTGTCATGGAACTTCAGGGTTCTCATCATAGAAGGGTTATTCTATGAACTTTTAATGCGAAAGTTATTCTTAGGACATTATCAGATACTATGTTAAGAAAAAAAATAATCATGATGTGATAATAGTTTATTAAAAATCATTCAATGAATACAGGTTTATCATAATGTACAAAGAATTTGGTTTGTAGGACACCAACTCAAACAGACTCCCACTAGCACTAAATCCCACTGCTAATAAACTTCAGTCTGCTAGCTCACACATGATATTCATGATTTTGATGAGATATGCCTTTAGTCACGGGGTCTGACATGTTATCTTCCATGGGCACTCTTCTCACTTCAACTTCACCCCTTTGATAGAAATTCATCAAGAGGTGATACTTTCCGAGTATGTGATTTGTCTGTTTATGTGACCTTGTCTCTTTTTCTAGAGCCATAGCTTTAGTATTATCACAATACAAAGTAACAAGATCTTTAATGTTTGGCACCGCATCAAGATCCTAGACAAAGTTCCAAATCTAGACGGATTCCTTGGATGCATAATGAGCTGCTATATATTTGGACTCCACTATAGAATCAGTGACTACTAGATGCTTTGAACACTTCCAGCTCATAGTTCCTTCGTTGAGACAGAAAACATATCCTGATTGCAACTTAAGATCATTCTGATCTATTTGAAAACTAATATCAACATACCCTCTGATGACAATATCTTCATATTCTTCATACACTAGGTAAAAATCCTTAGTTATTCTCAGATACTTAAGGATATTCTTAAAATTAACCCAATTTTGTTCTCCTAGATCTTCTTGATATCATCCTACCATGCTCAGTATATAGAAAACATCACATCTGTTACATAACATGGAATTTATGATAGATCCTATCATTGAAGCTTATGGAATCTTACTCATCCTAACTTTCTCATGTTGTATTTGGAGACACGTTTTCTTGGAAAGATATATACCATGTGAAACTAGAACCAATCCACTCTTAGATTGTTCCATAATTAATCTCTTTAGTATCTGATCAATGTATTTACTTTGATGTGGTCCAAGAAGACTCTTGGATCATTCAAAAATGATCTTTATCCCTAGAATTTAGGCTGAATCACCTAAGTCTTTCATGGAGAAGAAATTGTTCAACTGGTCCTTGACTAAATTCAAGACTAGTATTTCATTTCAGATAAGGAATATGTCATCAACATACATTACTAGGATAATGACTACATTCCCAATAAACTAGTTGTAAACACACGGATCACATTCATTCTTAATGAAACTACATTCTCTTATTGATTCATCGAATCAAATGTTCCATGATCTAGATGCTTGCATTAATCCATAAATGGATCTTTGAAACTTTCATACCCTTTTAGCATCACATGGTGTCACAAATCCTTTTTGTTTTGTCGTATAGACATCTTCTTGAAGTTTTACATCAAGGAATGTAGTTTTGACATCCATCAGCCAAATATCATACTCACGGAAAGCTGTTATGGAAAGTATGATTCTTATGGATTCAAACATGGACACTTTTGAAAAGATTTCATCATAGTCAATTCCTTGATGTTATTTAAAACCTTTAGTCACTAGCCTTTCTTTATTGGTTCTAACTTGACCTTTCATGTTCAATTTCTTTTTGAATACACATTTACACCCAACAGGATTTACATCAACTGGTGCATCGACCAGATCCCAGACATGGTTTTGATACATGGAATCCATCCAAGAATTCATAGCTTCTAGCCATCTTGCAGCTTCTAAGCTCTCTACTACTTCCTTTTATGAGATAGGTTCCTCATTGTCCAATAATAATGAGTCACCATCCTTGGTGATAAGAAAACCTTATCTCCCTGGTTCCCTTACCTCTGTTATGCTCTGACGTAGTACTTGTGATTTAAGAACTACCTCTTCCACAGGTACCTATAAAACTTGTTCTTATAGCAACTCATGTGTATCTTTAGTGTTAACTTCATCGAAGTCGATATTTCTATCTATATCCTTTTTGAGGATATTCTCCCTATCAAGAAAGAAATCTTGTCTGGCAACAATAACTTTCTTGTCTGAGGGGTTATATAGGTAGTATCCCTTTGTTTCCTTGGTATACCCTATAAAGATACACTTCATTCCTCGAGGTTCTATTTTGTTCCCTTATAAAGCCTTAAAAAATGCATCACATCCCCTTAAACATGTATATGAAAAATTTGGTTTATTTCCGCTCCATATCTCGAAGGGAATCCCATTTTCTACCTTATTTGGTACTTGGTTTAATGTGTATATTGCAATTTACAATGAATATCTTGAAAAGGATAATAGAAGATCTACCTGACTCATCATCGACCTTACCATGTCCAACATGGTATGGTTCCTCCTGTCACTAACACCATTCCAATATGTTTTATATGTAGGAGTGAGTTGAGATATAATCCCAGACTCCCATAAAAGGTCAATGAAATCTTGGTTAAGATATTCTCCAACTTTATATGATCAAATCTTCTTTCGATTCTTAGTAAGATTATTATCTACTTCATTCTTGAACTCCTTGAATTTCTGAAATGAATCAGACTTATATCTCATTAATTAGACATGGACATATCTACTCAAGTCATCAGTAAAAGTAATGAAGTGAGAATATCAACTTCTAGATTCTATTGGAAATGTTCCACACATATCAGTGTGTACCAATCCAAGAAGCTTTGTGGCTCTTTCACCCTATCCACCAAATGGTGGTTTTGGTCATTTTCTATTTTAAACAAGCATGACCTCTATCAAGGGGTTTTATCTCGGAAGAGTCTAAATAACCATTTAGACATAGCTTTGTGAGGTGATTCTCGTTAACATGACGAAGGAAGTGATTCCAAAACTGGGTGTTGTATGAGTCAGGTGAGCATGGTTCTTTATCAATTGCCAAAACTTGTTTGATGTAATTTAATACATATAGAATTTTTTTAACTGTGTCATACCATAACATATGTTGTCCTTATAAAAGTAATATCTTTTATTTACGAACATGAAAATAAATCTATATGTATCTAAAATCGATATAGAAATTATTTTCTTGGTAACACTGGGTATATAATAACAGCCATGTAAAACCAAAATCATTCATGTCGGCAATGTGAGGGGTTATTCACCAATGGAAAAAGAAGCCAGCCTCACACGATTGGCATCTCACAGATCCACCTCTCATGTGTCAGTTTTCTAAAATCTACTCGGTTCTATATTTGAATACAGATGTGATCCCCAAAAGCTATATCAAATACCCAATGTGTAGAAATTGAAATATTGCACTCGATAACGAACACACCTTTGTATTCCCCTTGCCTATAGGTGAAATTCCTATTCTAGTGGCCTAACATTCCATATGAAAATCATATTTCTTCATTTTACTGTCCCTGCCTCTAAATCTTTTTCTTATTGTTCAAACAGTGCTCAGAGGATTTAGATAATTTATAAATCTTACGCCCCTTCTCTTGATACTTCCTATTCTTATTCACCATAAGAACTATGGGTTTTTCGAACCCCGTTTCCTTATCTACTTGGGAAATCAGGGTAATAAGATCCAATAGACTCTTCTCATTATTTTTCATATTATAATTCACAATAAAACTAGATAATGTCTAAGGAAGCGATGATAGTATGAGATCTATATGCTTCTCATCTGGTAATTTAATCCATAAGATGTATAGATGATCAATGTAGCCAATGAGCATGACTACATGTGGTCTAGCTAGTATAGACTCTTCAAGCTTAGTTTTGAACAAAGCATTGGAGATCTCATACCTCTCCTATCTTTTCTTCTATTGATAGAGATCTTGAAGGTGAGACATCATGAAATAAGAATCCATTTACTCATGATGCTTCATGATCTCATTGGTCATGGATGATAGCATGAGGCACATAACATCAATAAAATCATTCGGATGTTTCTCGTACACAAAGAGTTCCTCATCCCTGACCTCATTTCCAAGTGCAACTGGTAAAGGTTCTTTAAACACATAAAGTTTCCGCTTGTGGTGAAGGATAACCCGAAGGTTCCTTTTCCACTATTGGAAATTAGTGTTAGTGAGAAGGTTTTTCTTCTTGATTATAGATCACAATGATATGTTTGATTTCATTTTGATTTATCTTTCTAAAAATTAAGATGAAAACAGTTTTCTTCCTTTATCTTAATAAATATGGACAAATAAATAAATTTATATCTATTAGTCTCCCACTATTTTGTTGAAACCCAATATCCCTCACCATTGGATTCATAATATCCTATTTCTTGGATATTATAGTAGCAAGGATCCATATTTCCCTTCACATTTCCCCAAGTAGGGTTGGTAAACCAACTCGAAAGGTTTTAAGTAGGCATTCTAAATTCCAAATTCATTTACTCACACCTCATTGATATGCAGAGTGGATTCCTCAATCCTAGAATCCTTAATTTTGTATTTCATAAACCTTTGCCTCTCAGTTACACCAAGTCCTACTAGGGCAGTTTAAAGATCCTGGATCTTCATTTTATGGTGTGCCTTCCTTTTTCTTATGTTTTTGAGAAAAATGGAGTCTCTAGAAATTTTTAAATTACACGCCGTGTACTTTCTTTGTACACACCATGTACACTTTTTCCACTTGAAGTCGTGTGCTGGACCTGTCCAGGACACACACACGGTGTGTAGGGGTGATGTGGAGGCCCAATTAAGCAGAGTACGAAAAAACCTAGTACAGGTCGTGTACTCTAAAATTACACGTCGTGTAATTTCTTTTTTTATTAAATGGACCAGGGTCGCATCTGATCGCCATAAACGTCTTCTTCTAGGTCTGGTTCGATCGAGAGACACCGTACGGTCGTGAAACTTCTCCGGATTCCCGAGCCTTCATCTGTTGGCTGATTCAACTGCCATCGATTGCATTGGAACTGCAACAGTGAGTTCTTATTTCTTTATGAGTTTCATTCCTTGATTCTTCCTCTTTCTCCAGTTATCGTGGTTTGAGTGTTTTGGATGTTTTCTCAGATCTACAATGTTCAAGGTAGAATCAGTCATTGAGGTTCAAGTATATCGATCTCCTAGGGTGGAGGTAGGTGGTTTGTAACAACCCGAGATTTTATGAAAAATATTCTTTTTTATGTCTTGTGTTGTACGCTACACCAAAAGGAGCTTGCACAACACACATCCTTGACTTGACTTGCATTACACGCAATCGCGACCTTCCTCGATAGCGTGTGTACTACGCAATACCGAGTTTCACTAAACAACGATATGCTATAAAAATATTATTAAAACTAGCCGTTATGAATAGTAATAACCACTTTTTGAAATCCAGTAAATCTTATTTTTCAAAATGAACTTTATTTTTGGATTCGGAGTATCGAATTTAGCCTAAGGTGAAATTTTGGTACTTTTCGGATAACTTTCATATTCTGATGAATAGTGAAAATTACTAAATTATAATTAAAAACAACTTTTTTAATCGAAATAATTAATAGTGATAAATCATTAATTTGAGTGGTTTTAAAGTATATTTAGAATATATTTTTACAATTTAATACAATGTTGGTCATTGGATGTAGTTTCACATTTAAACTAGACATAAACAAGTGTCAATCTTTTGATAGATATTGTTTCTTAAAAACACGCTATTTGTTTTAACAGCGGGATTTAATTATAAAATTAATTAATGCAACTTTTATGTTATGAATTTGGTAAAATAGACTTCATTTTTGAATTCGGAATATGAAATATAGCTTGGGATGAAATTTTGGCATTGTTCTGAAAAACATCAATTTTTGATGAATAGTGAAACTACTAAGTGGTAGTTAAAAAAACTGAATTTTTCATAAAACTTAATTTTACCGCTTTTGTGAATGGAATTTCGAAAATCCGAGAGACACGGTTAATATCAAGGACTAAAATGTGGTTCAATGAGATGAAAATAATTTTTGGTGAATAGTAACTTTTTACTTTTTTTTACCGCGGTTAATAGTAAATAGGGTAACTAAGGGTAAATATGATATTAATATTATCCTAACACATGTCCTAATTCTATTGGACAAGTGTAATTCGACCAAAAACAAACTTAGGAATAAAATATGACCATTTAGGCCCACTTGGATTAGATTAGGACATTTATTATTAATTTATTTAAAGAAGGGATAAAATAGTTAAATTTAAAGTTTAATAAGTAAATCATTTTTAATATGGGGTTATACATAAGATAAGTTCGATTGTAAATATTCATTAGAAAGCTAAAAAGATTTCCTACATGATGGTATTTTATTTGTAATTTTTAGACATCAAATAATTTAATTTATTTATGACACAAAGATGATGCAGTAATTATCTTATTAATGAAATATTGACATAATTGATAATATAAATACCAAAATAAATGTAATTTAAGACTTTTTATGAATTCCACTAATTTTCTAGGTTACTATGATATATTAGTGTTGATTTAATCAACTTGGTTCGAACATATAATTCTGATATGACTATCACAAAAATCATATATCAAATAGTGTCAAAATTGACACAAAATAGTTTTTAAATCAAATATTATATTATTAATTGTTATTTTATTCCTAAAAATCTAAGGTTCGGCCAAATGACTTAGATAAGGATATATATATTAATAATAAACAATTTGGGGTTCTTTTGGCATGTTATAGTAAGTTTATTAACCATATAGTGAAAGAAAACAAAAAGACATGGTAAAAGTTAAATTATTTAACTTAGAGTTAACTCTAATTGATAAGGTTAAAATAATATCCTAAACTTGTCTAAATTCTATTGGTTGATAGGAGTTCGACCCATCCCCACTTTAGCTTCGAAATAAGACCCTTTGGAACCATTATAAACCGATTTTGACTTTAATATAAAATAATATTTTGAGATATTCCTAAGGTGCCCCTCTCCTCCCTTATAAAAGGACACCTCCTCCCCCTTCCTCCTCACACCAATTTTAGCACTCATGCTCGGCCAACCCCTGCCAAAATCTCTTCTCCACTTCCCTAGCAACATCCTAGAGGTTCTGGTCTTCCTCAAAGACCAATTCTAGTGCCCTAAGAGGAGGTCTCAAAGAGGCACTTCAAAGAAGAGGTAATTACTGTTACCAATTCTTTCATCTTTATTTCTTCTTCCACTTCTTCTTCTTAGGTTGTTTCATTATGAAGTAATAACATAAGTATCACTCATATACGGATATGTTATTATAAGTATGAAACAACCCTATTTCACCATCTATCCATCCTACGGAAAAAGAAATCACCGCGCGTGCGTACGTACGGAATACCGTCTCCACGCCGTGGTGTAATCTATTTTCCACCACCACCTTACATGGATGGGTATAATGGTGTAAATAATAACTATAAATAGTTATTACAACATCATATTGATTCTGATATATTGTATAATCCACTCCAATTCAATTCAATATTTATAGAAATGATATCATCGC
Source organism: Viscum album (assembly GCA_963277665.1). Classification (NCBI taxonomy): domain Eukaryota; kingdom Viridiplantae; phylum Streptophyta; class Magnoliopsida; order Santalales; family Viscaceae; genus Viscum; species Viscum album. The sequence continues at coordinate 2,428,393 of OY728140.1, forward strand.
TCGTGCGTACGTACGGAATACCGTCTCCACGACGCGATGAGATTCATTCTCCATGTTAACCATTTAAGAATGATAATAATGTATATATAAGAAATAATAATGAAATATATGACATTATAAAGCTACTGGATTTATGTATATATATACATATGTATGTCATCTACTTACTTCCATTTCAAGACAATAAGGAAAGGAAAACAGCGTTCATGCGTACGTACGGACTACCGTCTCCATGAACGGTGTTTTTCATTTTATTTATCTACCTATTATATATATATATATACTGAATATATGATATATAAATCATATTTTATATTCTGGAAGTAAGTAAATCATGATATAAGTAATAATGATGTCAAGAACAACAAGTCAAAACACCTACGATAAATGAAACGATTTTACCCAAAACGCTTCTTTAACATGGAGTTTACAAAAGAACGGGTAATATAATGTCATAAGTGAACCATATATGATATCATAAATATGATTATGTAATAAGTCAATAACATGATTTAAATCATTATACAGGAGGTTCGGACACTTACAAAGCAAGTCGGACCTAAGGTAAGGGAAATATCACAATCTCATTTTTATCCGAGATTGTTTATTCGTAAGTATTTACTGGGGTGTATTTTATCATCCACGTCCATGTTCCTTCAATATGTAATATTGTTTCCATCCACTTACAATAGTTTAAATCCAATTTTACCCTTCGGTGAGTTTTTAGTAAAGAATATGAAAGGAATCTTTTGTCGCTTTTTCATACGAGGTACTTTTTGACTTTTCCGACAAAAGTACGAGAAGAATGTTTTTTTAACTTAAACGGCACGAACGGATTTATACGGTTTTATAAAGCCTTATTTTCAAGAAGCTTCCTCCAAAAGATTTCATGACTATTTTTAATAAAATCTATTTCTTTTAAAATTGCATGATGTTTTGTGAAAAGAAATTGATTTTGAAGAAGAAAGGATATTTTCCTCAAGAATTCATTTCAAGTGTTTTATCAAAATTATTTTCCATCTAAGATAATAAAGGGTTCTGTTTCTATCGATATTTTTACATTGATTTGACTATGTTGTGATGGAATTATGTTTATGAATTCCTTTATCTTATATGAATGGTTTTATGATGTCATGTTGTTTTAAGAATCCCATTTTTATTACATGGGTTATGAAATGATGTATGATTTATGATTTTGTGGCACACATAAGAATGGTATCATTATGAGATGGGTGGGACCTATATCTCCCTCCAATGCATTGGGTAAAGATTTTATATCTCATGAGATAGACATGGCTGGAATGGTAGGTTATACCGGTTCAGTGAAGCAGGACTGAAATGAGGATTACTCGATTCAGAAAGGGACTTTGTCCACTAAGATAGTCTTGGCAATGAGTCTTGACTAACAAGAAATGATTCTCTATGATTATGTGTGTATGCCACAAAGTTTCATGTTTTAAGTTATGATTATTGGGATTACATTTCACTTCTATGATTTATCCCATGTTATGAAATTATGATCTCTTTTGCAGGTTAAGATTTCCAAAAGCTATGTTCTTATGTATATGATGTGATTGATATTTCTTTTGTTTACCCTTACTGAGCATTTGAGCTCACCCTTTTATGTTTTCTTTTACCCAGGACATAAAGAAAGGTTTTAGGTAAAAAAAAGGGATGACCTTTATGGGAGATATTGAAGAACTTTCACCACGATTAGAAGATTACGTTCCGAGTTTCCAAAGACACTAAACTATTACGATCCTTTAGTGTGTGTTTTTGTTATGTATTAAGTATTCCGCAAATGTAATGTAATGTCCATGTACGTCAGGATACGGGTCTCTACAGTTGGTATCAGAGGAAAGGTTTATTCAACCTTTGGAAACTAGGATGCGAAAACGTTAGTGAGATCCCTAGAGATATTTCTAAGGTATGTCTAGGGATGCCCCTAAGGATAAGTATACGTATAGGATATAGTTCTAGAACTATGGTAACGATATTAGATTAAACCAAAGATGATAGATATTTAAGTTACTCCCCCTTTATTATGATTTTTGCCTCTCACACTATTCTTTATTTGGGTTTTAGAATATGGCTGGAAACAAGATGATTCACGATAATGGAGGATATGATGGACAATGGAATGATATTCTTCATTAGCAACCAAATGAAATGGGATTTGGAAGTCCAAACATCATTATTATGCCGAATCAGCAATCTCATAATATGATCAATAAAGTAAAATTTGGTAAGTTTCCTGACTCGGCTAATAAGAGAAAGATGGAGTTTCGTGATGATCATAGAGGAAAGAAAGTTCAATTTCCCCTATGTAAATAATGTGGGAAGAGGCATCAAGGAGAATGTTTCAAGGGAACTGGAAGATGCTTTGGGTGTGGAAAAGAAGGACACAAAGCAAGTAAGTGCAAAGGAAAAGGGTCGGTTAACACCATGGATGAGGATAATGGTATTGCTACGACATCAAAAATGGCTAAGTGTTTTAAATGTGGAATGTATGGGCATTATGCAAACAAATGCCCTAAGGGAAAGACTCATGAAGAGAATCAGTATGGTCATATGGGTAGTATTTATGTGGATGATGACGAAGAGACTACAAATGATATGTGAGATGAAAGAATTTTTGAAGCTCGGTCAATGGTTTGAGAATGTAGTGGCATGATTACATGTTTATCATGTGTAATTTTGGAATAAAGAGACATCTATGGATTGTTACACTGTTGTCTTTCCTTGTGTTTTAAAAGTATATGATTAATGTTACCAGTATCCATGTAAGGTTATTCAGATATTTTTGGAATGTAGATGATATGCGCATAATGAAGGGATAAGGAGAAAATTAAATGTTTGATAGTATTCATGAGCTCATGATTGATATAAGGACTAAGTGATATCATGGTTTGAGTATATAGAATTTTGAGGATTTTGGTATATGGAAAGTATTAACTTTTAACTGCACTCATGTTTTCACTAAGGTATTCAAGAGAATACACGATTAAGGACTTTGAATGTTTGGAGTGTGACCAACAAAACATATCTTATGATATATGGGGATCGACGATGGTGTTAAATCTCTGGTAATTGTTTTCACTATATTATGAGAGTGGACTGTAGTATTATGGATAAGCCTAAAGATTAGAATGGATTATGTTGGACATAAGTTAGTATTGTTTAAGGATAGAAGATTTTCGATATTATTGATGGGATGTTATAGTAACGTAGTTTTAGAAAAAGGGACAACCTGCAGGACGGGCGACAGCCCATCGCTTCGGACAAGGCTGTAGGAATCGAACCCACAACCAAAGTGCGACTGGCCTTTATCGCCTACCACTGGCCTACAGGAAGTCCCTGTTTAGTAGAAACTAGTTTTATTATATTAAGCAGTATGATATATGAAGTATAAGTCCATTTTAGAAACCATATGTGATTAATCTCACTATAGATCGACTTATGTATATAATTTTTGCTAACCTTTTGTTTGAGACAGATGGAATGACCCGTCGTTCTATCACATGATCTGCTAACACTTCACGAATAACAAATCCAACATCATTTATTTAAGAGATGAAGTGGAAATTGTTCAAGGCACGAACAACAGTGAGATTGTACCAAAATAAAGTAAGTATTTATTCTAATTCAAATTTTCAACTTTAGGGAAATGATCTTGAAACCTAAAAATGTTGTCCTAGTGATCTTATACCTGATGAATCAGATGGTACCTTATATCATCACAAATCTATGGATTTTTGATTACTGGCTTTTCCATAGCCATGTTCTCTACCACTCTCCATCAGAACATGATGGTTAGATTTCTCTTCCATATCCATATTTTCACCTATGTGGAAACCCAATGATTAGTTTATTTGGGTAATCGTTACATTTCATACTTTAGTTTTTAAAGCCAAGTTTTGGTATTCCCTTTTACGATGTGGGTTTCTATTAAAGAAACTTTCGAATAGTAAACCATTTATAACCCCGACGAATTTCAAGGGCGAAATTCATTTTAAGGGGGGTAGAATGTAACAGCCCGAGATTTTATGAAAAATATTCTTTTTTATGTCTTGTATTATACGCTACACCAAAAGGAGCTTGCACAACACACATCCTTGACTTGACTTGCATTACACGCAATCGCGACCTTCCTCGATAGCGTGTGTACTACGCAATACCGAGTTTCACTAAACAACGATATGCTATAAAAATATTATTAAAACTAGCCGTTATGAATAGTAATAACCACTTTTTGAAATCCAGTAAATCTTATTTTTCAAAATGAACTTTATTTTTGGATTCGGAGTATCGAATTTAGCCTAAGGTGAAATTTTGGTACTTTTCGGATAACTTTCATATTCTGATGAATAGTGAAAATTACTAAATTATAATTAAAAACAACTTTTTTAATCGAAATAATTAATAGTGATAAATCATTAATTTGAGTGGTTTTAAAGTATATTTAGAATATATTTTTACAATTTAATACAATGTTGGTCATTGGATGTAGTTTCACATTTAAACTAGACATAAACAAGTGTCAATCTTTTGATAGATATTGTTTCTTAAAAACACGCTATTTGTTTTAACAGCGGGATTTAATTATAAAATTAATTAATGCAACTTTTATGTTATGAATTTGGTAAAATAGACTTCATTTTTGAATTCGGAATATGAAATATAGCTTGGGATGAAATTTTGGCATTGTTCTGAAAAACATCAATTTTTGATGAATAGTGAAACTACTAAGTGGTAGTTAAAAAAACTGAATTTTTCATAAAACTTAATTTTACCGCTTTTGTGAATGGAATTTCGAAAATCCGAGAGACACGGTTAATATTAAGGACTAAAATGTGGTTCAATGAGATGAAAATAATTTTTGGTGAATAGTAACTTTTTACTTTTTTTTACCGCGGTTAATAGTAAATAGGGTAACTAAGGGTAAATATGATATTAATATTACCCTAACACATGTCCTAATTCTATTGGACAAGTGTAATTCGACCAAAAACAAACTTAGGAATAAAATATGACCATTTAGGCCCACTTGGATTAGATTAGGACATTTATTATTAATTTATTTAAAGAAGGGATAAAATAGTTAAATTTAAAGTTTAATAAGTAAATCATTTTTAATATGGGGTTATACATAAGATAAGTTCGATTGTAAATATTAATTAGAAAGCTAAAAAGGTTTCCTACATGATGGTATTTTATTTGTAATTTTTAGACATCAAATAATTTAATTTATTTATGACACAAAGATGATGCAGTAATTATCTTATTAATGAAATATTGAAATAATTGATAATATAAATACCAAAATAAATGTAATTTAAGACTTTTTATGAATTCCACTAATTTTCTAGGTTACTATGATATATTAGTGTTGATTTAATCAACTTGGTTCGAACATATAATTCTGATATGACTATCACAAAAATCATATATCAAATAGTGTCAAAATTGACACAAAATAGTTTTTAAATCAAATATTATATTATTAATTGTTATTTTATTCCTAAAAATCTATGGTTCGGCCAAATGACTTAGATAAGGATATATATATTAATAATAAACAATTTGGGGTTCTTTTGGCATGTTATAGTAAGTTTATTAACCATATAGTGAAAGAAAACAAAAAGACATGGTAAAAGTTAAATTATTTAACTTAGAGTTAAATCTAATTGATAAGGTTAAAATAATATCCTAAACTTGTCTAAATTCTATTGGTTGATAGGAGTTCGACCCATCCCCACTTTAGCTTCGAAATAAGACCCTTTGGAACCATTATAAACCGATTTTGACTTTAATATAAAATAATATTTTGAGATATTCCTAAGGTGCCCCTCTCCTCCCTTATAAAAGGACACCTCCTCCCCCTTCCTCCTCACACCAATTTTAGCACTCAAGCTCGGCCAACCCCTGCCAAAATCTCTTCTCCACTTCCCTAGCAACATCCTAGAGGTTCTGGTCTTCCTCAAAGACCAATTCTAGTGCCCTAAGAGGAGGTCTCAAAGAGGCACTTCAAAGAAGAGGTAATTACCGTTACCAATTCTTTCATCTTTATTTCTTCTTCCACTTCTTCTTCTTAGGTTGTTTCATTATGAAGTAATAACATAAGTATCACTCATATACGGATATGTTATTATAAGTATGAAACAACCCAATTTCACCATCTATCCATCCTACGGAAAAAGAAATCACCGCGCGTGCGTACGTACGGAATACCGTCTCCACGCCGTGGTGTAATCTATTTTCCACCACCACCTTACATGGATGGGTATAATGGTGTAAAGAATAACTATAAATAGTTATTACAACATCATATTGATTCTGATATATTGTATAATCCACTCCAATTCAATTCAATATTTATAGAAATGATATCATCGCTCGTGCGTACGTACGGAATACCGTCTCCACGACGCGATGAGATTCATTCTCCATGTTAACCATTTAAGAATGATAATAATGTATATATAAGAAATAATAATGAAATATATGACATTATAAAGCTACTGGATTTATGTATATATATACATATGTATGTCATCTACTTACTTCCATTTCAAGACAATAAGGAAAGGAAAACAGCGTTCATGCGTACGTACGGACTACCGTCTCCATGAACGGTGTTTTTCATTTTATTTATCTACCTATTATATATATATATATACTGAATATATGATATATAAATCATATTTTATATTCTGGAAGTAAGTAAATCATGATATAAGTAATAATGATGTCAAGAACAACAAGTCAAAACACCTACGATAAATGAAACGATTTTACCCAAAACGCTTCTTTAACATGGAGTTTACAAAAGAACGGGTAATATAATGTCATAAGTGAACCATATATGATATCATAAATATGATTATGTAATAAGTCAATAACATGATTTAAATCATTATACAGGAGGTTCGGACACTTACAAAGCAAGTCGGACCTAAGGTAAGGGAAATATCACAATCTCATTTTTATCCGAGATTGTTTATTCGTAAGTATTTACTGGGGTGTATTTTATCATCCACGTCCATGTTCCTTCAATATGTAATATTGTTTCCATCCACTTACAATAGTTTAAATCCAATTTTACTCTTCGGTGAGTTTTTAGTAAAGAATATGAAAGGAATCTTTTGTCGCTTTTTCATACGAGGTACTTTTTGACTTTTCCGACAAAAGTACGAGAAGAATGTTTTTTTAACTTAAACGGCACGAACGGATTTATACGGTTTTATAAAGCCTTATTTTCAAGAAGCTTCCTCCAAAAGATTTCATGACTATTTTTAATAAAATCTCTTTCTTTTAAAATTGCATGATGTTTTGTGAAAAGAAATTGATTTTGAAGAAGAAAGGATATTTTCCTCAAGAATTCATTTCAAGTGTTTTATCAAAATTATTTTCCATCTAAGATAATAAAGGGTTCTGTTTCTATCGATATTTTTACATTGATTTGACTATGTTGTGATGGAATTATGTTTATGAATTCCTTTATCTTATATGAATGGTTTTATGATGTCATGTTGTTTTAAGAATCCCATTTTTATTACATGGGTTATGAAATGATGTATGATTTATGATTTTGTGGCACACATAAGAATGGTATCATTATGAGATGGGTGGGACCTATATCTCCCTCCAATGCATTGGGTAAAGATTTTATATCTCATGAGATAGACATGGCTGGAATGGTAGGTTATACCGGTTCAGTGAAGCAGGACTGAAATGAGGATTACTCGATTCAGAAAGGGACTTTGTCCACTAAGATAGTCTTGGCAATGAGTCTTGACTAACAAGAAATGATTCTCTATGATTATGTGTGTATGCCACAAAGTTTCATGTTTTAAGTTATGATTATTGGGATTACATTTCACTTCTATGATTTATCCCATGTTATGAAATTATGATCTCTTTTGCAGGTTAAGATTTCCAAAAGCTATGTTCTTATGTATATGATGTGATTGATATTTCTTTTGTTTACCCTTACTGAGCATTTGAGCTCACCCTTTTATGTTTTCTTTTACCCAGGACATAAAGAAAGGTTTTAGGTAAAAAAAAGGGATGACCTTTATGGGAGATATTGAAGAACTTTCACCACGATTAGAAGATTACGTTCCGAGTTTCCAAAGACACTAAACTATTACGATCCTTTAGTGTGTGTTTTTGTTATGTATTAAGTATTCCGCAAATGTAATGTAATGTCCATGTACGTCAGGATACGGGTCTCTACAGTTGGTATCAGAGGAAAGGTTTATTCAACCTTTGGAAACTAGGATGCGAAAACGTTAGTGAGATCCCTAGAGATATTTCTAAGGTATGTCTAGGGATGCCCCTAAGGATAAGTATACGTATAGGATATAGTTCTAGAACTATGGTAACGATATTAGATTAAACCAAAGATGATAGATATTTAAGTTACTCCCCCTTTATTATGATTTTTGCCTCTCACACTATTCTTTATTTGGGTTTTAGAATATGGCTGGAAACAAGATGATTCACGATAATGGAGGATATGATGGACAATGGAATGATATTCTTCATTAGCAACCAAATGAAATGGGATTTGGAAGTCCAAACATCATTATTATGCCGAATCAGCAATCTCATAATATGATCAATAAAGTAAAATTTGGTAAGTTTCCTGACTCGGCTAATAAGAGAAAGATGGAGTTTCGTGATGATCATAGAGGAAAGAAAGTTCAATTTCCCCTATGTAAATAATGTGGGAAGAGGCATCAAGGAGAATGTTTCAAGGGAACTGGAAGATGCTTTGGGTGTGGAAAAGAAGGACACAAAGCAAGTAAGTGCAAAGGAAAAGGGTCGGTTAACACCATGGATGAGGATAATGGTATTGCTACGACATCAAAAATGGCTAAGTGTTTTAAATGTGGAATGTATGGGCATTATGCAAACAAATGCCCTAAGGGAAAGACTCATGAAGAGAATCAGTATGGTCATATGGGTAGTATTTATGTGGATGATGACGAAGAGACTACAAATGATATGTGAGATGAAAGAATTTTTGAAGCTCGGTCAATGGTTTGAGAATGTAGTGGCATGATTACATGTTTATCATGTGTAATTTTGGAATAAAGAGACATCTATGGATTGTTACACTGTTGTCTTTCCTTGTGTTTTAAAAGTATATGATTAATGTTACCAGTATCCATGTAAGGTTATTCAGATATTTTTGGAATGTAGATGATATGCGCATAATGAAGGGATAAGGAGAAAATTAAATGTTTGATAGTATTCATGAGCTCATGATTGATATAAGGACTAAGTGATATCATGGTTTGAGTATATAGAATTTTGAGGATTTTGGTATATGGAAAGTATTAACTTTTAACTGCACTCATGTTTTCACTAAGGTATTCAAGAGAATACACGATTAAGGACTTTGAATGTTTGGAGTGTGACCAACAAAACATATCTTATGATATATGGGGATCGACGATGGTGTTAAATCTCTGGTAATTGTTTTCACTATATTATGAGAGTGGACTGTAGTATTATGGATAAGCCTAAAGATTAGAATGGATTATGTTGGACATAAGTTAGTATTGTTTAAGGATAGAAGATTTTCGATATTATTGATGGGATGTTATAGTAACGTAGTTTTAGAAAAAGGGACAACCTGCAGGACGGGCGACAGCCCATCGCTTCGGACAAGGCTGTAGGAATCGAACCCACAACCAAAGTGCGACTGGCCTTTATCGCCTACCACTGGCCTACAGGAAGTCCCTGTTTAGTAGAAACTAGTTTTATTATATTAAGCAGTATGATATATGAAGTATAAGTCCATTTTAGAAACCATATGTGATTAATCTCACTATAGATCGACTTATGTATATAATTTTTGCTAACCTTTTGTTTGAGACAGATGGAATGACCCGTCGTTCTATCACATGATCTGCTAACACTTCACGAATAACAAATCCAACATCATTTATTTAAGAGATGAAGTGGAAATTGTTCAAGGCACGAACAACAGTGAGATTGTACCAAAATAAAGTAAGTATTTATTCTAATTCAAATTTTCAACTTTAGGGAAATGATCTTGAAACCTAAAAATGTTGTCCTAGTGATCTTATACCTGATGAATCAGATGGTACCTTATATCATCACAAATCTATGGATTTTTGATTACTGGCTTTTCCATAGCCATGTTCTCTACCACTCTCCATCAGAACATGATGGTTAGATTTCTCTTCCATATCCATATTTTCACCTATGTGGAAACCCAATGATTAGTTTATTTGGGTAATCGTTACATTTCATACTTTAGTTTTTAAAGCCAAGTTTTGGTATTCCCTTTTACGATGTGGGTTTCTATTAAAGAAACTTTCGAATAGTAAACCATTTATAACCCCGACGAATTTCGAGGGCGAAATTCATTTTAAGGGGGGTAGAATGTAACAGCCCGAGATTTTATGAAAAATATTCTTTTTTATGTCTTGTATTATACGCTACACCAAAAGGAGCTTGCACAACACACATCCTTGACTTGACTTGCATTACACGCAATCGCGACCTTCCTCGATAGCGTGTGTACTACGCAATACCGAGTTTCACTAAACAACGATATGCTATAAAAATATTATTAAAACTAGCCGTTATGAATAGTAATAACCACTTTTTGAAATCCAGTAAATCTTATTTTTCAAAATGAACTTTATTTTTGGATTCGGAGTATCGAATTTAGCCTAAGGTGAAATTTTGGTACTTTTCGGATAACTTTCATATTCTGATGAATAGTGAAAATTACTAAATTATAATTAAAAACAACTTTTTTAATCGAAATAATTAATAGTGATAAATCATTAATTTGAGTGGTTTTAAAGTATATTTATAATATATTTTTACAATTTAATACAATGTTGGTCATTGGATGTAGTTTCACATTTAAACTAGACATAAACAAGTGTCAATCTTTTGATAGATATTGTTTCTTAAAAACACGCTATTTGTTTTAACAGCGGGATTTAATTATAAAATTAATTAATGCAACTTTTATGTTATGAATTTGGTAAAATAGACTTCATTTTTGAATTCGGAATATGAAATATAGCTTGGGATGAAATTTTGGCATTGTTCTGAAAAACATCAATTTTTGATGAATAGTGAAACTACTAAGTGGTAGTTAAAAAAACTGAATTTTTCATAAAACTTAATTTTACCGCTTTTGTGAATGGAATTTCGAAAATCCGAGAGACACGGTTAATATTAAGGACTAAAATGTGGTTCAATGAGATGAAAATAATTTTTGGTGAATAGTAACTTTTTACTTTTTTTTACCGCGGTTAATAGTAAATAGGGTAACTAAGGGTAAATATGATATTAATATTACCCTAACACATGTCCTAATTCTATTGGACAAGTGTAATTCGACCAAAAACAAACTTAGGAATAAAATATGACCATTTAGGCCCACTTGGATTAGATTAGGACATTTATTATTAATTTATTTAAAGAAGGGATAAAATAGTTAAATTTAAAGTTTAATAAGTAAATCATTTTTAATATGGGTTTATACATAAGATAAGTTCGATTGTAAATATTCATTAGAAAGATAAAACGATTTCCTACATGATGGTATTTTATTTGTAATTTTTAGACATCAAATAATTTAATTTATTTATGACACAAAGATGATGCAGTAATTATCTTATTAATGAAATATTGACATAATTGATAATATAAATACCAAAATAAATGTAATTTAAGACTTTTTATGAATTCCACTAATTTTCTAGGTTACTATGATATATTAGTGTTGATTTAATCAACTTGGTTCGAACATATAATTCTTATATGACTATCACAAAAATCATATATCAAATAGTGTCAAAATTGACACAAAATAGTTTTTAAATCAAATATTATATTATTAATTGTTATTTTATTCCTAAAAATCTAAGGTTCGGCCAAATGACTTAGATAAGGATATATATATTAATAATAAACAATTTGGGGTTCTTTTGGCATGTTATAGTAAGTTTATTAACCATATAGTGAAAGAAAACAAAAAGACATGGTAAAAGTTAAATTATTTAACTTAGAGTTAAATCTAATTGATAAGGTTAAAATAATATCCTAAACTTGTCTAAATTCTATTGGTTGATAGGATTTCGACCCATCCCCACTTTAGCTTCGAAATAAGACCCTTTGGAACCATTATAAACCGATTTTGACTTTAATATAAAATAATATTTTGAGATATTCCTAAGGTGCCCCTCTCCTCCCTTATAAAAGGACACCTCCTCCCCCTTCCTCCTCACACCAATTTGAGCACTCAAGCTCGGCCAACCCCTACCAAAATCTCTTCTCCACTTCCCTAGCAACATCCTAGAGGTTCTGGTCTTCCTCAAAGACCAATTCTAGTGCCCTAAGAGGAGGTCTCAAAGAGGCACTTCAAAGAAGAGGTAATTACCGTTACCAATTCTTTCATCTTTATTTCTTCTTCCACTTCTTCTTCTTAGGTTGTTTCATTATGAAGTAATAACATCAGTATCACTCATATACTGATATGTTATTATAAGTATGAAACAACCCTATTTCACCATCTATCCATCCTACGGAAAAAGAAATCACCGCGCGTGCGTACGTACGGAATACCGTCTCCACGCCGTGGTGTAATCTATTTTCCACCACCACCTTACATGGATGGGTATAATGGTGTAAAGAATAACTATACATAGTTATTACAACATCATATTGATTCTGATATATTGTATAATCCACTCCAATTCAATTCAATATTTATAGAAATGATATCATCGCTCGTGCGTACGTACGGAATACCGTCTCCACGACGCGATGAGATTCATTCTCCATGTTAACCATTTAAGAATGATTATAATGTATATATAAGAAATAATAATGAAATATATGACATTATAAAGCTACTGGATTTATGTATATATATACATATGTATGTCATCTACTTACTTCCATTTCAAGACAATAAGGAAAGGAAAACAGCGTTCATGCGTACGTACGGACTACCGTCTCCATGAACGGTGTTTTTCATTTTATTTATCTACCTATTATATATATATATACTGAATATATGATATATAAATCATATTTTATATTCTTGAAGTAAGTAAATCATGATATAAGTAATAATGATGTCAAGAACAACAAGTCAAAACACCTACGATAAATGAAACGATTTTACCCAAAACGCTTCTTTAACATGGAGTTTACAAAAGAACGGGTAATATAATGTCATAAGTGAACCATATATGATATCATAAATATGATTATTTAATAAGTCAATAACATGATTTAAATCATTATACAGGAGGTTCGGACACTTACAAAGCAAGTCGGACCTAAGGTAAGGGAAATATCACAATCTCATTTTTATCCGAGATTGTTTATTCGTAAGTATTTACTGGGGTGTATTTTATCATCCACGTCCATGTTCCTTCAATATGTAATATTGTTTCCATCCACTTACAATAGTTTAAATCCAATTTTACTCTTCGGTGAGTTTTTAGTAAAGAATATGAAAGGAATCTTTTGTCGCTTTTTCATACGAGGTACTTTTTGACTTTTCCGACAAAAGTACGAGAAGAATGTTTTTTTTAACTTAAACGGCACGAACGGATTTATACGGTTTTATAAAGCCTTATTTTCAAGAAGCTTCCTCCAAAAGATTTCATGACTATTTTTAATAAAATCTCTTTCTTTTAAAATTGCATGATGTTTTGTGAAAAGAAATTGATTTTGAAGAAGAAAGGATATTTTCCTCAAGAATTCATTTCAAGTGTTTTATCAAAATTATTTTCCATCTAAGATAATAAAGGGTTCTGTTTCTATCGATATTTTTACATTGATTTGACTATGTTGTGATGGAATTATGTTTATGAATTCCTTTATCTTATATGAATGGTTTTATGATGTCATGTTGTTTTAAGAATCCCATTTTTATTACATGGGTTATGAAATGATGTATGATTTATGATTTTGTGGCACACATAAGAATGGTATCATTATGAGATGGGTGGGACCTATATCTCCCTCCAATGCATTGGGTAAAGATTTTATATCTCATGAGATAGACATGGCTGGAATGGTAGGTTATACCGGTTCAGTGAAGCAGGACTGAAACGAGGATTACTCGATTCAGAAAGGGACTTTGTCCACTAAGATAGTCTTGGAAATGAGTCTTGACTAACAAGAAATGATTCTCTATGATTATGTGTGTATGCCAAAAAGTTTCATGTTTTAAGTTATGATTATTGGGATTACATTTCACTTCTATGATTTATCCCATGTTATGAAATTATGATCTCTTTTGCAGGTTAAGATTTCCAAAAGCTATGTTCTTATGTATATGATGTGATTGATATTTCTTTTGTTTACCCTTAATGAGCATTTGAGCTCACCCTTTTATGTTTTCTTTTCCCCAGGACATAAAGAAAGGTTTTAGGTAAAAAAAAAGGGATGACCTTTATGGGAGATATTGAAGAACTTTCACCACGATTAGAAGATTACGTTCCGAGTTTCCAAAGACACTAAACTATTACGATCCTTTAGTGTGTGTTTTTGTTATGTATTAAGTATTCCGAAAATGTAATGTAATGTCCATGTACGTCAGGATACGGGTCTCTACATGGTTTGTGCCTTATCGTTTAAAGTCTTTGAGTTTTATGTGCAAATTCCACCAATACCCATGAATAGAGTATTGCATGCTTACCTTTTTTCACTTGTTGTTTTCCTGCATTGATTGTATGCTTGTGTAGAGGAAAATTAATCAATTTAGAAGATATTTTGTTATTCTAGGACGTTTTTCCATTCTTTTTTCTATTTACGACCTTTGGGTTTTGTTTGCCTTTGGCTGTTACACCTTTTTCCATGCCTTGTGACTATAGGATGGAGTGAAATACATAACATGATTGTTGTCCTGTAGAATGTTAGCCATGTAGCTCTATAGGTGTACTTTGGTTATCCAAGTAGCTCTCTTGGTGTACATTGGTCTTATAGCTTTATCAGGCACTGACAGGCACAGGGCTATGAGAACCTGGTGCTATAGACTATAAGGTATAGACCGAGTGAGCATCCCAGAGAGTCCTTGACATTATAGACTACAGTAGGGTAGACCGAGTGAGATTCCCTTGTGAATCATAGACATTATAGGCCACAGGGGATAGACCGATTGATCTTCCTAGAGTGCCTTCAGATATTATAGACTACAGGATGGTAGACCGAGTGAGCTTCCTTAGAGAGTCTTAACTTGTTTTATTTATCTTTAAGAACCTTCCCAGGCGAGAGGAGGAATTGACCGAGTGAGCTTCCTCAGAGAGTCTGTGGTATACTTGAGGATACAAGAGGAATTGACCGAGATAGCTTCCTCATAGAGTCTCTAGACCTTGTGGATAAGAGGGTTAGACCGTGTGATCTTCCTTAGAGAGTCCCTGACTACCCTAGACTATAAGGGGAATTGACTGAGTGAGCTTCCCCAGAGAGTCTCATAAATTCGTATGACCAAGCCAGAGGGGTTAGGCTGAGTGAACTGCCCAGAGTTTTGTGGTACTTCTTGGTTAGGATGAGAGGGGATGGTTGTGGGTACTTCCTAGAGGGTTTCCTATTTGTGTTAGCTGATTTGCTTCACTGTCGCTGTTGTTTGTGGGTTGATTGCTGTTGTGTATCATCCTGTTTACTGCCTGCTGTTTTATTGTTGTTGTTCACTGCTTACTGTATTTTTACCTGCCATATACTCACTGACTATCATGCACATATCTTCAAGTGAATGCCTACTGGTATTTAGTATCCCACCCTGTTTGGGTCATGCTTTTGGGGCCAAACAGACTATGTTGTTGCAGGTATAGAAAAGGTAAAGCGCCCTTCGACTTCTGGTACTTGATTGCTTGGGGTAGGAGAACAAGGGACTAATATTTGGCTTGTGATGCTGAGGAGCTGTTTTTCTTTTCTTTTGTACTTGTTTTGGTACTATGGTGTTTTCCATCATTGTGAATTGTTTGGCTGCTTTCCTAGACATATGTATCATGCATCATTTCATATATACATGTGTGCTCCAATTGTTTGTTGGTTTAGTCTTCCGCTGTTTATTATTGTTGGATATTTACTGCTTTTTCTTTTGTGCACATGTTTACTACCACTGTGTACTCTACTAATGAGGGCCTAGTTTCCCTACTATCACACCAAAGGCCCTCGCTGCTAGTCGGCAGCCTCTGGCGTTCCGGGAAATGTGCTTGAGGCCATGTGACCAACCGGGTACGGGGCACCTCTAGGTGGCTTCTGAAACCGGGACACTACAAAGTGGTATCAGATGAGTTATTTTCTCTTGATTTACTATTTTGAGCCTTTATCCAGGGATATGACGGATTTGATACTTGGTGTTAAGCTGTGCTCGGGAGTAGCTAACTCGTGTACAGGGAAAAGTCATACTGCCTTGTTACTGCAATTTTCTGGTTTTGAGATTTTATTATTGATATGATTTCACCTAGAGTGATTCAAATGACTTTTGTTGTTATTATTGTTTGACTATTGTGGTTCTATTTCTGTCGCAAACCGACGAGACGAGGGTATTCCAAATCATGCATCATATGGGCACATGTAGAAATCGCATGCCATGCATTCTTGCCATGCCATCTAGGGTGAATTAGAGATTGCATGTTGTTGTGATAGACATGGTGTAGATTATGCATGTTGTTGTGATAGATGCTTGATAGAATCCCTACTGTTATGTTAGAGGATTGTTTGTATTATGCCTTGCTTAAATGTACGCCAAATTTTGTCTCTTGAGTTGTTATGGTCCCTCTTGAATCAGAAATTGGTGGACCATTGTCCTGTTATCCCTTGTATATGACTATAGGAGATGCCACGCATTGATTCATGGGGAGTATGGGACCTCACGGGTCAGAATTTGGCACCAACTTGCTTTGTTTTCTGTGTTTTCTAGGCCTCTGTGCAGTTTCTGAGCTACTTCCCAAAAAAACCCAGAATATGCGGTGTGTAATTTTTTGATACACGCTATGTAGTTCTTAGGTCATGTCACTGACCATGTGAGCACAAACATAGTGTCGTGAAAATAACTTCAGGAACAGGCCGTGTACGGTAGGTGCATGCCGTGTAGTTTAGAGCCATGTACTCGGCCGTGTTAGTAACAACACGGGTCGGGGAAGCTCGAGTAGAACATGCCATGTTGGTAAAGAACACACCATGTAGTTTTGTCCCAGGTACCCGGTCGTGTCATGAACAACACAGGTCGGTGTTATCTTCTCCTATACACACTGTGTTTGTTCAGAACACACCGTGTAAGGGCAGCCCTGTAGAAGACCGTGTAACTAATAACATGGGCTGTCGAGACCTTGTCTAGTACACGCCGTGTCCCTAGGGAACACGCTGTGTAGTTTGGGGTTAGATTCAAACGTGTTGGTTAGCCATGTAAGGAGACTCAGGCAGGGGTTTAGAGTTTAAGTACACGTCGTGTATAGGGATAACACACCGTGTAGTTTGGGGTATTACACAACCAGTAGTGGTAGGAGTACACGATCATGTTAATGGTTTTAACGGACACGCCATGTAGTTTTAATAAACATCGTGTAGTCATGTTTTGTAAAACTTAATGTTCTTCCCACTATTTTAGTTTTTACTCCTATGTTTTCAGTCTTTGTTAATCCTGATCTAAGGTGTGCTTTTGATCTTTCAGAGCTATGCCTCCGAGACGTCCTCCGGTCGTATGTCAGTTGTAGGATGGTGACCAGACACCGGATATGGCCAATCAGAGACCTCCTGTTGATCCTCCTCTTGATCCTCCTATTGTGCCAGCCTTGGAACTAGTAGTTATACCTGTCGCAGGCACTGATGCACATTTCAGGGAGGGATTCCTGAGGATGATGCAGACTTTTCAGGGAGTGCCGCCTCCAGCCCCGTCGATGGCTGAGTTGACATGGGTTTTCTTGTAGAATAATCCTCCTACTTTCCCAGGGGATGGAGTACCCCAGGCTGTAGAGTCATAGTATGAGGCCACCCTAAATATCTTCGAGCATCTTGAGATACCCACAGAGAAGAGGGTAAAGTCGGCCACCTATATGCTCCGGGACACCGCTAAGAGGTGTTGGGAGGTGATCTAATAGTCAGGGCACCAACAGGGTATGTCATGGGATGGGTTTCGATGCACCTTCAATGAATACTTCTATCCGGAGACCCTGAGGGCCGATCGAGCCCGGTAGATTATGAGTCTGCACCAGGGCACTCTTTTTGTCATGGAGTACTCATCCCGTTTTACTGAGCTGCATCAATTCACACCGATCCCAACAGGTGATGAGTTGTTCCTTGGTAGGAAGTTTGAGGATGATCTCAGGCATGAGATACGCTCCCAGGTGAATATCCAGTTGAATGATATATCCTCCATCTTCAACTAGGCGCTGATTACTAAGTGAAATCTGAGGGATTCTGGAGCAGTGAGCCAGGGCGGTTCGACATCCAGAGCTGGTGTTCCTTCTACGGACAGTAGGAAGCGTCACAAAGAGTCTTCTCGAGGAGATCAAGATTCACGGGATGCGTCTTCTGGTATCCAGTTTGTATGATACTAGGGCGGTAGGAGTGGGAATACTAGGCCTCAGTGCCTAAGAGATCCGATGGAGTGATGATCTTGCGGAAAGATGGGCCATCTTCAGCATTTTGGTCAGATCGTCTCACCTTCAGCTGGTGGTAGGGGTTCCTCTATGACCCAGCATTCTGGAGATGCTTTGACAGTTTCTCCCCAGTCTAGGAACTGGAGTTATTCAGGCCGTTTGGGCCGAGGTGGAGGTCACAGCCATGGTGGTCAGTCACCAGGTCATCAGCGACAGCATAGTGAATCAGCTAAGAGTGGTCATCCAGGGGCGCAGGGCCGCGGTGCATGCCAGTCCTTCACTGTGGAGCAGACCTATCAGGAGCAGGATCCCGTCCCTTCTATAGTTAAAGGTATGATCTTAGTAGCCTCAGTTTTATCTTCGGCTCTTTTCGATACTGGTGCATCACATAGTTTCATCTCTGTTGTTGTCGTACAGAGCCTTGGGCTCTGTATCTTTTCATCTGCCGACATGTTGACCCTTGATACATCATTGAGAATGAGGATATCTAGCGTACATCAGTTCAAAGAGTGCCCTCTTCTGGTTGCATGGTGTATATTCTTATGGGACCTCTATGTCCTAGAGATGACAGGCTATGACTTTATTCTCGGTATGGACTAGTTGGTTCCATTCTAGACAGTCGTCGATTGCTATCTTCGCAGGGTGAGTTTTGTATCACCAAAGGTTAGATCTTTCCTTCATAGAGGCGAGTGGGATGTCCAGGGGGGTAGAGTTGGACCAGAGTATCATGGTCTTGGGGAAGTTACAACCCAGATTGCCAATCTTTATCTGGATGACCAAGGGACTTCACAGTTAGAATTTCCCCCAGTGGTGGATTGTTTGAGGTATGTCTTCCCAGAGGACTTTTCTGGTTTACCTCCGGAGCCTGAGGTAGACTTCTCTATTGAGATCATTCCAGGAGCGGCACCGGTATCCATTCCTCCTTATAGGATGGCTACAACTGAGTTGTAGGAGCTCGAGAAACAGCTGGAGGAGTTGCAAGAAAAGGGTTTCATCTAACCCAGTACTTCTCCTTGGGGTTTGCCTATCCTTTTTATGAATAATTTAGACGATACCCTTTGACTTTTTGTGGATTATTGGAAGCTGAACCAGTTGACGGTCAAGAACCGATATCCCTTGCTGAGGATAGATGACCTCTTTGATCAGCTTTGAGGATCCCGGGTGTTCTCAAAGATAGATTTGAGGTCCAGTTATCATCAATTGCACGTTAGACCATTAGATATACCTCTTACAGCCTTCAGGAGCAGGTATGGTCTATACGAGTATACAGTTATGATGTTCGATCTCATGAACGCGCCTGCAGTTTTCATGGCACTGATGAACCGAGTGTTCCATCCGTACTTGGACTCCTTCATTGTGGTCTTCGTGGATGATATCTTGGTGTACTATCACACTCAACACGACCATGCCTCAAATCTTGAGATCATTCTGAGTACACTGAGAGAGCATCGGCTGTACACTAATCTCTCGAAATGCCACTTTTAGATGGATCAGATTCACTTCTTGGGTCACGTCATCACAGAGGCTGGAGTATCTGTGGACCCAGAGAAAGTGAGAGCTGTAGTTTCCTGGGAGCAGCCGAAGAATGTCATTGAGGTACAGAGTTTCCTAGGGTTGGCAGGATACTACAGACGCTTCATTCAGGAATTCTCGTGCCTAGTAGCACCGTTGACAGGTCTAGCCAAGAAAGGTGTGAAGTTTTTATGGTAAGATTCTTGTGAGTCATCCTTCTAGGAGCTGAAGGGGAGGTTGATGTCAGAACTGATACTAGTTTTTCCAAAGACGGGAAATTGCTACACTGTTTACTGTGATGCTTCAGGTATCGGGCTGGGATCTGTGCTTATGCAGAGAGATGGAGTCATTGCGTATGGGCCTCGAAAGTTGAGTCCACATGAGAGGAATTACCATACACATGATTTAGAGTTGGAATCTGTTGTTCATGCCTTACGTTGTTGGAGACACTACCTTCTGGGAGAGCACATTGTGGTTTTCACCGACCACAAGAGTGTCAAGTATATCTTAACTCAGAGTTATCTGAATCTGATACAACGTAGGTGGGTCGAGTATCTTAAGTACTTTGACTTCAAACTCGCCTATACGTCGGGAAAGGGTAATGTAGTGGCAGATGCATTGAGCAGAAGAACTCAGATTCAGGGAGTTCAGGAGGCCAGCAGTGAGTGGCATCTTATGGCTCTGTTCTCTGAGATGCAATTGGAAGTGCACAACAGGGAGGGATAGACTATCCAATATTATGTAGTTATTACCTCTAGACTTCTTGATCAGGTACGGATGAGGTAGCTATCAGATTCGGAGGCCTTAGTCATGCAGGAGAGTGTGTCATGAGGGGACTCTCTTCTTGGATGGATAGTGGGCGAGGATGAGATCTTTCCTTTCCAGGGACGCGTATGGGTGCCAACAGACATACGTGAGGAGGTGATGCAGGATTTTCATTCCTCAGTTTGGGAAGTTCATCCTGGCGTCACCAAAATGTATCGTGATCTACACCGCCAGTACTGGTGGCCAAGTATGAAGAAAGATGTTGCTGGTTTTTTCATGAGATGTCTACTTGTCCGCAGTTGAAAGCAGAGCATCAGCGACCAGCATGGCTTTTACAGCAGTTACCCATTCTCGAGTGGAAGTGGAATGATTTTGCGATGGACTTCGTGACCGGGTTGTCGAGATCACCTCGGGGGAACAATGTTGTTTGGGTTGTCATCGATAGGCTCATGAAGGTTCTCACTTATTTCCAATCAAAGAGACCTTTAGTGTTGATGATCTGGGACGGCTGTACATCTGAGATATTGTACGTATACATGGAGTTCCACACTCCATTGTTTCAGACAGGGATGCGCACTTTACTTATCAGTTCTGGCATGGACTTCAAATGTCTTTGAGTATATGGGTACTTTTGAGTACAACAAACCATCCCCAGACAGATGTCCTGTCCGAGTGCACGATCCAGGTGCTTGAGGATATGCTCTTATATTGCATTCAAGACTTCGGAGGTTCTTGGGAGAAGCATATTCCTCTTGTGGAGTTCTCCTACAACAATAGTTTTCAGGAGACCATTCAGATAGAACCTTAAGAGGCTTTGTACGGTAGGCCATGCAGATCACCCTTATGCTGGATGGAGGCAGGATAAGAAGCTCTGCTGGGACCTCGTCATGTTCAGGAGACCTCAGAGTAGATAGAGTTGATTTATAAGAGGATGGCTACAGCACAGTCTAGATAGAAGTCTTATGCTGATCAGCGGAGGTGACCTCTAGAGTTCAAGGTTAGAAATCAGGTTTTCCTGTGTGTCGCACCGAGGTTGGGACACAAGAGGATTCAAAGACAGGGTAAACTTTCACCGTGGTACGTCGGGCCGTTTGAGGTTTCCGAGGGAGTTGGCCCGGTTTCCTATCGGTTGCAGTTACCTCAGTGGTACCGGCCCATGCACAACGTCTTCCACATATCTCAGCTCTGACGTTACTTTTCAGACCCGTCACATGTCTTTCAGCCCGAGGAGGTTGATCTCGAAGCGGATGCATCGTTTGAGGAGCATCCCATCCAGATTTTCTATCGCAGTATGAAGGTTCTCCATGGGAATTCTTTTCCTTTATTATGGGTGATTTAGCAGCATGGGCGAGTACAGGATGAGGCCTAAGAGAGGGAGGCTGATGTACGATAGCAGTGGCTGGAGCTGTTTGGGGTTTCTTCTTCTACGCCTCTCTAGGGAAATTTGGTGAAGAATTTATTTAAGGGGGGATGTTTGTATGAACCGAGATGTTTGTTTTCAGGTGTGCCTTACTTTTTTTGGTGTTTTTGAGAAAAATGGTGTTTCTGGAAATTTTTGAAGTACACGTCGTGTACTTTCTGAGTACACACTGTGTACTCTTTTTCTGCTCGAAGCCATGTGCTGGCCATGCCCGAGCCACACACACGGTGTGTAGGGGTGATGTGGAGGCCGAATTAAGCAGAGTACGGAAAAACCTAGTAAACGTCGTGTACTCTAAAAGTAAACGTCGTGTACTTTCTTTATTTATTAAACAGACCGGGGTCGTGTCTGATCACTATAAACTTATTCATCTACATCTGGTTTGACCGAGAGACGTCGTATGGCCATGAAAAATCTCCGAATTCTCGAGCCTTCATCTGTTGGCTGGTTCGACCATCGTCGATTGCATTGGAACCACAACGGTTAGTTCTTCTTTCTTCATGAGTTTCATTCCTTGATTCTTCCTCTTTCTCATGTTATCATAGTTTGAGCATTTTGGATGTTTTCTTAGATCTACAACATTGAATGGAGAATTAGTTTTAATGGTTCAAGTATATCGATCTCCTAGGGTCGAGGTAGGTGGTTTGTGCCTTACTGTTCAAAGACTTTGAGTTTTATGTGCAAATTCCACCAATACCCATGAACGGGGTATTGCGTGCTTACCTTTTTTCCCTTGTTTTTTCCCATCCTTTCTTGAATACTTGTTTAGAGTAAAATTAATCATGTTAGAGGATATTTTGTTGTTCTTAGATGTTTTTCCATTCTTTGTTCTGTTTACGACCTTTGGGTTTCGTTTGCCATTGGCTGTTACATCTTTTTCCATGCCTTGTGACTATAGGATGGAGTAAAATCCATAACATGCCTATTGTCTTATAGAATGTTAGCCAAGTAGCTCTATAGGTGTACTTTGGTTAGCCAAGTATCTCTCTAGGTGTACTTTGGTCTTATAGATTTATCAGGCACTGACTGGCATGAGGCTGTGAGAACCTGGTGATATAGACTATAAGGGATAGACCGAGAGAGCTTCTCAGAGAGTCCTTGACATTATAGACTACATGAGGGTAGACTGAGTGAGCTTCCTCAGTGAGTCTTAGACATTATAGGCCATAGGGGATAGACTGAGCGAGCTTCCCAGAGTGCCTTCAGATATTATAGACTACAGGAGTGTAGATCGATTGAGATTCCTCGAAGAGTCTTACCTTGTTTTATTTCTCTTTAAGAACCTTCCCAGGCTAGAGGAGGAATTGACCGAGGGAGATTCCTCAGAGAGTCTGTGGTATACCTGAGGCTATAGGAAGAATTAACCGAGATAGCTTCCTCAGAGAGTCTTTAGACCTTGGGGATAAGAGGGTTAGACCTCATGATCTTCCTGAGAGAGTCCCTGACTAACCTCGAATATAAGGGGAATTGACCAAGTGAGCTTCCCAAGAGAGTCTTATAAATTCATATGACCAAGCCAGAGGGGTTAGGCTGAGTGCACTGCCTAGAGGGTTTTCGTACTTCTTGGTTAAGACATGAGGGGATGGTTGCAGGTACTTTCCTGGGCGTTTCATGTTTTTGTTATCCGGTTTGCTTCACTGCCGATGTTGTTTGTGGGTTGATTGTTGTTGTGTATCATCCTGTTTACTATCTGCTGCTTTGCTGTTGTTGTTTAATGCTTACTGTATTTTTACCTACCATATAATCACTGACTGTTCCACAGAGATCTTCGGGTGAATGCCTACTATGATTTAGTCTCACACCCTATTTGGGTCATTCTTCTGGGCCCAAACAGACTATGTTTTTGCAGGTATAGACAAGGGCAAGCGCCCTTCGACTTCTGGTACTTGATTGCTTGGATTAGGAGAGCAAGGGACCAAGTTTTGGCTTGTGATGTTGAGGAGCTGTTTTTATTCTCTTTTGTACTTGTTTTGGTACTGTGGTGTTTTCCAGCATTGTGAATTGTTTGGATGCTTTCTTAGACATATGTATCATGCATCATTTCATATATACACGTGTGCTCCAGTTGTTTATTGGTTTATTCTTCCGCTTTTTATTATTGTTGGATATTTAATGCTTCTGCTATTGTACGCATGTTTACTACCATTTTGTACTCTACCAATGAGGTCATAGTTTCCCTAATATCACATACAAGGCCCTCGCTGCTAGTCGGCAGCCTCTGGCATTCGGGGAAATGCGCTTGGGGCCATGTGACCAATCGGGTACGGGGCGCCTCTGGGTGGCTTCCGAAACCGGGACGTTACAGTAGTCAACCCTTGTTGTAGACTATGTTAATTCAACCCAAAACAATGAATTCCTAGATAATTGAAAGCACCCCAAATAGGATTGGTCAAGAAAATTGAACTATGGTTTGATTCTAACCGAAGTAATGAAATGGTACACCAACTTAATATTAAATTGAAGGATTTTATCCATTATGTGTAAATTTCCACTTATTATCTTTTCACATGATTTTTAATATTAAGTGGGTTATACTTAAGTGATTAACCATGTATAGATAATATTTATGAATAATCCATTTTTATTTTAGTTCCATCTTGTATACTTTTTAATTCATTAATTATGTGATCTAGTCAAACATCCATAATGAATTACCATACAAATGACAGAAATAAAATGAAGGGTGTGATCATGATCTGTACTATTGGTTAGTTTATCTAGTGGTTAATAAACTAACCCAGACCTACGAGAGAAACACCTTGAACCATTTAAGGTTCTTGTTTACATCTTTCCACCTATCAACCTTTGTATCTCCTTCGATTGGTTTTACCTCAGCTCCTAACATGAACCACTTCTTATAGCTTAGGAGCTCCATCCATTACATATGCTTTTAAATTGCATGTAGGTGAGTGTTAAAAGGGGGTTTACATAAAATAAACCATTGGAATGAAATCCCTACATATTAATGAGGAGAAGTCAGGTAGGCCAACAATTTTAATTTAATAAATAAATTAAAAGGGAACCAATCAAATACAAAGTTATTTTCCAGCTCATGTTCATCCACATACATGCAATGAATTATACATTTAATAAAACTATAATTCAATTCATTAATAGTTATTATTAAGATAAATTATTCTTGAATCAATTAATCATTGTTTTTAATTAATCAATCCTTTTTATATTAATCCTTTTCGGAATTTCCTTGAGATTCTCATCCATAAAATTCTACATAACATGTATCTTGTAAGAAACCCAATGAATACTTCTCCAAAACATCCCAGCATGTATTTATACTTGTATTCACTTTATTCATTATGACATGATTCATACATGAAGAATTAAAATTGTAATAAAACTCATACATGATGTGAAGATATAAGAACATTACACAGATGTTAATTAAACATTAATATATATATATATACATCAAACACCAATCATGTTTTGTGTATAGATTTACGCCCACATGAATGTACATGTCTCAAGGGTTTTATAATATAATAATAAATTTTAAAATATGTGTAATCTAGAAATATTACAAAGCATGTAGATCCGATTACATGCTATGTACCCTCCTCATCCTCCATTTGAATTACACGCCTGGGGAAATGGTGTGCGTGATGGATTTCAGAAATCATCGGAGTACAAGGTATGTCCAGTGGGCCACACACTGTGTAGACTCTTCATTACACTGTCACAAGTCGGGAAAGCCCTGTATGGGGACATTACTAGAATGTAACCTAAAAGGACTACACATAGTGTCTAGTGGGACACACTGTGTGTAGTCCGGGTGACTGTGCACTAGTCTATCCTAGTCAATATGCGGTGTGAGAATTAACTGCATTGCATGTCATTAATGCAGACATCTTGAATAATTTCTGAATTAATCTTAATGCATTGAAAAAAAATAAATTCCATGTAGATTAGACTACATGGTGTATATTCTCGTTTTATCTATACATAACCATC
This sequence comes from Viscum album, assembly GCA_963277665.1. Classification (NCBI taxonomy): domain Eukaryota; kingdom Viridiplantae; phylum Streptophyta; class Magnoliopsida; order Santalales; family Viscaceae; genus Viscum; species Viscum album. Next base: position 2,454,685 of record OY728140.1, read on the forward strand.
TGCGACTTCTGATTAGATCCTTGATTTAATTTTAATCATAAAATTATTCGTTTCTGATCGATCTATGAGAAATGATAAGGAAGGAATATATCTTAAAATTTAGATTACAAGAAAGATTAAACATCAATTGAAAAACTAAATTATTTAAACATAAATCATAAAAGAATTATTTAAATAATTATAAATGAAAATATGACCGCTCTGATACAACTTGAAGGTTCCGGGCATAGAAGAAGTGCAGGATGGGCGTGTACCCAACTTTAAAAATTTCCATAATCAATGATTAATCCAGGATCAATATGATGATGAATGCCAATATTGATAAGATTTAATAAAATATAAAATACAATGGAGAGAACCTATATCTTAAAAGACATGCTCGACATATTTTTTTTATAATTAATTTAACTAATTTATAGAATTACCTCCAACGTGATTCTTTCTTCGTTGACGCATCTGACCATGGGTTTGAAGTGTGGAATTATTGAGATGTAGAATCCAAGGATAGTAATCTTCTAACAATGATCCACACGTGTTCTACATATATTTAGATGTCACTGAATGGTTATCCAAGTGCTAGCGCAGAAGTTCCTTCCGCTGGCAATGTCCTCCTTCGATCGCCAAGAGAATCGCTTCCAAAGCATTCTCCTTCATCTGGTGGAGGATGATCACTCTCATTCTTGAGATCCTTCTTGGAGAGGGAATAGTTCTATAGGCTCGAGAGATTTTCTCCAAGGATGTTGTGCACACCACGATTGCTTATCTGGTCGAATGACCCCTTGGCATATATATAGAATAATAACATAATGGATAATTTAATTCATCATGTAATAATAAAAACTTAGCACTGATGTCGTTACTTAATTTATTATTCCATGTGAAACCCCATGTCAAATAAAAATAGTAATTCTATTATTTCCATGACGTGTGCTTAACTTGCATGTTATATTTAAATATTATTTAAGCAAATAATATTTATTATTATTTCTCACTGCAGCCATAACTTGTTCCACAAATCCTCTTCTATTATTTCCATGACGTGTGCTTCATTGATATTTTTTTTTTATTTTTTATTAATGGAATATCAGGTATGTTGGTGTTTATGTACATGCCAAGTGATATGAGTTTTTGGGAATCAATACTCACAAGTGTTTTTCAATAATGGTTCACACACACACACACACACATATATATACTTACATATGGAAATTAGTGGAAATGATTATTTAAATGCATTGACATGTTTAAAGGTAAGAACTCTAGTGAGCAATACTAATATATATATATATATATATATATATATATATACATGTGTGTATGTAAAGCAAACTTTAAACATTTTCGAAAAATACTGGCGCTTGTTCGTTGTAAAAATAGAAGGTCATTGGGGAGTGAACCCATACATCAATAAGTGGGTAGGCCCAAGACAACCCTCAATGAATTAAGTTGCCTCAAAATTATGTTTTGTTTTAATGATGTTTGCTTACTATTTTCAAAATAAAATCACTGGATTAGTTTAAAAGTGTTTTCAAAGTATAATTTTTTTTCAAAATAATTACATTATTTTGTAAAGGTTGTTTTACAAATGAATTTACAATTGAAATTTTTCAAATATATTATCTAAAAGATATTTTTAAATGTGAGTTATCAAAGGTTTTCAAAACCCCTTACTGGGCATTTTTTTCTGCTCACCCTACGTTTTTGAAATGTTTTTCACAGGTATCTTAGGAGATTATCGTAGATGTCGTCGCTTATGGAGTTAGCTCACGGGGAAGCATAGTGGAAAATTTTATTATTTTTGTTCAACTTTGATAATGTATAGTGTTGTCTAATTCTACAGAACCGATACCGGTAAAAGATCCTCATTTCATTAAAGTGTTGTGTAATTGTTTATTCACTTCTATAAAAAAAATTACACATCACTTTTCAAACACCTAGTCTGGAAGAGTGGGCTCGAGGTGTTATAATTGGTATCAGCGGAACGGTCTAGGCAACTTTGTAGATTAGATGTCATTCTCTAAACAGTAAAGTTTAGAGTAAACGATCCAAGAGTTTCTTAATTCTGAAGATAGAAATTCAGAATTTTCGTAAGTCCAATAAATGAATTGCAAGGATGCAATTCTATTAAGGGGGGAGAATGTAACACCCTAAGAAAATTTAAATATTAATTTATTATTAAAAATAACTAAATAATTATTTCATAAAAAGGTTTTACAAATATTTTAAAAAATATATATATTTACAATTAATGTATAACTTATTACATAATTTTTTTTATATATTTTAATAATATTCTAATATATGTATATAATATAAAACTCATATAAATTGTTTTCCAATGATATATGCATAAGAGAATTATTTTTAATAATAATTGATTATTTCGTAATCATGTTTTGATTAAATGTTTTTTTAAGTGTTGTATTGTTTTTTAAATTCACATAAATACATGTTATAATAAATAAATAAAAAGTAAATAATAATAATAATTGTAAATATGTTTTAATGTAATTGTTTTTTTTTTTGAATTTATTTTCAAACACAATATATATATAATGACATAAAAATGATTTTGGATTAATAATAACAAAATTTTGTAATAAATTAATGATACTCATATAGAATTAGTTCTATTTTATTTCAAATAATATTTAATAATGGGATTTTATTTAAAATAATTATTATGTTTACTATAACAATTTTTATTCTTGTAAATACTAAATTAATTCTAAGATATAAGTATTAATTATTGACTTAATAATTATATATTTTATATACAACAATATATGTAATGTTTAATAAAAGAAATAAACAATTTTCAAAAAATGATTATAAATCGAATTAAAAAAACACAAATCAAAAACTAGATTCAAGATTGAGGGTTTCATGAGAAATGGATGCTGATGACGGGACAAGGGCACGATTTGTGAGCCAAGAAGGTTTGTCTTTTCGATTCAGAAGGTTGAGCTTGATTGGTAATTGAGGCCGATTCCAGTCCATGACTCATCTTCAGAAGCGAGGTCGAAGAGGAACAAAGAGTCTGGAACTGGATTTGAGTTCTGAGTCCAATGGCCATCTCGCACACGAACTATTTCGTGTTTAGGGTTCTGGTTTCATTTTGCAATGTCAAGATTGAGGTGCGGATTCGGTTAGGTTTTCCATCTTTGGATTGGTATGTTTATCTGGTTTTGTTATGAAGATCTAAATTTAGTTTTGTTTTCGATATATTAAATTCATTCGGTGTCAACTTTCATCAACTTGTGTTTTTTTAATTCAATGTCTAATCTCCTTATTATAATGATTTCTTCAACTCCTTTTGGATTTATCTACAAATGTCAGTGTTTGGAACATTAGAGAAGGATGCTTATATCGATTTCCATCAATTATGTTTGTTTTTGTGTGGCTCTAGATTATTGCATCGTAAAAATGTTTTATGTTCTGTTCGGACTATTCGTATTTGATTTCATTAAGTACCTGTCATCGGAATACAAAATTATATCTGTAACATCTCACATAAATGCATTTTTCTACCTCAAGGTTTCTAAACTATAATCATCAATAAAATGTAATTTATACATATTTCATCGTTTTAGTATTTTTCAACTGAGGGATTTGTTTGGATTTGCATTTATCCATTTTAAAGAAAACCTGTCGATTTTTAGGTGTGGGTAGCTTCTTTAAAACAAAAATGGGTCATGACCCTATATTCCATCCATTGCATTTTCCACTTCGGTGTTTTTGATAGAAAATGTAATCTAAACGAGACACCAGTAATAGGAAGAATGGCTGCACAAGATTTTGGTAAGGGATTTCTTAAATTTATTTTAGCAACTTATTTTCCTTCCTAAAATTATAATTGTGCACGTGAAATTTATTTCTTCTATGGGTTTTTCAAATGAAAATCATTATGTTTTTCACTTTCGAAATTTTGGTAGATTATAGTTAGGGATTAATTATTTTACACTTTCAATTCCATTCTATTTTTGAAAGGGATAACTGTATTTGATCTTTCAAATTTCGCTATTTTAGAAAAAAAATTGTAAGAGATACATAGTTTATTAATTTCAAAATTATGATTTTAATTTTATTGTTATGAATAATGAATATATTTTTATTCTTTTTTCAGAATTATGTTTCATAATTCTTGATTTAGTGAGATTTTTTTTATCTATGTGCATGAAAAATTTGATGCGAGTGAAATTATTTCTGAAAAAAAGGGTTTTTATTTTGTTTCATGTTCAGAAATTATTAATATTAGAATCATTTTAATTACATGAGATGGATATATCTATTTATGTATCAAAGTTATATTTTCATTTTGTTTCATGTCAGTCTTGCTAGGGGTTTTTTCTATTTATCAAAGCTTTATTCCAATATGAACTCATTCTATATGACACATATTTATTCATTTGTATAATTTTTATGTTAATAACTATTTTGAATAAATTATAATAGAAGATACGAGTATCATAAGTTTATAATGTCGCATACGAGTCATATAAAAATCAAGTTTATGGCCATATATCGATGATTGTTTATGAAACTTCATACATGAATATGCATATATAGGTATATACACATACTCATGAACATTGGATAAACTTTACAAATAAATGAATTTTAATGGAATTGGATGAAATGTTTATAGACATGTTATAATTTTAAGTTGTCTTGTACATGTTTATATTTTTAATTTTACTCATGAACAAAATTTTTTATTTTAAAAATATATCATTTATAATCTTCGGTGCATGCTAATTATTATTTTATAATTTTTAATTAAAAGAATTGTTTAATTCGTTTAATCATAAAAACAAATCATTGATATTTTTTTTATTAATGGAATATTGGGTATGTTGGTGTTTATGTACATTCCAAGTGATGTGAGTTTTTGGGAATCAATACTCACAAGTTTTTTTCAATAATGATTCACACACACACACACACACACATATATATATATAATTACATATGGATATTAGTGGAAATGATTATTTAAATGAATTAACATGTTTAAATGTAAAAACTCCAGTGAGAAATACTAGTGTATATATATATATATCTGTAAAGAAAACTTTAAACGTTTTCCAAAAATACCGGCGCTTGTTCATTGTAAAAATAGAAGGTTATTGAGGAGTGAACCCATCCTTTGCTAAGTGGGTAGGCCGAAGACAGCCCTCAATGAATTAAGTTTCCCCAAAATGATGTTTTGTTTTAATGAAGTTTACTTACTATTTTCAAAAGAAAATCACTGGATTAGTTTAAAAGTGTTTTCAAAGTATAATTTTTTTTTTCAAAAGAATTACATTATTTTGTAAAGGTTGTTTTACAAATGAATTTACAATTGAAAATTTTCAAATTTATTATCGAAAGGATATTTTTAAATGTGAGTTATCAAATGTTTTCAAAACCACTTACTGGGAATTTTTTTGTTCTCACCCTATGTTTTTAAAATGTTTTTCATAGGTATCTTAGGATATTATCGTAGATGTCGTCGCTTATGGAGTTAGCACGCAGGGAAGCATAGAGAAAACTTTTATTATTTTTGTTCAACTCTGATAATGTATAGTGTTGTCTAATTCTCCAAAACCTAGACAGGTAAAAGATCATCATTTCATTAAAGTGTTGTGTAATTGTTTAATCAATTTTATAAAAACAATTACACATCATTTTTCAAACACCTAGTGTGGAAGAGCGGGCTCGGGGCGTTATACTATTTCAATAAAATCATATTTATCATACTCTCAACATATTGAATGTTTTTATACAAATGTATCAATCTTAATATTTTTGATAGATGTACAATTAATACCTTCCTCAACTATTGGGAGTGGTAGATCATTTATATCTTTTGAAATCTTTCTCTGATTCTTCTCTTCTCTTTTGTTTTTTTAAATGTTCTTTTTGAAACCATTATACTGATACCAACAATATTTTCTTATTTTTTCCATTCATGAGTCATATATGAATTTCTCAATAATTTTTCTATCTCCAAAAGGAAACCTGGTAAGATCTAATCCTACTTGATGTTCTTAGGTCCATTTTGATGAATCTGATGGGTAGGGGTGAATGAATAACACTTTTTATGATATATTTTATTAAAATAATTCTATTTGAGAAGTTATGATCTAGATTCACTCTTCTTGTGTCTCTCATCCATACCTAAATAATTAATGAAATCATAGAACATGACACAATCATTTGTTACAATATTCATACCCTTCATGGAATGCATACTCTATACTTTGATTGGTCAGTAAACCCAATAATAGGTTCTTACACTTTAAACACAAATAATTACAATTCATATCCTCCCACTAGGATTATACAGCATCCCACCATGTGTTCAATAGACACAATCGAAGCTCATTAAATTTCATTTCATAGTCTTCATCCCATATAGATTGTATGTTGGCCTACCTATGTTGATTACCTCATAGATTTAGTTAGTGAATCCTTACAAAGAACTATTGAGCATGACTTTGAACGGTTATATCTTTGTAGTAGAACGACGACATTGATTTTTTCCTCAAACATCCTAAAATGATTCCTTATGATCACTTTTTATGATACAAGTGTATCATAATCCTTCTTCTCAAACTTTTACAAGACATAGAAAGATCATGGATGACACTAGGTGATTACCTTTCAATATTTATATGATTTTCTTGTCGTAGAAGTATTAGGTTATTCTTATTCATCTAGATAATGTTTATTTAGAAGAATTCAGAGTTGAAGGATCTCATTATCTAACTTCTTCAACTTCTTTTCCTTCTATTTTATATACATATACTCATGAATATCTTCTCCATAATTAATTATGGTAAATTTCATAAATCATAGTGGTAAATATCATCTTTTATTTAAATTGGTTTATAATTTCTAGTTTAAATAATATATCAAATCCATTTAGAATTGTTGAAATGATATTTAATAAAATACTTCTTATGACCCCAAAAATTTGTATATTTATGTGATATTAAAAATCAAAATATAAAATACATAAAATATATAACATTTAATTCATCATTATCTTCTTCACATTGTTCAACACAACATGAAACATTATGGAATCAGACTCCTCTTCTTGCAGTGCAGAACCCTTAAACACCCGAAAGAAAAACAATCTCCAGTTGTGTTGTTTAATAATTATAAAATCATCCCTTCTAAATATTTTGAATTAATTACAATTAGGATATTTCATTATGGAATTATCAAAATCATCATCTTTAATAGTACTTAAAATGACAAAAGGAATTGATCCATATGAAATCATTGAACCTTGTAGCCTTTATGGATAATATTTTATTTTGACTTCCATTTGATTGATATCCATATTGCAAGGTTAAATCAATATTGTTATATTAGGAATAAACCTTATGGGAATACTAGTGATCCATATGTTCTTCACATTGAACCATATGAGGTTTGAAAATAAACATTACAATGTCCCACATCAAACTTATGACCACAATGAGAGTATATTTATTTTCCATATTTTTTTCTCTATTTACATTTCATTAGGTTAAATAGACATTATAAAGAAATTAGTCAACTCTATGGTCTTTTTAGTGAACCTTAATATCTTTATATTAAACCTTAAGATCATACTAGTAAACCATATGATGTTGAGTTTTTCACATATTAAGGAACCTTATGAACATAGAAAAAATCTTATAAACTTCAAAACCACAATATTAATAAATAATTTTATACCTTATAGTGTTGATAAATTATCCTCACAATAATAGGTAGGGTTAATTACATTTAAATTTTACTCTCAATTCATTATTTTCATCAACCATACAAAGTCTATAGGGCTTAGTGACTTTTCCATGTCTTAGTAGAGAATTTCCACACATTATCAGATAAACATATAACTACTTCATTGATATTTAGGCCTTCTCAAACACTCTAAATAGTCCCAAAACAATAACCAAAGTGTATCTATAACTAGATATAACAGTTTCATGTTTTTTTTCTCAAAGTAATTATTCTTCACATCTTTGTAATGTATTTATTATTTAATAACAATTATTTTTATCTACCATTTATCCAGCTTCACCTAAACACAATTAAAACTATTGTAGATAGTTCCACTTATCAGTATTTATTTTTTGTTATTAAATTGATTAAAAAAAATAAATAATAAAAAATTATTTATTTTTTATTTGAATCCATCTGAATGAGATATTGATGAAGTAAAATTATCATCCTTTTCCATTTATAGTGGTGCCACCATTGTCATGTCTTTTTATGTTACCCAATACATATTGATTGATTCTCATTATGATTAAAGAAATAATTATAAAAAAAATAGATAATATTCACTTGGAATATTATGTTACAAAGGTTCTCCCCAGGATAAAAACCTAAGATAGAATAAATGTCTTCCCCATGTTGGTGAATCAGGTTTATACCACAGAGGTCCTTCCAATGGTACTTGTTTTGAAGTCCCTCTCTATTATGAATTTTATTATCATCGTGATGCTCATCATCATGTAAATTATTACCTAGAGTTTCCATCATGTAGATAGGAACTTGTTAAACTATGTTTAACAACATAATGCTCCTCATCACCAATTGAAGATATCTTATTATTGGGAAAACAATTTTCTAATTTGTAAACAATCATCTAGACCTCTTCTAAACTATGTAACACTAATTTTATTGGGGAAATTTGGAATTATCCCATGAATCTAGACAAAATTTGATATAAAACCCCTTATGGTTATGTTGGGTTGAGGAATCCTTCCCCAAGGAAGAAGAAAACATTATACTCACATGGAAATAATTTTTAAGGGATAGAATATCATTCTTGTTTTGACCCATGGCCACTCCATGGTATGACATTCAGATTTTTTTAATGATTAATGAAAATATTTCTGGTGAAATAAATTTTAGGTAACTCTTCGAAATTTAAATTTTAGACACCCAGTGTATGGGGTGTATCCTAAAAATTTGATGATGTTGGATGATATTTTTCATAACCATTTCCAAGATGGCTTTTTGTTTGATAGAATTTTATAGTTCATGTAAAAATGTGTGTGTTTCAAAAATTCATACATAAATAATATAATGGATCTCCTTTATATAATCACCCACACCCAAATTCATTTTTATATTAAAGAGTTCTATGAATAGGTATCTTTACATTTCCCTTTTCTCACCAACGAATAAGATTCATTAGGGAATTCATCTTGTAATGTCATTTCATTGAGTTGAGTTTCATGGAATGGGTATACCTATTCTAGTTAGTTTTTACCAAAAATTCCAATAATCATGAAAGCATAGAAATGAAATACCTAATAAGAGTGGACTGTTGATAGGCTCATGTATGAAGTTGCATGGAAATCCAAAAAGGCATCACATCTAAGGATAAAGAAACATAAAATCAAAAGTAAAACCTCAATTGTGAGAAGATACCACCCAAAGAAAGTGATGAATCCATATCATTCCAGAATAGAGGCAAAAATATCTATGAAGTCCGTGATAGTATCTATCTAAACAGAATTATAGGAACAACCTCAACCCAAGGGTCTTGGGGAATTTTACCACCACCACTGCCACTGGTATCATCAAATACCTAGAAGAATAAGGATTACATGGTGGTAGTAAAAAATCCACCCTATCCAAAAGGTATAGCGTTATTATTACCTCCTTATATTCTAAGGAAATAAGTCATTTCCAGAGTGATAGAGGATACATAGGAAACACCTTCCCTGCTTCACCTACTCAAACATCCACTTCCTTTATTAAGACCAATATTAATAAATTTTATTAGATATTACCATAATATTAACATTCATAATTCACTAACAAAATAATATTAAGGATGAATGTACAACCACACAGGGGCCATAAGTCAAAGATGCACTCTAAGAAGGTAGATACCGAGAAACATTATGATTATCCCCTAAAGGAATATTCAAAGGATGATAGACCTTCCTACAACATTGATAAAAATGAGTATTTGATCCTTGATTATTGGATCCAATAAGTTAATATCATTAGAATCAATCCCATATATAATATGAACCATGACACCAACATTTAGGATATTGATGAAAAATGAATCCATTCAAAACATGGTTCAAATTGAAATATGTAAATAAGGTGTTTTTACTTCACAATAGAGCCATTCTAAGGATATGGGATCTCATATCAATATTTAGCTATCAAAAACATAGTGGGGTTCAAATAGGAAATTTTTTGGCTATACGTATAACCAATTCACCGCCCGATGATGTTGATCCCATTTCCATAGAGAAGAAAATTATTCAATTTAAATATGAATTGGAAAAATGGAAGGAAATAAATTTTGAATTGAAAATGGGAAAAATTACTACTATGTTCTACTCTAAAATGGATGAAAAATATATCACCTACAGTGATCCCCCATCACCAAGAGGGAACCACAAAATCAATAAGAGTGATGTCTATTAATCTATTTAACTGAAAAAAAATTATCTGGCCCCAAATGATTAAAAAATCATGAATATCCCACCTAGGAACAAATAAAATCTATTTAAAGAGATCTACCCCAGGATATCACATGAAATATATCAATATTAGTTTCAATTAATCAAACCATATCAGTATTCCCTAACATCACCCACTCATCTATCATCCAAAGAGATAGCCCATGTAGAAATCCATGACTCTATTGAATATCTTGTCACTCGAATGGAATCCATGGAAGGGATATGCGCACTGGTGTGGTTGTATAGAAAAACACACCTAGATGTGTGGAATTAAATCCTCCTCCACCTAAATTTGATAATCCCATATTCCCGATAATAAATTACATGATACATCCAGAGCAGTATCTCATGCATATCACATCTCTATATTTCCACATGATAAGTACTCTAGAGTTATTTGAAGTAGTGAAGATAAAGTTATATATATAAACACATGAAGGAACAACATTTTTTTGGTTTATAAACCAACTTTTATAACCTATATCTAATTGGTAATATCTTATACATAATTTCCATTAACATTTCAACTCTTCACCAAGGAAGATAATTTTTTAATGTCTAAAATTATAAGAAGTTAAAAAATAGTGTTTTACAAAACATTAATCTGTGAAAAGATGATACCTAATACTTGAATATTCATCTCCCGTAGATATATTTCATGATTTATTCATATAAACAATCCCTAATGGGTTTCAAAATTCACTTACTCCATCAAATTTACTTTGGGTTTTCTAGGATATTTTATCCATATCTTAACTCATAGAGGACTCTATTCAATGTTACAAGTCCAACTATTTTTCAATTCCATAAAAAAAGTAAATAGTCTTGGTAAGGAAGAGGGTATGATCATTATGATTAAAAAAACATGGAAGATAGTATAAGTTCCTAATTCCACTCAATATCATATGTTTCCTCTTAAATAACAATGAAAATTAAGTGCCCTTGTTAGGTGGAAAGAAGGAAGAAACTAATTTTAAAATCAATGATTAGAAGAAGAATATTTAATCCTTCCAAAATAAACCAATATTATTGTTATATATAGTATCGATACAGAATTACACTATCAAATTATCTGAGTTTTGGACACCCAATGTGGTCTTCATAAATGATCACCTAGACTACATCCACTACCACCGGATGTGGGGACATAAAGTCCAAGAATGTTTTATTTTGAATGATATACACTATAAGATGGATGAACGTGGGAAATTAATGATTGGTTAACCCTCGTCCAAAGTATAATGTGTCTCTTATAATATTCTAGATGAATAAGAAAAGTTTATTATTTTATTAGAAAAATGAGTACAAAAATTTTACAACTTGATAATTAGAAGATGAGTAAACTAGTTGAATGTTATACATAGAGAAAAACTAAATCAACTAGTTAGGACCCCAATTCACTTAGTGAAACCATATTCAGTATCTTAAACAAAATATAAATCATAAAGGTGAATCAATACATGTTTACTACAAAATGAACAAGAAGAAGAGATTGTGTGGGTGCCCAATTTAGTCTAGACTCTCTTAGACTTTTTACCCTCATCACTAGGAGGAAAAGCACCGACCCATTGAACATGATTTTAATCTGATATGTAGTATAAAAATGGATCTATAAATTCCATTAAATTTATAGAACCATTCAATAATGGGGAATTATATAAACGTGAGTTCCCCTCAAATAAATGTGGAAGATACCATTTGAATTAGAGATTACAAAACCATGGTTGTCCCCAACAATACGGCATCATTTTTATTGAGGTTATATACTATGATAGAAGTTTTTGGTTTTTACTTAAATGATCTCAATAGGAATATTTATTTGGTCCAAAATCATCTAGGGTGAATACTGATCCAATCATATTGGAATACCGACTAACATACATGTTTTCATTGAGTCAAAATTTAAGAGTGGGAAGTTTGGTTCTAACCATCATATAGACCATAGAGATGTCTCATGATTTTTGTAAATGGAAGGGGCTGTTAGAAGAGTTTTCTTTAGCTTCCTTTCCATAAGTTGGCGGGTAGCCTCATGGTTGTTAGTACACACCCATGGATAAAAATATTGTCTTGTTGAATCATTATTTTATTGTTCTATCTATGATCTTATTTCAGATTAATTTCCCATGTCAAAGGAGATTAGAGAATAATTTATTGAGGCTCTCTCAATACCCCAATATAATTTGACTGAAGTTGTTGTAGCCAAGAAATATCACATAGAGATCTGTTCCTCCAAATGCAACATGGTAATTTTTTTCACTGAACAAGCATGAGTAGATCCCATATTTGGATACATATATCCCATGTATATATATGGAAGGGTTGATGATGTGAACATCCATAAAAGCCTAATTGATTATGGTTCTAGAATTAACCTCATTTTCATCGAAATGATCAACAATTAGTCTATAGTCGCAGTAACTTATCTATTTCCAACATGATAATCTAGGGATATGGAAATAGTTACCAGAGACGTCTCATGAATATGAGTCTAAAAACCCAAATTAGGTACCTTATATATAACTCTTAAATAATGGTGGTATTCATAGACATAGTGTTAAAAATCATAATAGGGAGCTTGTGGCTCCATATTCATTCTTCAGTGCCCTCTTCATATCACCAATGCACTAAATACTCTATTAATGGGATATTTAGGGTACTATATAATGATATTTCCCCCTTTGAGTATAATGAATATTAGTATATAGAAATGGGATTCTGAAAAAGGGTTTCTAAGTAATGGGTTTCAAATAACACCATTCATATTTTTTCCCAAAAATCATATAAGATACTAATGTCAATCCATGGGGATAACATAGTGGAGATTTATTATTTTCAATTAATATAATTTAGGTTAAGACTCAAAATATTGAGAGTCATTGGGTATATAAGATCACATTAGCTAATAATCAAAACTATTTATTCCCTTTCTTATGGTATGGGGTTCAAAGAGATGCTTCCAGCAAGTATCTGCCACCAAAAGTGGATAAGATCAGAGTATAGTCCATGAGAATCAATATTTACCTAAGGAGATTTAATCAAGTGAAGTTATTATTAATACTCAATCGATATATCGAAGTCTCTTTGACTTACTGGATATGAATTCTCCATGGAGAGCATGAGGTCTAGGGGAATTCTCTCCCATCCACTTGGTTTTTTCTTTAATGATATAACCTGACCATTGAAATATGTTTTTAATCTCAATAAAGATAACAATATCCCAAAATCAACTCACACATATATGGAATCTAGTCCATATTCTTTCTTTGATAAAGTTGAATAAGAGGAGGATGTTTTGAGTGATTCTCCTTTGGAATTATTGGATGAAATTTCGATTAACAACAATGAACTAAGAAATTTGAATCTATGTATGAAGGAATATATTTGGAATATAATGATTAGTGTCACCAAGACACATAATGAAAAAGGGAAAACCATATCATTAATATAAAATATTGATATTTATTTTTGTGGAACAACATTGAGATGTCTGGGTAGGACCCCCAGGTAGAAATTTTTTATCTGGGTCTGTAGGATGACCACCACAGTTGTAAATAGACCACAAGTATAATTAAATATTATCCATGTTACAAAATTTTAATCCATGTTTGAAAATATCCTAAAAAACAGCTTCATTTGGGAAGTAAAATACCTGATATGCTCCTATAAAATCATTCCCATTAAGAAAATTAATACACAATTAAAGGACCATATTGATTTCTAGGATCTCAACTAACACAATACAATAGATGATTTCTCAATCCTCATCACAGATATAACGATTGATGCAATGGCTAAATTTTCAACCCTCTTATTCACATGTTGGGTATTCTGGAAACAAACAAATCCTAATTTGTCTTAGTGATGAGGGCACATATATCTTCATGGAGGCCTAATGGATTATTTTTTAAAATTAATTCACTTTATCTTGATGAATACTAGTGCTATACATAAATATTTCACACATTATATATTCAATCCATTTATGTGTAACACCATGATGTTCTATATTGATTATATGGTAGTAAAATCTAATCAATTTTGTGGTCATATTACAAATATTGAGGTATTTTTCTAAATAACATCCTCAAGAAAACATAAAGATAAATCCTCAAAACAATTATTTTGACATAACATTATGGAAGTTCATCAGTTTTTTTTGTACTCCATCATGACATCGAATTTACACTCGAAAAGACCATGGCTATTATCAACATTCTACATCCTCAACACCCCATTTAGTTTAGTGGAATATAGGGATTTATTTATTATATATGATGTTTCATTGAAAACATTTCCAAAAAATTCCTATCATTCACAATGCTTATGAAGAAACTTGTTATCTATTAGTGTGATTAGAGTTTCCATAAGGACATTTATGATCTCAAATAATACATCTTATAGTTTTTGGTCTTATGTCTAACTGTAGAAGGAAAACTGGTTATCCACTATGTTGAAACCATGGAGAGAATTTTTAGTGCCCTCCCTGCTTAGAAGAATGATGAAGGAAAGGATGAAATCTAATATTATATCTAAAGGGAAATGTTGGATATTGAGACAAGATATTATGAAATCTATAAGAACTCCCTTTCATGATCATCATAGTGAAAATATATAAAGTCCACTAGGATCCTCATATAGATCCACTCAATTAAATCCTCAGTCACCTAATACTAATTGGATATATAGTATGGTGGCTAGTAATTCTACAATAGTTATATATATATATATATGATTTTTGTATCAAAAATAAATCAAATAGAATATATTAGCATATTTCCTTTCAGAACACCCTATCCTTTAAATGTCATTGTTGGATATAGAACAACTAGACTAAGTGGTTTTATCCATCTATGAAATATCTTGGTCATGGGATTTGTACCTTTATTGTGCCTCCAGAATCCAACTATATCAAGGGATTGAAAACCTGAATCCCAACAAGGTTAACATGATGATTATATTCATCTCTCTAATGAAAATTATTTTGCATTAGTCTTTTCTATTTTCAAAATTATTCACTGTTAAAGTGGTATAATATTATGCATGTATTATAGCATTGAAATTATTCCTATAAATACTACTATTCTAGTTAAATATCAATGGAGATTAAAATATGGTGATCAAGAAAATTAAAGGTTAATATTCAATAAAAAAGGAAGACTTGATTTATATTCCTAACTATGTATAAGGGTTTAAGGTTTTATTCCCAAAAAACCAACACTGGCTCACATCCGACATTCACATAATATCTAAGATGATGAACTAGTCATAGAAACTTTAATGTTTTTTGATCATGTTCGAGATGAAATATTCCTTTTCATCATGTATCGTAGGGAGGTATCTATACTCATTAGAAATGTCAAATAGAGAATGTGAGAAATCAATGTTACTAGAGATCAAAGAGAAAATTATCCCACACAAACTAATACCACAATTCGATGTATACTTACCAAAATAGAGTACTTTTAAAATTAGATCCTTCAACCATATCAATCCAAGATTGAAAAAAAAATCACCATTGGGTATAATGTTTTATCCTTTATGATAGTTCAAATTTCATAATGGAAATCTGTAAAATGAGGTTTCAATAGAGACCTCATCATGTGTATCAAAAAAAGGAGGGATCCTTGTTATTATGTTCTATATTCAAGTTAGCACCCATGGATCCTAATATTCAATATCCACATAATTACATTAGATTAATAGACTTGAATAACTTTTTGTATCAATGATGATATACTACATGAATATCAACACGAAATTCGATTCTAGTCAAATGAATATAAATTTCATCAAAGAACCACGAAATATATTGTATTGTTTCATATACTTCGAAACATTTTTCATATGGTGCATAGATGTTATGGGTCCATAACATCTATTTACAACAAGGAAGCACACGTTTATCCCCATCACCACTAATTTATTCTCTTAATGGGGAAACGAAGTTCCCCTCAATGAATTCAGAATAAAATTAATAATTAATATAATGAGGTTAAATATAATTTCTAGTTTTTTTTTTGCTCTGATTGGGAGGAAGCTTTAGGGAGGACTGGGGATGGCCCTTTATGGTTCAGTATACTACTATATAATTTTATACGGAGTTGAAGTATATTTTCTTGTATAAATCCTTTCATGATTATTAAACCCTCATATATTACAATAAATGTATGATAGTAGATTGGGATAGCCGATGGATCCTATACACATGTACATTTACTATGATTTATGGTATTGTTGGAATTATTAATTAGTATTTAAAGAAAATATGTAGTGTGATAATTCTAGGACATATATATGATGAGTTTCTTTCTCTCTGGACTACTTGGGATTATGAAGATTGAACCCCTAATATAAAAAAGAAATTGATGAACTTAGAAATGAAGGCCCTTGAGAAGGACCTATATCAAGATGTGGATGTCTTATACATGATGTGGGATTTTTTCCATCAAGAAGACTCAACACGAGACCCTTCGAAGAATCCAAAATATTTCCCATCATTAGAATCTCTTGGGAAAGAAGGTTCTTATTGGACAATAGTTTATGAAGGAAAAAACATCGACTATGGATGGAGGGTTACCTCTTAGGTTAACTGACTTATTAATTTAGTTTTATTTCATACAATGTACATAACCATTTACTATTTCCATGTCAAAGAAAATAGTGGAGTAATGATATCCACTATTATGATTGTGGAGTCCTTGGAGAGTTCTAGGCATATAGGTTTGTAAATTCCGATATTGGATAAAATATACTACTAACTATGAAAAATCTATAGGGAAAGGTGACTATATATGTTATTTGGACTTCTCTATGTACTATGGGGTAGGATGGGGATCAATATGGAATGCTATGGGTTTTTCTAAATAGATAACATTCTAGGAGAAAAGGTTAATCCATTTCTGCATAGCATTAGTGGGTTCAAGACCACAATGCTGAGTAACTGGTAAATAAACAGCTAGCTGAACCATTATAATTTGATTTTATTCATTCTATTTGTGGTGCACACTTGTACAAAAACCCACAATGTAAATGTTGGTATTGAGTTCCAAAAATATATGATATTTATTCTTGAGGGTTCCATCTCTACTCTACATTATCTTTTTAATGTTTTACATACCCTACTGAATCAGGAGGCACATTCTGTGTGTTCAAACATGATGCCCCACTCCTCAGGACATCTGGTTAGAAATTAATATGATGGTGGATTTAAAACCATGATAATGTTCTCCACAGACATGAAATAAGTCCAGTTAACCTTCCCTATATACAGACACAACAATTTGTCTATCCAAGTCCTACATTGATGTCTGGATCCACTCATAGTTGAATGAGCAAATGGATGCACTGGTGATAGAGGGCATGGAGTTTCCAATTATGGTTTTGGCTAGATATACATAAGATTTAGTGGAATAAAATAATAGACATTGTAATAATCCATCATCAAGAAGATCTAGGGATCTATAGATTCCCCAGAAGAAAACAAGATGTGTGGAGTAAATTCCATCCTCAAACAGGGCACCAATGCCTGTGAAATGGCATGGGGAGTTCCTGTGGATGATGTCCCTCCCTATGGGGTTCCTTCTGCAGCTATGGATTCAATTCCCATTTCATGTTAGAAAATATATAAAAATAGGTAGTAGAAATCAATCACTAAGTCATAAACGGTGATGATCTGGGTTGAGGTAGAGGTGGAGAGATTTGTAAATTTTACCTCTCCTAAGGGAATTTCCTTTGAATAGAATCCCACTAAAGACATGGAATTACTCCAAGAACACAAAAAATTTATTCATATAATGATGTGGAAAATATTATATTCTACCTTTTTTTGAATAATGATAATTCACAATATAGTAGGTGGATGATGATAGGGGAAACCAGTATGACTCCACTGAAGAGGTAAAACCCAATTTATCATTATCCTGAAATACTTGGACTATCAAACAAATTGTGATTATATTTATTTTATATTATAATATATTATCAGATGTGGTAGATATGTGGTGACCACTCATATAATTGGTATATTCCTATAGTAGAATGATGGTTGGGGTTGACCCAGGTAGTGATTTGGAGGTCAGTGAATAGGGATATCCTGGTAAATTAGAATGCATGGAGTCAATAACCGCTGGTTCCAAAAAAACACAACTCACTCCTATATCAGAACTACCTCTAATATCTTAGGATTTAGTTCCTCTGAAGGTACTTCCTCAGAGATAAAACAAAATAGGAAGTTGTGAAATTCCTCAAAGCATCCTCACCTAAAAACAATAAGAAAGTTTTCTTCTTACTGGATTTGGTTTATTGAATTTTTTCAAAATAGTTAAAACTTCTTCAGGTCATCACCAATAAATTTTAAGGAAAAGTAAAAAAATATGTGAGGTGGAAGATATTCCATCCATTACTCAATTTGGTCCTCCAATATTGGATGTGGCCCATGGAGAGGTGGAAGCAGATGGGGTCAAAGTTGTGTAAGACCTAGTGTTTGTCAATGTCGAACTAGCACTCATTCCATTCAACCCAACAGGTGTAGGTGTACATTTGGAAGATCTGGATTTTAAAAGATATTATTATACTGAACTGGAAATTATAGAGGAATCACTAGGTGATGGTGATAATCGTTTATAATACTAGATGTGCAATCGGGATTGTATCATCTTTTTGAAAACTTTTTAATGAAAACCCTTCAAGGTGGTGATCATACTATGTCAATTGAAGGAAATTCATTGACACTTTAGGTTCATCATCAATATGAAGATTCTCTCATTGACCTCAATTATAGGGTTTAGGTGGAATATATATCCACTAATGTGGTTAATAATAGTATGTTCTCAACAATTATTATTTTTATCCACTGTCTGGTGAAATTATTTATCCACTAACCTATTATAATTTATATATATTATCATACAACCTTTGACCCAGATCCTCGAGGTCCCTAGACCTTACACACATGGATCACTCCCTATAAAATCTGGGTATGCACCAATCCCACCAATGGATGTGGGTATGAGTTCTTATCTTATTGACCTGGTCCTAGAATACATCGCTTTTCTTGTACTAAGCATAAGTCAAGGATTAAAACGCAACATCATTTCATCAACATCTATGGTGAAATATATGGGGGGGAAACTTATTATGATCATGAAATATCCCTTCAAATAGATAAAATAACGATTAGGCCACATTCAATACATTTTGTCAACTATTGGTTATCGGGAGTTTGACTATCAGGTGCTTCAAGATAGGGTAAAGGTGGTGTCTTCCCTGAGGGAGTAGAAAAGGTCCCTTGAGCTGAGAGTATCAATGTTGGAGGCCTCCTTTTTATTTTTTCATCATTGGAATAAGTCTATGAGAGATTATTCGGAATATTAAATATAAATAATAGCTCAACAATATTTTTTCATCACTGAGAAGGATGATATTTATAATCTCCAATATGATTTATGACATTTGTTCTATATATTAACTACTATAGAGATGTTGATGGAAAAGAAACAAGGACTCATTGATGTGTCATAGATGTCTAGGCTCAATGTTGTTTATAGGAAAGAGGAATTACAATAGTATAAAATTGTAGAGATGACAAAAGAATAGAGTTAAATCAATCCATTAAAGCCTTAGAGTATAAGTTAGAAAAGATGAAGGGGAATTTTTTTCATCTACTTTCATAATTTTTTACTTCATAGAGCCTCCATTAATTTTGGGGTAGGATAATCAAAGAGCCTACATATTGTGAAGATTCCTTCAAAAAAATTCAATTGAAATAAATAAATATACTGAATTACACGAGTTTCTATAAATATCTATTCTTATTCTCTTTTCACTGTATTGATGACATCCCAATGAATCATCACCGTATATATTTCCAAGAACATCAAGCATTTTCTTAATATTAGGTGAACCTAAATCTGAAATAAAATTATCAAATCATAATTGATAGCCCAAGGTAATTTATAATCGATAAACATCCATGAAAACACCATCATCAATATATTATTTACAGTCCTTTCAATTTTTTCTTATTTCAATGGATGACTTGGGTGAATAATTCATAACGGGAGAGTACGCTTAATTTTTTCCCAGGCCAAGAGCCTAGTGAGAATAGCTTGGTTGTTCTTGTGGACATATGATGTTCCTTACAAGATTTATGACATTTTATTATTTCCCTTTATTTTTCTTAGGTTTATTATAAGGAAGGCATTGAGTTAAAAGACTTATTTTTTATTAGGGCTCTCTTATATTTTTTTCAACCTAACAAGTTTTCTTTCTATTTTGTTATTTCTTAGTTTAACGCTCAATTTATCCAGGATCAAGCAAGGTGTGTGTCTAGCAAGAGGAGACTTGAATGTTTTTTCCAAAAAAAAACCCTTTTGTATTTTTCAGCCTAAATAGTATTATTTATCTTCCCAAGGGAAGTTTAGGTTGATGTAAGTTAGACCAATATAACTGATGTTTAAGGGTGATCAACATTGACCTAATAATTCTAATGTTTATGGTAATATACCTTTGAACAATTTTTTATTGTATATTATGGTCATATAGCTTGAACCTTTCAATGTTTTAGTTTATTATCATATATCCTAGACCATATGTTGTAAAAAAAATACGGAATCTTGAATAGTAGATATGTGTCTTAAAGATCTTGCATTAGGGTGGTGAAATGGTATATATGTATCGAGGGTGATTGAGAATCCCACTATGGTGACAAGTTCTAATGTAATATTTATAGGGATCATAAGAATCAAAGGAATTTTTTAATGGTAAATATTCCTCTAGTTTACAGTTCGGGGTTCATGTGAAAGAGACAAGGGAAGACGTTCATCGTCCAATAGAGAGTCCCTTGATGTCAGATATGACCCTCAGCAAGGGATTCAAAACATATAATGGGAATTTGGGTCCTTAGGAAAATGAGTGGGCCATTGAGGATGAATATTCAAGAAGGTTTCTAGAACCCTATAACCATGATTCAAGAACATGAATAGTATGTTATGGCATGGTGAAGAGGATATTGAATCCACTTGAATAATTGGATTATGTAATGTGCAAATCATAGACCAATTCTTTTGAACTATGGATGATGGGATGCAAGAAATGTTCCATTGATATTAAAAAATCACTATAAGGTGATGAGTTCTAATTTAATGTTTTCAGGTATCAGATTCTTTGGATGACCTTATTATAAGGAAAATATTCCTTTAGTTGATAGGAATAGGGATCATAAGTTGGAGTCTAGGGAAGACATGAATCGTCAAAAAGAGAGTCCCTTGAAGCTGAATATTCTTCACCAAGGTCCATGAAATATTTTTAAAGGTTCAAAATCTTAGGAAATGAAGTAGGATATAGAGAAAATTCAATCCATGTAGGGTCCTAGAACCCTGTAGATAGTTTTTATAGAAATGGTCAAGTGAAACATGACATGAAAAAAGGGGTGGTCACTAATATAGACTAACTCAAAAAATGGGGGTGTTCGGTTTATAGTGGGGTTTATCAGACTGTATATCACATGTTTAATGGTCACATGATTAGGACCACTAAAAGTTTCAAGAATTACATACAAGAACCCTACATTGTTAATGGGTATGGTATATAGTGACATAACATTGAGGATTTCAAATCCACATAAATAGTTATATTATGGAGTGTTGAAATCATGACATAGATTTCTTTAAATAGGGATGATTAGATGAGTATAATATTCCATAGATACCCAAAAAATACTATGAGGTGAGGAGTTCCACTATAATGTTTCCATGTCTCATAGGGATCAAAGGTTCATTTTTTCGTAGAAAAATAATTTGGTTGATTGGATAGGGGCTGATATGAAAGTGAAAGGGACTTCTATGCATAGTTTGGTAGAGGACCCATAAAGTTGGATGAACCTTTCCAAGGATTACGAAGTGGTTTTTGGAGCTTATAACACATGATCCATAAAGTTGGTTATGGACAAAAGGGTCTATTTATGGATGGTTTATCACCCTAAAAGTTGTGTCTCCATGTAATGGATGCATTATCAAGGTGAATAGATGTAATAACTCATTTTTCAAAAATCATTATAGACTATAAGTGTCCAACGAGCATGGAAGTTGTTTTTATAGGGTTTTTTGATAGACTTTTTGAGCTTTTTACCTCTTTTATTTCGCTCTAACTATTTCCTAAGATATGAAGATGAAGGGATTAGAAACTAAAGACATGAATTTTTCATAGACTTCCCTTTGTGGGTTTTTAGTATTACAAGTATTCAGTTTATTCTATTATAAATCTATGGTACTGTGATTAGGGCCATCAAAGACTTGACTTTAGGGTCATATAGACTCAACCATAGCATGAAATATTTATGGTCATGGTGTGTGAACTAGATTTGAGGGAGATGCATGACATAAAAACCCATTTAGGGCTCCCGGTGTTGAGAAAAATCCATAATAATTTTTATTGGGGGATCAAAATGTTGTAATTTGTGGCTTAGGGATAAAAGATCAGGGGTAATGGTTTGGGATAAACACTCAAGGTATAACCATGAATCAATATTAGGTGGTAGAATCCTTTTTTGTAAATTTTTTAGGAATCATGCAAAAAATAAAACCATTTTTCATGGCAAAGACACATCCATTTGATAGGTTAGGGTCTCATGTTCAGATCCATCTAGTTCTCTTGAATCCAGATACACATCATCAAGGTCCATGAATGAATGGAGGAAATATGAGGCACTCAATACATGAAGTGTTATTTATAGATGGAGGCACTCCGAAAGAAAAAGGAAACAACAAAAACCATGGTTGAACACAGATAGGAAATTGTATTCCTTTTATAATTAGTGATATTGGATAATGACATAAACAATTTAACATCATGTAACAATGACACAACTATTGTGTAGTTTACCATCATTTGAAAAGAGATCAGATGTTTTGTAGTTTAGGTTCATGTGATTTGGACCTCATTTAGTGTATTTTATCATCATAATTCTTGGATGAATGAGGTATTTTATCCTTGTATCATGTTATGGATAAATAGATATATTTTTGGAGTCCCTTTAATATATCAGAATCATATTTGAGTGATATAGGTTTCTATAACTAGACTAGCCTTGAGCAGTTTAAGATCAATGAAGGTGGAAAATTTTTGGTTCTCACCATTAGTTGTGGAACTCTATGTCACACCAAATGAGTGTTTAGTTGAGTCATCTAAGATTTTTCGAGTCATGCTCATTGTGAGATACAAGCAGTGGTTGGAAAATAACCCATATTATTCTTGTTAATGGAGCATGTATGAGATGGATATAAACGATGGGTAAATTATACCCTATTATGATTCTATTTGTGATAATACCCTTTTTAGGACTCCAATGAAGATCTAACTCATATATATAAGAAGGCCATTCTATGGTTTCTAATTTATACAGAGTCTGATTTCATCATGGGTAGAAGACACTTTTCTTGGTGCAAATAATGGATGATACCTCTAGTGGATGATGAGTAATTTTATTTAGCACCAATATGGGTTGGGGGAATTTTAATTTGTATGGTTGGTCCCCTATGAGAATTTATATGGCTCTTATAAGGACGGGATTCAAGACACAAACCACTCTTTCTATGAAAACTGTCAACATATATCAAGATCGTACGTAGAGTGAGGCAACATTTTCTTTTGGAAGTTTTGGTTGGTCCTAGGATAAAGTATCTTGGAAACACTACATATCCTATATGGATAGAAATCAAGAACCACATAGTTCTTATATGGCTTCATACTAGAGAAGACACATATATAGGGAGCGTTATTTTATCAAGACATAAATTATATTTACAAGGATTCTTCTACATAGATTGGATCATGTGTAGGTAAATGAAATTAAGTCATGCCATTTTGTAGGGACATAGAAGAAGTGAACTATCACCACAAAGGATAAAAAACTATGTTATTAAGGAGAATTGTTTCGAAATAAATTATAACAAGGCCCAAGATATGAGATCCAAGATTTACTACATATCCTATATAGAAAAGAAAAAATCCAAATGTAGTTCTTGTAGAGAAAAGACTATTGAAAATATCTAGCTCATATGTAGGGGGAATGAAAAGGGGTTTCACCTAAGTGCATGACCATTTAGTAAAGAGATGGAGGTTATCAAATCATGGTGAATATGATCATTTTTATACTTTATTTTTTTCTAGATGACTTGTGAACCAATAAGAATTGATCCACGCTCCACTACATGGATCTGGCTCAAGTGTAGAGAAGAAAATGGGGTACTATTATCTTAAAAATTGTGGTTGGGCATCAAATTGAGAGTATATTCATCACTATGTATCTTTTATGGATAGGAATCCAGAAATAAGTAGTTATTGAAAAAAGACAACTCTAATAATATGTAACTCATATGTAGGGAGAGTTCATTTTTAACATTGCAGTCAGGTCCATGTTGTGTAATACAACATCATTATCTATCATGTATAAACAAGAATCAAGATATAACTAGTTCATTACATATAATTTCCCTTATATAGGTATGAATCGTATATAGAAGATAGGGTATTGTTTCTCCTCATAAGGATGTTACCCACTATTGTCCAGGGGTAAATATCTAACTAGTGTGGAGGTGAAGGGATCTCATATAGGGAATGAATTTCAATTGTGGGGTAATATTCATATTCATTAAGTAAAAATAGATAACTACTATGATACAGACCAATCATAATGTATTTTCATGATAGTGATGAACCTATGTCTTGTCCTTGGAAAATATATGTGAGTGTCACTTCATATCTTATTTAGGTAGTAATCAAACCACACAAAGTTTCTACATAAGATATTCCCTACATAGATCTTGATTATGTGCATTGATGGGGCATATTTTTTGACATTTCGGTTGGGACTCGGAAACGTAGTCTAGGTGTCACAATGTATCATGTATAGATATGAATCAATCCAAAAATAGTTCTTTAAGTGGAAATATCCCCATGTAATACTGTCCGTATGTAAATGAATGGCAAGGAAAGGTGAATTATAATTTCGGATATTGTGGTTGGACTTAGGATTTGGGAATATGTGTGTCACTATCTATCTGATAAGAATTGTAATCAATCCACATGTAGTTCCATAGGATGAAGAGTTCCCCTAAATAGGTATAATTTCTATGTAGGGGAATGTGAATTTTATTCTCATCACATATCCCTAAGTGAGAGAACCCATGTAAAAATATCATATACATATCTGAATCATAAGAAGTAGAGTGTAATTTTCCCATATTGATTATGTGACTGGTGTACGGATCCATATTAAATTACTTGGAGGTCACTACATAACCAATAATGATGGGAAAAAAATCCAAAACATTGTTATTTTCAATGATTTTTCTATACATATATCTGGTTCGTATATAAGGAATAAGGGGAAGTAATTTTTTTAGACACATATAGATTGTGTGACCCAAAAATATACATTGATCGATATCACATGTAGAGGGGAAAGAGGGAGAGTTAATGGTCCACTATGACCATTTTAGAGGCATTAATTTTGTACTTCCCACATTATTGTTTAGCATCATATGGTGGGGATGATGACATTGCAGTTTAAGATCATACAATGAGGTTGTTATCCATACAATTTAGCATCATATGTTGAGGAAATGGGTGTTATGAATTTTAATGCATTAACACTAGTACATATGGTTAAGTTGACCTATTTTTTATCCACATAAAATGAATACAAACCTTGTCTCCATGCTACATAATGGAAATACCCAACATTAATGAGAAAAGGGTCCTGATCCTGGTCAAGGTGATAAAATTAGAAATTATTATGTGAGAAGCAGAAAACATATTATATTTAGAATTTTTGGTTGGTTTAAGAGTAGAGTATCTAGATATCACTATATATCCCAAAAATATGGGAATCAAGTCATTCATAGTTTTCTATAGAAAATGACCCTGTACTAATCTGACTCTAGTACTATGAGATGGAATTTATTTTGCATGGATCTAGCTCTCATGTCATAGAGGGTCACAAAGGATTTCCTGATTTAATTAGTTTAAGGTCTATCATGATGGAACATATGTCATTCAATTAAATTTCATGCGGAAATGACCCATATTCTTTATATTTTAATGTCATACATCTAAGACTTCAAAGGGTTAAGTATCAAAAAAGAAACATGGATGGGTCTAAGTTAGGTGATAACGAGCATCACTACATATCTCAATTAACACAAATCACATATCAGATAGTTCATAAATAGATTTCATCTCTATATTTATGAAGTTTTAAAAAAGGGGGATTATTTATTGATGGAAGGTGTAGTTGGGCCTAGGATAGAGATCTAGGAATCACTATGTATCCCATGAATATGGGAATCAAGAAAGAATGTAGTTTTTATATATGGATCCTACATCAATAAGGTTCATATGTATGGGGACATTTTCTATCATTGCCTAAGATAACCGTGAAATTATAATTGGCCAATAGTCTCTTATGTAGATCTATCTCTAACATAGGGGAGGGTAATTTATTTTTCTATTCTAGTATAGGGATGTAAAATTCAAACCCATTGCAGATTTATAGATATGGGGTGTATTCCATATATACTTACATGGATATATCTCTCATGTTTGTAATAGATCCCACTATATGAACATATCTAAGAATTTTATGGTCCTGTAGGATGGTCCAAAAGTCATTCATTTTAACATCATGCGACAAGGATGTTGTCATGCAATTTAACATCATGTGATAATGAAAAATGTGTTCATGAGTTTAGGTTATTGTGAAAAGGACCTCATTATTGTGCTTCTTAACATATTTTTTCTAGGACATGTGCTTACAAAATAATTATGAAAATTATTTTCAGATAATCCTTGAATTAGTGGTTGAAGTGATGTTAAATATATTCATTATAGTCAAGGAATGAGATCCATAGAAATAAACCTTAGGTATGACGTATGTACATTCAAATTTGGGTTCTAGCTTTGGAGGTTTATTTATTGGTATCTTTAGGGTTCTGAGAACCAATACTATTTCTTCTAATATGAATGAATGGAGGTGGATATTCTTTTTAAAGTTTCATAAAAGGTTATTCTGATGGACATCGAAGTTGTACAACATATGAAACCTCTTCTCATTACGTCATTCCAACTAATAAAGTAACTTATTAGACTATTTATCCTATTATAGTTGACAATATGTAGCTTTCTGGATTTAGGGAAACTAGAATTTGATAGGAAACATTGCCTCCATTCCATAGACAAGTGAAAATGGGGTCACTTGTATTGTAGTGGGGGTTATGATTTTATAATCCCACAAGGTATATAGGATTTTATCTGGATAATATTACATGTATATATAAACCATTTTCTTGTATATGTTCTTCTGAGTTTTATTAAAATATTGAATCTTCCATTTTATTGACCACATGAATATGATATTAATGGTTTGACTCAATGTTTCACTCATAATACTGCATATTCAACTCAGAAGAATAATTGTTGCTTCCATTTTTCATCATTAATATGTGAGGGACACCCAACCCGGTGATTATATTAGAAGTGTGAAATTATTTTAGGGGAGGATGGATAGAGTTTTCATGTATTTGATAAGTGTGAATGATCTTGGTGAATTCCACGTAGTCTTGTATAATTATCTACTAGAAATAGTACAGGATCCTAATTTTCTGGTAGTTCCTTTTTCCTAACTAATGGGAAGCATTGTAACCAATATGGACTTCATGCATACAGTTAGGTTCCCACTTTTTGTGATGAATCCTAGGAGGACTCAATCAAAGCCTCATTTATAGGGGACTTCATGATCATTAGGAAAATCATGAAGTGTTTGGTTTTATTCTCACTGTTGGATCTATATCATTTTGTATTGGTCTGGTATCAGGGTCCTATTTTGGGGGTAGCAAATTATGGGACTCATCCATCCAATAAACTTTGTTAGATCATAATGCCATGGGGAAGAAATGATCTAATTGATCTCCTTCATACCCAAATGATGACTACGAAAACCACCCATTGGTGTTCGATGCAGAATATTTTATCATCCTAGCAAGAATAAACTAGGGTTTTTGTTTTATTAGAGAGTGAAATATCATGGGAGTAATGAAAATGAGGAAAATGAACCATGAATAGTTTAAAAGGTAATTCTTCCACCAGTCGCCCCATATTATCGATGAGAGGAGTTAACACTTCCTTCTTGATTACATAGTAGTCCTTAGTCAGTTTGATCACTATATTTCATTCAACTTTGAGATTCAAATACTCTATCATCATTTTCAATTTTAATTCCAAACCTATAATAAGGGCTTTGTATAATACCTCATTATTAGAGCATCCCTTTTATATATATAAATAGAGGGGAATAATTCTCTTATTCTGAGAAACAAAGATAATCCCTAAAGTGACCCAGTTGAACTTCAGGATTTTATTTCTCTTTATAGTCAAACTTCAAGTAACTCTGTCAATATTTATCTCCCATGATTTGGGAGTGTCATGGACATAGCTAATGCCTTCATTAAGAATATTACTATTTACTGATGTTTTTTCGAGGTAGGCTTTGTTGATAGTAAATTAGATATTTTTTCCCTGTTAAATTAAATATGTGACATGAGTTAAATGTCATATTGTTATAGGATGACCACCCATTGGTTTAGACACCTAGTTCACGCAAGGAGGATGATAATATACTTGAACGGTTTGATTCAAGAGACCATGTGTACTTTTTGGTGCTCTATTTTTTACCTCCAGTTTTCACCACAAATATGAGTGAAATGAAGTTTTTTTCAATATCATAATATTAAGCCTCATAATATAGTATTGTTCAGCTAAGATAGTATAGACTATTTTCATTCCTTGTATTATTTATATATGCAATAAGGGAACCAAGAAATATATCCATATTGGCCACATATTTGATATTTTTATTCCATTCTACTAGTGCCATTAAGACAAGTGGATATAGAATATATTGATTGATGTTTTAAAAGGATACCTAGAAGTATTCATCCCATTGATATGTGACTCCCCTTTTTATAAACATTTTAAAAGGGATACATTTTCAGTTAGGTTGGATATGAAACACTTGAAATAACCAAGGTTTTTCTTGATCCCTCTTAACACTTTAAGTTTTCAAGGAGGAAATATTGTGAGGATCTCACTAGTCTTCCATGGATCAATCTCAATGTCACGTTAGTGTTCCACAAAGATAACTAATTTCCTTATCGTTAACTTAAAATCACACATCAATGGTTTTATCTTTAAGTGGTACTATTTTAATTTTCATAAGGTTGTTTTATTTTTATTGATATGATCATAACATTTTTCAGAGATAAGAACTATGTCATCAACATAGTTACCCCTAATTCATTCAAAAAAGGGTTTGAAGATGTTATACATGGTGTGTTGGTAAGCTAAACTACAATTATTAAAAACAAATGTTATAACCCGGTACAAAATATCACTAGAGGTGATCTGAAGGTGGTTGATTACCCATCTTATGGGTCCATCTTGATTAGATTTTACCTAATGTAAATTTCCATAAAGTAATGTTCTTATAAGTATGTGGTTTCATCCATCAATACATCTATGATTGGAAATGAAAAATATTCCATTAGATAGTGTTTATTAAGGTCCTTGAAATGGATGTAGGCCCTGATCTACCCATTCTTTTCCTTAAAAAGGATTATTTTGGAAATCCATTTTAGGTATTGTACCTCTTAGATGAATATGGACTTGATATGCTTATCAATTGTGAAATCCACCTTGGAAGTATGATAGGGGTCCATTATCCTGGCTTCCTATTTGAATCCTCGATGGTCATCTACTTAGATTATGTGATGGTTATCCACATTATGATTCAACCTAGACATATCTGTATAATTAATAGTGAACATATAGTGGTTATACTTCTAGAATGAGAAATACATCTTTTCTATTTCTAATACATGGTTGCACTGATCAATGTAGTTCATGGGTCTTCTTCTGTTGCAAGATTACCCTACTTCATCTCATTGATGGTGGTGGAGATCCATTCATCAAATGATAGATGTGTTTTTTAAATTTCATCTTACCCGCCATCCATATCCATGTTCATGTGAAAATTTTAAGGAATGCGTGATTACATATGGGAATATCTATCCATAATGAGGGATAAGAGGTGACAAGATAGAAAATTGACATCCTAAACTGTAAGGGTTATCATTGATTTATTTTGGAGATTATTTCCTTCACCTATTATATTAATAGGGTGAATAATAAGTATGGACATCACAATTTAT
This sequence comes from Viscum album, assembly GCA_963277665.1. Classification (NCBI taxonomy): domain Eukaryota; kingdom Viridiplantae; phylum Streptophyta; class Magnoliopsida; order Santalales; family Viscaceae; genus Viscum; species Viscum album. The sequence continues at coordinate 2,485,430 of OY728140.1, forward strand.
AATATATTTCATGGGGTAATTTTTAATCCCCATTGAAATAATGTGGATTTTTTTAATTTAGATGAAAAATTGGTGTAGCTGCATTTTGATTGAAAAACTTCAGCTACAACATTTATTATTGTGAAGGAATGGTCTAGTGAAGTTTAAAATATATGATAGTATACTACAGATAGATTTGTCTCCTTCATCATGTTAGTAGGAAAAACATAATCATTTCTAAGAATTCTCTAGGGGCTTGTAAAAGTAGTTCTTAGGCAGTTGAGTGGGGAAACATATATATCAAAGTCTGTCATTTTTTTCTTATTGTCCTTCTTATAGAAACCAACTAAAGAATACTAGAGTTTAGAAGATTGAAAAGGGGATATACTTCACAAATAATTACAACATTCTCATCGATGGTCTGATATACTCTTCCCACTTTTCTTTGTAGGTAGGAAAGTTTCATACTCTCTATCTAATTTCGCAAATAATGTGGGGTTTAATTAATTTTGGGGGACTCCACGGTGTCTCCATTTTCCCACTAGGCTTGCTGAATTTCCTTCCAATGGGTTTTAGCCAAATATATAATTTAAATAGGGATGTGGAATGGATATTAGCCTCTTAAATGACTTCATCATTCCCTATTCCCTTGGTTTTTCGGGCTCACTCCCCCATCTCCCTGGTCAAGTAGGGGGAAATCATGTTTGTATGGATCTTCATCATTTGGTAAGAGATATTTTAATTGAATAAAGTTAATGGATCTCAAAAAAAACTCTCTATTCGAAAATAACTATATTTAATGATGTGGTACTTGTGATTTGAATGAGGAGGAAATTAATTCTGTGCGAGTCAGGTCCAAGTTGGAGGTCTCATGAGACTCATATCCTTGTGACCTACTTTTATTATGGTGATTATGTCTACATTAATAGGGTGATTTTGATGACATACCCTTGGATAATTCTGGAAATTTTGGAGTCATGAATGGTTGAAAAAGTTTTACAATGAGAATTATGTATGTCGAGTCAGTTATATTTCAGTTCATACACTTTTTTGGTTTTGTTCATTCCTAGTAGGAACTTCTTTATAATCACCTTCTTCTAATGATTTGGTGGTAGACATAGGGACCACATCCACTAAGGACAGTTCTATTATGACATAACTAGAAGAAACTATACCATAGTGGATATCCTCGAAGAAAAAACAATATTGTATGGTTCTTACTAGCCTACAATGAAAAGGAAAATAGTTAAGACAATCACTTAGGCTAACATTTCTAGATTTCTTGGGCTTAGGAAGAATGAGTATATTATTTTCCATATATACCAAAAAATAACTATAAACCAATTAATTTTAGAATTATCATATACTATTCTTTTTTTCTTAGAATCATGAGTGAACCTAATCACTTTACACTTCCATTCGAGGGATGTTTTGCTATTATTGTCATTGGAAAGGAGGAGTAGGGTGATGTGGAGCTTTCCTTAGTGCTTCAGCTGGAACCGGTACTGGGTTGATCTTTACAATGATAGTTTCTTCATTTTCATATATTTTCCCTTGTTTTGGGGGGATGGGATTTTATTTTGACCTCGTTCATTGAATGACATCCACCATACATTGGGTTGTCTCCATAAACTCTTGAAAACTATCCATATTTATCCCCATGACAATTAATATTTGTAGTACCTCACAATTATTTTAAGTGTATAGTTCCTACAATTTATTCAATTACAGATAGATACTAATTTAGTATGTAATTCTTTTCAATTGAAGATAAAGTCAGTGATCCCTTTATTCTCACCCTGATTAAAGTTTGTGAGGTGAATGATCTTCACTTTCCATATCATAGAGATTATTTGGTTGATGAATTGATGACAATGGTTTTTCCAATATGTGATAAACCATGATGGTATGATACGATACTAGAGGAAATATTCCCCCACATTAGTTTCCACTAAACACCACAACTTTTCTATCCCTTATTTATCTCATGGGCCCATCATAGCTCCTCATTGGGACATGAAGTGTGAGAGATGTTTCTCCAAATGTCTTTTTCCATTTAAAGATGATAAGAAAAGACTCAATGAATTTGGTTGAGTTTTATTAGAGTCAAACCATTTGGTATAAAATATTCTTTAGGACTCATAGGGCAACACCACACTTCTATTTTTTATATTCGAGAAATAAGAGACTCAATGATGTTAAGGATTTATAGGTGTACCATTATTTGAACTACATCCTAGGTGTGGGAAGAAGATGAATCTTGATATGGTTTCCTTGCATTCATTAGATACATATTTATAGTTCATACTATGACCAAACAATAATCTTGATATTGGAGAGGCCTTCACCTTAATAGAGGAAAATATTGGTCTTCCTTAATTCCCATACTTTGATAAACTGACTATTTGGTGCCAAAACAAGCTTGATGTTATGATTCTATCCTGGTAGGAAAATTGGATCCCTCTTAATTGGTGTGAGTATATGTATTTTATTCTTCAATGATAAAACCCTCAGTGGGAATGTTGGTCATAAAAAATTCATCATTGATTCATTTGAGATTTTATATTTCATCTATAAACCATACCTACCTCTCTTATGTGGATAAGGATTTAGAATTTCTATGTGAAAAGTGGGATGTAAAAAAACCATTCCCTTTATCTGTGGTAGAATGATGTTGAGGGGGTGGAAAATCTTCGATTAGAGGTTCCATGTTTTGGATCCTCCACATATTGGGAGTCAGTGCAGCCACTATCTGTGCATTGGTTCAACCCACCCCTAAGAGTACTATTTCCAAATTTCATACCTCAGTGTCAGTCTCTTAATCTGTATCATCTAGATTGATATTTATTATTTTAAGTAAGATATATAATAATTCACAAAACATTCCTTTGTTTTTTATTTAATAGAGTGCATCTGCACTATCAGCATCTCGTAGGAGCATTAGATCAGGGTCTTACCTCTGACTCATTCTATCGCAGGGCTATTTTTTCTTATAAACTTTATGGGGATTGATCTTATTTATTGATAATTCCCCTAGTATTTTCACAGAATAGTGATCTTGGGAATGTCTCCATCCATTCATTCCTGGAGAACCCAAAATGAAATGGTTGTATCATAAAGTAGTAGGAACGAATGGGGTCTCAACTATTGATAGACACTTCCATGTCTATAAAAGACTTATCTCCTTGATGGATATCATAATAATTCGCCCAAACATTAACACTAGGGTTGATATAGGGCCATGAACAGTACATTATTAAGATTTTTAGGACTTTATAACACTTGGGGTGATGATTATGTTAAAAAGGACCCCAAACCTACTGGAAAGTGTTAATTTAGATTCACCATTGAGTTATTTTATACCCTATTAGGAATTGATTACCCAAGGGGTGGAGGAAGTTCTGAATATTCCACCATCCCTAGAGGTTGGAGTTTCTCTTTAATGGATTCCATTGTGGCTGCCAATGTAATATTTTTTAATTTGGTACATTTTCACCCTTAAATGGGTTGGTTGTTTTATCTACACAAAGTGTCATCTATATTCCATTTTGGGTAGTAAAGAAGCCTAAACAATCATCTTCCTCATATGACAATAGTTCCCATTATTTTGAGTGGCCTAGATCAAGAGACCATGGGTGAATTTTACTAGATTATCTAATTCATGTGTGTACTTACTATCCATGTAATATCTCTTATGGGAATGAAATTGTTGGAATCCATGTATGGGGACCTTTGAAAAAATATGGATGAGGTGATGTGTAGTACTAAAAACATTCCCTTCTCTCATATTCATACATAGGGTGAGTCTTTAAAAATTATTTATGAATGGATTTTAGTCTATGATGTAAATAACATTTTAGGATCTCAAATTGATTTTATACCCTTGGGTTATGAGCCATGGAGAAAGCGGAGAGTTTAATCTTGTAGCATAGCATCATTACACACTGAAAATGTTCCTTATATCCTTAGAAAGGGAGCTGATTAGCCTTTATCCATTGAAAGGGTTCCTATATGTTTTTCTATAATTAAGGCACACACTCCTCCATAAGATCATACGGTATGTTCAATATGAAATTAGCAATGATCTGAATATGGATGAAAGGTTGTTATCAAACAACTCATTCCACATATCCAAGTCAGCAACTTTCTTATAGGTGGTGAATTTCTCTACCTTGTCAGACCATAGAGATCAAATTTATGTGGAATGTAACTCATGAATTTTAGAAGTAATAGATGATGGTTGATGCTCCAGGTCACCTACTGATTGAGGTGACGTATTGTTAGAAATTAATTAGGAACTATATATGGTTAAAGTTGGTGTTTCAAGCACCACAATATAAAAAGGTTCTTGGATAAGTGCAGGATATCCTTTTTTGTGTGAGATATCACCATGGGGAGGTTTTCTACTATGAATGTAAGTGGTATGATTCTTCTAATTCATAACTTTACTACCATGAGTAGGAGGATCATGGTAGGTATTTCCTACTACTTCAGATGAATAATTAGAATATCATTGAGATGATTCAAATATTAGGTGTATAACTTTATGCATGTTTCAATTGCGTAGGGTCGAAATATGAGCCTTATCTAAAATATTTATTGGAAAATGAAAACATATCGTGTGGGGTTGATCCTGTATATGAGCATACATCATATTAGTTATTAGAAAATGAAGACAGTTTTCTACAACCATTGGAAGATGGACCCATTACTAAGAAGTTGCAGGAGTATTATGGTGATCATCTGAGTTGTTGGTAGAAATATAAATCCACATTTGGTTAGATTCAAAAATATGTCTTCAAAAATTATTTGAATTTTGAATATTTTACCGATTCATATGGGAATTTCTCAATGAAATACGTTGATAAACCTCCTAAATTAGAGAAGGGAGATGTGACTCCTCTTGTATAGACTTTGAAGGATGCCAGGGTATTCCTCCATCAAAAAGAGAATTAATGTGTTCCTAGAGATATAAGTTATTAGAATATTCTATTTACTTTTTCTCATAAGGATATGTGATTTACCGAATGTGGATGCCAAAAAATGCCAATTAACCTTGATTGGAGAAGGAATATGGCCTAATCCTAGTTTTTCTTTAGGGTATTTTGGTGACCTTCTTTAATATTAAAATGTGCATGTTCTGAGGTGACTATCAATCTAGGCTGATGAAATCTAGTTGGAATGAGGATATGATCCAAATCCTCTTCCCTATCCTTTACTAGGATATATTGAGAACCCTCGTTGAAGGGATCCTAAATATGTGATTGTTCTAGTGATGTAATATTTTCATGTTATACATGGTGATATGCTACTCTGTTTGTTGGAAAAATTTTATGTGTTTGTATTTATATCATCACATAAATATTCGAGTGAAGATACTTAATTTATGTTAGGATATTTTTCCAATTCAAAAGGGTATGCACAAGAATATAGGCCTGCACATTTTCAATCACTATAATATTCAGTTTGACATATTCAATTAAAGAACGGATATATTACCACTATTTTCCTTTATTTTCCACCAATATGTTTTGATGGTATTCATATACAAGGTAGTTAATATACTCCCCCTACTCATTTATGTTGAGTCAAAATGTTTTTTGACTTTTTCAGTGATATTTTGATTAGAAATCACAAATTACTTCTAATTTTTCATATATGGTTTATTTTAATTATAATCACATGTATTGTAATAACATATATTATTTCTCATTGTAACCACATTATTTTTTTTATAAGTTTAATCACATATTTTTTGTCCATCACAACCACTCATTTTGTTTCTCTACATCATAATCATATGCTGTTTGTTTTCAATCGTAATCACATACATTGTTTCTCATCACAACCACATAATCGTTTTTATAATCATAATAACATTTGATGCATTGTAACCACATGTATCATAACCTGGTTATGTATCATATTCACATTATGCATCGTGACCATAAGCATCATAACCAAGATATACATTGTAATCACATCGTGTATTGTAACCCTGATATGAATCGTAACAACGATATAAATCATAACCAGGATATGCATCTTATCCATGTTAAGCATCGTAACCGTATTATGTATTGTAACCATGATAGGCATTATAATCACAGTATGCATCGTAAACATGTTATGCATCATAACCAACTTATGAATCATACTCATGTAATGCATTGTACTCATGTCTTACTCTAATACCATTTACATGTTTCTCATACTAATTGTTTCATACTTTTTTACTTACTATATTCTAACAAAAAGAATGTTTGGAAGTTAGTTTTATACCAATGAAAATGAAGTTGTGTATTCAAATTGTTTTGAATATTATAATGATAGGTCTCCAATTCCCTCTGAATTTTCCATAGAAATATGCCTGTTGGAGGAAATATGACTGTTAGAACCTGAGTCCGATAAATAAGAGGTCATTAGAACAAGATTGAACTACTTTTTCAACATTCAAGTTCTAGAGAGAGACTGTGTGGCATCTCTATTTCTTTGTGTGAAAACCTTGAAGATACAATACGTGAATGTCTTGTTCCAAGTTCTTGAATTTCTATAAGTGATTTGTTTTTCTTTGTGCATCTGATCATTGTGATAATGATCGAGGGATTTTGGGGATAGGAAGACGGTGATACTGATCATCGTATTGAGGGATTTCTAGTATTTGAAAGATAGAGATGTTGATTACCATCTTAATTGAGGGCTTCCAGGGATAAGAAGACAGTCATGCCAATCATCATATAGAGGGATTACTAAGGTAGTGGTAAGATAGACCTTTTATCCTTAGTGAAAGGATACCCTACTCATTGGGATAAAAAAAATTTAATACCTTTACATTTACACTACGATTTGTAATTGAAAGGGAATAATTTTATTTCTTCTTTATATTCATATTCTTTTCTAGTGTAACTACTTCAATTATGATTCGTTCATTAAATATTGTATTTAGAGATTCTATACATTGTATGGTAGAATCATTTACATTTGTATTACTCTGATCATTGTATTCAATTAAAATATAATTGTTTTGATATCCAATTATATCTTATCATATCATATCCATCAGATCCATGACCCATATAGTCATTTTTATTGGTTGTGAATTGTATTAGTTTAAGACATCTTAAACTAAGTTCATTTTTAATAGTCTAAAAAAAAGGTTTTTAAACCAAAAATTCACCCCACTCTTGTATTGTTCCATCAAATTTACATTTACATCTATATTACGATCCAACAATTGGTATCAGAGAATGTTTCTACTAAATTGTTTTACTTTCTTTATTTTTTTATTGTAATTCAATTGTATTTCTATTACAAATACTTAGTTTATATTTACTTACTACCCTAACGTGTGGAGTGGAAAATAATTTTTTTATAAGATATAAAGAATTAATATTAGATCAATTGATAATATAAACCCAACTAGTCCACCAATTTTTGATGGGAATGATTATGTGTACTGGAGATATTGAATGAAGAAATTTTTTATTAATACTAGAGAAGATAATTTTGTGATGCTCACTGGAGATTACAAAATCCCAGAAAAGGAAGTCAGAACCTTCACCAACCAAGAGAAACTCGAATATCAACTTAATTACAAGGTATGAAATACTTTGTTAGGTTTTATGACTAGAAATATATATAGTCAGATATCATCATGTGAAGCAGACAACCATATCTAGAAGAAATTGAAAGTTACACATTTTGGTACATATAAAGTAATAGAAACAAGAAGATCCATGCTTTGAGCTAAATATAATGGTATTGTTATTCCCTATATAGAACTGTTATGCAAGATTAAACAAAGATTCATGAAAATAGTCAATAGTCCTCAATCCATGGAATAAAAGGGTTTTGATGATGAAGTGCTTGTGGACAAGATAATCAATATAATTCTAAATGAGTGGGAATCAAAAAGAAAATCTATTGATCAGAATAGGAAAGTTACTCAAATCATTCAAGAAGAATTAGTTGGTACTCTCTTATAGCATGAGACATGAATTAAGATAGATAAAGATTTTAATAAGTAGAAGTATGGTAATGGAAGTGTAACTTTTACAACTACATCTAAAACCAAGACACCAGAAAGGGTACCAATATCCAAATCTAAGAAAGCTATTTTTATTTCAAAATCTACAGAAAGTGATCATTCAAATAATGAATTATCCAATCTTTCTCAAAGAATGAACAAGATTATGGGAAAGAAATACTTTCCGTACATATTAAAAAAAATAGATATAAAGGACTCGAAAGACCCAAATATAAATTGTTATGAATGTAAAAGAGCAGGTCATATCAGACCATATTTTCCTTTGCTCAAAATAAAAGACAGGAAGGAGAAAGAAACAAGAAAAAGTATTACAATTATACGACTAAGAATATAATGAAATAAAATGATACTTGGAGTGAAAGTGGTGATGATTGATTAGATGAATCTTATGAATATGAATCCTCGGGTGAAAAGAGTATAGGACTTATATCCAAACTACCTATTGAAAATTGTTGTCTCATGGCTAAGGTACACAATGTAGAATCTCTTACAAATGTATCTTTAAATGCTAATTACCCTGATGAAAAATATTCTTAATCTTCAGATGAAGAATTTTCATCTGCAGAGGATAATTTACCTTTTTTTGAAGAAGTATCTAGATTTTCCAAATTAATTGAGAATAAAAATTCCAAACTCAAGAAAAAACATGATATGGAAAATTCTAGAATATATATCCTTACAAAAGAATTATAATACCTTTCAAAATATCTTGATAAGAAAACTCTTTATTTTTAAAATATTTCAGAAAAACTTTTGGAAGTAAATTCTGAGAAGGATAAAATTTCTAAGGACTTTGAACAACTTGTTTTAAAGAAAAATGTATTTTAAATAAAAAAAATCAAAGACATTTCTTGTGATAATGAAAATTTAGTCATTAACCTAAAATATGATTTTTTTTCTCTTAAGAAAATATTCTCAAACTTTAACTCTGGTAAAGAAAATTTTTATAAGATATATTCTCAACTTTGTCCTCTTAGAAATAATTCTGGAATAGGTTATTCCTATTCAGAACCATTTTTTATATATAATTATTTTATTCCTAAAATTTCCCCATTTTGTACTAAATGTTAGAGTGGTGGACATTGGGAATTAAATTGTTCCCTTAATAAAACAGAATTTTTAGTATATCATAAGGATCACTTTGCCAAAACAAATATGGATTCCTAATGTTCTTTTATCTAACTTTTCAAGATCAAAACAAGTATGGGTTCTGAAAAAACTAAATGTTTCTGTTTTAGGAAAACAAAAAGTGTACCAATAACAAGAATATCTGGTACGTGGATAGTGTTTTGTTCTAAACATATGACTGGAAAAAAATATTTATTTCAAAAGATCATTGAAATGTAAGGTGGAAGAGTGTCCTTCAGAGATAATTCTCTAGGTAAGATCATTGGTATAGGTAACATTTTTCTTTTAGGAAAAGTTTTAATTGTAAATGTTTTGTTTGCTGAAGGTATTATGCACAACCTTATAAGCATAAATAAACTATGTGATGAAGGTTAGCTTGTGAATTTTAGGAATGATAAATTACTAGTTCACAATTCCAAGGATGAATTCATTCTTGATTCCCATATGTATGAGAATGTATATACACTTAACATAGAATACCTTTAAAGCCAATAATTACCTTGATTAAGTGCAATGGAAGACCAATCTTGGTTATGACATAGAAGGTTAGGAATCGGTAACCTTAGGAACCTTTGTATACTCTCATTGAAAGGACTTGTAAAGGATCTATCTGATCTCAAAAATGATTCAACAAAAGTTTTTGATCCTTGTCAATATTTCATGAAACAGAAAACTAGTTTTAACTAAATTAATGAGGTTTCAAATTATAATGCATTACAATTACTGCACATGGATATTTTCGGTCCTACACAAACTGGAATAATTAGAGGAAAATACTATGTATTGTTTTTAGTTGAGGACTACACAAAATTTAAATGGTTCAATTTTCTAGAAAATATATATGAAGCCTTTTTATATTTCAAAATATTTAGATCCCAAGTTAAAAATGAGAAAAATCTACCACTGATATCTATTCGTAGTGATCAGGATGGAGAATTTCAAAATTTTGATTTTGAAACTTTTTGTAGTACGAAAGGTATTACTCACAACATTTCAGCTCCAAGAACCCCTCAAAAAAATGGTGTTTTTGAAAGAAAAATTGTATTCTTCAGGAAATGACAAGAACTATGTTGGGTTAATACTCAATTGCTAAGATGTTTTGGGCAGAAGCTTTTAGTACTACATGTTATACTATAAATCGAGTTTTAACTAGAACTTTTCTTAATAAAACACCTTATGAATTGTGGACTAGCCAAAAACCTATTGTTTCTTATATCAGAGTATTTGGATGAAAATTATTCATATTGAATACTAAAGATAATGTACATAAATTCACACCAAAATCTGATGAAGGAATCTTTATAGGTCATTCCACTGCTTCTAAGGATTATAGATTTTTAAATAAAAACACATCTTCTATTGGGGAAATAGTACATGTTAAATTTGATGAAACTAATCCCTTTATTTTTAAATAAATCCTTCATACATAAACAGATGTATTTTCAAAAACAAATTATCAACCTTTGATTGAAAACTATTCTAAAATAAGAAATACTCAAGAAAATGTTTCTGAAATATTTAACCCATAAGACTTTCTATCTTATGTTGATGAATAGTTTTTAAAAAACCCCAATCAATTGTTTCTCAGGATTCATCCCAATGATAATATCAATGGTGGTGTAAATTAACCTTTAAGGACTATGAATTCCTTGAGAAATGAAATAGAATATCATTATTTTCTATCTCTATTTTAATGTTAAATATCTAATGATGGATTAGGTGATAAAGATTGGATTAAAGTAATGAAAGATGAACTAAATTAATTTGAAAGGAATAAATTCTGGACCTTGGTTTAAAGACCTAAAGAAACAAATGTAATTAGTGTGAAATGGGTTTTCAAAAAAATGTGATGAAAATGGATTCATTATAAGAAATAAAGAATGAATTGTTTCTAAAGGCTATAATAAACAAGAGAGAATATACTATGAATAAACCTATGCTCCATTATATAGAGTTGAATCCATTCATATTATATTATCATTTTCAACATTCTTTTAACATCAAACTTTTTCAAATGGATGTAAAATGTTCTTTCCTTAAAGTTTTTGTACAAGAAGAATATTTGGTTGAATAACCTCTAGGTTTTATAGACTCAAAACATCCTGATCATGTTTTTAAACATACCAAAGCTTTGTGTGGCCTTAAAAAATCCCCTTGATCATGGCATGATAGACTTACATGTTTTCTTTTATAAAACAAATTATGAAAAAGTTACTACAAATCCAACTCTTTTTATAAAAATGGAAGACAAAAACATTTTTATTTGTTCGAATCTATTTTGATGACATTATATTTGGATCAACTCATCAATCCCTAACTGATTCTTTTGTGAATATAATGAAATAATAGTTTGAAATGAGTATTATGGGTGAGTTAAAATTATTTTTAGGTTTTTGAATATCTCAAAAACCTGAAGGATCCTACATATATATAAATTAGTACATAAAATATTTTCTTAAAAAGTATGGATATGAAAAAAAACTCAATGTATATGTACTCTTGTCAGTACCTCATATACAATTGATCTTGATGAATATGGGAAACCATTAGATCAAACATCTTTTAGATTTATGCTAAAAATTTTGTTATAATTAACTTATAGTCTTCCAGACTTAGTGTTATTAGTATGCTTATGTGAAATATATCAATCTAATCTAAAGGAATCTCAACTAAGAGCAGTGAAAATAATTTTTCACTGCTTTAAGGGAATATGAATTTAGGACTATTATATTCTTCTAGAAAATATTTTTTTCTAGAAATATTTTTCCGATACTGACTTGGGTGGTTGTAGAATGGAAAGAAAAAGTACATGCATAACATGACATTTAGGAGATTCATCAGTTTATTGGTCATGAAAAAAAATATTCATTAGCGCTGACCACTGCTAAAGTTGAATATGTAGCAGCTGGAAGTTGTTGTGCCCAAGTGTTGTTGATGCAACACACACTCCCTGACTATGGATGAGTTTTTTCAAAACTCAAAAACAATGTTATAATACTAGTACCATTGTGCTTAGTAAAAACCCTACACATCACTCATGTGCAAAGCACATACATTTTAGTCATCACTTTCTTAGGGATCACATAGAAACAGAAGATATTATTTTACAATTCATCAGAATGCAAGAACAACTAGCTAAAATTTTCACAAAACCATTATCTTCTGATATATTTGAATACATTAAACAGAAACTAGGAATGATCACTGTAAGGTAATAATTCTAATTTATTTCTTGTTTAAAACATATCTTACATTAAGTTACTTCTTTTAAAAGGGGGGTATACATATCTTTTATTGGTTTTACTTTTTAATTGGTTTCATTTTTACCGGTTTCACTTTTTATCAGGTTCACTTTTTATTAGTTTCACTTTTATCGGTTTTACATTTTCATTTCATTTTAGTTTTATCAATTTCAATTGTATCGGTATTACTTTTTAATCAATTTCACTTTTATCTATTTCATAATTATAAGTTTCATGTTTTTTGGTTCCATGTTATTAGTATTATATTATTCTATTGCTACTAGATTATCGGTATTAGAATTTTTTTTCAGTACTAGATTATCGATATAAGAATTTTTTTTGGTTCCATATTATTGTTTTTAGAATTATTATCAGTTTTATTAGTTTTTCAGTATTACATTTTTGTTTTTAATATTATTATAAGAAAAATATACTAAAACCAATATATCTATCCTGATACTCTGAAAGGTAAAACTTATAAAACCTTATATTGTTCATTATATTTCAAATAATTGTTTTTCAATTCTTTCTTTTAACTCCCAATCGGATTCATTCTAAATACAATTTTATTTTAAAGAAAATATCAAGAATTCAAAGTCCTTCTCATCCATAGGATCCTTTAGATCTAATCCTGACCATCCATTTCTTTTTGAAAGTACCCCTCTCTACATATACCACATCAAATTCCTCTAAATTTCTCTCAAGTCCTGATGCTCTATAAATACCCATCACGGTTTGTATTCAGAGTTTACCTCACCTTTCATTATCATAGATCTACTCATCCTTCAAAGCTAAGAAATATGTAAGGTTAGTGATAATCTTTTATGTCTGAGTCAACAACTTCTTCTCCAAATAAAATTTCTCCAAAAGGTTCATCTTTCATGAATTTTTGAGTTGAAAGGTTAGTCTATCAAGACTTTTATGATACTTTTGATTAATTATTGAAAGAGATAATATGTTTCCAAGGGTGGGAATCCATTTGTGTTGAAAGACCGGATTCAGATCAAGATTTTTTGTTCTATGATGAGGTGTTACAATTTTATAAAATAATGGAGATAGACAATGGTCTCAACAAATACTTTATAATGTATGATAAGAAGTATACCACCTCTATAAAACAAGCATCTATGTTCCTAGATGCTCCATCTAAGAGTGATTCTCTATTTCCATCCCATAAATTACTGATCTTGAAGGGACTTTTAATAAGAGTAACTCTGAAGAATCTATTTTTGAGATTCATAAGGACAAAAGAAAGGTAAGTCATTTATTAGAAGATAATTGACTCATAGCCCTCTGGATTCAAGGCTTTTTTCCAAGAAAAGGTGATAAGAAAACATTCAAAGTATCAAATGTTTATGTGATTGATTATTTTTTGAATATGATGAAGTTTAATCTAATGGAATTCATTTTATTGAAAATTAAGAAGCATAAATATGGTGCCATATAGTCTCATCTGGTCATGTTTCCCACCATTTTTAGTTAGTTTTTTAAAGAATGATTGATTTTATGAAATGTTTCAATCTTGTCAGATCCTACATCCTTCAAGGAGCCTATTATTAATAATGATATGATAAGAAGACTCAAGTAATGTTTCAATCCTGAATCAAATAAGTTTGATAAAGATATTGAAGCTGAGAAAGGAAAGGAAGTATCTAAAAGGAGTGAAAAACATTCTTAATGTATCAAAGTCTTCATCAAGAAAAATAAAGGTAGTTAAGACTAAAAACCCCAAAAATTCAATGAAACAAAAGGCAGATTCAGATGAGGTTGTGTCCGAGTGGAGGAAGAAGATGGAAGAAAGGAAAGAAGGGGATCCTCTGTTTGGTTTGGATCCAGATGAAGCTCTGGATATGAAAATAAGATTAGAAAAACTTTAAAAGAAGAAGATAGAAAGAAGAGAATGAATAAGAGAAAGGACCAAGATATTGACCTTGATAGTCATGTCAAAATAACTAAGAAAGACAAAACCTAAATTGTAATAATGGAACCACCTATTCAGAATCAATCGGATCCCGCAGAGAAAGTAATGAAGATACAAGAATCTGATCAATCAACTACACAAAATCTCATTCAAGAATATGAAGAAGAAGAATAATAGGAAGAACAATGGGAAGAATAACAAGGTCAAGAATAAGAAAAAGTGGGAGAGAAATCATTCAGTAGATTCATCAGAAGTTACATCCTTTAATTTTCCTTCTCCTGATCCTAAACCATCAAAAAGAGTCTCTCAAAAGGTTTCTACAAAGGTAATGATTAAAATTTCAGATAAATAAAAAGAAGAATAATCTAATAAGAAATGGAGTCAGCCAACTCATTTTATTGATACTAAAACTAGTTTTCAAGATCTACCAGGATACACTGAAGATATAGATTCTAAAAGTACAATCACACTAAATGGAATTCAATACATCGAACAAAATTTGAACCGATTGTAAAATATTATACCATTCATTCCAAAAATTGAAGCTAGGATAGAAATCCTTTCAAATAGTCCTAATGAATAAATAGACTCTATCATGATTCTGATGGACCTGTTTCTGAATCATGAAGTTGATTTCAAAATACTCAAGGAATGTGCTGCTGAGCACATAAAGTCTTGTAACAAGGTTTTCAATTGGTCCTAAAACGTTGATGATAATCTCAAGTATCATGTGGATAAGCTTGATAAATTAGCGAAGAGGGTAATTGATCGCAATTTAGTCAATCAAAAGTTGGTCGCTGTTTTGAATGAAAAGCTTGAAGTATTTCAAAGACTGGGTACCACAAAAGGAATAGCCTCTAAAGATCTAGAAAATATTAAGGAAAAATTTAAATATGGTTGTAATGTCATTTTTGTATCTTGAATACAGTTTTTATTTTAGATAAGGCCTATAGACTCATACTGGATGATTTTAATGCCCAGGAACCAAGGCACAAATCATACGAAGCAATTAATCAGCTTATAGAACAAATCCTCTCGAAGAAAAAAATATTATCGAGGAATAGGATGTGAAGTTTAAGGCTCCGTAAAAATCTCTTGACAAATTTATGGAGGATTGAAAAGATTTAAAGAAGATGAAGCTTCCAATGTTCAACCTCTTAGAAAAAAAGGGAAAGAATGAATTTTTGAAATCTAGTTGCAATAAAACGTTATTTCATTCTAAGTAATTTAAATTGTTTCATACACTGTTTCAATAACCCCTTATAGGACATGAATGTTTTCTCTTATTCTCTTTGAAAATCACAAAGGGGTAGAAAAATTTATAAAAGAAGAAGTTGCTTTCATAAAAAGAAAAAATAGTGAATACCTTATTAAGGGGGAGAACTCACAAGTAAAAATAAAGTGAATATGATCCTTAGTGATATTTTTATCTTATAGTGGAATTAGTTATATTTACTATTACATTCAAAAGAGTTACTAAACTTAGGGGAGATATGTTTTTTTTTCTTATCTTGTTTTGTGTTTTCCAAAAAGGGAGATATTGTTGAGTAATAATGTGTTTCAACTTTCTCATTGATCTTTTTTGTTTTATAAATAAAAAATTACTTATTTTTTCATATATGTTTTATTCTAATCGTAATCACATATATCATAATCACATATATTGTTTCTCATTATAAACACATAAATTTTTTTACAATGGTAATCACATAT